>VJWM01000063.1:0-1200000 GCA_010909165.1 Anthoceros angustus | reverse complement strand
CAAGGTTGTGGACATCGAGGTGGAGGACGATGGTGAAGTCGCGTTGCAGATCCAGTACCTTGACTTCCCCGGCGAAGGCAATTTTCTGTGCAGCAGCCTGCGCCTGTGCCGCTTCTCTACCTGGTTTCTGTGCTTTTCAACTGCTTGCGTTGCTTAGCCTAACATTTCGCTCACCTCCGCATGCGCAGGCTTGGAATGGATACGGCTGTACCAGGCGATACCTGGGATGCCGAACACACGCAACTTCTTGATGTGTCGCCCCCTGCCGCTCATGCAAGCCCTGGGCGTGGTTTGCAGCGAGATTCCTTGGAAGCGAGGGGACAAGGCGGAATGGCGGCAAGATGACATCTGGTGGAAGGTTACCGTCGTCGGAACAACCGACGACGGAAGGGTGCAGGTATGGTTATGCGTACTTGCATGTTTATGGAGTATGCGCATGTACAGCTTCGTTTGCCACCGGCATCTTAGGAGGAGCATCAGTGTGCTCAGTAACGAACGTTAGGGCACGGGCTGCAGGTGCGACAGGCAGCGGCACCACTCGGGGAAGACAAGCCATGGGAGCAGAATTTTGCTCGGCCTGAAGACCTGCGGCCTGCTTTGCGTTGGACTGTTGAGAGCGGATGGGCTCTTTACTATCCGTGGGCAAGGCCTGCCGGGACGCTGCATGCAAGGACTCCTCAGCACCCGCAGGATGGGGAAGGGCCAGCATATGCTGCTGGCCTCTCCACCTTCTACAGAAGGGTTCCTTGTTAGCACTGCCTGGACAACAGTTTTGGTAGCATCTCTTTGGCAGCCGAGGGTGTGCATCGGGAAAATTTGGCCCACAGCCTTCCCATTGCATCCGTTGCTGTCCTGTGTTTCTGTTTCTGTTCTGGATTGGACGCAGAGTGGGGCTTCTGTTGCAGCAGAGACAGACGCTCATGAGGATGGCTCACAACGCTATCTGACCACGGGGATGTATGTCTTTAGCATTATCTAGTAATGCGCATTCTGCTCAAGCTTGGCTCTGTCTTGTGATGGTGTTGTGAACGATGGAATTGCCTAAGCTTTATATAGTACATCTCTCTCACAGCCTCGAGTCTTCCGCAGGCTTTCAAACGGTGAGGCGTTTGGCATTGCCGGCTCATTAGACTACTACGGGATACCATGCGGATTACATGCCTTCAGGATGCACCTGCTTCACGCGCGGAACAAACGATGAGAGTCTCCCTGCTCTGATCCAGGCGAAATTGTCGGGGGCGATAATGCATGCGGCGAAAACCCGGCTTTCACGAACCATCGCGCCACGCTGGTCACTGGGTCACCCAAGTGTTTGCTGACGGGAGATGTGCCAGTTTTGCCAACTTGGCCCTTCGGCCGCTTGCTCTCTCTCAGCAGCTTGTTGTGTCTACAGGGACTGTCTGATAAGGCGCCTTCTCGCAATCTTCTTCCTGTTTCCGTGCTCCTTTCTTTCTTCTCTGCCCTCCTCCAGCCTGCTCTCCAGCTTGTTGCAGCACAACCGGCAGCCATGGCCAAGGATCCCGTGCGCGTGCTTGTCACTGGCGCTGCAGGTGCCATCCCCTTACTCTGCCTTTCGGTGAATCTTGGGATCTGATACGATCGCGTCAGTCCGCTTCGTCTGTTACGGCTTTAGAACTGTTCTGTTGTATCAGTTGTTGAAAGTTTTGGTTTGAAGTTCTTGCGATGCATGAAGCTTCTGAGTTGATGTGGTTCTGGATTACTGAGTGGATGGAAATAAGTGTTGGAAATTGGAAGAGCGGTAGATCGTAGCCTTTGATGCTAAGTTTGAGCCGGAAGTGGAGAGTTCGGAATCCGGAGTCTGGGGGAAAGGGGACGTTGCTCACACCTGCTAGAGGTGGAATGTGCTGCTGGGGGATCGGAGGGACTTGCACCTTGCTTGTAAATGTGGCCTGGATGGTCATTACTTTGTTAGTGGAAAGAGTTTAACAGCGAGTTGCTTGCAATCTCGCAGTTTGCGGTTTGCGAGTTTAGTATTGCGAGGAAGACTGCTTTGTTAGCTGGTTAATGTGCGCTTGGATATCCCTGACATCCGTGTGTCCTTCCATCTGTTGTGAGAATTCTGGTACTCACAAGATGCGATGGGATGCGAGGACATTCTCATGGAAGGCAGATGTTGTTGGTAAATGTAGGCCAGATAGGGTACGCTTTGGTGCCGATGATTGCAAGGGGAATTATGCTCGGAGCGGATCAACCTGTGATATTGCACTTGCTCGATATTGCTCCTGCACTTGAATCTTTGAACGGCGTGAAGATGGAACTTGTTGATGCTGCTTTCCCTCTTCTGAAAGGTACTCCTTGCAATTCTGTCCTGTGTCCCGTGCAGGTCTTCAGTGGATAGCTGACCCGCAGTGTAGACTCACGGTTGGTCGCAATCCTGTTTTGCAGGTGTTGTTGCTACCACAGACGTTGCTGAAGCTTGCAAGGATGTGAATATCGCTGTGATGGTTGGAGGTTTTCCACGAAAGGAAGGAATGGAAAGGAAGGACGTTATGTCCAAGAATGTCTCCATCTACAAGTCTCAGGCATCAGCTCTTGAGAAGCACGCTGCAAAGGATGTGAAGGTAAAATGTCCGAAACGGTTTAAGGGCATGGAGCTTGGCTTGCAACTGTGGATACTAATTATGACTTTTGATGGAACTGTTGATGGTTCAGGTGTTAGTGGTTGCGAACCCAGCCAACACCAATGCACTTATTCTGAAGGAGTTTGCTCCATCGATCCCGGAGAAGAATATTTCTTGTTTGACAAGGTTGGACCACAACAGGGCTCTGGGTCAGGTCGCAGAGCGGTTGAATGTTCCAGTTTCGGAGGTGAAGAATGTAATCATATGGGGCAACCACTCTTCATCTCAGTACCCAGATGTGAATCACGCGACAGTTGGAGGAAAGCCTGTTCGCGCTGCTGTGGCAGATGATGAATGGTATGTGTGCTTGAAGTTGAAGCTCAGCTGGTCATTCTGTTTTTCGCGCGAAGATGTTTTAAAGTTCCTAAAGTTCCAAATGGTTATGAAGGCTGAATGGGGAGTTCATCACCACTGTGCAACAGCGTGGTGCTGCTATCATCAAGGCACGCAAGCTTTCCAGTGCTTTGTCTGCTGCCAGTTCGGCCTGTGACCATATCAGAGACTGGGTTCTTGGCACTCCCGAGGTAAATGAAGTCCATGATACACCCCCTGCACTGTTGTGTTTTGCAGCCGTTTTCATATCGAACATCCTTGAACATCTCTAACCTGGAAGTTGATGCAGGGTACCTGGGTTTCGATGGGTGTCTACTCAGATGGCTCATACGATGTCCCCGCTGGCCTGATCTTTTCGTTTCCTGTTACTTCCAAGGACGGTGAATGGACTATCGTGCAGGGTATGACCTCAGCTTTCTGTACTGTCTGTGAAGTTCATTTGTGAGAGCCCGCAAGCAGTGCAACTGAAAACCTGCCCACCGTCTGTACAGGGCTGGAGATCGATGGATTTTCCAGGGCTAAATTGGATGCCACAGCAAAGGAGCTAGTGGAAGAGAAGGCTTTGGCGTATTCCTGCATCAACGAGTGAAGGGAGCTGGAATGCGTGCTAGGATTGGAAGCTACCGTACTTCAATGGGGGTATTAGCTGGCTCGCTTTTTGGCAAATTACTCGTTTGTTGGACAGTCTGGCGAGATGGGCACTTAAGTCGGGGCCCGGATCACACTTTTTCTCGAAAGACCCTCTTTCCTGTGAGGTGACGGGCTCCTAATCAAAAAGTTTTGTTGAGAATTGACATAACTTTCGAATTTTTCACGGTAAGTACAAGTGAATGCCGTTCGCTCCAACAGCGTCCACTAAAGTCTTAAGTTTGCCTTCAAACTTCTCCTGCTTCCGCGGCTCATAAACCACAGCGTAGACATCAGCCTCTATGGCTCTTTCTGCCACTTTCTCGGCCACCAGCTTGCAAGCGCTAATATCACAGTAAGATCTAAGGCGCCCCCTGAACTCCTTGTTGTTCGTGTTACACACAGCCACGACCCTACTCGTGACCCTGTGCATGATGGACGCAGTTATGAATCTCTTGGAGAAGTAAACGTCGAGCATGAAAGGTTGCATATACTTCTCTGTGCGAAGTCTGAAGGATTTGTGGTGAGGCCTTTCCTTCTTCTTAGAACCCTTTCTCGGCGATGTGCTGTCTTTCTTGGAACCCCTAGCCAACGGTGCCGCTGTCTCCTTCCTGGAACCCCTCGCCGGTGCTGATCTCTCAGCACCTCTACCTGTGACAACATCGTCTACTAGCCAGTTCCCGAATCGTTCCTCATAGTAACTCGGCTCTTTCGTTCGAGCATTGTACTCTTCATTCTGCGCCAACACCAGGAATTTTCACAAATCATTACAGTCAGAAATCCAAGGTCCACACAAGCAGGTATCCTTCGTTAATGGAAGACAAGACCATGCCCTACCCAAACGTCGCCATCCCCACCAGGATAAACACGGGGAGAGAGCGAGACGCGAGTCAGGGATGCTAAATGCCGTGATAGGGCCGCAATACGATGAAGCTGGGGGACGCTGGTGTGTCTTGAGTCCGGTAGCGGCGAGCGGGCCGCATTGTTGTTGCGGCGGGAGACCACGCCGACTAATTTCCCAAGCTCTCTGAAACCCTGCATCTCTACTGCTTAGGTGTATAAACGACACGTGAAGCCGCACTCAGACATCCCAAGCACTCGTCTGTGAAGCTGCACGGATTCACGCGTCTGTCTCCGTTAAACCGGAAACTAACCCTACATACGAAGATTGTTCATAGCCGTCGGATCGGCAAACTGCATAAATGAACGATAATACAGCTCGCAGCAGGAAGAATCACGAATTTCAGACTTGCGACTGTCACCTACCTAACTACTGTACATGCCACCGAGAGGCCCTTAAACACCTGGGGTGCTCAAGGCTGCGTCAACAAGTTCAAGACACCGATGAAGAACGCCCAATAGAATATCTAGCTGGAGTGTAAGTTCCTCTACGGAGTCCCCTTTCTCTAAGCTGAGCTGAAGCGAACCGAGGACTTCACGCAAGGGCAGCAGCCATTTTTGTCGTATTGCTGTAAGCTCGTCTTTGCTGCGGACACCGGTGAAATTTGACTTCCCTACACATAGAGCAGTCGACAGTAAGAACAGAGGCTTTAAGGCACCGAGATGCCAAACAAAAACTTTCGACCGAGAGTTATAATAGGCACACCTGTTGTTTCTTTTAGGAGCAAAAATCGAAGTACATTCATGGCGCTCAAAACCTGCAGCATGAAACCTCCAGGTTGTTAGAGATAGATGACAACTAGAATTCAAGTCCATGACGGCAAGAACAAACGAGGTGACGAGCGACTCGTGAGGATCACGGAATATTACAGAATCTATGTAGCCCGGAGAGCTCAATATCGCCTTTCCGGCAGACAGGAACACATTCTCAAGCAATTCGAGAACTTCGTTATTTACAAAGGGCGACAACTGGAGCCCCGCTTCTCCTCTTGCTGATGAACCCGGAGCTTCCTCTGTCGGCCACGACCGCTGGATTTCGTCTTTCAGAGCAGTTAATAACAACGAGACCTGCAGGTAAAACAACAAGGTATGAACTAGAATGCATGATATTAACGGAACAACCCAATAACCAATGACTCAGCATTTCCACCAAACTTGAACTGAAATGAGAGTGCATCTACCATGCACTTACCATGGACGGATATGCACTAGTAGCAATCAAAGCTTTCAGAGCTTCATATCTTGCCTGTTCAGGGAGTATTTCCTTGATAACCTGGTAACAGAATGACATAAGAATACGAGCAATATGTGTGCTGAAGTGGGCGACACGATGAGAAAGATCCGTCACCCAAGCCTACGGAATTTTCAACACGATGATACCTTTAGGAGCACAGTGAAGGATTGTTGGCGAAAATCTTGTTTGCCAGCAGTCACGATAGCAGATTGAAGCAACTGGGTGTCCAGAACCACAGAATGAGACACCAATCACATGAGGGACAAGCCTTCCAGCAAAATAAGCTCAATAGCAACCTGCAAAGCTGGCATGACGTGGACAGTGATGGTTGACCAATCATCTTCTTCACTCTTACTCCATGTCACTTTTCTATCGTGAAGAAGGCTTTGCATTAGAGAAACACCTTTCTCTCCAAGCTGATATGAAATTTCCTTTGTGTTCGATACGAACAGAGTACTAGCAAGGTTGAAAGCTTCGAGGAAAGCATTCCCAGAAGAAATTTGATCAGAGAGCACTAGGGATTCACCAAAAGCATTGGCCACTTCTTCATACTTGAGTCCCCAGTACACTGCTCTGGCCCCAAATACACATGTTAACACAAAGTTCATGGCAACAGGAGGTGACAACCAAGAAACAAACTAGCCCTCCCTTGACAACAGGCAAGAGCGTTAAGAGTGTCACTTCAGGAAGATCTGAGAGAAGAGAGGATTGGACTACCAGCTAAAGCAGCTCCTCGTTTTGTCTCCAACACGTCATCAAAATCTGGGTGCTCACCCTCTGAAGACCAGAACGGAACACTGTCAAGAAGATTGCACTTCCTTTCTTCTGGAGTTTGAAGGTTGAAAGAGAATTACCATCCTGCTCTGTCATGTTCTCAGTGTTGCCATCTTCTGCAAACCCACCACAAAAGCAAAATTCAGCATCTGGGCATTAGAAGAGGAGTGAATATCTACAAGGCCCACGGCTGGCTTACCATGGCATGAATAAACCATATACAATATCTGATTGCCTGCCAACAGTGTCGTGAATGAAAGCCCGCAAGAATGCAACAGCCGTGCCATTTCAACCAATAGATTCAGTGCTTTTGGGGATGGCACAGCAAACTTGAGACCACTGGATGCGATCCCCTGTAGATATAAGGAAACCAGCAGTTACGCTTACAGACTGCAGGCAGCCTCTTTTACCACATCACCTGCTAGATTTGAATGGGAGAATGGAGCAACCTCCAAGGGAAAAGGAAGCAGACCAGAAGTTGCAAAACAAATAGCCCAAGCGTGTTGTGAGCCCGCTGCAGCTGCTCTTCACCCTGCCCAGCAAGAGTTGCAAATCTCAGTCTCCAGCTCTTTCACAAAGGATCATCGGAGCACTCTAGAATGGCATAGCAGGAAACCTTAACATAACGCCTCAGGTGAGGGTCACTTACTCTCAAAACTCTCGAGTATCCTTCTCCTATAATTTTCGCAAGCAGCACATACTCTTTGATGAACTCTACTTCTCCTTCATCAATCTCCTCTAACAGTTTCTGGTCTTTCCCTTTCTCGGGCACCTTCTCCCTCCCAAGGGCCAGGCTACTCATATGTGAAATCGCCATTAACTCATCTAGCTGCAGTACTGCATGCTTAGCAACTCTCAAGAGACCTTGCATAATATCTCGGAAGTAGTCAATGTGCCGCTTCTGTACTCGAGAGAACACTGCATATACATCACAGCAGACGGCAAGGTGCGTACAGGCGTGTCACATGCCCTGTATAAGTATGTACCAGCCCACAAAGATTAAGAAACAGGGTTGGCAAGCACTTACCGATGCCCAACCCATGTATGATTGAGCGACAAAAGAAGACGTTCTGAAGAGATGCGTCCATGTTCAGTGCCTGAAGTAAACAGACACCCATGTCATCCACCATTATCCCAGCCGTAAACAGCCGATTCCAAATGCCCACATTCTTCAAGATTCAGCACTTCATTCAGATGACCATACCTCCATAAACAAAACCAGGAGTTCCCGAGGGCTGCTTGTACTCGCCAGCCCATAGATTATCGCCGCTGATAATTCCCTACAACGGTCAGATATCCGGCTGTAGCTCACCAGCACCTGGGGCAATTCCCATCCAATCCGCTCAAGAAGAATCTGCATCCAACACCTGTCTGTCATCGGCAAGTCAACCAGAGAAAGAGGCAAGTAATCACAGCGAAGGTGCAACTCCGACCTGCCCGTCAGTGGTCGAAGGATCAAGCAGAGTCTGGCATAGCTGCAACAGGCATTCACATTGTTCCCGCTTCTCAGGTACCATGTCGTCCAAGTCTTCTATCTGCTCCCCTGGAACGGGAGTCCCCAGAATATTGATGAACTCCATAGCGGCTGCAGCAGATTCCTCGCACTCCACAACCTGCAATCCCCAATCACCAACCTCGTCAGCAGCAGGACCCGCCAAAGCTTCATTTTTCCAGACCAGCAAAAGCAACCTCCTTCTGCACTCCTCCGAGCGGCAACAGAAACCAGAATCCCGGCCCCTCACCTGCTTGCAGCAACATTCTGCAGCTGCCTGCAGTCTGTCTGTGAGAGAAGAAGCCATGACAGACGCAAGCTCTACATGCGGCGCAGTGCCAAGTAGGCCTCAGGCTTCGTCGTGCTTCCCGCGTGATGCGGCCTCATCCTTGCAAAATTTCGGAAGCCAGAGAAGAATTCTATTCCAGGCCTGCTCAGGATTGCAGATGCCTCATCAGGATCAGACAGTGAGTTCCAACTTGCGAAGCAAAACATTTGAACGTGTCCGCCGCAGGCTTACGTTCACCAATGGCGAGGGGCTTCAGCTGCGCCTCGGAGGAGGGTGGTGTGTCCCTGCTGCGCACCAGTCAGTTTCAGGCGTACGGGAGACAGTGGAGACCGCGCGGGTTGCGTGATAAGACAAGAGCTACGCGAAATCGATTTAAGTCGTTCGCTATTAGAAGCTGCCAGCGCCAACAATAACGTTGCAACTTGTGACCCTGCTGCCAGCGCCAACACCAATGTCGACACCGTACGTACATGTGTGGGCCTGCAGCCTGGGCCCAGCTGCAATGCAGGGATTTATTAGGGTTGTATGATGTGTTATACAATAACCACACGGACCCACCCATTCAAATTCAGTGGTTGTGGGCGTACCTATTCGTCGTGGTCGCCAAAGCGTTCAATCTGTTTTTCTTGTTGGAAGTGGAAGGACATAAGTCTACACCTAGTACTTGAAATAAATGGAGATTATTTCTATTATCCTTTTTAGTTTTATTTATTATTTTTATATCAATTCCTCAAACACACATTGATCTAGTTTTCACTTCACTTCTTTAATAATCTTTTGACCATACCGACGTTCCAACTTTCACATCACCACGTCCATGAGAGCATTGGGTATCCACCTCACAACCAAGGAACATATACAGTTATCTTGTCTCCAACATCAGCATCCATCCGGGTGTGTTTAGGCTCATTTCCTATAGCTAAGTCTTTGGAGTCTAATGTTCTCGATCTCAATGTGATTCTAGGAAGATTTCACTTGGCTATTTCTGCACCTACAAGCAAGGACAAGGAGCATGTCAAATCACAGTGGCCTAATGAAGCAAAACAACGGCAAGCATGGCCCAGAAACAAGCAGCATGGGTCCACCTTGTGATCATCACCGGCCGGGTAGACCTTTGTACAGTTGTGATGGGTCTTAACATTGACGAAAATGCAAAGGTCAACACGGATTCAATCTGGTGATGTTTCCATCCTGTCACCATGTGCTTGCTTGCTGTTGAGTGACACTACCATCAGCATGGACAAACCTGACAGAAAGCCACCAACCCATGGAGGAATTTGATCCGAAACATGGGTACAATTACGCTCCAGAGACCACAGGAGTGATTTAACACTCCATCACTGTCCCCACGTTCATCCCGTGCACTGATCTTTAGGATACGAGAACACTCTCGCTCCGTTGTCATCGAGCACACAAGTCCCATCACCTCCAAACAACCCGTATCCGTCAGGCCCTTCATTGGCTATCACGCCGTGACTGAAGGAGTGGCAATACGTGTTATGCTGGTCAACTCGCCCTAACAGCACATATTGCTGGCCTTGCAGGGGGAGATCTTCATGGGTTGGATAACTGAGAACGTTGTCTCCCGCTAGAATGATTATATCTGCCACGGAACAATTTGTCAGGATACTACGTCTTTGCCTCCTTGCGCATTCTCTATCGAGACGGAACGATGTCCTGTGGCTTCCAAATTTGGTGAGTGTCATCAGCATGTGTAACTAGTACATGAGGACCCACCACTATGACTACATCGTTCTACTCTGTGTGAACGATGCAGTCATGGTGCCACCTATACTAATCGGATCATTAACTTAGTCTCAGGGACCATATTGGGGGATTGGGGTGCCTAAGACTGCGTTAATGATCCAATTAGTATAGCTGGCACCATCCACCACCAGCTCTGTTCCACGTTCGGCGTTAAGGGTGCTCACTTCCAAGTAGCAATTGCCTGCAATGATTTAGTTCTCAGACCTCTGCAGGTCGATTGCAGCCAGTGAATGATATGGATTGAGGGGCTTTTGCATTTTTTTGGGGCAGAAGGGATTTCTGCAGCGCCATTGTAATGCGCAACCTCTTAATTATAGTCCTAGGATCTCAGTATGCTTTCTAAAATTTTCGTGCATATTGATTTCATTAAAGGTGTAATGTGAGTACCCTCCTTTATGATGTGGACATGCTTTGTTGTTTCCTATTGGTATTATGTCTTGATTTCCTGGTGCTATAATGGATGTAATTCTTGTCCTTTTTTCATTTTTCACAACTGGTTTGTCAATGCTGGAAAACTATTTCTGCCAATATTATGTCTGTAGCTGGAATGATTCTTGTTGCCTCGTGTCTAACTATCAGTACTGTTAACAATTGTCGTGCTCCAAGTGCAGTAATTGATCAAGAACATTTTTACATGGTTTGGGACTTTATATCGCACAACTCGTTGAGCAAATTTCAGGACACGAAGACGACACCACAATTAGCATACTTTCCAAAAACAAGTGAGCTTTGATGCCCCTAGGCCAGTCGAACAATTTTAGAAGTGAAAAATTCGAAGCCAAACACTTGCTAGAAGTTATAAAAACTAGTTTATCACAAAACATAACGTGTGGTAAACTCCACCCACCCCAACCTACTACGACCAAAGTATCGCCTATACTTGATCCCAGTAAGTCAGCGACCGATTTGGACATTGGCTGCGGGCAGTACCTGGGGTAAAAAATGTAAGCTTTCGGTAGAAGAGCATGGGAAGGCATAGGATTCACCCTAGCTAGTAGTGCAGAACTCAAGCATGAAGCACCTTGCTTGAGTGGCATTTGAAATAATTTTGATCTCAATGTTGTGTACCTGACGATCTAGCAGCTTATTTTTTTAGGGTTAAAATCATGATAACTGGCATGCCCACAACATAGTTTGCTCATAGATCCGATCTTGAAACGATCAACAGAAAAAACACGGAGCCCAAGTGCATTCAATGAGTTGAGTGTGCGCACTGCTCCTATAGAGGCATTTATTGAGATGCGTTTATTAGTCTCTTGTAGACTTCGCTCGAATCCTTATCTCTGTCTGAACTTGGATACCTATGATCATGAGGGTGGGAACTAGCCTCGCTAAACTTGGATGCTTGCAATCTCGAGTGTGGGGACTAGCTTGTTTGAATGTGGATGCTATGATCTAGAGAGTGAGGAGTAGTACTTTTCCCCGCTTAGGAGTAGGCAATTGAAACTTGCAAGCAATTTGATGGCAATTGCCGGATGGTGTGACTGGATATATCGGTGCAATTGATGCCAAAGTGATAGATTGGCTCATGGTGCTATCAACGAGGTTACACATTTCAAACTGGATTTATCGGTGCAATTGATGCCAAAGTGATAGATTGGCTCATGGTGCTATTAACGAGGTTACACATTTCAAACTGACTTGTTTTATGTCCCCATTTCTTTTTAAGCCCTAAAATCTCGAGTGGCACGTGATGTCACATGCTCGTAGCACATTTTCAAGTAGTCTTAAAAATCAAATGAAATTTAACATGTTAATAGCTCTGAATTTAAGTGCAAGATGTCTTCAAGCAGACTTTGAAATAAAATCAAACAAATGCTATTAGTCCCTTTATGTTAAGTTTTTAATGTGCCTTCAAACAAACTTTAAAATTAAAACAAACACAATTTGTTGGTAGCTCTAAATTTAAATGCTAAGATGATTGATCTTGAAATCAAATTAAACAAAAACTACATGTTATAGAGGATAAGCATAATTATTTAAGGAATGAGTTGAGGCAGACCTCACACAAGTTTCTTTAGCTGTTAAGGTTTATTTTTAGGAAATGTCCAAAAACTTTAAAATAAAAATTGAAAAATTCAAGCCAAACACTTGCTAGAAGTTATAAAAACTAGTTTATCACAAAACATAACGTGTGGTAAACTCCACCCACCCCAACCTACTACGACCAAAGTATCGCCTATACTTGATCCCGAAGTCACACCGACGGACATTGGACGTGGGCAAGACTGTAAAAATGTAAGCTTTCGGTAGAAGAGCATGGGAAGGCATAGGATTCACCCTAGCTAGTAGTGCAGAACTCAAGCATGAAGCACCTTGCTTGAGTGGCATTTGAAATAATTTTGATCTCAATGTTGTGTACCGACGATCTAGCAGCTTATTTTTAGGGTTAAAATCATGATAATCGGCATGCCCACAACATAGTTTGCTCATAGATCCGATCTTGAAACGATCAAAAAACACGGAGCCCAAGTGCATTCAATGAGTTGAGTGCGACTGCCCTATAGAGGCATTTATTGAGATGCGTTTATTAGTCTCTTGTAGACTTCGCTCGAATCCTTATCTCTGTCTGAACTTGGATACCTATGATCATGAGGGTGGGAACTAGCCTCGCTAAACTTGGATGCTTGCAATCTCGAGTGTGGGGACTAGCTTGTTTGAATGTGGATGCTTGCGATCTAGAGAGTGAGGAGTAGTACTTTTCCTGCTTAGGGAGTAGGCAATTGAAACTTGCAAGCAATTTGATGGCAATTGCCGGATGGTGTGACTGGATATATCGGTGCAATTGATGCCAAAGTGATAGATTGGCTCATGGTGCTATCAACGAGGTTACACATTTCAAACTGGATTTATCGGTGCAATTGATGCCAAAGTGATAGATTGGCTCATGGTGCTATTAACGAGGTTACACATTTCAAACTGACTTGTTTTATGTCCCCATTTCTTTTAAGCCCTAAAATCTCGAGTGGCACGTGATGTCACATGCTCGTAGTACATTTTCAAGTAGTCTTAAAATCAAATGAAATTTAACATGTTAATAGCTCGAATTTAAGTGCAAGATGTCTTCAAGCACTTTGAAATAAAATCAAACAAATGCTATTAGTCCCTTTATGTTAAGTTTTTAATGTGCCTTCAAACAAACTTTAAAATTAAAACAAACACAATTTGTTGGTAGCTCTAAATTTAAATGCTAAGATGATTGATCTTGAAATCAAATTAAACAAAAACTACATGTTATAGAGAGGGATAAGCATAATTATTTAAGGAATGAGTTGAGGCAGACCTCACACACAAGTTTCTTTAGGCCAAGTTAACAGGTTTATTTTTAGGAAATGTCCAAAAAACTTTAAAATAAAAATTGAAAAAATTATCTTGGTTAAATGTTAGCCAAAGGGGTACTCCCGATCGAGTTCTCTAGCGGAATCAATTACTATCTGCACTCTTTGAGTCCAACTAAGAGGAGTGAAACCTGCAACATTGATGAGACGCTCCCACGTTATAAATGCCCTATTCGCATGCAAGACTTGGAAGCTGCTGCAAGACCCTGTAGCCTATACAAAGGCTTAAAGGGTTATGAAGACGGTCACTCAAAGCTCCATTCTCAACAAACTCATACACCATGTAGAGATGTTCCTGTCCAGCTGAATAGCCTATCAACTCAATCTGTACAAAGCACAAATCATTTAGAGTAGAGGATTAGCTAAACTAAGTCGTAATTCCCCAACGATAACAACCAGACTCCCTAGAAAAGAACAAGCTTTTCTCACCAGGTTCGTGTGGTGCACTTTGCAGAGAACCTTCAACTCGGCGTAGAACATTTAAACTCTAAATATTTTCAAATGTACTTCAAAATAAAATCAAAGAAATTTGTTAGAACATTTAAACTCTAAATATTTTCAAATGTACTTCAAAATAAAATCAAAGAAATTTGTTAGTAGGCTAAATCGAAGATGCTGGGTAGCAATCTTGATTGTTCCTTTGCTGTAAACAAGAAAACGGATATTAGAATGAAAAAATAATATTATACATACTAAACTTGTTTGGTAGCTTATTTGACGAGAGATACAAGTCATCAAATAAGTTTAGTATGTATAATATTATATATACTCTACATACTAAAAATCTTCATATCTATATAACCCCTATTCTAACAGTCTCATCGCCCCACGTATAAATAAGACTTCCCAATCTCAACAAATTTATAAAATCTTCATTTCCGTCTTTAACAGTCAAGAAGAATGAAGAAGAATATATTAGGTTACCACGCATCACAAGTTAAATTAGCGCTGTTTTTAAATGCTCGACATGGGAGCTATTAAACTATAAAACTATGTATTGAGGCTCTGATGGCCGTATTCATGCAAAGACATGCAACTTTGTGGTGCCGTTTGAGTTGGAGCGGCAGCGGTGGCTGCTCCAACGATGTCGTATGCGAATGTCGTACGGGGGAGGCTGAAGCTGAAGGGGAAGGCACTGGATGTGAAGTCGGGCAGCCTGAAGAAGAAAAGGAAACGGAGTACGGGCGAGGGCTTCCACCTCGTGGAGGAGAAACAACAGCAACAACAACTGACCCTCTCGGAGGAGAGCTTGGAACTGGCGCTGGCAGCGGAGGATGGCGGAGGCGAAAAATTAGGGCAGCTGAAGGAGAAGGGCGAACGGCAGCTGGCCGTTCTGGAAGACCACCGCACAGCTGCAGAGAAGCGGTACGACGAGCAGAAGGCGAAGCTGGAGGCTCGTAGGCTTGCCAAGACAGCCAGTAAGTCTCACCGCCAGAAGGTAGAAGAGTTCAACCAGTATCTAGCCAACCTCAGCGAGCATTACGACATCCCTAAAGTTGGACCTGGTTGAGGCGGCTACGGCGCATGTCTCGGTGCAGTGGGATTGTGGAGGAAGGTGTTCTGTGCTATGAGTGCACATGGACAGTATAGTACTCTGGATCATTCTGTCGGGTGCGCTGGAGTCGGGGTTTGGTCTCAGTCTTCGTTTCGTTGGTTCATTCTGTGCCGCGGGAATCCATGTCTGTCTGGTGCGATCTTCGTACGCACAGTGCGGCGGAGCTTGTGGTGATGTAGGGTTTTACAACAGTGACGTTTTGAAGGATCCTCGCTTGCAAGGGATTGAGGCCGTCCAAGAGAATGTCTGGCTGGCAGGGGTTGGGGGCAGTTGCTCTTATGGCGACAGTCTTTCCTGGACCGCAAACGTCTCCGGGAGAGCAACCTTGCAGGCCAGCTTGGGTGGATGTGCAGCTGGCTGCTGCGGATGTACCGATGGTCCGTCGTCACTCTACAGCCGGCGGGAGCGCACCCGACGGTCCCGAGCCTTACAGGACTGCTGGATACAGGATGAGCATAACGGCTGAGACCGTGAACGAACTATGTCAGCAGGAGCAGCTCAGCGAGGCTGTGGTGGCTCTGGGAATCCTGGTGCAGAGAGAGTGTTGTATTTCTAGATCTGTGTTTCACAGTGTGTTAAAGAAATGCGTGGTTCAGAGAGATCTGGTTCTTGGTCGCCGTGTACATGCTCTCTCTGTGAAGAGCGGGTTCGAGTCGGACACGTTCTTGTGCAATCATGTTCTGCGAATGTACGCTTCTCATGCCAGTTTGCAGGAAGCGATGGATGTTTTCACCATGGTGGCCGAACCGGATGCCTTCATGTGGTCATCCATAATCTCTGCACACGTTAAACTTGGCCAAGATAAGCAGGCCATACAATTGTATCGGTGCATGCGCACATCGAGTGCGAAGCCAGATGGGCATGTGTTTGTGGCAGCCCTTCAGGCTTGTGCAAGGGGAGTAGACTTGAAAACTGGGCAACAGGTGCATACTGATGTGTTAGCCAGTGGAGTGGATCCTGATTTGTTTGTCTGCAACTGCTTGGTGGACATGTATGCAAAGTGTGGCAGCTTGGAAGATGCTCAAAGAGTATTTGACCGACTTGTGAAGAAAAATGTGGTGACGTGGAATGCCATAATAGCCGGATATTCTCAGCAGGACAGGGGACAGGAAGCCTTGTGTCTTTACTGGGCTATGCAAGAAGAAGGCACCGCTGCACCCGATGCGGTGACATTTGTGTCCCTCCTGCAGGCATGTGCAAGCGTGGGCACCCTGGCTTTGGAGACGGGGAGGCAGCTTCATGCACGAATTAAGGAACGAGGACTTCACACTAATGTCTTTGTGGGCAGCAGTCTGGTGAACATGTATGCAAAGTGTGGCAGCTTGGGAGACGCGCAAGGAGTGTTTGACGGACTTGCCAAAAAAAATGTGGTCACGTGGAATGCTATGATCGCAGGGTACTCGCAGCAGGGAATGGGCGAGAAAGCCCTCCATCTTTACAGCGCCATGCAAGAAGAAGGCATTACCGTGCCTACTGCTGTGACGTTTGTGTGCGTCCTGCGGGCTTGTGCAAGTGTGGGTACCCAAGCTTTGGAAAAGGGGAAGCAGCTGCATCAGCAGATTGCGAAAGAAGGGCTTCAGGTTGATGCAGTTGTAGGTTGCAGCCTTGTAAACATGTATGCGAAGTGTGCCAGCCTCGAAGATGCTCAGTCTGTGTTTGACGGGCTTGATCAGAAAAATGTTGTCACGTGGAATGCCATGATAGCTGGCTATTCCCAGCAGGGCATGGGCCAGGAAGCTCTGCACCTTTACAGGACTATGCAAGAAGAAGGCAGCGTTGCACCTGACTCTGTGACGTTTGTATGCCTCCTGCAGGCATGTGCAAATGTTGCAGCTTTGCATCTGGGAGAGGGTCTTCATGCACAGATAGAAGAACAAGGTCTTCAATGTGATGTGCTTGTAGCCATCAGTTTGATAAATATGTACTCGAAGTCCGGAAGCATGGTTAATGCACACCAGGTGTTTGAGTCGTTACCTGAAAGAGAGGTTGTCTCCTGGAATGCATTGATTGCTGGTTATACTTGCCATGGAGACAGTGAAGTAGTGTTTGATTTATTTCACAGAATGAGAGAGGATGGTATACAGCCAGATGGTATCACATTCCTCAGTGTACTAACAGTATGCAGTCATGCGGGACTAGTGAAGCAGGGACGAGAGTTCTTTGAGGCTATGAGCAAGCAATATTGTATCAGTCCTACAGCGGAGCACTACACATGCATGGTGGATCTCCTAGGTCGTGCAGGCCAGATGGACAATGCACTAGCTTTGGTGAGGACAATGCCTATAGCGCCTGATGCTGCCGTTTGGCACAGTTTATTGGGTGCTTGTCGCAAGTGGCGGAATGTGGAGGTGGGACGGCATGCCTTTGCAGAAGCTATGGAGTTAGACACACAAGACGCTCCAGCCTACGTCTTGATGTCGAACATATACACTGGTTCCCGAATGTGGGAGCAGGCACAGAACCTGCAGCGCATGAGGAAAGGACGAGGGGCATGGAAGCAGGCAGGTCAGACCTTTTGGGCGGATCCGGACGGACTGGTTCACAGCTTCTTGGTTTGGGACGAGAGCTTTACGCAGTGCAGTGTAGATTAAAAAGTTGAAAAACAGCAATATATCCTTTCTCCTGGTGCAGGCGCCTTCGACACTCTTCATTTGTCGAGTGGAATTGCTTTCTCGACGAAGATGTGTTCGTTCACCTTGCCAAGAATCGGAACAGGCGGCGGGGCACTTTCTCATTTATTATCACATGAAGGTTGTCTCCTCCGACATAACCACATTCTCATGCACAAATACACATGTAACTAGCGTCTTATTTAGGGTCTAGGTTTGGAGTCAGCGGTATCTTCCCAGTTTCCTCCACGAATCTGGCGAGCCAGAAGACTCCGCTGGACGCTCGAAGTCTGGAGAAGAAGTGGATTGACGTTCGTGCCTCCGCCGAGATCCCCCGTAATTAAGCAGTCGTTTTAGCCATATATCGTAGTCCACGGGATAAGGGGTCCCACAAATGCTCCCAACATAATCAGCAAATGCCTTCAGGACAGCAGACACATCCCCGAGTCGCTGCTGGATGGCCCTGGTAGACCATGCTCGTTGTCTCCAACTCAATGCTGCCTCTAGAGAATCAAACTCTGGGCAGCTGCCACCACAAATGAAGAACAGAAGATACACTAAGCTCTCAGCATCAGACGCAGGGAGGAGCTTGCCATGCTTGAGAGCCACTGTGGATGAAAACTTTAGTGAAACAGCAGGAGTATCTGAGCCTCCCAAAACTGCATGACCCCAGTCGACCAGCACATAGTAGAAGTCCCCATCTGCCCCAACTGCCCTTAGGACATGATCTGGGCTGATATCACTATGCATAATCTCAGATGCCCCTGCACTTCGTAAAGCAGACAAACAATCGTGGCAGCATCGCAGAGCTTCCTCTGCAGCAAAAACGCCTTCCCTCGCCACAACGAGGTCCACTGGTTCTCCGACTGGAGTTGTGACAAGAACCGGAACTCCGCACCAGGCATGATCACATCTGCCCTTCGGACTTTGCTTCTTACAGGGAGGTGGATGAATTAGTCTTCCAGAAGCAACGACTTGTGGCAAAAATCTACTAGAAACACCCCTGTGTTTCAAGATGTTAAGGACTTTAGTTTGTCGATGCACCTGAAACCACGCACTCGTATCCTCCCACGAGCCTTGAAAACGCTCTACAAATGAAGGATATGGACCGATGTGAACAGCGAAAGACTTACATGTTTCATCCCATGAAGTGGCCACGTACACAGACCGCTCTCTGCCTCCCAATCTTTGTTGTATCTGAAAACCACTTTGCCAATGTCCGTCTTCCAGCCATAGCGTTGTGCCTGGTTCCAGATCCAACTGTTTTACCACCGAGGCATCCTCATTGTCCGACTTCTCCTGTATCTCACCTTTTCTCATCTTGACAAATTTCTTCTGAGGCTCTCAACATTTGGGAGTAAGTTCCAAGGAGTTCAAACAACAATTCCACCACTTTCCTTCCTACCACTTTGCTTTGTTCTC
The DNA here is from genome assembly GCA_010909165.1 of Anthoceros angustus. Classification (NCBI taxonomy): domain Eukaryota; kingdom Viridiplantae; phylum Streptophyta; class Anthocerotopsida; order Anthocerotales; family Anthocerotaceae; genus Anthoceros; species Anthoceros angustus. Next base: position 1,181,018 of record VJWM01000063.1, on the reverse strand, counting down.
ACAGACCGTGGTCACATTCCATCCCTCTTTCTGGTCCCTCAGCAGGTCATCTCAGCAACTCGCTGCAAGCTAATGTTGCCAAGGGTAGGGAATCATCCAATTTGCATTTCCCGCCTGGATCTGCAGGACAGACAGCTGCATGCGGCCAGTGGCAGAAGAGATAAAGCACAGAGCCTAGTGACAAGTCACAAATCAGATCATCTCAAGAGCCAGGAAAAGATCATCTTCAGCAGGCAATTCGATGCAATTCGACACCTCAGGTTCCAAATGCATCGGATCTGGACGATCCAGGACTTCTTATACGATTCCCTCCAGCTTCTAAGACAGCTGCTGCTCATGTACAAATAGATGCTGCCTCATCGTCCCCATTAGAAGCAACCGATGCCGCCAAGCCCCGAAGCTTTCAACTTGGTCTGACAGGACCACAACGGAGTTCAGATCTCCTCTGCAGGCTCCGTTTCTGACAGTCAATTTCACGGGCGTGGCCGGCGTGATGACACTGTGGCCCTGCTGTCTTCGGTGCTACAGACGCTTGCGGTACAGCACCTTTTTTGGACCCTTCTTCTAACGTTCAGCGAACTAGATATTATCTCCTGCCGAGGGATGTTGCCCGTTGGCTAAAGTTCTCTTCCGCAACTTAGGGTTTGGAGCCGCGTCGCTTCTAGGGCAAGTAGGGTGTTGTTTTCTAGGAGAGCGTGCTCGGCCACTAGTCATTCTGCGCAGTGCCGTTCCCTCCGCAGCGCTGAGGGCGTGAGGTAGTACAGGCGGTGCCCGTTTTTCTGTCTCGTCTCGAAGTTGGTGTGAGTAGCACACGAAGGTTCAAGATCCCCGTCAGCCGGGCGTGGTGCTTCGTGCGGTTGCAAGCTGCGCCGTGTTGTGTTGCTGTGGTTGTCGGTTTTATATGTTGTGAGCTGTTTCGGAGCACCTAGCCTCTGAAGTATGATGTGATGACTGGAGGGCTTCTCAATCTGATCCTCGGTTTTCCCGTGCCACCAGATCCGTTCCCTCAAGCCAGAGCGAGCCGCTGAGTTGTAGAGGTACTGATAGGTCTGATCTCATCTTTGCGAGGCTTCTTAATCTGATCTTCTGGCTTTCCCGTGCCACTAGATCCGTTCCCTGAAGCCAGAGGAAGCCGCTGAGTTGTGGAGGTACTGCTCAGTGGAGCAGCACTCGCTATCCTGGCCCGGACTGTGCTTTCTTGTCAGGACGTTGTGTTGCGACATGCTAAGCATCTTTCCCATTTTTTGTTTGTCAGGGTCCGATGGCTGCCAACTGCTTTGATGAAACCTACTATTGCACTGATCAGTGATGAGTCGTGCATATTGAACATCTAAGGGACTGAGCAGTGCCAGCCTACCCGCTGTTGGGCTTGTTTATCGTCCGAACGGCGATTATGTCTCGTCTTTTGGTCAGACTCGTGGATTTGGTGTTGTCGTTTGCTGCAGATCGGCGATGGAAGGAACCAGTTCGTCTCTCTGCCACCTTTCAATTACACATTGCATCTACCAGCACTGCCTATAAGTCCTTATAAGCAGTTCTGTTAGATGTAATGTGTGCTTTGCGCACCTGTTGGCGAAGGAAGAGACCGGCCGCAGCCCCTTACGTGTGCCCGTCTTGGTGTGAGGAAGTAGGTTTTTGGAAGTTCTTGTAGTTGATCACAGAGGAGATTTAAGGCTTTCCGCCCCTGATTTGACAGTGTGATACTGGTCAGTGATCTCAATTCTTGAGCTCTCCTGGATTTCCACCCCGTTAGTTTCTCATCGTCAAGTGCTCCCATCGTCCTGGTACGGGGTTTCACGGAAAGACTCTGAAGATTCTGTGCTTTATTTTCTTGTCGAGGAATCCGTGAGCACACTCTGTTGGTTCTTTGTAGGCCCGCATTTATGCCTGTTAAGGAAGCTGTCGGAGGCAGGTGGTCCGTGTCTAATCCTCTTTCAGACGTTGGCTCATGTAATTTTTTTCTCGTTATATGTCTGTCCCTGTGGCCCTTTTCTAACAAAACGGGATCTCCATTGATTGCGTCGGCTGTCTTGAGCCTGTGGCTCAAGTACTGTGGATACGGACACAGGTCTGTGGTCTGCATCTGACCAAACTCTCCTGCATATGCGGCGTTCTTAGGCCAAATGGGTATGTAAGAACGCCGTTACGCTCAGATCGGTACGTTGTGTCTATCGGAAGTGGACGCCCTTCAAGAATCAGGAGGCCCTTGGCCCTTTTTCGAGTAGCTTAGCACCCTGGTACTGTACTTAAATAAGTACAAGACGGACCATGTCTAATGACACCGAAAATTTAGTCCACTTTTCATCCAAGTGAATTAAAACTGACGTTTGTACAAGAAAAAGATTGGCAGGTACATGAAAAGAGCGAAGTGCTTACTACCCAGGAACTCCACTCCATAAAATATGTGGGAATGCTGTGTGAGCTAATGAAGGGGTTCAATGTGCCGGTGGCACTTGGGCCAGGTAGGCTACATCTGTTTGTGAGCAAGTTGCCCAGAAGCCCATTTAGACATGCAAGGCAGAAGCTCACACAGAGAGATTGCGGAAGCCCACAGAGAGAGATTGCAGAAGCCCACATAGAGACGGAAGGCAGAAGCCCACATAGAGACGGAAGGCAGAAGCCCACACAGAGACGGAAGGCAGAAGCCCACATAGAGACGGAAGGCAGGAGCCCACATAGAGACGGAAGGCAGAAGCCCACATAGAGACGGCAGAAGCCCACACAGAGACGGAAGGCAGAAGCCCACATAGAGACGGAAGGCAGGAGCCCACATAGAGACGGAAGGCAGAAGCCCACATACAGAAGCCCATATGCAGATGGAAGGCAGACGCCCACATAGAGATGGAAGGCCTAGCAGGTGGGCAGAGTGGATAGGTTTCTTCAGGATGGAGGATGGGGGCTCGACTGATCGTCTTGCCTATGGGTCGTGGAGGGAATCACCAACCACCACCCTAAGCATCCTCCTCCAAAGTGAGCCTTGCAGAGTGCCGACCCCACACTGACAAAGCGTGCCAACGTAAGCCGATCCAACCGGATCCTACCGAAAGTTAACAAAATTGCTCCACTCTGTCTCCCTCCTCGCCTCCCCGGCCCATAAAAATATTCCATGGAATATGCTGCTTGCAGCTCACACAGATCTGCCAAATGTCACCACAGGCCGAGTCTGGCCCTGGAACAGTTGGTGGCCATGTGGGTTGCAGGTGACAGCTGCCAGTGCAAGATACAGTCCCTGAGGGTATATCTCCTGCCTTCAGACTACCATATTTCCCTCGTGCTTCAACACTTTCTAGCCCGTTGGGTGGCCACTCGCCTGCTCATGCATCCACGCTCCCTGCTATCCTCTGATCTGTGCCAGCCACGTGACAATTCTTTGTCCCAAAACCAGTCAAACAACAGTTACAGCTTTTCATTACTCTTAAATAAAAAACTGTTACAGCTTGATGTCCCTTGGCCTATCAGATGCCACATAACAAGGTTCTGCCAAACGGCCACTACAGCTCCTCGGCCTGTTTTGGTGCCTGCAGCCTACTGCACCTCACTTGGCTTCGCAAGACTTGGCAGTTTGCTGTTTCCAGATCGTGCAACAAGAACTGCCAGATCTTTCTCCTTGTTGCCTGCATTTGTGAAAGGCACTCTCACCAACTCGATTAAGGAACGTCTCTTGAATTGTGATTGCCACTTCAAACCAACTCGATGAATGACACTGCAAAGAAAGTACATTCTAGGAACACTGAGTTATGTAAACAGAGTACACTACTACAGTGGATGTTCAAATTGTAAGTTGGAGATATGGATAACATTTTGATCCACCCCATCGGGGTGGGGGATCGGGATATTGCCATAACTGAGTACAGAGAGTAAGACAGAGGGGCCCAGTGAAGTGATGAAGTGACAAAATCAAACTCAAACTGCCCGTTTTCCAGAACTTTGAGAATCTTACAAGTATGTTAAAAAAACAGCCTGCAGTCCTACTGTCCTCCCCAAGCTGTGCACAGCCAAAGCCTAATAACTGAAAGCAAAACAGTGGAGCCCAGTGAAGTGATGAGGTTGGAAAAGAAAACTCGAACCGCCCGTTTTCCAGAACTTCGAGAATCTTACAAGTATGCTAACAAAACAGTCTGAAGTCCAACTGTCCTCTCCAAGCCACAGCCAAAGCACTTGCCGCAGCCATTGCCACCGCTGATGTAAATTACCACCACCAATACCAAGCTATTGGCTGGCAATATGCTCCTAGGGCAAGCAAGTCTGAGAGGCTGCTTAGCTTAGGCAGCCGGGGCGAAGGCCGCCTGAAGAGTGTTGATGACGTCGACTCCGACCTTGAAGGCGGTGGTGAGCTCGACATCAGGCACGCCGGACCCGAAGAGAGCAGGGCCGACCTGAATGGTGCCAGCGTTGGAGCTGCTGAAGGCCGCGATGGCGCGCGCCACCTTCTTGCTCAGGTTGATCTGGTAGTGGATCAAGCCCTTGGGGAAGACGAACACATCGCCCGACTTCAGCGTCTGGGAGTAGAACTTGTTGGTGCTGTCAATGAGGCCGACCGTGAGAGTGCCCTTGGTCACGTACAGCACCTCGGTTCCGCGCGGGTGAGTGTGCGGCGGGTTGGTGCTGCCCGGTGCGTACTCCAAGATGGCGATGGACACGCCCAGCCCCTGCAGAGCTGGGATCTGCGCCAGGGTAGCCCGCTTGATCCCGAACGTCCCCGGAGCCGCCTGCACTCCCCCCCGCAGCCCGGTGAAGGTGAAGAAGTTGGCGTCAATGGTGGACGCGTTCACTCCCGCCGGGACTGCGAAGTCCGACGTCAGCTCGGGGTCCGAGGCCCGCACTACTGCTACTACGGCCAAGGCGGCCATGGCCAGGAGCAGCGCTCTGCATGCCATCCTGTCTTCTCTTTCACCAAGTCTGCATTTCGCACATACATACATATGGTGAGTCGTTCACCTAACTTACATGCGAATGCCTGCGATGCAATACAACAACCAATCCTGCAAAACGATACAACGACTAACCCTGCAAAGCAACACAGCAACCAATCCTTCCAAGCGATACAACAACCAACCCTGCAAAGCAATGCAGCAACCAATCCTGCAAAGCGATGCAACAACCAAATCTGCAAACCGATACAACAACCAATTCTGCAAAGCGATACAACAACCAATTCAGCAAATCGATATATCAACCAATGCTGCAAAGCAATGGATCAACCATCTGCAAGTATTCAAATAGCCTACCAAGCAGCAGCGCGAGGAGAAAAGCTGAGGATGTTGTTTCAGCGGCTCCACCGGCAGAGATGGATGACAAGAAAAGACGAAGAGAAGCACAATCAGACTGGGAGCCTGCAACTGCAACCTGCGGGGGAGTTCAAATAGCTGAACATAGGGCCAGTCAGCGACATGTTTGGCCAATCCGGTGCTAGCACACATCTCCCGGCCCCACAGGATTAATAAAATAGCACAGCGCGCAGTCTACGTTTGGTGCATGCACTGAAATGATTCTGGGAGGCTGAGCTCGGGCCGGCGCGCCTCCTGAGATGCAATAGTCTGCGTCCTGGTGACGGACTGGAGAGTTGGAAGCACGTTTCTTGACTTCTTCTGCGAGGCATATCATCGCAACACATGGCATGGCTGTATGGCATGGCCGTATCCTGTTTGTACAGAGCCTTGTCAGCTGGGAGCTTGCCGGCCGTTACGCGCTTCTCCAGAGCAAGGAAGTGCCGACGGTGGCAGAGAGACAGGAACTGCTACAGCATCCGGCAGAGCAGGACAAGGGCCGACGGCGTCAAACAGACGGCAAACAACTACGGCATTCGGCAGAGCTCAGAACTAGGGTTTCGCGGATTGCACCAACATGCAGAGGTGGATGCGGGATCCGCGATGGCGGCAGCTCACTGCTTACATTGATCAGGTGCTGCAAACTATGGTACAGACAATGTGGATGGAGCGTAACCGTGCCCACCTTCCGAACCCTAATCTGGAGCATGCGAGCTCGGGCGTGGAATGCGAACTCAGGCGGAGAGGGCAGCTTGGAGCTTGTCGATGACGTCAGCGCCGACCTTGAAGGCGGTGGTGAGGGCGACATCCGGCACGCCGGAAGCGAAGAGTGCGGACCCGATCTGGAGAGTCCCAGGGTTTGAGCTGCTGAAGGAGGCGACGGCGCGGACCACCTTCTCGCTCAGGTTGATCTGGTAGTGGATCAAGCCCTTGGGGAAGACGAAGACGTCTCCTTCCTGGAGCGTCTGGGGGAAGAACTTGTTGCTGCTGTCCACCAGGCCGACGGTGAGGGTGCCTTCCAGGACGTACACAACCTCGCTCCCGCGGGGGTGGAGGTGCGGGGGGTTGGCGGTGCCGGGGGCGTACTCCACGATGGCGATGGAAACCCCCAGGCCCTGCAGGGCAGGGATCTGCGCCACGGAAGCTCGCTTGATCCCGAACGCGTTGGGCGCCGGCTGCACCCCGCCGCGGAAGCCTGTGAAGGTGAAGAAGGCGGCGTTGATGGCGGAGGCGTTCACGCCGGGTGGCACAGCGAAGTCTGTAGTCAGCTCCGGGTCGGACGCGTGCACCGCGACCACCATGGCGAGCAGCCACATTGCCGCCAGCTTGATCCGGGACGCCATTGTTGTTGCACGGACACTTGTAGCGCGCAGTCTCGAAGCTGGCCAGCACTGGCTGGTGAGCGAGTGAGCGAGTGAGCTTGTGAGTGAGGTCTCTGTTCTGGCTGTGGGAATTACTACAATGTCGTGAGAGTCAGACGAGCCTCTGCCTGGGGACTCGAGAGGCAACGTCGTTCAACTCTCATCAGCTGCAGCCTCGGGTAGGCAGGTAGGCGCACACCATCTAGCACCCGCTTCCCGATGGCTGCTGGAGGGTACCAGCATTGATCGCTGGCAGCAACGGAATATCGACTGCCGACAGCATGAGAAATGCGCGGCAGAGAGTGCACGTACGGGAAGGGCGCTGTAACGGCCAAACGGAACGTTCGCGACAGCGGTGCTGATGAACGTTCCGACGGGGGGGCGAATCTTGCATACACAGGTACGCATGGCCCACTCTGAACTTCAGTGCATTTAGGATTGTATGTCAGTAATTTTGAACCGTAGTAATAAATCGCATATGTCCCCGTGAATCGTATGGATACCGATCTCGTCACGGGCCAGGGTTTGTGTCACAAAGTTTTTTTCTCCAGTATTCTACATGATTCCTTCACATACGGGCCACATCAGCCACAACGGGCCCTTCATCACATACGGGCCACATCAGCGCACAACGGGCAGTAGGCGCCAGAAACGTTTTTTGTCTCACAACTTGCCCCATGGTGTTCCGATGTCGTCATCTACTTTTATTTCTGCCGTTTAGGGCTTTTATCGAACATACATACTCATGTTTAGGGTTCGCCTGCACTAGACATGGACATATATGTTTGCTCGAACATCTCTCGGCCCCGCGTGAAGGCCCCGAGTGTGGGCATGTTAGACGTTCAAGACTGTGTTTCCCTCACAGCATCGCGCGTGGCCCCGGATGTTAGCATGGTACATGTTGAAGATGGTGTTTTCCCCATCGTGCATGTGGTGTGCGTGCCAAAGAAGGTGGCCAACCAAGCTAATGCCTAAGGATGCAAACTGTGCAAAGGTTCCTCCCTCTCGCCGCTTCTCCTATGAAACCGAACACAAGTGCGTGAAGAAAACCCGTTCAAAGCCGATAGTACATTTCTCAAGGTGCTTTATAGTTTCCCCCTCATCAAGCCATGAACGCAGCCATTGCCACATCCTCCATGGCATCCGGCCCTACTCCAGGTACGTTCGGTGCTAGTGGACAGCCTCCCTCTCCGGCTACTGTCCCCCCTGCCACACCTTCCAGTTTCTGGCCTCCCCCTCCCTTCCCATTACTGCCGGGGATGCACCTCTGAGGCTATGGACAGAAAATTTTAAGAGGGTGAAAATTCCGAAGTCCAACCGGTTTTCGACATGTGCGTTATGCGCGGGGTTGAAGTACAACATCTGGAGTACGGGTCATCAGATTGATCAAGGTATGCCAGCATACAGTTCTCCGTCATTTCCTGCATAGAATCCTTGTAATAGGTATCATACTCTTTCCGGAGAGCTAACCCTCTAACGTAGCCGTCGACGTAGATGCAAAGGCGCCGGAATGCCGCCGCCCTAGCTTCCACGGCGACAGCCATGTTGGAGCCATGGAATGAAGGGCGGCGATGCTTGCGGAGGGCACGGCAGCGCGGCGCGCTGAGAGCGCCGGCGTCTGCCGAGAGGGCGTGGCGCGCATGCCGGCTATGCCGAGCCGGCGGCGCAAAGCGAGGGCGGGCGGGTACCGCGCCGCCTCTACCCGGCCGCGGGCATCCGGCTACCGCCCGGTCACCGGCATTAAACGCCGGATGGGAGGGCGCCGGCATGCAGCGCCTACCCACCGGTCACGCATTCAGCGCACCGGATGGGAGGGCGCCGTCGAGTTTGGAAGGCGGCATGCCGGCGCCTCCCCATTCGGTTAATCGGCGCACGAAGAGTCCTCTCGTGGCATAGTTGCACCCCGGATGGTTGGGCGCGAGCCTTCCTCTGCCCTGTCATGCCTATGCCGTGGAATGGCATTGGCACGCGGGGTGCCTCTGATGACATGTTTCCGGCATGTCCGGGGAATAAAATGTTTGTATTTTTGAATGGGCTAACCAAAGGTGGGAACTAACTCACCGTCCTTTCTAAGCGGTTCGGTCTTTGTGTTTAGCGAGATGTATATCGGGGCGCTTTAAATAAACATCGAACACGATTGATGAACGAGAGGAAGAAGTTGATGAAGCATCGCACTAAAAGCTACTTGTCCTCGAAATACATATTACTATGCATTGACGGATGGATCAAGAAGACGAGTTGCCGCATATTTTGAGATGGTCAAGGACTCAAGGAGGATCGCGCAGCGATCCACGTGGTGGCTGCATGGTACACAATTATACTTTGAAAGCCGTATCTCCACTTTGCGAACTGAGGAATGATGCAAACTTGACTATTGCTATTATTCATGACGTTATCCACACGTATAATGGGTTCCTTCCGAAAATTCTATATTTGCAGCTGGATAACACATGCCGGGAGAATAAGAACCAGTTGCTTTTTGCATACCTCAATATGCTTGTTGAGGTGGGCACCTTTGAAAAGGTGAAGGTCGGATTTCTCCTCGTAGGGCATACACACGACCAAGTGGACCAGATGTTCTCTTGCTTTTCTAAACATCCAAGCACAAGGAGGTGAAAACCCTACCTATGGAAACCTTGATAAGCAGCCGATACGCCCAACCCGAGGTTCAGGTGTTGACCGAGGTTCCGGATTTCGGACGTATGTCTGGCCTATAACAAAGGGCGCAGCAGGATATCAGTACAAGGCTGCAGTGAAACAATTGAACAATCTATCGTTTCAACATCAGTTCAAAATCACACGAGAGGAGAAACTGAATCGTGGGAAAGTAACAGTTATCCGGAGTAAGCAGTATTCAACCTCTCCTCAGTGGGAGTCAGAAGATGGCTTGGAGTTCCTGACGTTTGTTCCGAACAGCGATATTAGCCCGGCACCTTTGATGGCGCTCCAAGCCAAGGACAAAAGAGGTGGTGTTGCGGGGATGATTGCTATTCAGGGGGTTGCTTACTTGCGGAAAGGAATGCTAAATCTACCAACATATGTCAATGTCGAAGAAGAACAATGGTGGACAATGTTCTGGAAGGATCAGGATGAGATTGCATGTATCGTAGACAACAATATTGGTCTTATGCTGGAAAAACCATGGAAGTGGTAATGAGCAATGACGACCACCGCCCACCTTCGTAAGGTGGGTTGTTGTTCTAGATGAAGCATTGTTGCGGGAGATTCCCCAAAGGGACATGTAAACAGCATAATATTTGAAGCGGCTGAATATACAAAGCCGCTCGCAGAAACCCAACTGCTGGAAAACATGGTGGGCACTGAATTCCACGATTTCGACGTTTTAATTTTCTTGGTGATGGTTCATTCCCTCCCTTCCCTACGGCATCAGCTACTTTTCACATCAAGTGCACACGGTTATGGTCGTAGTATGCCCGAAAGGCCCCCAATCGTCTTCCGCAGCTGATATTCAGACGGAGCTGCTTGTCGACTGATTTCACACCTACTTGAAAAGCAATACATAGCACTAAAAAGCAATAAAAGATTAAAGGGAATGTAAATTTCCAATAACCTAACTACCAAAATCTTCGCCAGCAGCTTGAGTCTCGGGTGGGCATTGCCCAGATACGCTATCGAACACAACATCAACGTTTCTGAGGAGGGCGTTGTCGGGGTCTTCAAAGTTGTCGTTCTCCTGCATGGCATTCTCCACATCCAAGAGACGAGGAGGACTGCTTTCGGTGTTGTAGTCTGGATGGCACACTGCGCTCAGAGTTCTCTGCCCGTCATCAAGGATTTGCCCCGTTTTCTCTTTCATCCTGTTGAACCCCAAAGGTACGACCTGTGCTTGCGAGTGACCCTTCTCGGACAAGCTTAATTCCTTTGCCCAGAATTGGGCAGGTCCTCGTCGGTGTGGCTCATGATTCAATTCCTCCTCAGCGTCTGGAAGTACCTCATATCCATGTATCCTTTGGGGAATGAATTCCGCACATCGTTTGTCCAAGTCCACGGCGATGCAATTGCATACATAGCGTCACTGCTAGGGTCGTCGTCCCGCCTCGCACACGCATCTAATATCCAATCTCCTTCTTTGGAGAAGTTGTTGATCATCTTACGCATCAACCCTAATGGCCTCGATAAGCACATACGAGCTTGTCCAATGACATATAAAGAAGCTTCTTGACGATGTTGTGCCCAATGATGCGACCATTATTGAACGAGCCAAGGGCGGTGTTAGGTAACATTGAAACCTTGTTCTTCTTCTGTAGTTACCCCCACCCTACCGTGATGTACTCGGCGGTATCATATCCACCTTGATCATTATGCATGTTAGTTTTGTCCCATAAGGAGACCATTCCTCCACCAGTGCACCACCGCCGTGCAGCCTCCCTCACGATGTGCGGCTCCTCCACCCCATGCATAACTATCATGCGGATTTCCTCACAACTCGTCATGTCATGGAAAGAGTGAAATCATGCCCATCCGTGTTTGGTCCATCTTTACATCATGCTTTCCTTGTTGAATCCCCTGGGCACATCCATAACCAATAAAGTGTAATTCCTCTTCCGTAAAAAACCTCGGATGTCCAACACATCTCTCGCTACCACTTGGTATTTCACGATACACTCCGTGGTTGGAGCGATGAGCATTGCAGCCTTCTTCCATGTCCATGTCCGCTAGGGTCCTTTGTTCGTTCTCCGGACCCTTCCATGTGTGCACTTCGATGAAAGCACGGAAGTCCTCCGTAGTTTTTTCAAATCCGCACATCTTTCACTTGCACATACCACCGCCGTCGGTCGAAAAAAGAGGTAAAGTGAGCGCCGCTTCCCCACCCTACCGTTACAACCAAACGAAGGAAATGGTGGGAGAGCGCATGCACATCCCCACTCCAATGAGTCTTAAAACAAATGACACGTACCTTTCCATCGAACGCTTGAAACTGCAATAACATCATCCGAAGAGTGCATTGGGTATTCTGCCTAACCATCTCGAAGGAGTCACATCCTAAGTGTTTCGCCATCGCCACTTGGATGACATGAAGTTTCTTCCGCAGATCACCTCCTTGGACATACCATTCGGTCTAGTAAACTGTCAAAACCTTTTCATCACACTAATCAGCATTTTCGACCGTCTCTCGGTGGAATTCCTTGAAGCGCCATGGTTTCCTTGCATCTCTTTGGGCTTAACAAAACGCTTTCCAGTCTTCACCTCTTCTCCAACTTTGCGTTTGCCCTTGCTCTTCTTGCTAGTACTGCTGCAACATGTTTGGCCCGCTCGGGAAGTTCCATCGCCTCCCACTTGGTGAAGATCATCACGTTTTCCCACACCTTTCCCTCCGGTTTTGCTATGCATAGTATATGTGTCCGTTGTCCACTTTGTTTTGCTTGTATTGCTCATCTTCCCGACCTTCGTCATCCTCTATCGCCCAAGCACCTTGTATAAATTGAACTTCCAGTTCATGCTCATTGTCACACCATCCCGCTTTGCAATCAAGTTCATCCACAGGTATCGACACCTTTCGATAAAGTTCATCTTCTTCCTCTTGTCAGACATTGTGTTGTGGTCAGTTGCCAGTACTCGCATCTCCTGTAGAGTAAGCCCGCAATAAACATGCGCCTCCATCCATTGGAACCTTGCCTTCCCTGGTGATATATCTGCAAGCTGCTTCATGGCGGCGTAAGTATGATTGCCTCCCAGTACCCCCATAATATACTTCTTTGCCCGGAACTTTTTCCAGTCTAATGTTTTGATATCCCTGCAGTCAGATGGGTCAATCATACAAAGCAAAGGCAGCACACCTTCTTCAATACGACCCTTCGAGATGACGCGAGCCAGGTAGTTCGCCCAAGCCTCATCCACTTGACGAACCTGAGCATCCGAGTTAAACGGCGCCTCAAATTCTCGACTTTAATCGCTGCACCACCTTCTTCGTGACATGCACTCGACTTTCGCAAATAATCCTCATGCATCATAGACGCTTCCAGTCTTTCTCCATCTGTTGAGACATGCAATGTTGGAATCTCATTGTCGGTTTCCTTGGGACGCTTGAACTTTTTCCGCTGCTCCTACCAACGTTCCGCACTCCGGGACCTGCTGTGCCCACCACCTTCCTCATCATGCATGCTTTTTCGCTTCTCATGGCCCCCGACGCCTTCCTCCAGCGCAAGCCACAGGTTTCGTGGCGCCGGCATGCGCGCCCTCCCTCCTCCTCTACATGCAGAGGCGCCGGCATGCCGGCGCCATCCACCCTCGGGAGGGGGCGCGGCATGCCGCGGCGGCTCCCGGGCGCGGCCGGCGCCTCTTCCGCCTCAGAGCGGGCGCCGGGCGCCTTCCGTCCGAGAGGGCGCATGCCTCGCCTCCGCATCATCAGAGGCGGCCGCATGCCGCGCCTCCTCCTCACCATAGTCGAGGGCGCCGGCATGCCGGGCCCCGGCCTCCCCTCTTCCATGTAGCAGGGACTCCTCCCATGGTGCTTGGATGGCGACGACCTTGGAAGGAATCCGTGGCAGCAAACCTCCCTCCATCACCCTCGCCTCCCCATCATCCTCTTCAAATGCCTCCGCATCTGAATGACCCAGCAACTCTGGAATAGGCCCATCCTCCTCATCAGAAGGTCCGAACTCTGCCTCATTGTCTTCTACTTCCAGTGCGAAGTTGGGAAGTCCCTGTCTTGTCCTCCTCAGTGACATCTCTCGTCGATGACGGATAATGGAGCTCGTAATCACCTCACACAAGCACCTGTAAAATGTTCTCTCACTCTGTGCGTCACAGGCACAACGTAGCCGCATCAATGCAATCAGCGGTGGCGAATGCTCGGAATTAAGAAGTGTACTCACATTCTCAGCTCGCTGCTCGAAAAGTGCTGGACAACTCCTTTGGCTCACATTTCTTCTGTGCAAACATGCCACTTTCAGATACAGTGTAATCATCGACGATGCGGCAATGCGTCCACTTCATAAGGCCTTGAAGTGCAAAGAATCCAGATTACGGGTCTCGCCTCCATCCAAAGTTGCCCACAGGACCCATCCCGCCTTGCTCTCTGGTTTGCTGCACCGTTGAACCCAAAACCCAAAGCTTCAGACGCGGCCCATAGCTTCATCCGGCTCCTCTTTGTGTCAACAACCATTCCTGAAGCATAGTGTCCTCAAGCTGGTTCATGTGCCTCACAGTCTCCTCATACGAGTATGGAGGGAATTGATCTGGATTTCCCACCCTCAATCCTTTGGACAAGCCGGACTTCTCTCCACCACCAACCGCCTTTGTGGTGCTTGCCTTGAATTGAGTGACCGGACTTTATGCCCCTTCCGTTCCACCTCCACCTTGCTCAATGGTTGGAAAGCATGTCCCCGAGGCGTAGATCGATCCGCGGAGGATCTGTGGTTCTCGATTTCGCCTCCTTCTTGCTTTTAGATTTCTTCTCCGCGGCTTCTCCAACAAGTCTCCGTGGTTAGGCCTCGCATCGGGAGGTCCTTCTTCTGCGCGTCCGCCGCCATCGCTCAGAGTAACCAGATAGGCATCAAACACGCTCAATCCGGATTAGGCAAGCACCAATTCTATTTCGGACAAGGAATTTCTCACTGTCGTCCTGGAAAGGATGGAGAGTCTGGCGAGGGTCGCCGACGGCAAATTGTTGGGAAAACCACGGCCTCGCTTGAATCGCAGACGCCCGCTGGAAGAGCGTTACGCTACCGCTTGCACTGACTGTAGAAGAAGGACTCCACCGTTCGGGTTTATAAGGAGTCAGAAACCCTAATTTCGCGCCATCCAGAATAAACGCTACCGTAACGAGGTCCGAGTTATTGTCCTTATCAGCTATGTATGGAGGAACAAGGACTGGAATATGTGGTTTGTGCGTTTCGATGTTCTTTTAACCCATACCCAACATATAGTTCCACACACCCCCGCGTTCGCGATGTCCTTCGCATTGTCGATTGCACATCATTTTGCAAGGTAGTGTGACTGAACTACGTGTTTGTTTATCTACGCTGCATGCGGGCAAGCCCAATATGCAATTGGGTAAGTAAGCGTTTTCATAACGTTCGGATACCCTTTTTTCCAGCCGCTATTGATGGCTACCGCCGCTCATTTTAATCAGTATGGTAGCGTATATATATGGCAAGATAGTAGCATAATAGCACCGGGCCCCCTCCATTACTTGAAATCTATTTAGGATTTGGCAATCAAGTGATTTGTCTCTCCACGGCTTCCGCCTCCTCTGCGGTCAAGTCATGTACCACACACCACCACCTTTTATCACACTTGTCGCGGTAGCCGTCGTAACCTTTGAGCTACGAGTCCAACACAATGCTCCAGTTCACACACTCAAGACGCGATGTGGGTTTCCGTGTTATGTGCCCTTTCATTCCTTGACCGATACCAACGATTGCTATGTCATTGACAATGTAGATGTGCGGGGTCAAGAAGCGGACGAAGATTTGGCAAAATCAAGATGTTTCAGCCCAAAGAGTACGATCCCGTAACAGAGTGAAGGCAAGCTGGCCCCTCCGTCTCGCCAGCAAATGCAAAGTCCTTGCCACTCTCCACGCCACAAAGTATGTATTCTTTGGCCGATAGCTGAGTCGTGAGTCGCCTTCGCCTGGCCATACTCATTGGCATAGGTTTGTGTTAGTGGCTCGATCCCGGGATGTGCGTGTTGCGGTCCAGGTGGAGAAGAACTCACTCACAGCCTCGTATGCCCAGCTATGTTCCCCGACTTCGTGAACGAACCTCTACTCGCCATAGATAGAAGCCCGTCTGAAGGAGGAAAGTTGGTTTGCATGGTGGAGTGTATGGCTACCGCGAGGGATTGTTCACTACTATTTCAAAGATCAAGATGCGGGACGCCCAATGCAGATGAGGACAATGTCTTCAGACACCCCAACCATTGAGAAGTTTGGACCGGGCGATCTGCGTCACTTTCCATCCAAGCCTTTGGCCGATACCTTTCACCTAGCGATGTGGGCTTCCGTGTGCCGAGCGGCCGTGTGTCTTTGAGGAAAGTGAAGGCGATTCCGTGGGAGAGGATTTCAAAGCCTTGTTGCAACAAATTGTGCATCCGCAAGTTCACAAAAGAAGCTTTTCATGAGCAACGACAGTTTCGAGAATGGGCACCCGAGCAAGAGACATTGCATCACAGCGGCCCGATTTGCGAGGCCACAACAAGGGATGTGGTTTTCACTCACCTCATGGGTCGATTCCTATGCAATGTTGTTTGAAAGCCTTCCGACGCGTATATCGCATAGGGTCCGCAAGGTACGAGGAGTTGAAGCGGAGGGTTATTCAACGCACCATGGGACGCTAATAAGGCCCTCGTGTACAATCCTCCCATGCTTTGGCTGCAATTGCACGGATGGATGCGACTTTCCTTCACTTGGCCGGCGCCGAATGTGGAGGTATACAATCTACGACACTTTCACGAAGCATGAGGTTTGGATACAATACAGAGTGGAATGGAGTCAAAAGGTGAACGCTTTGTGTCGATGCATATTTCTGCTACTGTGGGGCCGAATTTCAAGCGGGTGAAGATACCCAAGTCAAACAGATTCTCGACTTGTTCCATATGCGGGGTCAAGTTCAACATACGGAGCACCGATCGGAGTTGACCAAGGTAGGCCTCCTCCCGGCTATTGTGGTCATCGTATGCATGGCATAAAAGCATGTGGAGTAATGGAGGAGTTAGCAAGGACAGGCGCCGCATGCCGGCGCCCTCGCTTGTGCTCTGAGAGGCGGCCATGGCGCCATGCACTCCATCGAGGCGCCGCATGCCGGCGCCCCAAATGTGGAGTGCACGATAGGCATGGCGACGCCCAAGGCCCTAAAGCGCGTGAACTACGGGTGCTTTGTTGTGTATGATGAGGAAGCTTGCGCCTCTTTGCACTTCACAGGCTCGCATGCCCGCGCCCAACCTACTTATAAGGTTCACTCCAGATGGGAGGGGCATGTTGGCGGCTGTGGTCCGGGAAATGCATGGGTTGGGTTCTTGCCGTAACATTAACTTCGCAGGAGTCGCCGATTGTATGCAAACCGCTACTATGCATTTGGGTGGAATAATAGGCAGTCAGAGCGTATGTCCTAGTTTCGATCTCGGTTTCAATGCACGACACTCCGCCTTCCCAAATAGCTCTGCGTATGCAAAGTTATTGAATTTCGGTGCCCACAAGTCGACAATGGTGTTCCATGACATACAGCTATGTATCAAGAGGCACTCAACAAGCATCGGATACGATTGATGGAGGAACGGAAGAAGTTGACGAAGCATCGGTCAAGTCGTACAAGGAGCAGAAATATATGTTGTTATCTATCGGCATGGACGAAAAACTTCTGCCGCATATTTTGCGGTGGCCAAAGGACTTGAAGGAGGATAGTCGGATCACGGTGCATGTTGTTGGATGCATGATACATAATTACACGCTCAGAGCGCGCGATCCGCATTATGCCAATCTCAGGAATGATGCAAATTTAACAATAACTATTATCCAGGACGTTATACACACGTATGAAGGGATACTTCCCAAAGTCTTATACCTGCAGCTGGACAATACATGCCGAGAGAACAAGAACCAGCTTCTATTTGCGTACTTGAACATGCTCGTTGAACTCGGGACGTTCGAGAAGGTGAAGGTTGGATTCCTCCTCGTGGGGCATACGCACGACCAAGTGGATCAAATGTTTTCATGTTTTTCTAAGCATTTAAAACATAAGGAGGCCAGGACATTGCCAACTATGGAGGACATATTGAAGTCCTGCTCACGCCGAATCCGAGGTGAAAGTGTTGTGAGGTGGCGACTTGGACATACGTATGGCCATTATAGTGAACGGCCGGAAGTATATCATGGCTTCGAAGTTGAACAACCTTTCATTTCAGCACCGTTCAAAATCACCCGAGGACAAAGTTGGGCGGGAAAGGTTACCGTTATTCGCGATAGCAATACTCCACTTCCCCTTGTGGGAATCAAGATGGGCTCGAATTCTTGACTTTTGTTCCGGACACCGTCATCGGGCCCGCCTTTGATGGCTTTGGCGAAGGACAAGAAAGCTAGTGATGGTGGTTTGACCGCGTGAAGGCGTAGATCACTTGAAAAAGGATCGTGAAGCGCCAACATATTTGACTGTGGAGGAAGAATGGTGGATGGATTGGAATGATCAACACGAAATCGCAAATATTGTGGATCATAACATTGGGCTTGTTCGCAAAACCCCGGAGATGGTACGATAGGGCTGCAAGCCCGAGTCCCCTTTGCACATACCTAAGAAGTCAGATCGACGAGGCTCTTTGCGTGACATACCACACAGGACATGTATCTAGGGGCCTACCAAACTATTGAACGCCAAGAAGAGGTGGCAAGAAGGATGGATGGCGATATTATGGAGATCTGAGAAAGGAATGTTTATTGTGACACCGTGCGGTGACACACACAATAGGCGTTGGTAGCGAAGGTTGTAAGTGTGCACCTTGGGGCCGAACCGTATTGCTTGTGCAGTGGCGAACGAGCACCACGGATGCTTATGAGGGCAAGTATGTTGGAGAATTTTTCAAAGGGTGGTGACAATGGACCACGCCAAAAAGGTCGGGAAAGGGAAAGGGCCCCAACATCCAAAAGGTTTTGTGCGAAAAACCATTATTATATACTACGGGTTTCACTCACTTCGAAACATCTCAGACGCAGCAGATAAGAAAGCTATAAAGGAAAAGTTGAGTGCGCTCGTCCTCACATTCAACCAAACACTTGGATGAGGCAATGGAGAGTGATGAAGATGGAGATGAGGCACTGTGGGCGGGGAGGTCTCGATTCGGAAGAGTAATGACATGTGCTAAGCAACTGAAATAACAAGGGAACCTTATGTTTATCCCTAATTTCTCTTCATGGCATAGGGTTTGAAAGTCGGACACCAGAGTTGTCGGGCATAAGTTTCATGTTCTTGTCATACATTGTTTTTAAGACATGCAGGACCACCATGCCGTCCATGTGTACATCTTAAATGTCACCTTGTACCGTCTACCATGTTTTGGCCTGCTGCAATACACTAGCGCAATACATTTCATGATTACACAATTGCACTAGTCATTAACATTTGCCGTTATAGGCGATGTAGGTGACGGACATGGTGCTTGTGCTCCACTTTCCACCCTCTAGGCGCCATATGCTCCCATCGTGTTCGTTTCGCCATCGTATAACAGACATATCCGCGTTTCATGCTGCGTAGAGCCACGGCAAAAGGCAGCATGCGCCCATGCCACCAACAATCGCCGCGCATTTTGGTGATATGACAACCTCTACAAAACCCATACCATAGTTGTCTCCATGTATGCATGTGATTTTCGCGTGATTTCTGTTCTTGGCCACAATGATTGCAACACAAGCCACGAAACTCGAGCGACCGACTTTTTTCCCCAATGAGGGGAGAACATGGGTACTTTTCTCGGCGCATGATAAGCGGAGAGCACCGTTTTCGAGCGTAGATGGCACAAGCGTATGCGGTGATCTTCACCCTTATTTTACTAATCCCAAACATGCCGTTTTAATAACCATCTTAAACCGGATCACGTATATAGACCCTACGCGGCTTCATGTATATTGACGCTTCAAATATTATCTTGTTTGTACTTAGGACCCCACCGGGGTCTTGATCGTCAAGGACAAGAGTGTGAAAGGATGAATGGGGATATCATGGAGATAGAAAGGAATGTTTATTGTGACACCGTGCGAGGTGACACACACAATAGGCGTTGGTAGCGAAGGTTGTAAGTGTGCACCTTGGGGCCACCGAATCATTTGCTTGTGCACCGGTGGCGAATCGAGCACACGGATGCTTATGAGGGCAAGTATGTTGGAGAATTTTTCAAAGGATGGCCGACAATGGACCACCCGCCAAAAAGGTCGTGGAAAGGGAAAGGGCCCCAACATCCAAAAGGTTTTGTGCGAAAAACCATTATTATATACTACGGGTTTCACTTCAGAAACATCTCAGACGCAGCAGATAAGAAAGCTATAAAGGAAAAGTTGAGTGCGCCCGTCCTCACATTCAACCAAACACTTGGATGAGGCAATGGAGAGTGATGAAGATGGAGATGAGGCTGTGGACGGGACGAGGGTCTCGATTCAAAGTAAGAGTAATGACATGTGCTAAGCAAGAAATAACAAGGAACCTTATGTTTATCCCTAATTTCTCTTCATGGCATAGGGTTTGAAAGTCGGACACGAGTTGTCGGGCATAAGTTTCATGTTCTTGTCATACATTGTTTTTAAGACATGCAGACCACCATGCCGTCGATGTACATCTTAAATGTCACCTTGTACGTCTACCATGTTTTGGCATGCAATACACCGCAATACATTTCATGATTACACAATTGCACTAGTCATAAACATTTGCCGTTATAGATGTAGGTGACGGACATGGATCGCTTGTGCTCCACTTTCCACCCTCTAGACGCCATATGCTCCCATCCTGTGTTCGTTTCCGCCATCGTATAACACAGACATATCCGCGTTTCATGCCGCGTCAGAGAGCTCGGCAAAAAGACGCCGCATGCCGCCCATGCCACACCCAACAATCGCCGCATACATTTTCGGCTGATATGACAACCTCTACAAAACCCATACCATAGTTGTCTCCATGTGTCTGCATGTGATTTTAAATGCAGTGATTTCTGTTCTTGGCCACAATGATTGCAACACAAGCCACCGAAACTCGACGACCTTTTTTCCCCGCAATGAGGGGAGAGAACATGGGTACTTTTCTACAAACGCATGATAAGCCGAGAGAGCACCGCTTTTCCGTAATCAGATTACAATCGCCGACGGTGATCTTCACCCTTATTTTATTTTCGCGCCTAATCCCAAACATGCCGTTTTAATAACCATCTTAAACCCGGATCCACGTATATAGACCCCTGCAGCCGCTTCATGTATATTCAGCCGCTTCAAATATTATGCTGTTTGTACTTAGGACCCCACCAGGGTGCTGATCGTCAAGGACAAGAGTGTGAAAGGATGAATGGGGATATCATGGAGATAGAGAAAGGCATGTTTATTATAACGCCTTGTGAGGGTGACATACACAATAGAGCTTTCTGGCTCGCAAAGGTTGTGGAAGTCCATTTCACCGCACCTGATCCTTACTTACTTGTGCATTGGTGGAGGACAGACCACGCAGACGCATACGAAGGGAAGTATATGGCGGAAGTCATCCTCAGAGTTGAGAACCACGAAGTCCGTCCCCCGAAAAGGAAGAGGGGCAAACAACACAATCCACCTAATATACAGAAGTTATTCGTTCGGAGAACGGTTATCGTTTATTATGGGTTCAAGCTGAACGCAAGGAAACATCTGTATGCTGCCGACAAGAAAGCGATCAAAGAGAAGATGAGTGCTCTGAGCCCACCTCAAGCCCGCAACCCGGATGGTGTAATGGACGATGAATCGGGCTGAACATATCGGGAGGGACTCGAGTCAGGCGAGGAATGATCGGAATATGTGCCTTGTTCCCTAACGGGTTTGCAAGGTGCCTTGTCCTGACCACTCGGAGGAAGCAACTTTGGTTCATTTTGTAGGTTCGCGTCCATGATCGTGTGCCGTCGGCAAATGACTAGTCCTCTAAGGCCGATGCTGCTTGTTTGAAGAAGTGAGTCCTACAGTTGGCATCGAGAAAGTCATTCACCGTTGGCGCCTGCCGCCGACAAGTCCTTCGGGCGGACGTGGGCGCCGGCATGCCGGCGCCCAGATCAGCCGGTTCTTCCGTTCGGCCGCCCTTTTAACCCTATACTGTTGTTCAAAACCTCGTCCACCATGTGCATATATGGGTGTATAGCAAGAGAGTATACATATGTGTACGCATTCCCTCCAAAGGGGCCCCGGGGGTCGTTGCCCGTGGTCATTAACGGATCCTAATCGTATCGCATGGTCTAAGGACATGGGCATCGTTTCTAGCAAAAACAATGCTCGCGCGATTTGACGGACCCTTCCTGTACAGATGTCAGGGCGGTCACGGCACCCTTATTCTGTGCCATCTTCTGCAGTGTATGCTCAAATATGGCCTGTCGATACCCATCGAAAACCTTGTTTGCCGTATATTCAACTGAAAAGCCGCTTCATGTATATTCAGCCGCTTCAAATATTATGGTGTTCCATACCCCGGAGCTCCATTTGAGCTAGAGCCTCCTCCTTGTTGCGGCCTTGGGAGGTGGCCCCCTCCCCACTGGTGCTGGCCCCATTCACGCCTCACGGCCACAACACCGGAGTTCGCCCCTCCGGCACTCTCCCCCCTGGCATGTTTGCCTTTGCCTACCGGCGCCCGCCCCGACTATTCGGTCTGCCGCCCCCATGTTCAGCTGCACCCTCTTCCTCTTCTAGGTGCCGACGCCAGCTGCCTCAAGGTCTACGGTGAGCTCGGTCAGCTCTTCCCGCAGCCTTGCAGCCTCCTCCGCTCCGCAGCTTCACCGCCCCAATCTCTGTTCAATCTTCTGACGACGCTCCACGTCCGTATACCAAATGCGGACGAAGTTCCCATTTTTGTCGTAGATGACCCTATAGGGCCTGGTCCTATCCACTCCATCCACACTTGCAAACCCCACTTGCAAACATCGAGTGCAGCCACCAGCATTGGCAAGACCCTTGCAGTCATGGAGGAAAGTGTGTGTTCCCTTACCATCAGAATCATTGGACTTTTCTGACCCATGCCCCTTTACCTTGCCCCCTTCGTTCGCAATCCAGTCCACGTCTCCCTCGTCGTCCACTATCGCCGCCTCCTCTCACTCCGCAATCTCGTTGGACTCCACTCCGCCCGAAATCGCCCCGGGTACGGGCTCCTTCCCCGGCCGGGAGCCGCTTGATCCCCTATCCTCATTGATGCCTCCGACGTCGCCTCCTTCGCCCTCGCCCCCCACGGGCACGGGCTCCTTCCCTGGCCGGGAGCCGCTTGACCCCCTATCCTCACCGATGCCTCCGACGTCGCCTCCTCCGCCCTCGCCCCCCACGGGCACGCCTGGAGGAGGAGGTGCAAGGGGAGCCTGCTCCCCCCTCTCGCCATGCGCCTGTGTCCCGGCAGCCACGGACCTGTGTTTGATTCGAGGGATGGGCATTTGCGTTTTGAATTTTTGTTTGTCCTGGACCCTGGCCCATGGGGTAATGTTGTCAGCTGACTTAGAGCGTGAGCGCTATTTCTGCTTGGTTTGCGAATGTGTGCGTACAACTGCGAGGCACCTGCCCGCTCAGGTTCTTTCGTTCATTTTCCATTGCATTGACATATACATGAACAAGGTGCGCATGTGCGAGAATACATGGGGTAATGGCATTTGGGCACGGTTGGGGCGAATGGCGGAAGACAAGTGCACCGCCGGGCGCCATCCTTACTTGCCATACATTGATGGACAAATGGTGGTGCGGCCACGGGGTTGCAGCGGACTGTGTTTGATTCGAGGATGGGCATTTGCGTTTTGAATTTTGTTTGTCCTGGACCGCCCATGGGGTAATGTTGTCGGTGACTTAGGCGTGGCGCTATTTCGCTTGGTTTGCGAATGTGTATTACAAGCTGCGAGGCACACCGCCGCCAGTTCTTTCGTTCATTTTCCATCGTGTATTGCATTCCGTTCCCGCTGTACATATACATGAACAAGGTCTGGGCGCATGTGTACGAGAATACATGGGGTAGCCACTGGCATTTGGGCACGGTTGGGGCGAATGGCGCGGGAAGACAAGTGCAGCCTGCCAGAGGCGCCATCCTGTTGCGGCTTGCCATACATTGACAGTGGACAAATGGAAAGTGGTGCGGCCACGGGGGTTGCGCAGGCGGACGGCCTTCCCGTGTGGAACATGGATCAAGTACGCATGGCGACGGCGGGGGTGGTGCAGCTACCTGGGCGCAAAGTTGTGGTCATTGTAACACTCAGAGGGGTGGACAGTTCAAAGTTCTTGCTGTACAGTGAATGCCAAAGCTGCGGGACTTTGCTCGAAGAAGAATACTGCAGAAAGTGTGCGGGATAGAAGTGCAGTCGGCTGCGGTATTGAGTGCGGGTGCTCCTGGCATATGAGACCGGCGAGGTATGGGCCACTGCATTCCAAGCTGCTGCCCAACTGCTCGGCATGACGCCGGAGGAGTTTTGCATGCGCGTGGAACTTGGGGATGCAGGCGCAGTGCTGCGGGAAGCGTAGGGACCCGGAAGGCAGTTTCGGTGCATCCTCAGAATGGCTCCTACCACTCGCTTGCGCACACCATTCGTGTACAGCGCGCGGTGCCTTATATGGTGGGAGGATGCACATTCAAATGTGCACATGTTGGGACGGATAGTGCGAGTGGAGTGGGAGGTGAGAGGCGCAGAGTATGGCATCCAAAGGTAGGTGCAATTGTGATTGCGGCCATCTGCGCAATCACAGGAGTCATAGTTGTGAACTTGCCTGGGCAGGCAATTGTGGCCGTGCTGGTGATCACAGCAATGGCCGCGTTTGCAGTACTAAGAGTGGTTGTGGAACGGCGTGAGAGAAGTGCTTTGTTTTATGCGTTGCCGTAGGTTTGGTGTTTTTGCAGACCAAGGACATATGAAAATTGCACTTAACTGTGATCCGTTCATAGCCCAAGGACGAATTTTCCTTTATTGTTTTGCTGATTGGTCCAAAGCCCAAGGACTAATTTTCCTTTATTTTTTTTCGGATTGGTCCATTACCCAAGAACTTATTTTCATTTTTTGTTTCTCTGATTGGTCCATAGCCCAAGGACGTACTTTCCTTTAGTATTTTTATGATTCGTCCATGGCCCAAGGACTAATGTTACCTATATATAGGCAGGCATGTCCGAAATAGACAATTAGCTGTAGATATGAATCGGGTTTTCTCGCAATCTATGAATTAGACCTTGAAGACGTGGATGATTTGCTGATCGTGTGTTTTCCTCCGGGGTGGCAAGGCGCGATTTGCAGACTCCCATTGAGCGAGAACTGGGGTGCCAACGGAATGTAAACGGTGGAGCATTGTGGATTCCATCGTGGATTCCTTGGCCTTCGATGCAGCAAATCATGTCTAAGTGTAGATGCTCGGTCTGCCAATTTTGTTCTCCGCAGCCGCTCTATCGAATCCTCAACTACAAGCACAATGGTTGACATGCGATGATGACCGCACCGCCGGCAAATGCGTTGCCAAGGATAGCTGGCGGCAACACCTCCCAATGCAGCTAAAGTGCTATTAGACAGGCAGTAGCCAGGATAGCTGTAGTTTGACTACCGGTTAACAATTGTACGGACTCCAAGCGAGTTGCAAGTGCAGTTGGAAGGCTGCAATTGCAACTGAAGGTCGAAAGCATCAGTTGCAACATGCAACCATGCAACCGCCGTTGGTGGAGTTGTATACTCAAGAGCTGCAGCAGCTGCACTTGGTGCACATGCGGGCCATAGTGGCTGCTGCTGGTGCCACCCAAGTGGTACATTGGGGCTTACATATGCCATATGAAAATACACAAAGCAGGTGCAACATCCATAAGTTTGGGGCGCAAGTTCACAGAGCTGTTGATTCAGTGACTCCAACTGCCACTTTTCAAAGTTCTAGCTCTCGAGCTGAGGTGTCTAGCGAGATGGCGGTGGCGGCGAGGTGGATCAGGCTCTCATCAACTAGTGTCCGTCAGTCACATGGCGTCTTTTATTTTAACAGGCAGGTATACAGGTATACATAGGAAGAAATAAAAACAATAATATGTTGTTGTTTTGCTCGAATCTGATAAGAGTTCTACCTCGCTGTCTGCAAAGCGTGCCGGTGTTCAGGTTTCCTCTCCGCCATCGCAGATTCTCATGCGCCTGGAACCCGGCAGTCATGCCTCATGAAAGGAAGTGCCAGCCAGACGTGATGGCACCGGAGACCGAAAGATGTGCAGGGTGTGCGTCCCCTGGCTCGGGAATTTGTAGTGAGACCTACCATCATTTTAGCGATTACCATCACCACTTTGTAGTAATTTTTAGAGGCTGTCCTGTGCTAAGAGTGAACCACAACGCTTGTGAATTACGCACACAAAATTATATGCCTGTGACGGGTTCAAGGCGGAGAACTGCAAAAGGTGAAGCGAGTTGCTCTTCAGAGGAATGCATGACTTAGGTCCCAAAATATAATTACATACTGCGTGCTTGACTAACCTTTTGGACACCAGGTAAATCAGTTCCAGTGGAGAAGCATGGCAAGCAGCTTTCAAACTCCTTAAGTCTCCAGAGAAGCAGGAGCGAGGGAGTGCAGTTTCATGATTCCGGAGAGCTATCTTTCAGAGAGTTAACTCTGTCAATGACATCTAGTTCCTTAATTAGGTCGATATCCAGGTCCAGAGGAGAAATAGGCAATGCGTGGGCATTGCTTGGCTGCCGTTTCTTGTACATTGGAGCAGGGTTGTGCCCACCAAGTGTGCTGGGCGAGTGACTGCTGCTCTTGCTCAGCCTGTTGCTCCGCATCAAGGCATTTTCCTTGTCTCCACCGGTGTTGAATTCCTGGCTTTTGCTAGTTCCCAGTGGAAATTTCCTGGCTGCTCTGATGGCTATGGCGAGCATCTCTTGGTCCTCCGGTGAGAGAGCTGTAGCAGGAGGAGCATGCTGTCCATTTTCCTGTGTTGGTGGACTTTGCCTCTGTGTCACATGAGGAGTTGGCAATATTGGTACAGAAGGAGGTGATGGTCGCACTAGATGATTGGTAGGAGACTTGTTGTGACCATTCATTCGTGCCCTGCTCACCAAGTGGTGCAGACCAACCACCAGCTCAAGGATGTATCCCTCCGTAATTGCTTGGTCAGCATGATGTAGAGTTTGCAGCAAGGTAAGATCTGTATGACCGGGAAGCCTGCGGTCTGATGCGCCCCTGAAAAGGTTGACAAGGAAATCAGGAAAGTGACGTCAGACACCTCCAACATTCATTGGAAATGAGGCCAGGAAACCGACATATGTCCAAGTTCCTCACCCGGTATTGGCCCATTCGCCCACCCAGCCAAATCCATGATGCGCCCTGTACATGAACAAACAAAACAACAGTAATCAATATCCAACATAGATAGGTTCAATAGATGAAGCGCAGGATCAAGCCACTTCACTGCAATGTTACAAGGATGAACAGTATGACTTACTTTGTCGTATTTGCTGCCACAACTGCCAGCCAATCCAAGGTTTTGTCCATCTCTTCTCGAATTTCAGAAACAGATTGCTGCTTTCACAAACACAATACTGGAAACTCTTACTGCCATGATCCCGATGTACAATTGGTCAAAAACAACTCATCAAGCTACAGCTGGGTGTACCTCATCTTTATAAGCTGATTGCAGCTTATTGCGCAGAGCAGCTTTTATACTTGGTGGCAACCCCTGATAAAGGGTGTCGCGTGTATTAGGAGGAACAGAGCTTGGCCGTGACACCTGTCAAATTATCAGCTCAGCTGAAATGTGCTGCCGGAATGTGCCACTCCATCACAAGTTCACACGTGGAAGTGCATACCAGACTTTCTATCTGATTGACGAGGTTTGCATAATGTAATGCAAGACCAGAGGCTCCTAGCTGTCCCTCTGATGGGATTGGAGTTTCATCTGAGAAAATCAAACGTAACAAATAAGTTGCACAAGTTAGCTCTCCCAAAAGGACCAGGCTCGTACTACCAGCTGAGAGAGTGGTAATGCTAATGAACATCACATACCAAGCCCTGCAAACAAAGTCTGAAGCTCTTGATGAAGATAGTATACGAGATCCACAAGCTTTTCCATCACCTGCAAAGGATCTCTTAAACATTTGTCACTTTGCACAGTTGAATACAACAGTGGTAGCACTTCGCTGAGTGAATTCACTCAGCGAAGTGGGAGTGGGATTGCCCACTCCCTCAAGCTCAACTCTCCACTTGTGGGCATAAAACTTACTTACCTCTTCTAGAATTTTTGACCATAAGGACCGCTTCTTCAAATTTTTAACATGTTTCTGCTGGCTTTTGAGGTCACTCTTCAGGATAGATACACTCTCCCCTAGAACGTTGACTTAGTAAGCTTAAAATTTCACATGAAAAACTATCCACTGCAGCCTATGCTGACAATGTGCCAACAAATGACAAAATTTAGGACAACGCAGGCTGCATACCTCTCTGAGAAGTGCAGGACGAGTCATCTTCTGTCTGCTTTCGCTTGAGATCGGCTTGACACCTATCCAACGTATGCAGCTCATGATACAATTCCTGTGTTGGGTTGACAAGAGTTACAACTGGTCACACACAGCTTCAGGCAACTGTGCAGCTGGGAAGAGGTCCTGAAAGCTACTAGGACATAGAAATACCGCAGTGTGCTGCGCAAAAGTCATTAGGTAGTGCAACGTAGCATCTGCATGCTCTTTGGATATCTTTGGAATAGACACTTCATCTCCTAACCTGAACATCCAGGGGGACACACAAGGTAAATGGATCAAGAAGATCACTCAGGCAGCAGATGGCAGAAAGCAACAAGCATTCAGAAAGACAGCAAGAGACAGGCGAGTGTGGTCTCATTACTTGCTGAAAACTCTGTCCAGCTTGTGCCAATGAGGATCTTTGCACCGATTCCCAAACCTTATAACCTCTCCAGAAAAAATCTTGAGTTCCTCTCTGCAAGGATATCAATTCCTCGTCCGGTCAGCTTACAGCTAGACCTATCGTCAGGTGATAAAGCTCTAGAGTTGACCATTCCCCTGCAGCTCTGACCGGAATGAAGCCCTCCAACAGCACTACCTTTTGTCAGCAGCAGCAATGCGCAACAACACATCCATATCACGGGAAACCAATCGTTGCACTCCTTCCGAGACCAGAATTTCCTCCTTCAATATCTTTATTTCCTCTGCTGATAGCGAGAGCTTCAGATTGTTGCCCTTCACAACGGTGTTGGCAATCTCAAAAGCCAGAATCCCAATCTTGTTCCCCTTGGCAACAGTTCCTCCATTCAGGTTCGTGAGGGTGCTCCCAATTGTGTCAATTGCCTCCAGTGTCTTCCCTATCCCTGCCTGCCCTGCTTTACCCAGCAGGGTCTTCACTTCAGACATCTGCAAGAAGGCAACCACAACGTCAGTTCACTTCCCTTCCCTCAACCCACGTCATTTCAACCAACAGCAACCGTGTCCTGTCCCGACACACCTTAGCAGCACCCATCCTTGCCACTGTACTCGTCTTCACTCTCGCAGTCCTAGCTTTATCCGAAAGCACTCTAGAGAGCCGCTTCTTGTCAGAATTATCATCAGCTTCCTTATCATAGGTCTGGTTATTCTCCAGGTTGAAAAGCACCCCCTTCTTGGCAGGAAAGGACGGATCCTTCTCCATCACCTCCGGGACCTTAGCAACCATGTCGGTCTTCTCCGGCCCATTCGGCATCGAAGTCCAAGCCCCACCACCTCGTGCATCGAAAATCTCACTCCCCTGCTCCGGCTCCTCGGAAGTTGCCTTCCTGGAGCAAACGGCCCCCATCTCCGACCCCCTGTCACGACACTGCCCTCTGCCAGATCCTAAACCCCAGCTCCGCAAACCGGGTTGCAGCGATCGCCCACCACTCCCCACTCATGCTCCTCAGCTGGTGCAATTACACACGCAGGAGATCACCCTCACCTAACACTCCTGTTCCCATGAATTCCTCCGATGATTCCCAATTCCCGCACCTCCACACAACTACCCACAAAATTCGCTCTTCCGCAGCACCACCCACAACCGCAGGCAGCAGTGAAACCAGCCGATGCAGCCCCTGCGCCACCCGATCTGCTAACCCAGCATCTCCTCAGCCTCATCCTCCGTCCCAGCCACTACCCATCCGAGCCCGGCAGACCTAGCCCGAAATTGCCCGTGCCCGCAGCGACGGATCCAGCTGCTGCCCCAGCTGCTGGCATTCATCCAGGCGACCCCGCAATTCGCCCCCCGAATCCTGCCCCGCCCTCCGAGCTCGATCAGCTCCAGCCCGCAGCGACCCACCAGGCAAACAAGAGCCGCGACCCCAAGCCCGCTCGCTCAGAGCCCGCCCCGGCCAGCCCACGCTAGCTCACAAATTCAAAACCCACATAGCCTGCGCATTCTGCGTCGCCCACTTCCCGCCACCCACAGCAGCTCATCTGCAGCTGCTGGAGTGCCCGTGCCGGCCAGGCCAGGGCCAGGCCAGGACCGATCGACTCCTGGGCGGCAGGGGAAGGCAAAGGGAGGGGCAAGGGATGGGCGGTCCTGTCCCGGTGTGGGGTCGTCACAACCTAAACCAGTCTCCCACCTCTACCGGCTGTGGCCTTGCGTGACGGGAGCTTGCTTATTCAAATTCCGCTCCTTTCTCTCCTTCCGGGCTATTTGCCCATCTCGCGCCAGTCGTCTTTTTTTTTTAATCTCCGGCCTGCATCGGACTCGGGTGTAATGTTCGGAAATGGGTGCAGTTTGACCCATACTTCCCGGCAACCAGAAGGTGCGTCGCTGCGGGAAAGCAGGCGGATGGTTCCAGTCAAAACCCCACTTGCCCTCCCACATGGCTTCATCTGGAACCAGTCGTTGATGCCGATCCCCAACTGACTCTTGTAAAACCCCGAGGTTGCCCTTCCTTCTCTTTGGAATGTGAAACCCCGAGGCTGCCCTTCCTCCTTCTCTTTGGAATCTCTGGGCCACACAGTCTGGGGAGGCACCTCCCAAGCCCACCAGCTTGTTCTAATCGTGCTTTGTCCATGTCCGTTTTTCCTTTTCTCTCGTTTTTTACTGCAATATCTTCCTGGGTGACCCATGCATGTCGTCACCTTATGCCTCATCCGCTGCTTGCCAATGGGGATGTTCGGGAATGGCAGGCAGCACCCCTGGCGTGCTCGGTTCAACGTATGTGTATAGGTATTCACGCTGCGTGTGCAAGACTCTTTGCAAACAAGCACGTTGCCAGGGATAACTACAACTACACTGTATGTAAACCATGGCCACAAACAACCATGCCCTTTTCTTGATGGAGAAGGCACTATTCTCGGAAACCAGCAGCAACCTGATTTAGGTACTAGTAGTATGATGCATGATTTGGGTTTGAGCTGAAAGTATCTGCTAGCGCAGCTTTCCCGCGCTATTATAGGGGGTATGGACTCGATGGAGTTGGGGATGGAGAGGGAGAGGAACGAGGAGGAAGGATGATGATGAATGAGGAAATAGGAGTGGGTAGCTATTTGAATAAGAGGTCATGAGCCAAGGAGTTCCAAGGGAGGGACAGGGACATGAGGCAGCAACGGAGGGGAACTGGAGAACCTGGAGAGCCCAGTTCGTGCCTTCCACCATTCACTACATTTTTTGCAATTGAGGAAGCCGCCATGGCTGCCTTCCAGACTACGGTGCCCAGGCCTGGCTTGACGCCAGGTTTGGTGGGAGATGGTGGAACTCCTGGGGCCCTGCCATCGTCCTCCGCAGGAACACTGGAGACCGCCAAGTCCACTTCCCCCCTTCCACCAGGACCCCTCATGATCAGCCTCTCGGACCTGGAGGAGGAGCCTCCGAGATGCAAGCCTGCGAACTTGGGCCGGCCATTCTCGAAAGCTGAGTTCACCATGGAGTAGCTGACGAAGCCGGAGAACAAGGTGACTTTGGAGGAGCGAGGTCCAGGGGCTGCTTCTTCACCTGGCAGACGTATATCCACTCCAGTCCTGACGTCATCTCCTTCTCGGGGGAGGGGAAGAGCAGCTCCACCGCAGGCATCCAGCAGGACACAGAAGCACTGATCAGTCTCTGAGAGCACCACTGCCTCGAACGTGTTTGCAAAATCATCAACAGAGAAACATATGTCAGGATAGGAGGAGGACGTCTCCGAGGCCTTGGAGTTGTCAGACTGGAAGGTTGTGCGAGTTGGGGAAGCGTAGACCGTCTTGGTGACCTTGTACACGGGGGTCAAGGGCGCCCCTGTTGCACGATGGTGAGCCTGAAGCACCTCCCTGTTGCAAATAGCTACTGTGAGCGAGTACGTTGTATGCTGAATG
Source organism: Anthoceros angustus (assembly GCA_010909165.1). NCBI lineage: Eukaryota > Viridiplantae > Streptophyta > Anthocerotopsida > Anthocerotales > Anthocerotaceae > Anthoceros > Anthoceros angustus. Next base: position 1,149,477 of record VJWM01000063.1, on the reverse strand, counting down.
AGGTTCAGATACACCGATCGGCACCAGTCCACTTCCCAGGCACTCGACCCAATCACCTTGTTCAGTTCAGGAGCAAAGCGGCGCACGAAATAGGGCTCCCCAGACTGCTCCTCTCTCTCACTTACAATCACCAGGTCATCGTCAGTGATGCGCACGAAGTAGAGCAGATCATCGTCATGAGGTGTTTTTTTCTCTGCAAAGCCCCGCACAAAGTACATGTCCAGAATCTCCCGCCAGAACCAAGAATCCGCATGCTCTTCTTCCGCTCCTCCCCCCAGAGGTGCCCGCCCAAGAATGGACGAATTCTTTCGAATTATCGCCAGCAGCTCATTCCTGGAAGGTACCTGCCCTCCTGATGAATCTCCCGCCTGATGACCTGTTGCCATTTCGATTCCTAACTTGCCTCAGCACATGGCATAGGGACCTTGCTGAAGATGTTGCTGTCCTTTCCTCCTCATTTCACCCCCTGATGCATGGCTCCTGCACCATAACCTAGAGCCACTCCAGGTTGGGGTGGAAAGCTTTGAACAGCAAGCAGTGGAGCTCACCTCTTTTTCAGCATCTCCAACGAGCCCACCAGAATGAGGGACCTTGCCGCCCTGCCCTTCCTGCTCTTCTGATTGTGCAATCAAGCTGACAGCTGGTAAACCTAAGTTCAGATGCGCCCAACTGTGAATGGCCGCAAGAAAGATTCAAAATGTCTCTCCAGTTGCAGGAACAGACAGATGCTGCCTTGCGTAACCTCAAAACGGGCCCAGAAGACAACCAGTTACGCCCGGCCGCATCACCAGTCGAGTAGAGGGAAGCTTGTTTGTCGGGGCGACGCGTGTTGGCACACAACGTGAACCAGGTGGCTCCTCGACTCCTCGTATCCTCGACTCTGGTCGGTCCAGTGATCAGTCCACCCTGCCACCTGCACCTGGAATGCGTCCGGCTGGATTAGAGCATGTTAAGCCATGGATTAGCACCGTGTTTTAGCCCGAGGCAGCATGAGATGCAACCGAGGCAGCCGGATTCCTGCAAGTCTACACAGTCTCACGATCCACGAGGCTTCTGGAGATCTGGTACATGGATCTGCCCAGGTTCATGCTGGTGCTAGGTTCATGCGAAATCTAGAAATCTGGTTGGCTGCTTTGTCTATGAACTAGCCGCACTTGTAGCCCTACTCTGCTTGAGAAGCACCGTTTCGAAGGATGCGTAAGGATTGGATCTCGGTGGTCATGCCTGAATCAATTCCAGATCTTGAAGCTTAAGCCATCCCTGTCTCACGATTGAAAAACGGTCTGTCCTGCAGCAAGCAGAAACGCAAGCCCTGAACGGGGCTTGAGGTGAAGTGAAGAATGACAATCCTGGATTTCTATCTACTACACCTCAGAAGAGAACGGAGTTGGAGTGTGAGATGGAGAGGGACGCAGGGAGCATTGCAAACTATGAGAAGACAGACTGAATGGTCCAAACTGCATATGATTTGAGTCATAGGGTAATGTTCCTCAGATCACGCCACAGCTCTATGACGAGACTGCACTTCTTGAAGATCGCGTTTTACAGTGCAGATCAATGGCTGCCAGGATATGTACCAAGAACCTGTTGGACGATGGATCGTAGGCAAAATTGCTGATGACATACAGCACGACGCAAAAGCTCGTGATTCTTCCAACACCTCCCATGCTTGCTGTTGAAGAAATAAGCTCGCTTTTCACATCAAGGAGTTGCGAGGATCGGTGGATGGAGGCAGCTGACCAGGTGCAGTGCTGACAGGAAATTTTGTTTTACAAGGCAGAGGTAGAAACTATACCCATCTGTGGACTGAATGTAGAAACTATACTCATCTGTGGACTGAATGTCGGAGGAGGGATCCTTGTGAAACTGCTCCGGACATGAAAGACACGTAGCCCTCGAAGGCCACCGAAATCGATCCAGGAGCCGGTCGAGGGTGAAGATCTTTACATCGATGTCATATCCATTTTGTAGCTGCCTGGAGGCGGAATAGTGTTGGCCGAGCACCCACGAAAGGCGAGACCTCTGGAATCTTCAGGGAGGTAGTAGCCGGTGGTGGTGTAATGGTGTAGCAGCTTCTAGGAGCAGAAGAGGAGAGTTTGGGAGCATGCGCGGGTGCAGCATCAGGGCGATCTGGATCCTCAAGTCGAATTCCAATGTTTTCTTCTCCAGGTAATGCCGGGAGGGATGGTCCTGGTGCATGGTGCTCTGTTGGGTGGGGTGCTGATCTTCAGCGACTTGATGGAATCGTGGCAGGCGGTTTCCTACAGTGGAGAGACAATGGCAACGAGCTTGCAGCGAGTCCAGGGGTACGGACTCTCGAGACCCCCAGACAAGTGCCCGTGCTTTGCCGTCCGATGTGCAAATTGCGGAGCTGATAGCAGAGCGGAAAGCGAGGTGAGCTGCTCAGCCTTCCCTCATTTGCCTGGAACTTCGGATCTGCTCTGTTCCTCATCCTGGATGCCTCAGGGAAGGGTCCATCCAGTCGAGTGCAATTCGAGAATCTTGGTCAGTTGAGGGCACAGATTCGTGGGTGGATGAGCCCATCACCAGGCACATAATCAGCCTTGAGCTGAAGACAGGAGAAAAGGATGTTCCCTCTCTGCTGTGGCCTCTGGTGTTGCATTCGAAAGGTCAGTACCAGATACTGGTATTGCCACTCGTCGAACCACGTCAGTTGGCTGCTTATGAGGATCGCTGCAGGAGGCATGATTGTGGTGGTCCACATCATTTTGTACAAGATGGTGGAAACAATCTTTCATCCATGATGCTCGGCATGCCGTGCATTACAGGGTGAGCATGGTTTTTGGTGTCGTCCTTTGATGTTAGCGTGTTGGTGGTGGCTTTGATGATGGTAGTCACAGTTGCCACTGTATGATGCACACCATCCTCATTTTTCGGGTCTAATATTTGATTCTCAGGGCCTTTGCAGTGGCTTATGCAATCGGTGATGTTGTCACTGGGGAAGTGGCAGAACCAGATATGCATATCAATCCTCCAGCAACTTTACTTGACAGTTTAGCTGGAGGCATAGGTATTGCAGCAGGTATAGCCTCGCGCGCCAAACCAGTTGCAGCACCTGTGACAGCAGCCGCTTCAGCAGTAGCAGCTGCTGCTGGACAAGCAACATCTGTCATAACCGGGGCACAAGGCAAGATAGCTAAATCGGCAAACAAGGAGGCTGTTAGGAAGTTCATCAGCGGTGCCATGCCTTTTGGTAAGTGGTGGATTATGATTGTGGTCACTGGAGATTGCTATACTAGCGTGATGGTTGTTTCATGAGGTCATTCTGTTTGCTGCAGGAACTCCTTTGGATCTTAATGTAGCAAACCTAAATGCCATACGAACCAATGGTTTCTCTGCCATGGATGTCCCACCGGCTGAACAGAAACAACCAGCGTGGAAACCCTATCTATTCAGAGGAAAACCGAAGCTGGTGTTTGCAGTTCATGAAATAATGACTGCTGCCTTGTATGACCGAGATGATGTTGCAGATGTGATTACCCTTGGAGGGCAGATTCTGTGCAGGGCAGATTTAGAAGGGCTACCTGAGGTGACAGTCCATGTTTCATGCCGAAATCCATGTGCAGATGCCCTCAGCTTTCATCCTTGTGCACAGGCAACAGAGCATGTTTCCGAAAAACACAGGGTAACCTTCTCTCCACCTTTGGGAAACTTTCTGCTTGCACGGTATCAAGGCTTGCCTGCCGCTATGCAGCTTCCTCTCCAAGGGTTCTATCAACTGTCCATGGTATCGGATGATGAAGGAGCTTTTCTAATTAGGATGAAGCTTACAGAAGGCTACAAAGCTCCCATGGTATTGGAGTACTGCACCTTGTCATTGCCTTTCCCCAGACGGAAGATTCTTAGCATTGATGGAACACCTTCCTCTGGCACGTTCATCACAACGGACCACTTAATTGAGTGGAGGATAGCTGCCAGCACCCGCAGCATTTTCTCAAAGGCCACCGAAGTCTCCTTTCCAGGCACCATCAAATTTGCTCCCACGTCAGGCACAGAGAATTTGAATAATTCTGACAAAACAGCCTTGTACCCCGAGGAGGAGGCCGAAGTGAAGAACGTGGAAAGAGCTGGAGACTATTATGACGGCAACTCGGAGAAGGGTGACACGGGTCTGTCTGTAGCTCAATGGGAAGATGCATTCACCTGGGATGCCTACAGCTATGCCAAAGTAGGTCTCTCTCCGTGTCTTGGATTCTTCTTCTGCTCCTCCTTTTGCATCACCTCTTTGGCTCTCGTCAGGGATGTTACTCGTTCCCATCATGATGGTTGGCTGCTTACTTCGTGCCCAGGCTTCTCTGAAACTGGTTGGTGGCACCGTATCTGGCTTATCAATCGATCCCAAAGCTGTAAGAGACCAAACTACTATTGACATACTTTTCCTAGTGTTCATCATCAAAGGCCAGCAACTCCCTGCAGAAGCTTGCTTAACCATTACTGTATGTCCATTTGTGCAGGTCACTGTATATCCCGCAACCAAGGTCACAACAGAGTGCTTCTCACAGGTCTGTGTTTCAATCAAAAAGTAGACGGTTGCTCTCATACTTGTATCCATCTCTCAAATCTCTGCCGCCCTGCAGGTTGTGTCTGGGGAGTACATATTCTGGAACTCCTTGGGAAGGTACCCTCACTCCAGCAACGCCAACCCTTGACCTGTTGCAAGACCAGTGAGCGCGGAAGCTCCCAATGTCATACTACCACTAAAACCAAATAATAAAGAGCAAATCCGATTGCAGTACTTCATATTCCTTAGACAGACAGATGCAGAATGCTGAGTCTCCTTCCTGGTCTTGTCCACATGGATCTGCAATACTGGCTCGGAGCGTCACGGCTGGAACGCCCGCATTGATGGTGCGAGTCGTAGGAACATATATGCCTGAAGACTTGAAGCAGCTACCGTTTCGGTGGACAGCAAACTGGATACTGGATAAGGGACTGTCGAGGGATAAGGTCAGCTGAAAGAGGAATGTTGGGCGTTAGAACGTGATTTCGAGGTGAGTGAAGGCAGGGAGGCCTCGGGAGTGGGACAATGGCGATGGCAATGGCGTCCTCCGCTGGGGCCTTGTCGGCATCGGCTGCTGTGCTGGACAACGCCGCCTCAGCTTGCACAGCAGGCATGTCCCTTTTCCCTCAAACCAACGCTCTCCGACTATCAAAAGCGCACAAGGCATCCCAAGCCAACGCCAATTCCCCTCGCCAGTTCGTCGTCAGGGTGCGTGCGACAAACCTTCGTTTTCGGAGTCGCTGGCAATGAGCACTCTGGATGCGATTCATGATTCGCCCAAAGATGGCCGTCCTGCTGTGATTTACTGCAGGCAACTGTGTCTCTGGCTACCAAGAAAATCCTCATTTCAGAGAGCCAGGCATGGAAGGACCTGAAAGTGAGTTGCTCCACGGTTTGTGACGGCTCTTGGTGTTTCCGGATGGGAGGTGGGTTAAGCCGTCTGTTTGGCCTGGATTTTCAGGATCACGTGACTGCAATCGACCAGACACATCTGAGGGACTTGCTGGATGACAAGGAGCGGTGTGAATCCATGATCAAGTCAGCAGCTGCTCAAACTTTCCATCTCTTCTTCACTGTAGAGAGGCAGCTCGCTCGGTCCAGCTCAAGTCATTGAATTCATAGCAAGCAGCTTTTTGCAGAGAGTATGACGGTGTTGTGGTGGACTTCTCTCGGCAGCGTGCAACACAGGAAACTCTAACGAAACTGTTTGCTCTAGCTCAGGTCCTGCCTTGGTCGCTCCTCATCTCTCGCATGTTCTTCTCTGAGAAATTTTGCTCTAGGCGCCAGGGGACTGCCAGGGTGAACCTTTTCATGAAGATTGTGTGTTTCGCACTTGCAGGAGGCAAATCTTAAGAAGAAAATTGATAACATGTTCGAAGGGAAGCACGTGAGTACTGAGTACGCAGGCGCAGAGACATCTGCTTTTGTACTTGCTCGTGTTGCTGTGGGATTTGTTTGTCCAGATGAGAGCTGCCTCACGGAGTTTTGTTTGCAGATCAATAGTACAGAGGGCCGTTCTGTGTTGCATGTAGCACTTCGAGCTCCAAAGGATGTAGTGATCACAAGTGATGGAAAGGATGTGGTCCCAGACGTTTGGGAGGTTCTTAAAAAGATCGAAATGTTTTCAGACAAAGTCAGGAAAGGTGAATGGGTGAGTGAGTCTCTTGTGAGTTCTGGCAATTTCACTTATATAAAACTATCCAGGAGTTGTGTTCTCACGTATAGTGACTGTTGCAGCTTGGCGCAACTGGCAAGCGTTTGACGAGCGTTGTTGCCATAGGAATTGGTGGCAGTTTCCTTGGTCCACTATTTGTTCACACAGCCCTGAGAACAGGTATGGAAGGAAAGCTGAACCCGATGTCCATTGTGTAGCTTGGTCTTGTGGTACTTCAATGTATGTCTTGTATTGGAGATAGGGACTTCTGAAGTTTACTGCACATCCTCTGTTATGGCCTATTTCCAGAACCGGGGACAGCGTTGTCGGCCAAAGGCCGAAAGCTTCGTTTGTGAGTGTATACCACACTCAGTATCCGAACGTTGGTTCTTGCTTCGACACGGTTGGAAGGAAAAGGTTCACTCAAGTTCTGACAGTTCTGATGTGTGCCCATGTGAAGTCTTTCAAACGTCGACCCTATTGATGTTGCTCGAGCTCTTGATGGGCTCAACCAAGAAACCACTCTGGGTAAAGATCAATGACCATTTAGTACGGTAAATTTCTCACTGAGAGAGAGGTTGAGCATAACGTCTCACTTACATTTCATGTCCACAGTCGTGGTGGTATCCAAGACCTTCACCACGGCAGAGACCATGCTGAATGCTCGTACTGTGAGGAGCTGGATCACTTCTGCCTTGGGGTATGTTGGAAACAGCAAATCTCAGAGCTTTTATCTTCCTCATCAAAGTTTTTCTCAGCAACTGTTGCTCTTTGCAGTCCAGAAGCCGTCTCCAAGCACATGGTTGCAGTCAGCACGAATTTGAAGGTGTAGGCCCTGATCATCCGTTGTGTGTGCTAATAACTTGTACAAACGTGTCCTGAGACTGCCGCAATGGAGTGACTATTTGCTTGCACCATATTGCAGCTTGTGCAGGAGTTTGGAATAGACCCTAATAACGCTTTTGCATTTTGGGACTGGGTTGGCGGACGATATAGCGGTAAGTGAGCAGCCTCTGTTATCACATTCAACCGAGTTGTTGTTCAGAGGCTGCATGTGATTATTTGCTGCACTGCCAGTGTGCAGTGCAGTGGGCGTTCTGCCTCTATCCTTGCAGTATGGCTTTAAAAACATGGTCCGGTAAGCTCCTGGAACTGTCTGGACGTACATCTACTGTAATAGACGCCTTGTACATAAGGTTTAAAGAAGCTGTGCAAACTAAGTTGGGTTGCTTGTCCAACAGTTTCCTCGAGGGAGCATGGAGTATTGATGATCATTTCCATAATGCACCTCTGAATGAGAATCTTCCTGTAAGGAGTAGTACAGTATATTTTGCACACCTGAATGTCCTTGTAGGTAATACGAGTTTCTCACGTGAAGGAATCACTGGTTGCCCAGGTTTTGTTGGGTCTGCTGAGCACGTGGAATGTATCTTTCCTGGGTTCTCCCGCACGGGTTAGTGGATGACTAGCTTTGAAAAGAAAACTGCCTTTTGTTTTGATCATGAGATTCTGATGTGCACAGGCTGTGATATGCAGGCAATTTTGCCTTATTGTCAAGCTTTGCAAAAGCTGGCACCACATATTCAGCAGGCACGTGCAATCGCCAGCTCTTAAATTTAACCTTCGTCCTGTGGATTAGCTTGGTCCTCACCTTGTGCAACTTGTTTACAGGTTAGCATGGAAAGCAATGGTAAAGGGGTCAACATAGAAGGAGTTACGCTTCCTTACCAATGTGGTGAGATTGATTTTGGAGAACCAGGTACCAATGGGCAGCACAGTTTTTACCAGTTGATTCATCAGGTGAAGCATCCATCCTCTTTCAGATTCCTTGTTGTTAACATTACAGTGTCATTGTGTTAGTCAGTGTCGTGGTAGCGGTTCATAAAGTGCACGCTTCAAATGACAGGGTCGCGTGGTTCCGTGTGACTTCATTGGAATCACAAAGAGCCAACAGTCAGTCTACTTGAAGGGTTCGACTAGCCACCTTTCTCGTTGAACCTTTGTGTATGGTTCTCCGCTTACAGTTCCTTCAACATTGTAATCCTGTGTGTTACCTCTGCAGATGAGATTGTGAGCAACCATGACGAATTGATGTGTAACTTTTTCGCTCAAGCTGATGCTCTGGCATACGGCAAGGTGAATGGTGTGAACAGCTCCTGACCATACCCCTCCTGTTTGTGAACATACTGGTCCCGTAATGGCCAAACTGAACACAGCTAGTCCCCTGCAGACTCGGGAGGAGTTACGATCTGAAGGAGTGCCAGACTACCTCATCCCCCACAAGGTATGTGCATGCTGCGTGGTACCTGACAGAAAATGGTTGGAAGGCATACATTCTTGTAACCCCAACCCCGCGGTGTCCTGCAGACATTTACAGGAAACAGACCCTCCCTCAGCATTCTGCTTCCCACGCTTACTCCCTACACTGTTGGGCAGGTGCAGCTGTGACCTTTGCCCTGCTTAACCACTTGAGTTTTTCCAGAGTGTTTGCCCCAGTCCCAAAACGTTTCTGTTCTATGTGTGGTAGATTCTGTCTTTGTACGAACACAGAGTCGCCGTCCAAGGATTCGTCTGGGGTATCAACTCGTTCGATCAATGGGGTGTTGAGCTTGGAAAGGTGAGTTGAAGATGGTGTTGCAAGACCCTGTGAAAATCCGTTAGCATTTGTAAGCAACCAAATGGTTCATGTAACAGGTTCTTGCATCTCGGGTGAGGACACAAATGAACCTATCACGAACTAAAGGCAAGCTCGTTGAGGGGTTCAACTACAGCACCACAGCACTGCTAAATCGGTACCTCAAGGTAAGTGGCCACAGACACAGTCCTTCTGTTCTCTCATCAGGTTCGTACCTGACAGTCGTTTTACATCTTGCAGGGCAAGATTCAGCTTCTTTACCCCGAACCACAGGACGTGTTCCCGTCCGATATCTTACCAGGCACAGATTACCAGGCCAACACAGACTATCAGGTCACCACCTGGAGCCGAAGCTCCGATGACGAGGGGCCTGCTGGAGCCTAAGTCCTGGCCACCGGTGCCTGCACCTCGTTTCTTGTGCAATAGCTGTGTACTATATTATACTTATACTGGGACTGCAGTGTTTGAATTGAACCCAGTGCATTCAAAGGTTTGCAAAGGCTCCCAGATTGGCAGAGTGCGAGTGCAAATTCCTCGCACTTCAGCTCAATTTCATGTTAGCTGCTTGGAAGGTTGTGGTTCTAGTCCACTGAAGACAGTCTTGGCCAGCTTGTTGGCCGTGATGCTTGTGTAATATCGATTTTATTAAGCCAGCAGTCGTTAGCCGCAACCGCTGCTCGTCCAAGCTCCTGTGCGTGATTCACCGCTTAGCGACTGGTCAGAGACAATAGGTTCTGAGAGTGCGCTCCTGCGGGGCATGGCTGTCTGGAGCGTTGGAATTGAGTCGAGGCGAGGGCATCAGGATTCGTTGTGGACCCAACAAAGTGGTGGGCTAACAGGAATTTCAGCAAGAGATCCCGCCTATCTGACTTGTAGGAACCAAGCCACGAGGTGCAGCACCTCAGCAAGAAATCCAACTATTGTGAGCGAGCTATGTCGTGAGGGTCATCTTACTGAGGCTGTTGAGGCTTTGGGAATTTGGGTGCAGACAGACTCTTGCATTTCCGACTGTCTCTTTTATGATGTACTAAAGAGATGTGTAGTGGAGAAGAATCTTCCTCTGGGTCGCCGCGTCCATGCTTTCACGGTGCAAAGGGGGTACCAGTCGGACACGTTCCTGTGCAACCATATCTTGCGGATGTATGCTGCTCATGGCAGGTTGCAAGACGCGATGGATGTGTTTAACGTGGTTGTCAAACCGGATACCTTCATGTGGTCTTCCATCAAGTCTGGGAGAAGTATTTACCAAAAATGAGAAACAAGGATCTGTACCACATTCGGGCTCGTCACCGGCGGCCATATCTGTTGATAGACTGGGAAGTGTCTTTTTGTGGACATAGATGCCCCAAACAACACACCCGAGGGAACTCCCATAATCGTTGCCAAAACTCTGCGGATTTGTGGCGACTGTCAGCACCCGTCCCTCCGATTTATGCACGACTTTCGACTATATTAGGTAGTCTAGATAGGTTTTAGGGTTCGTAATTTATATGTTAAGTACCTATGCAAATAGGATAGTACATTAGGATGTAGGCTCTCCTTCCTATACAAGAGCTCTTAAGGTTGTACACAAGTGAGTCTAATCCTGAGCACTTTGAGGTGTATTTTATATGCTGTTATTATTTGGGTTAAATAATTTGATTTGTGTTATATATATCTAGATATTTTAACATGGTATCTAACAAGTCTCTAAGGTACGTCTAAACCATGTGTCTTGAGTTAATTGTTAGTTGGAAGGTCTCTAAGGTACGTCTAAACCATGTGTCTTAGGTTGATTGTTTGTTGGAAGGTCTCTAAAGTACGTCTAAACCATGTGTCTTAGCTTGAAGTTTTTGAGATACAAACGTATATCGAGATCATATTTCTCTTTTGAGGTTACTTATGTAAAGATATTTCATTTTTTAAGCTTCTATATGGTTTAGAAGGTTTGAGGGATACCTATTTTAGAAATGTGTCCAAGGAAATAATTTGTAGAACACTTGATATTTGGGTTGTTTGTGGAACCACAAATTTTGTTTTGGGGTGATTCTTTTTTCGTGCAAAATGAGAACTCATGAATTCATAGGGTCAAAAGGCCTTACAAACAAGGATCCAACAAAGGAATCTTATGAGAGCTGTACACAATATTTAGCTAAAGAATCCACGAGAAGCACTACCATACAAACTTGTAACAAAATATTCTCAGGAACCTACAAAACACCATCCTCCAATGCCAAACAAAATTCATGTCCACCACCAAGTCACCACCTCCACCAAGACCAAGTTTTGGGGTGATTTCAACGAACGTTAGTACTGGCATTTTATGAGACAAATTGTTTGTTGAGGAACTGCATTAACAATTGAAGAGTTGTAAAAATGAATAGAATTATGCCGATAAGAATGAACGTGTCGAGGTCAATTCTGACTTCGACGGAGACTCACGAGGCTGAATCTATTGCAATTGGTCGTACTTTTGTTGATGTATCTGATGTTGTTCTTGGTGGATGACAACAAAACAAACGATAACGGGTTGGCATTTCCGAGCGCCGCGCATGTGGGTCTTCTAGTGGTCATGGGGTTCCATTTGATCATTTGCCTCATAAGGAGATTTGGTTGTGCTTATCTATTACATGTTTCAATTTTTAAACAGCCAACGCATATTCTACGTTTTTGTCGATTTCCTCAGGCCGGTGTTTAATAATGTTGATGAATTGCCTTTGGATGATAAAGGTTATAGTATTCCATGTTCTTCAGCGGGGAGACAACTTCCATCCCACAATTGTCCGCCTCGGCACAATACCGATTGAATCGTACAAAACAAATGATAACGGGTTGGCATTTTCGAGCGCCGCACGTGTGGGTCTTCTTGTGGTCATGGAGTTCCATTTGATCATTTGCCTCATAAGGGGATTTGGTTGTGCTTATTCATTACATGTTTCAAATTTAAAACAGCCGATGCATATTCTACGTTTCTGTCGATTTCCTCATGCAAATGTTTAATGATGTTGATGAATTGCCTTTGGATGATGAAGGTTATGCTATTCCATGTTCTTCAGCTGTGAGACAACTCCCATCCCACAATTGTCCGCCTCGGCACAGTACCGATTGAATCGTACACCGATGTTTTAGTAGATGCTTGACTTGTGTGGGGAAAATAAAGTTGAAATTGTAACATATTGGCTTACATAGAATGCAAGGTGGAAACAAGGATAGTGAACTTGTTTCAAAGGAATTACAAGGAGAAGAAGAATTTTATTTAAGTTCACTAAGGACAAATTTTCTTCATGGGACTTGGTACTCTAACAACTTATACCATAATGTGCGGAAGCTACTAGCACCAAAGGCATCCACTCCTCTAAGCACCCCCATCTAAGTACCCATCCAATCACACGATGTTTAACCATCCAATCGCAGGATGTTTAACCACGACATTCTTATAAATGTGTATCCACTTGGCCTAAGTCAAGAAGAAGAAGAAGAATTTTATTGAAGTCCACTTGAGGACGGATTTCCGTCATGGGACTTGGTACTTAACAACTTGTACCATGGTGTGCCTAAGCTACTTGCACCATGGCATCCACTCCCTTTAAGCACCCCATCTAAGTACCTATCTAAGCGCAGGATGCTTAATCACGATGATCTGATAAATATGTGTCCATTCAGCCTATTGGACACACATTTATAAGAAGCACTAGAGTCTCCAACTTCTAAGTCACAGGTTGGTGAACAACATCAAAGAAGAACTTTATTGAAAGACAACACCAGTGCACTAAGAGTTATTTTTGCACCTGTTACCGGCGGGCTCCGTAGCCTGAGATGCCGGACCCGGACCCGGAGAGGTTGGGTAAGATAATGGACACGAATTCAGCGGAATCGCCCAAGAATTCTATCTGGTTGCTTGGGAGCCTCTCTCCAGTGGAGCAATAGAGGGCGAAGTTCTCACAGTTGCGCTTTGACAGATCGTAGCGGCCGAAGCCATTCTGGAACATGGCTTGAGCTCGTTCAAGCACAACATCTGAGTGAGAAGAGGGTCTCATGTGGCAGGAGCCTGCGGCAAAGGCAATTCGATTATGATAATCGCATTGCCAGGCCCAGCTGAGGCCCAGATCTGCGGCCCAGAGCGAAGGCAATAATATGTCACGTACCTGAGCGGCTTCTGTTGAAATCTTCTTCGTCGACGCCGTAACGGTGGTAGTGCAGGCGGCCCCCTTGGCTGAAGCAGTGAATGCAAGAACGAATGACCGCGCTCTGGGGTTCGCGGTCGTCCCGGCGCCCCACCTCCACGCACGCCTGGCTGCCCTTGCAGCTGCTTCTCTTCTTGAACTTGTCGACGTCGGTCCGGAAATGGTACACCTGGCGAATGCCGTTGGAGTCCGTGTGTCCAGCAATTCCTGCTACCGGTGCCACAAATCAATGTTCAATGCATGCCTAGTCTACCTCACCAACTTGACTGGTTCATCAACTGGAAGATGAAAGGAAAATGCGAATGAATGACTTCATCACTCCGAGTCCACTCGCTCACGCTTGAAAGCCGACGTCTCTAAATCCTGATGGCAAGCGCTAGCGCTGGAGTCTGAGTTTGAGATGGAGGGGTGAACTTACCGTGGTGCGAGTAGGTGTAGGCGATGCGGTAAACGTAGATGTGACGCCCCGGCGTGACATCAGCCTCATGGATGTGGTGCGTAACACCAAGCTCGTCGGAAATCCCCCGCACCAAATCCTTGACATGTCTCATACCTAGGCTCCTTGGCCAGAGAGAGGCAGAGAAGAGAGTCTGGCAGAGGAGAAGATGCAACAAGAAACCGCCGAGCGACGGAGACGGAGACGGAGACGGAGACGTAGACTCCTCCAGGCATAAAAATCGAAGTGCCAGCACTTCGATTTTTATGCCTACTTCATACGACTACTTCACTTGGCTCTGAAGATTGCAATGTACGGAGATGAGGCCGGCCGGCCGGAGGTGCCAGCACGTTCTTGACCGAGATGGTGGGGGAGGTGGCGTTCGAGGCAGTGCCTGCATGCCAAATGACAACAGAAAATGCTTAGTTCAATAAAGAAGATTTGTTTTGAGAAACTGTGATGCCAGCACGAGCTCAACTTGGCCTAGTCGACCCGCAACACCGTGCACGTAACTCTCTACCAGATACCTATCAAGCGTACAAGATCATCTGCTAAAAGGATATTGATCTGCCGAAGAGAAGAGCACCTGGCTGCCTGGGACCATAGCCTGAAAGTAGGTGGAAGTAGTGAAACATCCATCTCTGGATGTGATTGGATCCAAGTTAGGAGCCGGCAGAGGTTCCCGCATTTTGTGCATTGCAGACCGTTCCGGCAGTATTCAAGCCTATGCGGGCCAGTCTTGTGCGAAAAATCGGTTTCTTGGCCGGCCAGGGTCGGGCACCATGCCCCCGGCTTCCTCCTCCCATTCCACCCTCAAAAAAATTTGGACATCGAATTCATGTATGAATCGGGGAGGGAGTGCATGAGAAGCCGTTTCTTTCCGCGTCAAAAATCAGTGGACCATGACAGAGGGCGGGAGTGTCACAGTCCCTCCGGCGCGCGGGCACCGGTCTCCCGCCACTGACGAACCCGAATCCCCAGTAACCGGCCCCACCGGTAATTGTAGCTGCCCACAAGCAGGCATCGAATCTTGGCAGTATCATTTGCACGTCTCCGATGTGCAGTTCCACTGTGGTCCTTGGAGGTCCTGTGGATTGGCTTGGTCCTCACCTTGTGCAACTTGTTTACAGGCTAGCATGGAAAGCAATGGTAAAGGGGTCGACATAGAAGGAGTTACGCGTCCTTACCAATGTGGTGAGATTGATTTTGGAGCACCAGGTACCAATGGGCAGCACAGTTTACCAGTTGATTCATCAGGTGAAGCATCCATCCTCTTTCAGATTCCTTGTTGTTAACATTACAGTGTCATACACTGTTAACATTACAGTGTAGCGATTCATAAAATGCACACTTCAAACGACAGGGTCGCGTGGTTCCATGTTGTGCGCATGTGGTCAGAGCCGGTTGATAATGGTGCTTATTTGCTGGTCACGGTTCCGGGTGGACTTGATGGGCCCAGTGGAGTTTTGATATGTGCTGAGAGTTTTGTGTTCTGCAAGAATCAGGGCCATCCTGAGTTGCGAGCTGTGATACCCAGGAGGGCCGACCTACCGTCCGAGAGGGGGGTTCTGATTGTGTCAGCTGCGACGCGTAAGCAGAAAGCAATGTTCTTCTTTTTGTTGCAGACTGAGGACAGACGGAACTGGTGCTAATGGCCCTAGGCCTCATAGGAACCAGGAACCAGGAACCAGGAACCAGGAACCAGCATACCACACCACACCGCACAAGTAAAGTGAAGACAAGTAAACCATTATTTACAGCATGCGCAATGCGCAATGCACATTGTGCATGTTGTGTACATCAGGGCTTGATCACATTTGTGACACTACAGTCTGGCAGAGGCGCTTGCTGCAAAGTTTATTTTGACGTGCAGGCGCCAGCGACCTCCACCTCCTAGCACCTCCCCCACAGACCTCTGCATCACAAAGAGGCAACCGACACATAGGACGAGTTCATTCTAAAGCAGATGTTCACAAAACCCCAGGGACAGACCTGGTGATGAGGTCGGGACCCCATCCAACGGAGGGCTACTGTGCAGCTAGAGCGCAGCCACCGCTACTCCGAGAGTGATGAGAGCAGCGAGCAGCGTGATTCCAGCAGACATGGCGTTGGTGATGTCGTTAACTGACAAGCGGTGATGTCTGGCGACTTTGTGGACGTGGTGGAGCGCATCCGCATGATGATGAGTGACGAAGTAGTTGGCATCGTGGTGTGGCTGGATCAGCCTGAGTGTCTTGGTGGCCACAAGCCGGCCGCGGTGTGCCATGACAGAGGAGTCGAGGACGGAGGTCGATCTCGAGGACGGAGCTGGAGCTGGAGCTGGAGCTGGAGCTGGAGCAAGATACAGCTGGTTGCAGTGTTTGCATTCACAATCCGCAGTGCAAGGGTGCATGCAAGAACTTCAACTTATAGGAAAGAGCAGCTATAGCGGCTGCCGGCCTGCAAGGAGGCTTCTCTTTCACGGCAAGTTGCTGACGTCGCGCGTGTATGGCTTCCTTTCGGACACTACGGCAGTCCCCACACCATGTTTATTCTATTTCGGCCGTGACGATGTTTATTCCCCTACACGATGATTATTCTCTTCGGCGCTGACCTAGTAGTTTCATGCCAGGGGTTCTCGTCAACCATGCTATCTAGGGAGCAGCTGGGTCAACGCAGGCACATACGTACAGTCGGCCCCCCCTAATTGGGAATTCTATAAATGGGATTCCTCTCTAAATGGGACCTCCCATCCTACTCCCTTTAGTTTACAATGTAATAAATGGGACTTTTCCCTAAATGATAATTGGGACCTTTTAAAACATACATTCATGTTAGTTTCGCCTTCCTAAATGGGATTTCTATTTCTATTTAAAAAAATTTAAAAAAAGAAAGAAAAAAGAATCTATTATTTGAGAGCACAATAGACTTTTAGGTGTGATTGAAGACTCTTAAGCTAAGCTTTTTCCTTTATGATAGATAGAGGTTTTGATGTCGCTTAGAGAGAGTGCTAGCTTTCAAACAACTATATAAAGAACTGTTAAAAGTTATTTTTAGTGAAACCTATCAATCCAAATTTAAATTTTCTTTTTTTAGGTTTTGATTTTTTTTAAGTTTATAATATTTTTATTATTTTTAAATAGGGAAAATACAATCGGGACACTTCCCTTAATGGGACCTCTAAAGGCACTCCGAACCAGTCCCAATTAGGGGGGGTGGACTGTATGTACATACAGTATAGGGCCCCGAGCCACGACCCGCTTAACCTATCGGGTACCCTGGCGAGTCAGAAATCACTCTTCATTCTTTAGTCGCGGGGCTACGGACTGGATGCTGAGTGTGGTGCTCTCAACAAGAAACATCGGACAAAACACTCGCACAATTTTTAGTGCAAAGCGGCTGTGTCGGGGGACGCGTCCACGTACTCAACTCCATGTGCACGAACATCGTCACGTGAGGAGAATGAAACGGTGGTGTCCTTGGCCTAGTGGACTTGTGTAGTTTTCGAAATGTTTTTTTATGAAATGTTATCTCGCCGAGTGGAGTTCCTTCAGACGAGAGAGACATGGATTGTTCCTGCTTTCTCGGGAGAGGGAGAACTCTGCTAAAACTTGTCACCTTGGATGGTGGAAGGGGTGAAAATGCACTCCTGTCTGTGACAGACGACAGTCTCGACGGCTGCTTTGCACACCGCCTACACCTCGACGACTGTCTCTTCTGCAGCCCTAGCAGTAACAATTGGGAACAGGGTCTGTATCTTCGACCATGTAAGCCTTCCATCCGAAGCCTCGCGGAGGATACCTGCAACTTCCTCCTCGGGGACACGCACCTGTGATCTCGAGTCCCTGTCCCTCAGAGTCACTGTTGTTGCCGACTCCAGATCCACTGTAATGGCATAGGGCACACCAATTTCATCTGTTCGGGCATACCTCTTCCCAATCGACGTCCCAGTTGTGTCGATCTTGCCAACAACACCAGCTTTGGTCAATGAGCGGGCAATTTTCCCTGCCCGCTCGACAAGCCCTGCATTTTGGACCAAAGGAAACACTGTACACTTGATGGGAGCAACCAAAGGAAGGAAGCGGAAGAAGTTGAACTGCTCATCTCCTCCCTTGCTGGGTCGGGTGTCGAAGCTGTGCTCAAACAGGCAGTAGATGATTCGGCCTATCCCAAAGGATGGCTCAATGACATGGGGAGTAAAGCTCCTTCCAGACTCAGTGGTCAAAACCTTGTTGATAGTAACCATCTCTTTAGTGATCGTGAAAGTCTGATTTGATGAACAGACTGTCAAGGGTGCTGTACCCTCAGATTCAAGTTTCCCCTTCAGTTGAAGCTTTTCCGCTTCTGTCAAAGCCTGTTGGATTGGAACCATTAGAAGTGCACATCATGGACACTTGAAGCTTGAGCAAGTCGAGCACAAACCTCAAGAGCTTGCAGTACAAGGGCTTGCTCTTTCTTGAATGTCTTGCCAACCTCTTTTCTGTTGGGATCAAGCTTGACTATCTGGACAGCCGTACATTTGAGTCAGATACATCACACAATCAGAAACCAAGCCTCCAGGGCAAGGGAAGGATGAAGACACTATACCTCAACCTCCTTCGGTGTGGCATACTTCGCATATGCATTCAACTTCTCGTTGCTCTTTTCCTGCCAATAACGGGATCTCTCAAGGATGAGACAAGTTTTCAGATCTGCCAACTACACATGGTGTGAGAGGCGTGAGCACGAAGGATGCACCCTTACCGCATGGGCTTTCAGGTCATAAGCAGACCGGTCTGCTATACCCACACACTCTATCCAGCCATAAGAGCAATGTATTTCTGCATCCCAGCAGTCCTCTGCATAGTGTGCCATCTCATTTGGTAGATGTTGTCTGAAACGAAGACGATCAGTTTGGATCCCAAGACCAGTCAGAAAGAGGTAGGTTCTCCCAATAAAATAGCCGAGCGTTTGGTTGTTAATTGTTCCCTGTGAACCACACCAACTGACGATACAGTCAGCAGCCAAGGAACAACAGAGAGAGAAATAACAACCGAACAACACTCGCCAACAGAGGTTCAGCAGACAGAGAGCTGGGATTGATACCTTTGCAACAGCATCCCCCAGATGCTTCTTCACTGGATCTCCCCCAGTAGTTTGCTGTTTCTGAGGGTACAAGAGGAACTCCAAATCCGCTACCTCCCCAAATTTTGGGTGTGATTTGTCCTCAGGGTCCACAAAGTGCTCAATTTCTGCCATCAGAAACTCACGAACCCGTAACAGGCCCTGCCGAGGAGATATCTGCAAAAGCGAACGGTCGAAACTCAGCTACTTAGCGACGCTGGCAAGCTTCCAGACCGTGTGACTGATCGTCACCACTCTCGAGCACCGCCTATACCTCGTTCCTGAAAGCAAGCCCGATCTGTGCAGCTGCAAACGGCAGCTTGTTGCCATTGTGGTAATACAGATGCTTGAAATTCACAAAAATGCCTTGCGCAGTCTCCGGACGCAGATAACTGCACCACAAGACACCACCTGAATAGCCAATTCTGGCCCAGAACCAAAATCCAAATGCAGACCGGCATGCATGTTCACATACCCTGGAGCGTTGCCAGCCGGTCCAATTGAAGTAGCAAACATGAGATTAAACGGGTAGGGATCCGACAAGGCATTCTTGTTGTTCGGCGACTTGATGCCGAGTTCCTTCAACTTGGCCCCGAGCTCGTCGGCACTTAAATTATCCAGAACAGCAAGCGTATGCTTCAAATCCTGCTTCGCCGCCTCGTCCAGACCAGCACCCTGCGCCAACTTCAAATTGATATCGTCCTTCACGAGGTGATCCGCTCTGAAGCACTCACCCGTGGTCAAATCCTTAACCATTAGGTCAGTGAACTTGTCCACGTGACCCGACGCCTTGAGCACAGGCTCCGGAGTGACGCAGGTGCACCGCACTTCCAGCATATTCTCCTCCAACACAAAGTGCTGCACATCACTCACCAGACCATCGTCAAAATCTCCACCACAACATCAAATCCTCCAAACGTCCTGTCTTCAACCCCGCCTTACCTACCTGCCTCCAAAACGATAACACGTTCTGCTCAATTGCGCAGGCCGGCGGCCCGTAGTCATACAGCCCGGCCACCCCGCCGTAGATGCTGAATGCGGGAATGGTAAACTTGTGCCTCTCCAGCGTGTTCTGCAGCTCCGCCCGGAACTTCTCAGCGCTAAGACCCTCCAGCTTGCCCGCTGCCGCCATGGCTGCAGCCAGATCTCTTTCCCGTCGACGCCAAAACGCTGAAGCGCTACCAAACGGAAGAAGACGGGGTCTATCCACGCGGCTATACCCTGGCGAAACTCGACCGCGACATGCCTTTTCCGTTTCGCCGTCAGGCAGCGTCACCGTGCGTAGGGCAGCGATTAGGGTTTCTATCCACGCTTGCCAAATGGGGCCTGATTCCGCATGGTGACCGGAAAGTGACCGGATAACCGGGAAAACGGGTGCGAGCAGCCGGTGGAGCGCCGTGCCGGGGGAAGGGCAAACCGACGCGCTCTCCTCGCTCGCTGCGCTTTCGAATGTAATGCTTGGCGTTCATCTTCCTGGGAAGGCAAACCCTGCTGCTGCTGGCTCTCCCGCGTCTCGGTTGATAAAAAAAAACGCGCCCACTGACGGTACGTTCAGTGTTCTCGCCGGCTAGCGTGCGACGGGGGATCGAATCCTGCACGCGATGGCGGCCGTGGGTTGCGGCAGGATCTGCGCTCCAGGTCTTGGAGACCGGCCGCGGATGCGGGAGGAGCAAGCGATGGCTGGAGCCAATTGATGTGCGTGGTGCTATCGCTTCCCAAGTGTCGGAGGAAGAAGCTGGAGCTGGTGGGATTGTGCACGCGGACAGGGCTGATCCGCGCTGTGCTGGTGCCGGCTTGGTTGAAGGTGCCGTGCGTCTGGAGGGGAGAGTGTGACGGGACGCTTATATTAGGATTAAGGTAGGTAGGTGCAGTAAAGAGGATGCGCGGTGCTGGTGGTTGTCAGGGCTCAGATTGGTGTCGTTTCCTTTTTACAAGTGTGGTATTCGACGTGAGTGCGTGGGTGCGCGCATTGCAATGGCGAAGGCTATGGCATGGATACGGTCTGAGGATTTTAGTGTTTGCGAAGTTCGGGCACGGAGAAGACTGATTTTGCACCAGTTTAGGGTTTCTGCACCTTTCGCAGATGCATTGTAGACGGGTGAAGCCGGGCCTTGCTTTAGTATCCGGGCGAGTGCATGGTTCATGTTGCTGTGTTTCTGCCAAGCGAGTGCTTCGCATTCGTGCTTTCTCACGGTGTGGTTTGGGTCAGGGCGTAAATTCCGAAAACGGATTCCGAGGAGTCGCTGCGGGACCGAGTCCTGTTGTGGTTTGAAGGAACAGCCATGGTGGGGTCCTTCATTACCCGGGCGATCATGTAAGTTTTGAGGGGCATTACTGTGTTTCATGTGCGGCTGAACGGTGTCCAAGCTCTTGCAACTCACTTCGTTGTCGTTGGTGCAGCATGGTGCTTGGATATGTATATCCTGCGTACGAGTGTTTCAAGTCTGTGGAAAGAAATAGGCCTGATGTGGACAATCTGCGCTTCTGGTGTCAATACTGGTACAGGGATCCCCTTTGCCACTTTTCAGTGATTGACAGCGGGGTAGGGTCTGCATGTTGGACACTCTAGAGTAGGGCAGGAAGTGTGCTGGCTACATAACCTCACACTTGTGTTGACTAATGTGATGCTGGTTTTTTGGGCTGGTTGCAGGATGATTTTAGCTATGGTCACGGTGCTAGAAAGGGTTGGTGATGCTCTCATTTCATGGTATGCCATAGTTGTGCACTGTCTATCCACCTAGGACTAGAATGTTGTTACGAAGACAGGCTGATCAGCTTGGCCTTGCACAGGAATCTGAAGCAAACGTTTGCTGAAGGTTGAATGTGGCTGAGATGTTCTCATTTCTGTGCCAGGGTCCCTATGTACAGTGAGGCTAAGCTTGCCTTCATCATTTATCTATGGTACCCCAAGACTAGGGTATGGCGCTCTCCAGTCTACTCCTTGATCTGAGCACCAGTGCATGCCACTATCGCAAGCCATGCCTCTTATCCTATTCTTGCTAAGTCTTTCCTTTTGCTTTGGTTTGATGTTCAGGGAGCGTACACTATCTATGAAGTTTACCTGAAGCCCTTTGTGGCTAGGTACGACACTAGTTTGAACCTAAGCAATTGACCTCACTTGTTGTTCTGGTGTTCAGGGGACAACGTATGTTTATACAACGTTTCTCAAGCCCTTCGTGGCTAAACATGAGACAGAGATCGACCGTAATTTGAATGAGTTCAGGACAAGAGCTGGTGATTGGATGTTTCACTACTGGCAGACGGGTTCCACCTACTTTCAGGCCAGGTTCCTTGAGGTTCTGCAGTATGTTGCTTCCCAGTCAGCCAGGCCTCAGCGCTCCCAGGTGCTCTTCTCTTCAGCAGACTGATATCCTTTTAGGAGATGCATCGCATGTGCTAGAGAGTCATGTGCACAGTGCTGTGAGTTGATTAGGCCAAGTTGAGCTAGTGCTGGCATCACAGTTTCTCAAGAGGAATCTTCTTCATTGACCTAAGTATGCTGTATTGTCATTTGGCATGCAGGCAGTGCCTCAAAGGCCTCCTCCCCCACCATCTCGGTCAAGTTCTGGCAAGGTAGGCAGTGAGGCACGCAAGGTGTTGCATCGAGTGAATTCCAATGAGAATCAAAAAATTCTGTATCGGGCCTAATTCTTTCTCTTCCACTTGGTAGCAACATTTTTTTGTGTGTTTTTTCTCTTTGATCCTCGCACTGTCAGCATCTGCTTCTGATCCACAGTGAAATTCATTGGCATGATATTCTCCTTGTGACAACATATGCAGGCCCCATTGCGGCAACAGCCCCCACAGCATATGCCGCCATCGCCACCACCTCCCTCATATCCTTCTCCGACACCCACTGCACCAGCCATGCCTCGGCCGAGGGCCGTCGTACAGGAAGAGGAAGATCTGGATTATGATGTTGTGGAACAGGTCGACCGACCTGATCAACCACTGTACCCGGATTTGAGCGTGGGCACCAATGCCCAGTTGCCCTACGCGCTTAGAAGTCGCAGCAAAGGTGGAAGCGGCCGTGGTGGTGGCGTTTGGTAAATTGGTTTGTCTGACTACTTTTGCATACGAGACGAGTGGTGCATTTTCACTATCTGTGGTAACTTTTTGCTAGTCGGAGGACTTGGTCTAAGTAAGTTGATTTTGCAAGGCAGGAGGCTTTGGGACCAGGTCTTGGACTCGTGCACGAGTCCCTCCTTCCTCTTTGGTACGCTAGGGATGCAAAGTTTGGATGTTGATCGCTGTCATTCTTGACCACCCCGGATGTGTACGCATCTCAAATCTCGGCTGGAGTCTTGGGAAACCTTTGCCCTGTACATTCTCGGAAATTTTACATAAACTACAATGTGGATGCAGCCCTGGATGGTTTGAGCATGATTTATACTACGTGTGCCATGTTACGAACGTATACATATTCCCGATGAGAGTTTTCAGCCCCTAACTGACCGCGGTGTGTGGTAGGTATTTTCGGGAAAATACTTTCCACACGCTTAGTAATTTTGTACATTTCAAGATGAGCCGATGAAGAAGAAGAATTTTATTTAAGTCCACTAAGGACGGATTTCCGTCATGGGACTTGGTACTTAACAACTGTACCATGGTGTGCCTAAGCTACTTGCACCAAGGGCATTCACTCCCTTTAGGGAACCCATCTAAGTACCGATCTAAGCTCAGGATGCTTAATCACGACGTTCGTTCTTATAAATGTGTGTCCATTTGGCCTAAGCCATTTGGACGAGCATAGCTATACCGACATTCGATGTGTGGCGGCAGCTATGGCCATTCAAACTTCAGAAGTTTCTGTGTAACAGTGACTAGGGTCTCAAAGCCAGGTTATAGTGAGGGTTTGGGAAATTGGTTTGTCGGACTACTTTTGCAGACGAGACAAGTACTGGTGGTGCATTTTCACCCTCTGTGGCAACTTTTTGCAACTTGGAGGACTTCGTGAAGGCTGCAGGCTTTGGGACCAGGTCTTGGACTTTTTGCACGAGTGCCTCCTTCCTCTTTGGCACGCTCGGGATGCAAAGCTGTGGCTGTTGATTGCTGTCATTCTTAACCACCCCGGCTGTGTACCCTTCTCATCTCTCTGCTGGATGATTTCCTGGTCCGTGGTAAACCTTCGTTCTGTGCATTCTCACAAATTTTACATTCACTACAACATGGATGCAGTTGCAGCTTTGCATGCGCTGTCCATGATTTCCACGACCAGTGCCATTTGTGGCACACTAGATTGAACTAAGCAATTGAACTCACTTGTTGTTCTGATGGTCAGGGGAGAAGCTATGTTTACACAACGTTTCTTAAGCAAGCCCTTTGTGGCTAAACATGGGATAGAGATGGACCGCAAACTGAACGAGTTCAGGACAACACCTGGTAGCTGGTGACTGGATGTTTCACTACTGGCAGGCTTCTCGGCCAAGTTGAAGGAACTCGGTATCAAGTCGCCGAACAACAAGAATGCGTTGTCGGAGCCCTACCCTAATCTCATGTTTGCTACTTCAATTGGACCGGCTGGCAAGGCTCCAGGGTATGCGAACATGCATGCTGGTCTGAATTTGGATTTTGGTTCTGGGCCAGAATTGGCTATTCAGGTGGTGTCTTGTGGTGCAGTTATCTGCGTCTGGAGATTGCGCAAGGCATTTTTGTGAATTTCAAGCATCCGTGTTACCACAATGGCAACAAGCTGCTGTTTGCAGCTGCACAGATCGGGCTTGCTTTCAGGAACGAGGTATAGGCGGTGCTCGAGAGTGGTGACGATCAGTCACACGGTCTGGAAGCTTGCCAGAGTCGCTAAGTAGCTGAGTTTCGATCGTCCGCTTTTGCAGATATCTCCTCGGCAGGGCCTGTCACGGGTTCGTGAGTTTCTGATGGTAGCGGATTTGGAGTTGCTCTTGTACCCTCAGAAACAGCAAACTACTGGGGGAAATCCAGTGAAGACGCGTCTGGGGGATGCTGTTGCGAAGGTATCAATCCCAGCTCTCTGTCTGCTGAACCTCTGTTGGCGAGTGTTGTTTGGTTGTTTTTTCTCTCTCTATTTTTTTTTGGCTGCTGACTGTTTCGTCAGTTGGTGTGGTTCACAGGGAACAATTAACAACCAAACGCTCGGCTATTTTATTGGGAGAACCTACCTCTTTCTGACTGGTCTTGGGATCCAAACTGATCGTCTTCGTTTCAGACAACATCTACCAAACGAGATGGCACACTATGCAGAGGACTGCTGGGATGCAGAAATACATTGCTCTTATGGCTGGATAGAGTGTGTGGGTATAGCAGACAGGTCTGCTTATGACTGAAAGCCCATGCGGTAAGTGTGCATCCTTCGTGCTCACGCCTCTCACGCCATGTGTAGTTGGCAGATCTGAAAACTTGTCTCATCCTTGAGGGATCCCGTTATTGGCAGGAAAAGAGCAACGAGAAGTTGAATGCATATGCGAAGTATGCCACACCGAAGGAGGTTGAGGTATAGTGTCTTCATCCTTCCCTTGTCCTGGAGGCTTGGTTTCTGATTGTGTGATGTATCTGACTCAAATGTACGGCTGTCCAGATAGTCAAGCTTGATCCCAACAGAAAAGAGGTTGGCAAGACATTCAAGAAAGACCAAGCCCTTGTACTGCAAGCTCTTGAGGTTTGTGCTCGACTTGCTCAAGCTTCAAGTGTCCATGATGTGCACTTCTAATGAATCCAACAGGCTTTGACAGAAGCGGAAAAGCTTCAACTGAAGGGGAAACTTGAATCTGAGGGTACAGCACCCTTGACAGTCTGTTCAACAAATCAGACTTTCACGATCACTAAAGAGATGGTTACTATCAACAAGGTTTTGACTCTGCCAGACTGTAATGTCACAAATGTGAAGCCCTGGATACCCTGATGTACACAACATGCACAATGTGCATTGCGCATTGCGCATGCTGTTTATAAAGGTTTACGTTACTTGTGCGGTGTGGTGTGCTGGTTCCTGGTTCCTGGTTCCTGTGAGGCCTAGGGCAATTGGCACCAGTTCCGTCTGTCCTTGTGTTGCAAAGCACATCCTGTCCAAATCAAGGCAGTTTGTCTCCAAGACCCCTTGTAGTACGAGGATGGCCGAGCCTGGCACGAACAGTGCTGCCTATTCGTCAGAGAAAGACATATCAACGGCCTGGCCCGATCTTCATAGTTGCGTTGTGTTGGCTGAGCACTGGCCGTGGTTAGAGCGAATGGTGGCGGAAGTGCGGAAGCCGAGGTCATGAAGGATTCATGCTATTCAGAGTGAACAGCCTAAGGTCTGGCGTAAAAGGGGTGCGGCGAGATCCTGTGGATAAACAGCGTGTGCAAGCCAGCTTGGTATGATGAGCCGGCCTTTTCCTTGCCTATGCTTCTAAAGGCAGATGGACCATGGACCTTCCTCTCCTTCCAAGTCGTGCTCTCCGAATAAACCTGAAACTGGCTGGACCAGGTGTGAAGAATCCGCGGTATTGGCCCGATGCGCAGGCGAGCATTACCAGGCAGTACCAGAAGGGAGACGATCGAAGAGCGTACGCCTCAAATCACCTCAAACATGCAGAAAATTGGTACTCGGAGGTGGAGGTTGCTGGCGCCTGCACATGAAAATTGCAAGCACCTTTGCTAGAATGTAATGTCACAAATGTCAAGCCCCGGGATAGCCTGCCGTACACAACATGCACAATGTGCATTGTGCATTAGTCCATATCGTTATAGAACTTCTAGTTAACGGGGCAGTAGGTCGCTCCCCATGTAACTCAAGTCAGAATTGTTTTCTTTTTTGCGCAAGTTCGATACAGTAACATTCACCCTATTCCAAGCCTGCAACCAAGTCCTTATCTGCTATGAAGATCAGGCCTGGCCGTTGATATGTATGTCTTTCTCTGACACATAGGCAGCACTGTTAGTGCCGCGCACACTTGTGCCACTTTTGTACAACAAGGGGTCCTGGAGAGTCAAACTGTCTTGATTGGAACAGGATATGATATGCTCTGCAACATGAGGGCAGGAGGAACTGGTGCCAATTGCTTGCATGAGCACTTTTACTGGATGTGGCTGGACGTTGCTGTGCTGCGTTCAAGGACCTCATGCCCTTATTTTGACATGTGGCAGAGAGGAGCGGGATCTGAGCATGGGGCTCCTTCACAGACGAGACAGGTGAGTTCAGGCTTAATTGGTTCGTGCCTTCGTGGTATCGTGATCCATTCTGACTGTACAACCAACCTTTTATCGGTTTTGTGGCTCTCACCAGGTGAATGACATCCTCAGTGCTTGCGTTTATGACTAAGGGTAGATTTCTCCAGAGTGACATCGAATTCACGATGTTTAGAGAACCTTTTTGAAGCTACTGTCAGCATCTCTATCTGGACTGCTGAAGTGTAGTGTGTCACGTGAAGACAAGTAAACCTTTACTTACACGATGCGCAACGTACATTGTGCATGTTGTGCACAGGTTGAGCATATGTTGTGTACAGCAGGCTATCAAGGGCTTGACATTTGTGACATTGCAGTCTAGCAAAGGCGCTTGAAATCTTCACAAACAGGAAACCGACACATAGGACGAGTTCATTCTAAAACAGATATTCACAAAACCCCAAGGGACCCTTGACGACATGCCTGATTCATGATCAGATCTGGACCCCATCCAACGGAGTGCTACTATGCCGCTAGAGCATAGCCACCGCTGCTCCAAGAGCGATCACAGCAGAGAGCAGCGTGACTCCAGCAGTCATGAAGTTGATGATGGCGGTAGCTGACAAGCCGTGATGTCTCGCGACTTTGTGGATGTGATGGTGCGCATCCGCATGCCGAAGAGTAACGAGGTAATTGGCATCACGGTGTGGCTTGATCAGCCTGTGTGTGCTGGTGGCCACATGCCGGTGTGCCATGTCGGAGGAGTCGAGGTCGAGGACGGACAAAGAAGCAGGCTTCTCAAGAGCTAGCTGCAGTGCTCGCATTCACAATCCGCAGTGCAAGAACTTATGAGAAAGAGCAGCAATTACGGCAGCCAGCCTGCAAGGAGGTTTCTCTTTCAGGGCCCGTGACGTCGCGCGTGTGCGAATGTCAGATGAAAGAGCACAGCGCCCCTCCTTTTCGTGTCTCAGCCGTAGTCTATCCACTTCTTTGTGAGTCGTGCGATAGCGTGCTTGGTGGATGGCGTGCTAGGAAACAGCCCAGAAGTAAGAATCACGTTGTGCAAGCAAATTGTGGCGCAGCAGATCCCTCAACTACAGGATCTGGGTCGTGACTGGGTTCACAGTTCCATGTCGTTTGCCCACCACTTTGTGGAAACTTCCAAGGCTCTATCGGTGCCATCGGCACGTGGAAAATTCGTTTCCAAGGCTCCATCGGTGCCATCGGCTACCTTGCAACTTCCCGACGGTGAATAATCAAAGGGACAACGTACCAGGGTAATGACAAAGAGGTCCGAAGTCTGTAGGAACACGCCAAACTCGAGGAATGGACAACATCACCGATCAACACGGTGTTACTTCACTCAAACAAAAATTTCTCGCGAAGTGGGAGAGACCTAAACATCGGCCATGGTAACCTCCGCCTCAACACCTGGCCCGAGGGTGATACAGGTGATCTGCTTCACAACCGATTCCACGTGGTCGTCCCTGCAGGCAGGGAGGAAGGTGCACAGATTTATAGCAGGGAGTACATCAAAGAATCTAATCCTTGAATTCCAAGGGTCTGGAACCTAACACAGGGAACGAAGGGTGATACCAAAGAGTTTAGACCCAGGTTGGTCTTGATCTCGTGAGGAAACCAGCCTACAAAGCTGGGCCGATCTACTAGTGTACAATCGCGTCCTCCAACACAGCGCGGCCCACTGCACATCATCTGCCTCAAATGATCCGATTCCTAATGTCTTCCAACTTCTTCAAAATTTCCCCAGGTGTGCGGTCTAGTTCATCAGCGATCTTCCGTTGCACATCAGCTGAAAGAGTCGGGTACTGTTCACACAGGTCACCGTCAACAACATCCTTGACAGGAAAGTAGGCAGACCTGTATGTCATGTGATCTCTGCCACACAGGGGTGGATTTTCCTGTCTGAGATGCATCTCAAGATGCGAGAAAAAGTCCACATCTTCACGGGAAGTGAATGGCAGTAGAGCACCAACACTTCCCATGACCGTCCCGTAAAGCACGCTTTCTCCACCACCAGGTATGAGGGAAGCCTTCTGCAGGCAGGTCACAACCTCACCAATGTGAAATTGAATGATCTCCTCAACTTTGTTGGGGGCCCCATTCAATCGTCCCTGCTCCCACTTGATCTTCCCACCCGTCGGATCATCTTCGATTTCGTCCGAGATATCCTGAGGAAGGCGCATGAAGTAGATGTTGCCGAATTTATCTGCACCAGCCATGGTATCAAAATCGATGTGCAAAGATGCTGTGAGCCACCTGGGACAACTGTCATCTGCAAATGTGTACAGCTGATTCTCATCTCGTCGGTATTTAACATAATGGAACGACTCCTGGATGTCACCTACGTATATGCGGTCCCCACAAGTATGGATGGCAATGATAGTATTAGGAAAATTCTTTATCTCACACTTTCTTAGCAGCTTCCTCTTGCCCAGGTCATATATCCTAAGCACTTGCCCCACACCTACCAACAGTCGGCCTTGAAAGGAGCAAAGAGCACTTGGAACTCCATCCACTGGGGTTTTGTGGAGCAGCTCCAAGCCCTTGCCCTCGTTGGTGAATCTGTATATGTGAATGAAACCACCACCTGCCTCCTTCTTGGGCCAGAACCTGAGATCCTTGGCTGTTCCAACAGCCAGAACCACCCCAAGATCCTTGTCATGGAATGTCACGGCGCAGACACTCAGTGCTGCTTCATTTTCCTGCAACTCTAGCAGACATGTAGTTTGCATGGCCTTTGGGTCCAAGACACGCACACATGATGCCCATCTACCTGCCACATTCTTTGGGTAGCCATATTGCTCATCAGGTAATGGATCCTCTTTCTCTTCCCCATCCGCATACTCCACTTCCATCTGAATACTCTCCCCTGCAACTTCTATGGCCTCTCTTTTATTGGCATCTCGTTCCTCTGTAGTAAAAGTGCCCTGGTCACTTTCAATAACCACGAGTGACTTCAGTTTCGGGTGTAGAATAAACTTCCTCGGAGTATATCGAAGAGGAATAACGGTTTGATTGAACGTCTCTCCCAACCTTTCAATTGTGAAAACACGCAGGGCATCACCAGCTACAGCCACTACACCTTCAGCACACTGATCAGAAGAAAACGAAGCAGCATACTCCAGAGTCTCATATGATAGAGGGGTCAAAAGAAAATGCCCCTGATGGATGTACCCAAGCCAAGGTCTGCTGGACAGGCTAAGCATGGCTCGGCGCCCTCGTACCAGAGCAGAGAACAGCTTGGGTGCCCTTAGACCCAGAAATCGCGTTCGGGTATCAGACAGCTGGCCAGTGACCATATCTACCTCTGTTCTCAGAAGCACACCATTCTGCAAGCCAGCATTAAGGAAAACACTTGCTGGATGATCCGCTCCATCTTCACCACCTGTTGAAGCTTGAACCTCCAGCAATAACAGTGATTCTGGGGGAGATGGTACCGCCTGGACGCTCAATATCTGCATGCAGTCATCTGGATCTAATGAGATAATTCTAATCGTACTGTCATAAGATCCAACCGCTAGAAATCTAGAGCGCTGACGCCCTTCAGGCACAGGGGCAATGTCCAGACATGCAACATCACCTGCCATTTCTCTTTTCTCTATTTCCATAAGCTGCCCAGTAACATCCATCTCAAAATATATAAGTTCTCCTCCACTCAGGGCAATCACCACTTGCATCCTGTTGCAACCTACTCGGGCAATTGTTTTCTTGCCAGGAGTCTTCCATTCATTTATACGCCCATCCGCTCTGATGTGCCTGATTCCGTTAGGGTGGACCTGCATCAAAGAGTCTTCACCTAGTAGACACACAGCGAGAGAGGGAGTTGTGTCCAGGAAACCACTGTCACTTACTTCCTCCACAGTTTCTCCAATTGACAGCACCAGAGTTGCATTCACAAAGGACACCACAATGTAAGCATCAAACTCATCATTGACGCTCTTTTTCACTGTCCAGACAGCACTGGGCACACCTGGAAGCTGTGAAACTGCCATCTCAGTAACAGCAAGGCCTGGGCGTAATACTCTCAGAGAGGATCGGGACCCCCTCCCACACAAAGCGAATATCTGAGAGGTTTCCTCCTCGAAGAGATTGGCAACTCTCATGTCCAGGATAGGCATAAGGCTTTCCACCTCGTCAATTTGCACAAGGTTCTTCAACTTGCGAGGATGGAAAACTACTGGTTCAAAACCATCATCAGTCTCCATCAAATTCTTGGAAGTAGACGCCACATCAGCATCATCTCCAATCCCCTGAAACTGGTAAAGTGCATGGTTCCCAAACTCAGAGGCTGCAAAGAGGAATCCCGATTTCAGCACACACATAGCCGATGTCACCGGAATGGTGTCAAAGTACTTCAACTTAAGTTCTGTGACTTGCCCATCCTTGTCGTACTCCAGCGTTGCCTTGAAAATGTCGCCATACTCAGTTTGCAACAAAAAGAAGAACATTGCTTTCTGCTTATGCGTCGCAGCTGACACAATCAGAACCCCCCTCTCGGACGGTAGGTCGGCCCTCCTGGGTATCACAGCTCGCAACTCAGGATGGCCCTGATTCTTGTAGAACACAAAATTCTCAGCACATATCAAAACTCCACTGGGCCCATCAAGTCCACCCGGAACCGTGACCAGCAAATAAGCACCATTGTCAACCGGCTCTGACCACTTGCGCACAACATGGTTCAGTCCAAGGTCCAGCTCATAGAACGTCAGATGCTTCTGGGCCTCACTTGCCGCTTGCCCGGTAGAGTCCTGATCAGCTTCTGCATAGTCCAGCTCGATGGCTGCAAAAATAGGGTTTTCAAAGCCACAATCGACCCCGCAGATGGAATACACAATCGTGTGAGACTTGTGGGCTTCCAGCGGAGACGAAATCGTGAGGCGGGCAGCATTGTCCCTGTTCAGCACATAGACCAGCTTCTGCTTCTCACAAGCTCCAATCATAACGGCA
This sequence comes from Anthoceros angustus, assembly GCA_010909165.1. Lineage (NCBI taxonomy): Eukaryota > Viridiplantae > Streptophyta > Anthocerotopsida > Anthocerotales > Anthocerotaceae > Anthoceros > Anthoceros angustus. Next base: position 1,117,896 of record VJWM01000063.1, on the reverse strand, counting down.
CGACCTTTTGGATCCACCGCCAAATACTGGCCGGGCACAATACGTCGACATCCTGACTTCCCGAACGTCTCCTGGTGGACCTTCTCGAACGCATTCTTCTCCTTGTTGTACTCAAGAATTACTATCCTCCCTGAGTCAGAACCCACCACGATGTAGTCCTTCTGAGACCCGGTCAAGCGAAACTGCACCAGAGACCGGATAGCTCCAAACACTTCCACAGACAACAACGTCTGCAGCTTGCCATTATCATCGGGCCGCAACAAGTCCAACACCTTGCCTCTGGCGACCACTATCTCCTGCGTCTTGCCCCCTGTGAAGTTGCCATATGTTGCACACACTATCCCAGTAGCTCGTTGTAGCGTCAAGCTGTACAGATACATGCTGATCGCCCGCCTGAGCAAAGATCGCCAGACGGGGCGACGGCAGCCTTCCTCCCAGCTCCCTGCTCTACCCAAGGCTCGGTAACTTTAGAATAGAAGCTCGGTAACCTATTAGGGTTAGGGCTATGTCTATATATTCGTCCGGGCAGCATGCAGAATAACAATCTTCTTCTTGCACGAACGGACGTTTCTACGCTCGAACACCCCTCAGCAAGCGGTCGGCGAAGCCGGCGTCTGTCTCGGGGGTGGATTTGCTTGGTTGAAGATCACCATGGCGTTGCCTTTGAAAGCCGGGAAGACCGGCGTTGAGGAGCAGATTGAGACGGTGCACAGGATCCGCATCACGCTGTCATCCAAGAACGTGAAGAACCTGGAGAAAGGTCTGGCCCGGGCTTGTTGTCCCGGGGATCCGCATGCAGTCTTTGCGAGGCAGGTTTCGTGTCGATTTCTTGTACTGACCAGCTCCTCCTTTTGTGTATGCCACAGTTTGTGCCGACCTGATCAGGGGTGCTAAGGACAAGCGCCTTAAGGTGAAGGGGCCCGTGAGGATGCCCACCAAGGTGCTGCACATCACGACCCGCAAGTCTCCCTGCGGAGAAGGTACGAGGAGTGGATGCCCTTTCTGACAGAGATCCTAAGCCCTAAACCCAGGGTCATCGGTGAGGCGTGAATCTGATTGCTTCCTTCCTCCTTGCCTGCAGGGACGAACACGTGGGATCGGTTTGAGCTGCGTGTCCACAAGCGCGTAATTGACCTGCACAGCCCGGCCGAGGTTGTGAAGCAGATCACCTCGATCACCATCGAGCCAGGTGTCGAGGTGGAGGTTACCATAGCCGATGTTTAGGTCTCTCCCACTTGGGGAGAAAAATTTTGTTGGAGTAAAGTGACACCGTGTTGACTGGTGCTGTTGTTTTCCCGCCCTATCGGGAATTTGCAAGGTGGAAAGGCTGGACAATGGGGGGACAAACTGTTGCTCGAATCATTCTCTCGTCTCTAGGTGGTGAAATGTAGAGGGTTTTTCTACCTGTAGAACTGCTGTCCTGTTTGCTGTCCCGATGTTTAGGTCTCGCCCACTTGGGGAGAAAAATTTTGTTAGAGTAAAGTGACACCGTGTTGACTGGTGCTGTTGTTTTCGATTCCTCGAATTCGTCGTGTGACAGTCTTCAAGCCTCTTCTTTGTCATCGCCTTGGTACGCTGTCCCCTTTTAGTCTGCCCCGTCGGGAATTTGCAAGGTAGAAAGGCTGGACATCGGGGGGACAAACTGTTGCTCGAATCATTCTCTCGTCTCCAGATGGTGAATTATGGAGGGTTCTTCCACCTGTGGAACTGCTGTCCAGTTCCCGTCCTCGATGTGGCCTGATCCTTTTGGTAAGCCTCTGATTGGTGTAGCTCGTGTATATCATGAATACCAACGTGGAGCGCTGGCCAGCTTGCTACGTCAACATACCTATACGCATTCAGGCCTACTTCTGCCTTGACGTAAGAGGCATGTGCGGAAATCACTACCCTTTCTTCACCAGAATGTGGAATGCTCCCAGGCTAGCCAGGATTGTAGTTTATTGCGTTGGTCATCTTTTACAGCCGCAAGAAGGGGTGGAACTCCGACATCTCCTGCTTTAGGAGAACATAGGAGAATATGTGCGAGTGTTCTAGCTACCTATCTGAGGACGGCGTCCACTTGGATGGGGACACCGTTGTTGGGGCATGGAAGGCCTGACCAGTCCCTGCCTGTGTCGGGCTCTGTGACGTGCCAGCTGCATCACAAACCAGACAGACGAAAATGAGAGGCTGGCCAAAACCGGACCTGGAGGCAACATTATGTAGGTTCCAAGACAGAAGAGGCCTAGGTAGTAGATCAGTAGCAGACCTGAAATGGTTGCTGAGGTAGTGAAGGAAGACCTTCATCTCCATGATGGCGAGATCTTTACCCAGACACATTCTGGGGCCCGTGCCGAAGGGCATGACGCTGAAGGGCTTTGGGGCCTCCTGTTACGCACCAACGTGATGTATGTCAGGGCCAGGTGATAACATGGGGACGAAGGAGATGGAGCAAGGACCTGCGGCTGATATATGTCACTAGCTAGGTTGGCAGCTGAGCACTTACATCGAACCGAGATGGGTCGAAGGTCTCTGGATCCGAAAACAATTCCGGGCTGTGGTGCAGGTTATGGACATCGAGAACTAGGTTCCAGCCCTTCGGAATATGATATCCTGTAGAAGGCATACGGGCTGAGGGTGAGAACACGATACAAGGCTGGCCAGAACACCATCTCAGTGCCAAACGGTAGCTTCGCTTATATTTACCGTTGTATTCGAAATCTTGCTTCACAGTACGGTGATACCAGAAGGTGAGGGAAGCCAGGCGGAGCCCCTCGTTGATGACCTGTGAGCATATACATGGTGCAATGAAGTGATGAGTTCTTGTTCTCCGTGACATGAGCAGCATATCAATTCATAGAAGTTAGGTTAGAATATTGTTTCTGAGGACTTACTTTCATGGTGTAGCTCATGTCCTTGTGGATTTCGGCCCATGTAAGCGACTCTTCCGGTTGCTTCTTTCTCCTGATGGCCTCATTTTCCGCCTGGAAGAGAAGACAACAAGTTATGAGGCATGCAAGAACTGGAATCCGGACGGCGACAAGAGGATCCAGCCTAAGCTCACCGTAAGCCTCTGCTTGACTTGCGGATGCTCCTGCAGCAGCTTGGCGATCCAGGTGAGCTGGTTGGTGGAAGTCTCATGGCCAGCCAAGATCATGGTGAACAGATTATCACTCAACTCGACATCAGTGAGCCCGGAGTTGGTCTCCTGGTCGACAGCAGACATCATGGCAGTCAGCAAATCATCCCGCACAATCTTCCCGCTCCTCCGCAGCGCGTACTCCTGCTCAAACATCTTGGTGAGCTCCTTCCTCGCATTCATAGCTTGGTGAAATTCAAACCCCGGGAGATCCACCGGAAGCTTGAACAAATTGTGGCCGATCACCTTCACCAGCTCCAGGCTCCGATCCCGGGTGGCCCCGGGGCCCCAGGACAGCACCACTCCGGCAATCACATTATACGTGAACTTGAGCGCCTCGTCCTTGACAACTCGCACGTCTCCGGCCTCCCACTCCCCGAGCGTCTCCAGCGCGGTGCGCTCCACGACCGGCAGGTACTTCTTCATCCCCTCCCCCATGAAGGTGTCGTTGAACATGCGGCGGAAGCGCTTGTGCTTGGGCCCGTGGATGTTGAGCAGCGACTCCTGCCCCAGCAACAACCGCGGGGGCAGAATCTGGTGCGCGTGCACCAGCCTGTCCTCGTTCGCGGCCAGCATCTTGGCCGCCTGCTGCCCCCGCATGAAGACGTAGGGCGTCCCGAAGACGTGGGACTTGAACACGTCCCCGTGCTTGGCGAAGCGCTTCAGCCCGAACTCCTCCACGTTGCCGGCCTGGAAGTGGGAGAAGAGCTCCACCGACTCTCCCAGCAGAGGAAATCCCAGGCTCCCTGGCACCTCCTTGGCCCCCTTGGGCGCGTGGTTTCCCCGCCTCTCCCAGAACCTGAAGGCCGGAAACGCCGCTGCCACCATAGCTCCCGCCATCGCCACCTCCATCGGCACCGGTACTGTTGCCGGGACCGATGCCAGATGGTTCATCAGCTCCATTCTGATGCCCGGATTGCTTGACAGCCTGGTTTTTCTGATTGCTCCGATTGCCCGCTCGATCTGATTGTTTGCCGGTCGCTCGGATTGCTTGCTTGCTTGCTTGACAGGCTGGTTTTTCTGATTGCTCTGATTGCTCGCTCGCTTTGATTGCTTGCCGGTCGCTCGGATTGCTCTCAATGCTTGCCAGTCGGTCTGAATGCTTGCTTGCTTGCTCGCTCTCGGTGGCTTGCAATGGCGCGGCCTTCATCTGCCTGCTGGCCCGATAAATAGCTCCTGGTCCGTGACAGAACCGTTTGCGGCAATACCGACCGGTGAACGGGCCGCGGCGGCCATGGCCGGGAAAGGGTGGCGAGTTTTCTACGCAAGTGGCGTTTGTTGTTTCGTCAAGTCAAGTGTCCCAGTGCTGCTGACCAACTCCCGGTCGCAGGTCGCCGGTCGCAGAGTTCATCTTTGATCTTTGTGGTTTCAACTTGGTACTACCGTCCAGCAAACTATGGTTAGATGCTTGTCCATTGCACGTTTATTTGTATTTAATATGGGCCCATTATATTTTTATAGAAAATATTTGAGTGAATTAAGGATATTGTAACAAGTCCAAAAAAACATTTAAGACAAGATAAAAAGCTAAAAGGACTAGTGCATGAAAAAAGGTGTACCGATCTAGTTTTCCAACATAGATATGTTTTCCACCACGATGCACTAAATTTTATTCAAGATTGAGGAAGGGCTCGTGGTTGGTATTAGTTCGCATAGTTCATGAACAAGGGAGTTCATCAAACTTCTCTCAGTTAACAAACTAGTTCGATCCTCTCAACCAAAAGGTATGGACTCGTGCCTACAAAATGGTATGGAATTAAAAAACTATCATTGTTAATAAAGTTTATTTTCCCTTAATACTTTAATATTAACAGATAATTTTTAACCCTAAAATGACAAATCTACTCAAAACGAGTCTTATATCACTCCATTCATTTACTTTTACCCATATTTTGAAACTCACCTTGGCCTGGTCCATTAATATCGTATTTTTAAAAAACAAATAAAAAAAAAACCTCGCAATCCGACTTCCACCTCGAAGATTCCAATACATACTTTTAACTCAGCCAACTTAGCCATTGCGTCACGCACATAGTCTACAATTTTGTGTGTGTTCCCATGGCTGCCTATATGTGGAACACACTTTTCATGTAACTACGATTGGGGCCCTTGCAAGATTCTTGGCCTTTGTGAAAATTCTTTGGCAATTAAACGTGACTTTTTTATTTCGGTGTTTTGCACACACTTAGATAACATTGCAGGGTGTCTATGGAAATGTTTGCTTAAAGAAACGTGGACCGTAGCATTCCATGGAAAACCAAGAAGCGAGGATCTGAGAAAACTGCAAGGATTCAAACGCCTCATAATCATAAGTGGCATACAACATTTTGAAGGGAATGACACGTTCTTAATTATAATATTAAAAAATGCAAAATTTTAACATGCCCTCCAAAAAAATACAATGAATAATTAAGGAGGAAAAACGCAAAAAAAGCCACTCGTCATTCTAGGGTTAAAGATTTAAAAATTATAAATATATTTAATTCCAAATCAGTTTGGCCAATGGTTGGGCTTGGAAATGCCACATCATTTTCATATAATTGCCACATTAAAGCTAGGGAAATCGGACTTTCTTTTGTTGAGGTTGAGAGGATTACTTGCCTTGACGACTCTCTTTTGCATCTAATGTACCAACACCAAATAAATATGGCATAGTCTTCTCAATTACACTCCCTTTTGGCCTAACACAAAAATCTTAGCTATTTTCCGCATCTAATATAGATTCACCAGACCTTGATGCTCAGTCGGCCATAGCCCATTGAGAAGAAATTCAAGTTCTTCTTCTTCTTCTTCTTCATTCTCGTTGCTTACTCTCTCGTTTGATCTAGCCATACACAAGTCATCATTCTCATCAACATCTAACATGGAGGCACCATATAAGGATGACATAGTCTTTTTAATTGCACTTCCTTTTGGTCTAGCCGCAGGAGGTATACGACTATCTAATGGAGGCAACGGATCAAGATTTGGCCTCCATACTATGTTGTTTTTTACTGAGAACCTAACGTTTTTCTTCCTAGGCTTAAAGGATGACTCGTGTATATTGTTCTCTTCTATTTCATTTAGCTTTTTTCTAGCTTTTTCCAAATCAAATTTATACTTTTTTTTTTCCCATGGAGGTTTAGAGGATAACATACGCACACCATACTCCTTTAAGTCATAAGATAAAATTGTGACCTTTTTGTTGTCTCCGACATTACAATCTTGTTCTACATCACAAGCTCCTCCTGCATCATAAGCTCCTCCTATGGCATAAGTTCCTTCTACATCACGAGCTCCTTCTACATCAGGACCTCCTTCTACATCACGAGCTCCTTCTATATCATGAGCTTCTTCTACATCACCACATTTTCCTGAAAAGCAATTAATCGATTTCAATCTTAGAAAAAATTTCTCTCGAGTTCTACATTTCGAGTTCCTAGTCATAGTTGGCAACTAGAGCACTGCTTGCGTACAATAAGATAATATTGAAGTCTTGTTCATAAAGCAAAGCTAGAAAGAAATGTATGTATATCATTACACTAACATGAGACCTATTTATAGTGAACAAAGCTGTAGCACTTCAAATAAATACCGACTTAAGACTATTTGCAGAGACTAAAGAATGAGAACTTTCAGCAACTACCAACTTAAAAGAGACGATATTTTCAACCCATAAGCAAACTTCTATTTTTTTTAGGTCTTTAATTTTTATTGAGCAGACTTTTATTCCTACTTGGCTCTTCTATTCTTATTTACATGAAAATAGTATTTTCTATAATTATTTATTTTTATTAATCATATTACTTAATATAAAAATGTTATTATTATTTCTATTGATCATATTACTTACATTGAGCCTACTAAACTAGTGTAGCTTAACAACTGATGGAACCAATGGTGTGTGCAATGTATCCGGAGGGAAAACCCGAAATAGACCAAATCGGGCTAAGTTTAAATCTAAACCGATTGAGATAAGAAACTGGTTCACCAGCTTTCCGATTGAGATAAGAAACAGTCGGTTGGAAAACTTATCGATATGGAAAACCCTAATTGTAAGTCTGACTATCCTACCAACCATAATCATTGAATTCGTATTTTTTGTTACCTCGTTCAGTTTTTACGACAAGAACGTTATTGAGCATTTTACGCATGCATCCTATTGGCATCCTACCTAGTATTGACGTTTCCGAACAATAGAGCCAGCTGCAGTTCACTCTCCTGTGTACCCATTATCAGTTATCTTTCTAAGATTGGCAGCGTTCCACATGAGAGACAACAGACCAAGCTATAACCTGCAAGGCATTGCTTTAACACATTACATGCTTGAATACGCCTCAGGATTCTCAAGCTGAATCAGCTGCTTGTCCTTGGATGCAAGATTCTTGATAGAATCGGCGATGACTCTTGCACTACTTTTCATGTACCCACCTGTCGGCCAGGTCGAGATATTTTGTCATAATTTTGTGTGAAAGTGAACTCAGGCACATCAGACGATTCACTCGCTTGCAAAGATCACACAGCGGGAGTTGAACCTGATGTAACCATCACTATAGGGACATCCAGCTCTCGCCTAGCAAACTTGAAAACAATCTCATCCCGTTCTTGGACACCAGCTGGTGAGACCTGAAGAGAACGGGCAAAACAAAGTGAGACGATAAGTTGGATTGGTGATCTGGCAAACCAGCCCCATTAAGCTTGTCACCTGCAGACCCCCAAGTGGATCCCCGTCAAGAATATCTGTCCCTGCATTGTATACAATAAGTTGTGGCTTGAACTCCTTGTCTTTGAACTCCTCAGCGGCCTTCTGCTCAATGAACCCGTGGAGGAATAACAAAGGTTCCCTTAATAAGATACGTGGTTTTATTTGAACGATGAACTTAACTTCCTTTAACAGAGAGGTTGCTGAAATACCTGCAGATGCTCCTTCAGCTTTGCTATATACTGCTCCGTGGTGGTGCCAGTCTGAAAAACAATTTGACGATGGTTTACACTCTATGACCCATCAGATTCACCCAACGATACAAATAAAAAATTGCTTACTCGAACTTCCACTTTCTGGTTAATTCGCTGCTTTGCTTCTTCATCCTAATGGGGGACAGGACAATGGAAGTTCAAAGCCAACCCGGCTCGGATATCTGATGATGCAAACAGAGTCCCAGCATGGAGACAGCATAAATGGTGCAACACTTACATAAGGGTAGATGTCCCGGTTGTACATATCAAAAATGTAGACCCTTTTAGAATTGTCTGCAAAGGTTGATCTCAAGGTGAGGCCCATGCACTATGTAGAACAAAAACAAGGGAACGGGTACAGCTCAACATGACAAAGTTACCATCTTGGATCAAGTAATCACGTGCATGGCCATTTCCTTGATGCGCGTCAAGGTCAATAATCATCACCCTGCACAGGCAGGGAGCACAGAAATAATCCTTGACACATTGTGCAGTTCAGCAGTTGAGGACAAATCATACATCACAATGGCTGCCATGAACGGTAATATACCTTTCAACTGCAAGCCGAGAGAATGCAAACTCAATACTAAGTGTAATATCTGCATATACGCAGAAGCCCCCACCCTGGTAACCGCAACAGTGATGGAATCCCCCACCCAGATTGATAGCCCAGCCCCGCTCCTGGGCTAGACGTACTGCAAGAATCGTTCCACCCACCTGTTTATTGGCTACACACGATTAAACATTGAACCAACCTTTGCAGCAACTGAGTTGTCATGACACAGAAGCAGATAGAAGAAACTGAGGAAGCATGCACACCTGCCTGCGAAAGGGCTGAAGGACTTGCTTGTCTACGATGCAATGGGGTAGTAAAGCCACTGGAGCCACCTGGTGCAGTTGCGTGCACGATCCACTCAGTTGTCTAGCATACACAAAAGAGCAGGGGCTGACAACCAAGAGAGAGCCTCACCTCCGTGATGACAGCCACCGTGTAGCTGCTTCTCAGGCTCTGCAAGTAACCATCCGTGTGCACCTGCAAGATGGTAGCACAACACAAGGGGACGGATGCCTTGCACACAAGCCATCAATTAAGCATCACAATCACAGAAGTGCAGAGACAAGAGAAGTAGTACCACAAGCAGATCGCTCTTGGTCGCCTCATTAGGCTCCACAATCCTCTTGGCATCCACGACCTTGTCGTTCACAAGGTACTTCTTTATGTTGCCCCATTTCCTGGAGTCGAACGGATGCCTGCACCCCGCCCCCGACCCACCAGCAGGTAGATGAAGCAGCAGCCCCGTCAAGGGCAGCAGTTGGGGCAAGGAGTCCTGCACACCCTACAATTTCTCCAAACCCATGAAGGCGATGTCGTAGTGTGAGGAGTACAGCAGCGGGTCCTGCATCCAACAAACATAATTGCACAGTAAGGCTCCCCCCTCCTGCCACCCCACGCACACACTGCACTCCTTCACTCGAGCTCCCTCATCCCCTCAAGCTCAACCTTGCTTTCCGAGGCCACGTCGTACAGTTTGCTGTTCCGAATCCGCTGAAGCTTCACCTCGGCCTCGGCCTCGGCTTCGCTGCCGCCTGCAGCGCTGTCGGAATCCGCCTCCATCCAGACGCACGAAGCAGACTGGGTCGTCAGATCCCGGTGGTGCAAAGCAGAGACCAAAGGCCGCGGGGCTGAGAAGGAAACAGCCTGGACATGAATATGGACAGTTTCTCAGATCAGGGACCACAGCGCTGGGTTTTACGAATGCCACTATCTTCCCTGCACCATCATCTATTGGTGAAGTATTGGACATTGCACAGAGGGTAGTTGGTGGGCTTGGTTGCCAGTTTAGACCCCGTCCAGATCCTCATCCCGCCCCTGCTGGGGTTAGCTCAGCGCGACCTCACCCACACACCCCTGTTCTTCTGTTCTCTACAAGCATACCCATTCCGTTGTCGGTCATCCTAATCTTTGCAATGCAAAGGTACTCCAAACGCTCAGGCCAACATCGGTCACATTCTTAAGTCTTGGGGGCCTTGGAGCGCCTTTGCATTGCCCAAGACTAGGATCACCGATGCACTGTGTGACCGACTCGCGGAGAACAGAAAAGTGCCTTGTGCTGTCTCAACTACATTGGTCTGCAGGCCTGTCCGAGTGTGGGGATTTTCCGCACGTAGCGTCAGACGGGGATGCGTCCAACCGGAGGATCTGGCTGTCCCCAGCGTCTTCCGCGTCGTAGAGGTGGAACATGGTCGCCACACATCCTCTCGGCCGGAGCAGTGTTATTACAATCACAGTATTACAACCATTAAACAGATACAAATCACCTAGCTTCGGCTTCTCTTGCTTTCCTCGCTTGCTCTTGCTCTTGTTCGGAAAGAGGCCATGAGGACAATCTGGCATCCTAGCTTTAGCTTGTTGGGCTTTGCTTGGGCTTTGCTTGCTCTTCAGGTTCGCTCCACAGCATGATATCGAGTTTCCAACAGACCATCCTCTCCTTTCCGGGGATGAAAACAACCACCAGAATGTCGACGCCGCCTGCCCATCAACTCTGCTCTAGAAATCTCTCGCGATCACCAAACGATCTGCCCCGATCATCAAACAATATCTCCCGAAAATCACACTGCCTCGGCTCGCAACATACGTACGTACGTACGTATGTATGTATGTACATGGAGGCTACGCAAATTGTACATACATGTGTGCTACTGCGAAACTACACACACGTGTACATTGACTGCACGTGCTTCAGTCAAGGAGCTTGTGTTGAACTGGAGGCACCAGGTCGGAAGATTTCCAGGCGTGGCATTTGGTTTTGCCATGTCCTGTGACCGGGTCTATGATTGTCGCATTACGCAGCACGCTACTGTACATGAGTCTTTGGAGATCGATCCGGGCACGCACAAAAGGGTGGGAGGAAGAAGGGAAGGGAAGGGAAGGGAAGGGAAATCCTTGGCGAGCGACAGCTATGGCAATGGCAGCCGCGCGACTGCTGCGTTTGCAAAGGGAGGACCTTGCTCTGGAGCTACCGCGGATTCCTCTTACGGACGGGACCCGGAACAGGACTGTCCGCTGCTGCTCTTCCCGGCGTGCCGTCAGATTGGCCAGGCTTGCTCCGCTGCAAAGCGGCCCGTTGCAGGCGTCGAGCCCGTTCCCGCTCCGGCAGGGGAGGCGTTCGAGGCCGACCAAGCTTTCCGCCGCGGCTGCCGCCAGCCCGAGGTAGGCGACGCCACACTTGAAGATGCTGCGTGGATGGATGTCCTGATGCTCGGATGATTGATGATAGCTGTGCTTGGCAGTGATGAAGGAAGGATGGAGATTCTCCGCAGCGTATTCGGGTCGCTCATCAGTATGTGAGTGCTGCAACCACAGCTTTGTGTCAGATTTTGGTTCTTTTCTAGGAAAATGCGAGGAGGCACTGACTGAAGGCATGGGGAGTTGCAGAATCAAAGGAATTTTGGGAGTGATCGGGAACATACCTGGGCTTTTAGGGAGTATATTGTCCAAGGAGAAGCACTTCGTCGAGGACATTGGAGGTAGTGGATGTCGTCCTTGAAGCATTGAAGCTCGTGGAATGTCTCGGTCATGCGGGGCATTTCTGACCTCCCTTTTGCTGCAGAGAATATTCAGGACGCAGCCGATGCAGCAGAGGCGGTGGTGAAGGCAGTCGCAGAGGTTGCAAGAGCCGTGGAACATATGGCAGATGCAATCGCAGATTCAGCTGAGGACGCCAACGAAGTTCTGGAGAAGGTTAGGAAGCTCACCTGTACTGTGCTAGGATAAGGCATCAGATTCAGCAGGAGCAGGGGTGAGTAGGGATTGACTGATAATTGAATGCAAATCAGGTAGAGAAGAAAGCCAAGGTGATCAAGGAAGAAGTGGTGGAGGCCATCGAGAACCTGGAAGAAACGGTAAAGCAGGTGGAGGGAGCAGTGGACAAAAGTGTGGAGACGGAGGTGAAGGTCACCACCCAAAAGGTCATTGTATCGGGCGGGGACGGGGATGGGGACAAAGACGTTGTAGAGGTAGATACTACTACTGTCATTGTCTCAAAACCCGCAGATACGGACGCCCAGGCAAGCAACAAATCTGCTTTCCAGACTGCCCTCATCAGCCAAGTATTCCGAATCTGGACAGATTGCATCAATCACCTTGCAGCTGCATGTCACTGCACATGGCGGAGCAGGCCCAGACTGCTCCTTGGGGCCTGCTTCATGGCCTTCCTATTCTGGACGTCAGGCCTGGTGGATCCCCGTATGCTGTCGTCGCTCATGCTTGCTTAATGCACCAATCGTGCTTCTATGCTGCACGTAGAGAGAATGAATAAATATTCAAGAAACAAACACCCACACACTAACAAATAGGTACTGACAAGGTAAATGTGAAAAATTTCGTGGGTTAGTATGCTGAATTCAGCACAAATGTGATCAAAAAAATTAAACGCTTGACGCCATTGAAAATTTTACCTCCCTCTATCGTCACAACACATGCCGTGACACCTAGTGTTGCCCATTCAAGAGAGGGCATGAAAGCAGGCAACTGCTTCCAAATTGGCCAAGACGCTCTATGGGGATTACCTGTTCTAATACTATACAAAGGTGAGCCTTACGCAGCACATAGTCCAGAGGTTTAGCCTCAGAACAGTCTCAGGACAACGCATATACCAGTTTGAATCACACCCTGGCACACTGGTATGCTGGAAAGGGCACCGCCGCCAGACAAGGAGCTGAGTTGCTTCAAATATTACCGCCGGTGGTAATCAGGTCTAGGAGGAGAGCCCGGAGGCATACTGTAACCTGTGTGTGAGCCTCGTGCATACGCACCATCAATGTCCACGTACTGCCCAGGCTGCACAAAAGTTTCCACCTGCTGTGAGAAAAAAGTTGCGCAGGCAATTCCACAACCAGTTCCATGGACAAACAACCAAAATCTAACTTTATCACCTACCGGTGGAGGCATGTACGGGGCCTGCACAAATGGAGGTTGGGGTGGAACGGCTGCACCAGGGACACTACACACAATACACCGACAGATTAAGTCGTCTAATCGGGGATGCAGTCAATGTGCACTCCGCCTGCATGCCAATTGCTGTGTCACACTAACACTTACACAAATGGCTGCCCTCGGCCACCTCCTACCAAGGGAGGCCTTCCTCCTGCTCCACCAGGAAATGGAGCTCCTTGAGGATATCCGCCACCCACACCAAAACCTGTTCCTCTCCCAACCTGACCCACCATATTTGGTGCTGTGTAGTTCGGAACTTGCTGATGTGGTACACCAGAGTAACCACCCCTGCCAGCGTTGTATCCTGCCTGCTGGTTTCCATGCGGTGGTCGTCCACCTTGGGAATGACGTTGCTGACCAGCTGGTCCCCTTGCGCCAAAATGTTGACCAGGGCCTGGAGGAACTTGAGGAGGATGAGTGGGATGGCTAGGTCCTGGCCTCTGCTGCTGCAGCGGAGGGAGGCGACTGTGCTGCTGCTGCTGCTGCTGCTGCTGCTGCTGTTGCTGTTGCTGTTGCTGCTGGTACGTTTTTTGCCTTTTCGCCATCTCATCTTGCTGCTTCCTGTGCTGTTGACGTTTCTTCTTTGTCTGAAACTCATGTGACGCTTCATACTTCGGAAGACTGTAAGCAGGATCACAATGCACCACCATGAGATTTAATTGGTGCCCATGTAATGGAACTGTTACGCCATGACCCCAATAAACCACTACCGCAAGTGAACAATCAGTGCTAACCTGCTCGGAGCGCAAGGAACAGGATCTGTCCAGAAATATTCGGCATCCAGTGCATCTTTCGCAGTTATCCTCTGCACCAAGGTACATATCAGTTCCAAACATGTTGAGGAACGACGTTTCAGAATCTCTGTAAGACTCGATACCAAAGTTCCGCTTAGATCTGCATACACATGACACCTGATCCTACTGCTGAAAGAATTTGCGGATACCTGTGCTGGGTTTAGCACCAGCATACGCTCCACAAGGTCCAATGCATGACGGTCAAAACTGACAGGGCCACCCCACCCGTCAGACATGACCTTGCTGCAAACATTCATACTAAATCACAGAGCAAAACACATGGAGCGAGTCAAGGGCTTGCAATACTCACTGTTTGAAGTAATCCTTCACACGTCGTTTGAGCGTCCTGTCAGGTTTAAAATCAGTGTAATATGGCAGTTTTGAAACACCAGGCCATTGTTGATCATCCGGGAATCCGCAGAGGTCAAAAATCCTGCCGATCTGCTCAGTCTGCGAGGGGAAAATTTACATCCCAAGTCAACCATAAAGAACATGGATCAAGGACGATTTCACAACGTAGAAAGGGTACTAAAAACTACCTCATTCTTTCCAGGAAGTATAGGCCTCCCATGAAGAAGCTCCGCAAAAATACAGCCAACTGACCACATGTCAACAGGCGGTCCATACCTAGTCGATCCCATAAGCAATTCCGGAGGTCTGCCACAACATGGGTAATTCTAAGACAACAATGGCTCTTCAACACTGCAAAACCGTGCCAGATGAGCAGAAGGGTGAATTCTTTTCTGTAAGACACATACCTGTACCAGAGGGTAATCACTCTGTTTGTCAAAGTACCGTTGTTGTCATTTGAAAACGACCTGGCGAGCCCGAAGTCAGCAAGCTTTAGATTGCCGTTGTTGTCAATGAGGAGGTTTGACCCTGGACATGAAATTCGTTTCAGCCGAGGCGATTCCCTAACCTCGAAACTGGTTTGCAACATGACAGTTAAAAAAAGCCACCTTTGATATCTCGATGCAAAACTTGATTCACGTGACAATAGTGCAGACCAGTCAAAAGTTGCTTCATGTAGCACTGACAAGATACAAAGATTGTTAGCTCTATTCGTCACAGGGGGAATATACACCATGTTGGAAGCCAAAAAATCAAACACCAAACACTGAAGCGCACCTTAATTTGTGGAACAGTGAACCGCATCCCAGGGCGATCAGCCAGTCCTGTCAAATCATGATCCATGTACTCAAAGACCATGTAGATGCTCCCTTTGTGTTTATGGCTGTCTACTTCAGCATGACCGCCCTTCTCGTTCTTTTCCATTTCCATTTTCTCCTTATCTTCTGCTTCGGGTCCTGCGAGGAGATGACCGAACCTCAGAGGGTAGTCAAAATTCACACCTTCCACCCTCTTCCCACAAAACCCTATATTCCACAGTACCATTGGACGTGACAATCTCCTTCAGTTCGATCACGTTTTGATGGTGGAGCTTCTTCAATATCTTGATCTCCCTAATAGCGGTTATGGGGAACTGCGCACAACCCTCACGTAGATCAGTGAAGTTAGAAAGCGCACTATCCCTGTAGCCTAGACTGCAGCAGCATGAAGGAATCAGGAATTACCCCTTCCTTCTCATTGTCCATTCTGACTTTCTTCAGTGCCACGATCTCTCCCGTGGCCTTTTCCTTTGCCATGTACACCTGCCTGGAAGCACACAACATGCTTGTCAGAAGAAGAAGACCAGGGCAAGGTTAACCCCACAGGCGGCTGCATACGTACCCATACGTGCCCTCCCCGATCTGCTCGAGCTTCTCAAAGCAATCCACACTTCGGGATCCCCATGACGGAGATTCATCCAAATTCAGCTGCCCGGGTGCCGCCATGAACGTCCCTGCCGCTGCCGGAAACCAGCTACGTTGCCTCCACGTCCAACAAGATCGTCTCACCAAGTATGTAGCTGGTACGAATCACTGATCACTGTCCGAAGGGGGAAATGATTTATACCCGCTACGTACAATGTATACTTTACTCGTCCTCGGTCCTGTCCTCGGTAGGTACTATTCCAGATAAAAATATTTGTAAAATATCGTAAAGCACTTACTTTACTTTCCCTCAAAAATTGTGGTCTCACGCGTGTGAACTAACCCCTTGACCCCAACCTATGTACTTAGACATGTGGCCTTTAGTGTTCAATATGGGCTTTGGAGTAACACCTCTCACTAGGCAGCCAGTGAGGAAGCGACAAGTGCTGACTTCCCAGCGGTCTAGGACCTCACCAATTCATTACGCAAGAGAAGCGACAAGTGCTGACTTCCTAGCGGTCTAGGACCTCACCAATTCATTCCACAAGAGACTTGCACAATTCTCAGCACTCTCAACCTCACAACACAGCACTAGGCTCCAAGTAGCCCGCCGTCCACTGACGACTCACAGGCCACCTCCTCGAGGTGTTGCTCTTTATTGCAAGAATGGAATCTGATTATCTACGCCCAACTGGCTACTGCCCTTGATTCCATGACAAGCCCTTGATTCCATGACAAGCTAGCTACATGACAAGCCCTTGATTCCATGACAAGCTCACTAGCTAGCTCTCCACAGCTCTCTCTCAACACAAGGCTTGCAGCGCACACTTACCTACTCTCTCAAAGAGTGAGTCCCACTTGTTCATCAAAGCCCTTGCTCTAGCCCTTATATATCCCCATGACTGACCTTAACTAGGCATTAAATCTAGGGATTCTTACACCACTAATCACTAAGAGTCCTCTCTAGGCAGCTCTTCATTTGTGGTCGTAGCAATTCCTCTCTAACAAGAGATTGCATGAAGCATGCAACACATGCATCTTCTTAACAGGGCAGCTACTAACTTAGCTTTTTACCTTTTTCAACTTTTCACCTTTCTACCTTGTTTCACTAGTGCCTTTACTCTCTCCCCCACTGGGAAGATGTCATTGTCCTCAATGACCTCCAGTGTAACGCGAGATCATCCATGATCCTTGTTGCACATCTTCAAGTGAAACCCAGACAGGATCTGCATAACCACGAAGCCTTACCAGATACTCTGATACATTACCACGGACAGCAAGCGCTTCTCTCTCTGCCAGGAATTCAACAATCTCCCGCAGACCATGATTGTGTTGAACTAGGATGACATAATCCTTCTGTCATATCTTCATTCTCTTCGAAATCACAAATGGTTTCAAAGAAAGAGACATGAAACACATTATGAGAGAAATCCATTCAGGCAGCTGTAGTTTGTAAGCCACATTTCCAATGCGCTTCAGAACTACGAACGGTCCTCCATACTTAGGCCTAAACTTTGAGGTCAGCCCATGTGGTAGTGGGAAATTCTTCAATTTCACCCACACCTTGTCTCCTACTCGAAACTCTGCCTCTTGCCTGTGCCTGTCAGCTTTTTTTGCTTGTCTTGAGCCTTGGCCAATATCTTCTTAGTAACTTCATGCATGGCCCTTAACTACCCAATGAATTCACGTGGTTCTCTTGCTGCTGTCTCAAACACGCCAGCATTCAACATGGAAACTACATCCATTGCTTCGTTACATCATCGAAAGGTGTAGCACATGGAGCTATGTACAATGTTATTATAACAAAATTACGCATCCTCAAGATGATTACTCCAGTCTCATTGGTCCATCATACATAGTAAGTATTCTTCTTGGATTTTGTTCACCCTCTCATTGATCCATACGGTGGTATGCTCATACATAATTGCACTCCTAAGCTCTTCATAAAATTTATTGCCAAAACTAGATCGTCTGGGATCTCATCACTCACAATCTGCATAGGCAGTCCATGTAACACATATACATGCTTCTTGAACAATGAGCAACTTGAGCTTTCACTCGCTTCTTCGTGAAGTGTGCTTGCTTGAATCTATCAACCACCGTCATGATAGTTGTGTCCATTCTTGGTGCAATGGCATAATGAAATCCATTGATATACTTTTCCAAGGCCCACTTGGAATAGGCAGGTTGCAACAAACCTCGCGGATTTATGCTCCACCTTATCCTGGGCGATCTACACAAGACTTAACATACTCAACGGTATGCTTGTACATTCGAGCCAAGAAAAGCGACTTTCTCAACTTCTCATAAGTTGGGTCAATCCTCTATGACTGCACTTGGCACATCATGACACTCAGCAACTTCCTTCTCAACACATGAGAATCGGGAATCACAATCTGTTTTGCTTGAACATCAACAAGCCATTTCTAAGCTTAAACTTAGATCCGGTTGCTCCACTTCATTGATCCAATCACTGCTAATGGATCTCGCGGATAAGCTTCCTTGATCTGCGTGTGAGTGTCCTTGGCTCAATCACCATCGTGTTGCAACTAGCTCTTGATAAGCGGTTATCAAACTTAAACTACGCTTGCGACTCAAAGCATACGCCACAGATTCTCCTTCCACGGCTTGTACTTGATAGACACATCATACATTGCTAGGAAATCTTGCCATCTAGCCTCTTCTTGCGCTTAGTCGGTGATTTGTAAAGAAGCTCGTGCTTACATTGTCTGTACGGACAAAAGATCTTCCTAGAAGATAATGTCTCCAAATCTTGAGACAATTGATGGCTGATCATCTCCTTTTCATAAGTGGGTACTTCCTTTCATGTTCATGCTTCCTTGACTCGTAAGCCACCGGCCTACCTTCTTGCATGAGCACTCCACCAATTGCAATATCGCGCATCGGTATACTTCTATATCCTTCTTGGATCATAGATTGCCAATCTTGGGGTAGTCTTTGAGTTTCAACGACTTCGAATGCCCTCGACATTCATCATCCGAAAAGGTGTGTAGCCTGTGGAGCTATGTACTGTTATTATAACAAAATTGCATCCTCAAGATGATTACTCCTCACGGTCCATCCGTATAGTGTCGTAAGTATTCTTCTTGGATTTTGTTCACCCTCTCAGATCGGTGGTGGCTCATACATAATTGCACTCCTAAGCTCTTCATAAGTGTTGCCAAAACTCGCAGAACTGGGATCTATCACTCACAACTGCATAGGCATCCATGTAACACATATACATGCTTCTTGAACAATCGAGCAACTTGAGCTTTCACTCGCTTCTTCGTAGGGATGAAGTGTGCTTCTTGAATCTATCAACCTTTGTCATGATAGTTGTGTGTCCATTCTTGGTGGCAATGGCATAATGAAATCCATTGATATACTTTTCCAAGGCCCACTTGGAATAGGCGGGGTTGCAACAAACCTCGCGGATTTATGCTCCACCTTATCCTGTGGCAGTCTACACAAGACATACTCAACGGTATGCTTGTACATTCGAGCCGATAAAGCACTTTCTCAACTTCTCATAAGTTGGGTCAATTCCTCTACACTTGGCACATCATGACACTCTGCAAGCAACTTCCTTCTCAACACATGAGAATCGGGAATCACAATCTGTTTTGCTTGAACATCAACAAGCCATTTCTAAGCTTAAACTTAGATCCGGTTGCTCCACTTCATTGATCCAATCACTAATGGATCTCGCGGATAAGCTTCCTTAATTTGCGTGTGAGTGTCCTTGGCTCAATCACCATCCGTGTTGCAACTAGCTTAGGCCTCTTGATAAGCGGTTATCAAACTTAAACTACGCTTGCGACTCAAAGCATACGCCACGAGATTCTCCTTCCACGGCTTGTACTTGATAGACACATCATACATTGCTAGGAAATCTTGCCATCTAGCTCTTGCGCTTAGTCGCGGTGATTTGTAAAAAGCTCGTGCTTACATTGTCGTATACGGCAAAAGATCTTCCTAGAAGATAATGTCTCCAAATCTTGAGACAATTGATGGCGTGATCATCTCCTTTTCATAAGTGGGTACTTCCTTTCATGTTCATGCAGATTCCTTGACTCGTAAGCCTACCTTCTTGCATGAGCACTCCACCAATTGCAATATCGCGCGATATTCTATATCCTTCTTTGGATCATAGATTGCCAATTGGGGTAGTCTTGAGTTTCAACTTCGAATGCCTCGACATTCATCATCCACTTCAAGCTTTCACCGCTTCAGAGGATGAAGTGTGCTTGCTTGAATCTATCAACCACCGTCATGATAGTTGTGTGTCCATTCTGGCAATGGCATAATGAAATCCATTGATATACTTTTCCAAGGCCCACTTGGAATAGGCAGGTTGCAACAAACCTCGCGGATTTGTCCGCTCCACCTTATCCTCGTCTACACAAGACTTAACATACTCAACAAGATGCTTGTACATTCCAGCCAAGAAAATTTTCTCAGCTTTTCATAAGTTGGGTCAATCCCTCTATGACCTGCACTTGGCACATCATGACACTCTTGCAAGCAACTTCCTTCTCAACACATGAGAATCAGGAATCACAATCCTGTTTTGCTTGAACAACAACAAGCCATTTCTAAGCTTAAACTTAGATCCCGGTTGCTCCACTTCATTCATCCAATCCTATACTAGTGGATCCCGCGGATAAGCTTTCTTAATTTGCATGTGAGTGTCCCTTGGCTCAATCACCATCTGTGTTGCAACTAGCTTAGGCCTCTTCAGCGTAAAAGCAGTTATCAAACTTAAACTCTGCTTGCGACTCAAAGCATCT
This sequence comes from Anthoceros angustus, assembly GCA_010909165.1. Lineage (NCBI taxonomy): Eukaryota > Viridiplantae > Streptophyta > Anthocerotopsida > Anthocerotales > Anthocerotaceae > Anthoceros > Anthoceros angustus. The sequence goes on along the minus strand of VJWM01000063.1, from coordinate 1,097,506 downwards.
GCCACAAGATTCTCCTTCCCTGGCTTGTACTTGATAGACACATCATACATTGCTAGGAAATCTTGCCATCTAGCCTGTCTTGCGCTTAGTCGCAGCTGATTTGTAAAGAAGCTCGTGCTTACATTGTCTGTGTACAGCACAAAAGATCTTCCTAGAAGATAATGTCTCCAAATCTTGAGACAATTGATGATAATCATCTCCTTTTCATAAGTGGGGTACTTCCTTTCATGTTCATGCAGCTTCCTTGACTCGTAAGCCACCGGCCTACCTTCTTGCATGAGCACTCCACCAATTGCAATATCTGACGCATCAGTATATACTTCTATATCCTTCTTTGGATCATAGATTGTCAATATTGGGGTAGTGCTGAGTTTCAACTTCAGAAACTCGAATGCCATCTGACATTCATCATCCCACTTCCAAGCCTTCGCCTTCTTCAAGAGATCAATTAATGGGGCAGCAATCTTGGCACTTCACTCACTCAGAATCCCGAGTCTTCTGTGGATCTCCTTCCACGCTGTTGAGAGTCTGACATTCGGCATTCATTTGCATAATGTCCCGGCCTCCACATGAGTAGCATACTCCTTCTCTGTTGAGAGTCTGTCAAGATTCGGCATTCATTTGCATAATGTCCCGGCCTCCACATGAGTAGCATACTCCTTTTCGAGAACCCATCTTGGCTCTCCGAGCTCCGCTCTACGCTCCTCGATTTCTTCCGCGGAAATTTTCCTCTTGAATTGGCTCTTGCAATTCCATTTCCACCAATGTTCTTAGCAGCTCCTCTGCTGGCACTACTAGAGCTTCCTCTAGTCTGGGCATACCGACCACAGGTAATGCCTCGAAATCTTCTGAAGGAGTTGGATGTACTAGAATGAAAAGTATCTGGAATGGCATCTGCTGCTGTAATGGCCTCTGCCAATGTAGTTGGACTATGCAACTAAATTACATTAGCGCAATCCTTCAAACCACCATGAAGCGATGCGGTTTGTCATCTTCACTCATGGTAGTGCGGTGCATGGCTTCCATCAAGGTACTTACATAATCTCGTCTGATACTTTGCTTGATATTGTCAAGCTGCGTCTAAGGCGTGAAGCATTCGCAGTTGGGCGCTTCTTGAGGGCTTCTTTGAAGGATGCCTAGTCTGTGATAGTATGTGCTCGATTACCCTGGGCAACATTAGCACCATAACTCCGCCACTGCACCAAAGCATAGCCCTTTAAGAAATTGCCAACGAGACAGTAGTACTCGGCTCAACATCAGATGAGGCGAGATAAGTCTCAATAGAATAGATCCAAGAATCAATGACTTGCATATCTCTTTCTCCCTCATACTTATCTGGTAGGCTAGCTTCATGCTCGACTTCGGAGCCACTTTGAAAATGCTTGCTGAATTCGTCGGAAAGATTTCTTGTTGATCTACCGCATCTTCGCCTTGTTGAGGTGTGGGCTCTGGATTCTGCTTTGTCTTGTTCCTTGAAGTCATTACATCGTCCAAGACACCTGGAAGAACTTGATAAAGTACTTCCACCATCCGTTTCTTCTAGTCCTCTGACTTCTCTCCTGATGGGCCTACTGTGCTCTCAGGCGGCGGTCTCACTTCCTCTTGTTCTGACGATGATGAATCTTCAGGCGGTTGAGGCGGATGATCGGCGGGAGACTGCTGCTTCTTCAGCCTCTCCTTACGCTTCTCATTGACCATCTTATGCACTCTCTAATCACTCAAAGAAATGGACTACGCTCTGATACCACTAAAGTAACACCCCTCACTGCGCAGTCAGTAAGGAAGCGACAAGGGCTGGCTTCCCAGCGGTCTAGGACCTCACCAATTCACTCCACAAGAGACTTTCACGATTCTCAGCGCTCTCAACCTCACAACACAATACTAGGCTCCAAGTAGCCCGTCCACCCCACGACTGCAAGCCACCTCCTCAAGGTGTTGCTCTTTATTGCAAGAATACAACGATGGAATCGGCTATCTCAAATGCTGCCCTTGATTCCATGACAAGCTCACTAGCTCTCCACTCTCTCTCAAGACAAGGCTTGTAGTGCACACTTGCTGCTCTCTCGAGCTCGGGCCTCTGCGGCCTCGATTTCTTCCATGAAATTTTCCTCTTGAATTGCCTCTTGCAATTCCATTTCCACCAATGTTCCTTAGCAGCTCCTCCGGCACTACTAGAGCTTCCTCTAGTCCGGGCATACCGACCACGGTAATGCCTCGAAATCTTCTCGAGGAGTTGGATGTACTAGAATGGAAAAGTATCCGAATGGCATCTCCGTAATGGCCTCTCGCCAATGTAGTTGGACTATGCAACTAAATTACATTAGCAGTCAATCCTTCAAACCAACCATGAAGCGATGCGTTTGTCATCTTCACTCATGGTAGTGGGTATTTTCATCAAGGTACTTACATAATCTCGTAAAGACTGCTTGCTTGATATTGTCAAGCTGCTGTCTACTTAGACGTGAAGCATTCGCAGGTTGGAACTGCTTCTTGAGGGCTTCTTTGAAGGATGCCTAGTCTGTGATAGTATGTGCTCGATTACCCTGGGCAACATTAGCACCATAACTCCGCCACCAGACCAAAGCATAGCCCTTTAAGAAATTGCCAACAGTACCTGAGTAGTACTCCGGCTCAACATCAGATGAGGCGAGATAAGTCTCAATAGAATAGATCCAAGAATCAATGACTTGCATATCTCTTTCTCCCTCATACTTATCTGGTAGGCTAGCTTCATGCTCGACTTCGGAGCCACTTTGAAAATGCTTGAATTCGGAAGATTTCTTGTTGATCTACCGCATCTTCGCCTTGTTGAGGTGTGGCCTGGATTCCGCTTTGTCTTCTTCCTTGAAGTCATTACATCGTCCAAGACACCGGAAGAACTTGATAAAGTACTTCCACCATCCGCTTCTTCTAGTCCTCGACTTCTCTCGATGGGCTCTGGCTCTCGGGCTCTCACTTCCTCTTGTTCGACGATGATGAATCTTGGCGGTTGAGGCGGATGATCGGGAGGCTACGCTTCTTGCCCTCTCCTTACGCTTCTCATTGACCATCTTGTGCACTCTCTAGTCACTCGGAGGAATGGACTACGCCCGATACCACTCAAGTAACACCCCTCATCGCTGCACGAAGGAAGCGACAAGTCGGCTTCCCAGTCTAGGACCTCACCAATTCACTCCACAAGAGACTTTCACGATTCTCAGCGCTCTCAACCTCACAACACAATACTAGGCTCCAAGTAGCCCGCCGTCCACTGACGACTCGCAAGCCACCTCCTCAAGGTGTTGCTCTTTATTGCAAGAATACAACGATGGAATCTGGCTATCTACGCCAAACTGGCTATTGCCCTTGATTCCATGACAAGCTCACTAGCTAGCTCTCCACAGCTCTCTCTCAGCACAAGGCTTGTAGTGCACACTTGCCTGCTCTCTCAAAGAGCGAGTCCCGCTTGTTCCTCAAAGCCCTTGCTCTAGCCCTTATGTATCATAGCTATTAAATCTAGGGATTCTTACAGACCACTGATCACTAAGAGTCCTCTCTAAGCAGCTCTTCATTTGTGGCTGTAGCAATTCCTCTCTAATAAGAGATTTCATGAAGCATGCAACACATGCATCTTCTTAACAGGGCAGCTACTAACTTAGCTTTTTACCTTTTTCAACTTTTCACCTTTCTATCTTATTTCACCAGTACCGTTATTTTTGGTCTATTTATTGACTCTCTAATGGGTCATTAGATTATTGATTTCAATATACATAACGTTTATGACTCATTACAAACTTCTTCTACCTCTCGAACTAAGTGGCCGAGCTAGGATCTCTTGATGCGCTCACTCTAATGATGCGCTTGCTTGTAAGTATGTGTCAAAAGAATCAAATTACGAATGTCCAGGCTCGGGTCTCTTGCTGGTAAGTATGTGTCAAAAGAATCCAAATTGTGAATATCACGGCTTGGGTTTCTTGCTTGTAAGTATGTGTCAAAAGAATTCAAATTGCTAGTGTTCCGGCTTGGGTCTCTTGATGACCTTAGCGTTGCTTGCAAGTATGTGTCAAATGTATCCAAATTGCAGACGTGCCTAACATCCAAACTAACCCACTGCCAACATAAACAACGTTGTAAATCATTGAGACGTGAATTTTCCAAGTTGTAATTTACCATGTAGATTACTAACCCACTGCCAACATAAACAACGTTGTAAATCATTGAGACGTGAATTTTCCAAGTTGTAATTTACCATGTAGATTGTGTTGTAAACCTAGCGATTCGCGAATTTTTTAGGTTGTAAATCAGGTTGTAAATGAGGTTGGAAACGGCGTTGCAAACGGCATTGCAATTAAAGTTGTACTCTAGGTTGTAAAGTAAGGGTGTATGAAGGTTATAAAGTAAGGGTGTATGAAGGTTGTAAAGTAAGGGTGTATGAAGGTTGTAAAATAAGGGTGAATGAAGGTTGTAACATATATTGTAAAATACGTTGTAAATAGACCCACTTTACAGCCTAGTTAAAATGTCAGACTACAACCTCCTATTAACAACCTACTTTACAACGTAGATTACAAGGCAATCACGTTGTAAATGGCGTTGTCATTTCGGTTGTAAACGAGCCCAACGTTGTAAATGGCATTGTAAACCGGCTACCTGGACACCTTACCCATCTGGTTAGCTGACGTGGCGGCCACGTCAGCAACTTGATGATGTGGCAATCTTGCCTGCCATGTCAGCAATTTTACAACCTAGTTAAGTTGTCAGTTTACAAACGTGTAAATGCCTGTTTTTACAGCGTGAGGTTGTAAATTACGTTGTAAAATACGTTGTAAAACACCTGCGATTCTTATAGTGTTGGTGCACCTGCAGGCCATGCCGTCCACTGATGCAGGATCTATTGAAGAGGGACAGGCGCCCGCATCTCATGCTGTGGCTGGTGCTGTGACAGTGACCTCGGAAGTGGAGGAGGCATCAATGTACAATAGGCTTGCAGCCCCTGCAGTAAGAACGTCCACTCAAGATGAAATAACATCAGCAACTAAGAACTCTTTGTCCAGTGATGATGAAGAGATGGAAATGTCCAGGTTTGCCGCCTCTGGGGCTATGAGGAGCCTGCAGACATTAACTTTAGCTGCTGAAAACCAAAGAAGGCCCCTTGCTCAGTATATGGCAATGTCTCAACAGCACTCTGTGTCCAGCCAAAGTGTCCATTTTCCTACAGTGGTGGAGTTATCCTCGTCATCTGAAGAAGCAATCAGCTATAATGCATTCGATGAAGACACAGAAGATACACTAGCAGCTGAGAATGAGAGTAAGATCTCCAGGGCCTGTAAGCCAACCATTGTAACCCATAAAGTATGTATAACCTCCATTCTTACTTTGTCATTGCTCACCTTACAGGTGCCATGGAGTCAGCTGTTCCTGGAAGACGTCACCACCATAGAATAGTTATCCCTCACCCTGCCTCTGACACTGAAGAGATTAGTGATGGAAGCCCAAGCTGGAGAGAGAGATGTCTGAGGACAGATAAAGATGATGACCCATTTGCTACTAGGAAACTATAGAAGCTAGTAAATGGTATGTTTATTTTTGTTATGTGGTCCATAATGAGGCAGATGATGACTAGGACATGACAAACTAACAAGTTGTGGCCATGTGACAGATATGTGACATGAATGGCCAGGGTTTTTCCCAGAGACGCAACAGGATAACAAAGAAAAATTGGAAATGCATAAGGAGGATACTACAACTGGTAAGTTGCTTACTGAACTGCTAACCATACTCTCATTGTTTTTTAACTCTAAGCTAACCCATTAAGTCTGTCATTTGCAGGAACTAACAAGTGTGTAGGAACCTCTACACTAAGGATCTCTGCTCCCCACATGATCCCTAAGGAAGGAGGATATGTAGTCCCTAAGCAATTCTTGCCTACAGATGAGATAACTAATGTGACATATCTAATATGTCCAGGAGAAAAAGGAGACTCACATGTGCCTGAAAGCTATATCGGAAAACCAGTATTCATATGGTCTGGATAGGCTGTGAGCCCTGTAATGAGTACATTCGACACACCAAACATATGTACAATAAGTGCCTTGAATGCCACTACTAGGTTAGATTAACTATGTAATAACTGACCTGGTTATTATTAAATATTATTCCCCCTTTTTGAATGATTATCTCTCAAGATCCACATGGGCATTGGACATGGAAAAGTTTTCTTTTTACGAAGATGAACTTGAAATAGAAGAAGAAGAAGAAGACTCAGTAGACAAAAATAAGGGCTAAGATAGTAAATTAACTTAACTCCGCCCATAAACTCCTAGTGCTTAAATGCTAACTTAAGGAGGTTTTGACTTCACGTCTAAAATTCCTAGGACTTTCATATGCTTGTTGTGTAAGTCCCGACCAAGAATTTTCATATGCTTGTTGTGTAAGTCCTGACCAAGGGATTTTGTTAATAAATCAGCCGGATTATCTTAGGTCTGTATGTAATTGATGTATATAGTCTTATTTTCTAAAAGTTCTCGTATGTAATGATACTCAACTGCTATGTGCTTAGGTCTTGAGTGAAAAACTGGGTTTCTAGCTAATGCTATTGCTCCCTGACTATCACTCAATAGTGGTTTTGCGGATGCTTAAGCTCTTCCAAAGCTAACCCACTCCAACAATATCCTTAGCAACTGAAATTAGTACTCTATATTCTAATTTAGTACTTGACAAGGCAATGGTTGGTTGTTTTCTTGTGTCGGGATCACAAGCCTAATCAGCGTCGGCATAGCTGTTAAAATCAACTTGTTGATGTCGGGTGTGTGCCTGTACACCAGTCCAGTGTGCATAGTACCCTCGAGGTATCTGAATATGCGCTTACTTAATGTCCAATGCTCATGTCCAAGGTTCTTCAGGAATTGTGAGCAGGCGCTGACTTCAAAGGATATATCTGGTCTTGTGAAGTTGCTTAAATATATAAGAGTGCCGACTGCATGTCTATAAGGAACTGTTGACATCTCCAAGTTGTCCGCTTCAGTCTTCGGATTCATGTCTGAGGTAAGTCGAATGCCACTACTTAAAGGGGTAGGGGCAGGCTTTGCATACTGAAGTCCAAATTTAACTAACTTCTTGATATATTTGGTCTGAACTATACTCAAGGTTTTATTAATCCTATCTCTAATAATATTAACACCAAGTGCATATGTCATCTCTCCAAGATCAGTCATCTCAAAATGACCTCTTCACCAAACCTTAATTTCGGCTAGGAGAGATGCTGATGATGAAGCCATAATTAGGTCATCAACATAGAGTAGGAGATAAAGTATATCATTTCCTAATATTAAGATATACATGCTAGCATCTGCCTTGCTTCGTCTGAAGCCTCTTTTGACTAGCTTAACATGTATTGTGACATTCCACTTCTTGCCTAATTGTTTCAGGCCATAGATGCATTTAATAAGTTTGCATACCCATTCCTCCTTGCCCTTAACTTCATAATCCTCTAGTTGTCTCATATAGATTTCTTCTTGAAGACGTCCATAGAAATAAGTTGTCTTTACATCCATCATATGAAGATGGAAATCATGTTGAGCGATTAAGGCGAAAACCATTCTACGGGAGGCAAACTTAGCTACGGGAGCATATGTGGCATAGGGTAAATAATCTAGACCTGGAATTTGAGTAAACCCTCTAGCCACTAGACGTGCTTTGTAGCGCTCAATAGAACCATCCCCCTTTCTTTTGATCTTGAATACCCACTTACTTGTCACAATCTTCCTACTCTTGGGTGGTCTGACTAATTCCCATGTTGAATTTTTAACTAAGGAATTGTACTCGGAATCTACAGCTACTTTCCACAAGTCCATTTCAGGTGAAGTGAAGGCTTGTTTTAAAGTAAGAGGCTCTTCAGGATCGGCTGTGCACAGCTGATCCTGAAGAGCCTCTTACGTGACATTATATACAGCTTGAAGATAAGGTGACTCATGGGGAATGTGATCATCTAAAGGAGCAATGTATCCTAATGGAGATTGTTTTTATCCTGCAGGGCCTAAAATAGTAGATCATGTTCGCAGGTTGTACCTTGGAGCAGGTTGTGCATCTTCCACGTCGTTCACGTCTTGAGGTGATCCTTGAGTAGGTGAATCAGGTTCTTCATCATACTGAGGAGGATCAGGTTCATCGGAAAACAAACTCATAGGGGTCGTCCGGTATGTCCTCAAGATGTTGAGATTCTTCGGTCCCTACTAGAAAGGGCAGCCTATGTTACACTTTAAGTTAAGATTTGGAGCCCTGGATGTTACACTCATGTTGTAATTTTGGGGCCATGTAACACTTTTTGGGCCCCTTGTTATACTTTGGCTTGGAAACCAGACCACGACTGTTGTTGCAATCATGTTGCAATGGTGTTGCAATTATGTTGAGATGAAGGGAGAGGTGCTTTTGCCCTCTCTGAAGATTGCAACATGATTGCAACATCTAAAGTGTTATAAGAGAGGTCTTGTAACACTTTTGTAGGCTTGGTACCGAACCTCCTCCCCATCCACCATTGCCCTTTTACTTTTGCCCTATAGAATACCACGTTTTACTTGGTAGTTCACTGATACGCCCATCAATACGACCACATATAAATACCTATATCAATACATCCTCATACTATACGCATATCATCTACGGTGATAAATGTACTATATTATTTTAAGTGCTATACGGTCGTATTCAATTTCAAATAAAAGAAGTTTGTATATCACACGTGTTACGTATGTACACTGGTCTGTACATATTCATGATACGATACTTTGTATTTACTATTTGTGTAAATGTCAACGCCCTTTATACCCCTACTTTGTAGCATACCGGCATGCGATTTGTCCTTCCCACGTCACCAATAGCCATCGGCTTCCTGCCGTGGCGCCCACGAAGATACGGTCCTCACCTTTCACCTTGTTGTGACGCATCACTGTGAGGTTATGGCCCTACGAGATTGTGCTATGCGGAGGCGATTTGGTATGACCCGGCGTATGCTTTTCTGTCTCCCTTTAAGGCACTTCCTACTCGTCATCGTATGCATCTATAGGAAACTTCCGCCTCCTGCTCGATCTGGCCCACTTCAAAGACCCGCCTCTTCCTCGGCCCATGTTCTCTCGCAACGCCCCCGATATCCTGCCCCCTGCAGACCACATGGGTACTGCACTTCTAAAAGGAGTGTTTTTTTGTTTTGTGTTTAAGTTGTGAGAATCGTGTGGAGTTGGAATGTGAAGTAGGTTAGGAAATAAGAAAAGTCTACTAGAGCCTAGTAGGAGGAAGAGAGTCTAGTCCCGATCCCGGATGTAACCTTGAGGGTTGGTCCGGCGGTTAACGCTGCTGTTAGGGGCGTTACAGGACTGTTGCTATGACAAAGAATCGACTGGAGCCTGCTATGGTAGCAACCAAGTCGGAGTTATTTTCCGATAAATTTGGAAAACCTAATTTGAAAATCACAGGAAATACCCGAACGGGAAGTAACGGGTCCTATTAGCAATTAAGTCCAAGAAGAGAGGAATTTGAAAGAGTAATCAAGACGCGCGCCACAACTCCTGAGCGTGACCAACGGCGCCGAACAAGGCGTCACCAGTCACGAGGCATCAAGCACGCCGAAGGCCGAATGGTTGAGCAACACGCCGGGAGGATGCGGTGGCTGAGCCGGGCAGAGATCGGAGGCCGGCGGCACCAAATTAGGCCGTAGAAGGAGCCGAGGAGCCACCTGCATGACGGCTCGGAGAGCGCTCAAGGAGCGGCACCAAGGAGGCGTCGGAATTCGCAACAGCGGGTGGGGAGTAATCAGCAGCCTCGGAGAGCGGGCAGCGTAATCGGCCGGAAGGAGCACGGCGACTGGATAGAGCCAGCAAGGGCTGTGAAAGCCCAGATGGAGAAAGTAGGGTGAGGCGGCACGAGTGATCGGGCGCGCACCCTAGAGGCGAGGAAGGGATTCTGTAACGAGGAGCGGCGTGGTCACATAAGGGGTCACCGGGCATGGAGTAGTCGGCCGGAGGTGAGTAATACGATGGGTGAGACGGAATAATCAATCGAGGGTGCTGTGTCGTGAGAGAAGCCGGGGCGGGATAAGGGGTCAATCAATCGTGTGGTTGTGTGGATACACACCTCACATATTTGAGGTAGGAAGGCGATCGCTTGAGCGGGGATCTATGACCAAAGGATGTGACAGGTTCCAATTTGTGGGGTGAGGCCGAGCCGGGACATAGGAAAAAGGCTGGGTGGGGAAGTGACCGGATAGTCAAGCGTGCCGGTGTCGGGGACACTTTGCTCAAACTCAAGCAAGCGTCACAGGAAGCATGGGGCCTAAGAAGACACTCCGGTGGCCATTGAGGCCATTACCTGCCCATTGGCCCAACATGGGGCAATCGGAGAGTGAAGGGGGTCTTTGGTGGCTAAGCATCACTTGTCCTTCATGGACAAAAGTGGTGCTACAAGAGCCTTAATTGGTTTGGAATGCGTGACACATGAGGGAGAAGGCCACAGGAAGGCAACACGAGAACCAACCCCGCACTGGAATATTCATTGTTCCAGGCTCATGAGAGGCCTCAAGAGGAATGTGGTGGAATAATCATTGATCCTTTCGTAAGCCATCTCCCAAAAGTCGCAGGAGGCATGTCGCCATTGCTCCCACATTGTCTAGGGTGGAGAATGGCTGGGTCACCAACAAGTTAGACCTCGAGCTGGCCGGATTAGCCAGTGGATCCTGTGCTCTCACTAAGAAGCTAGAGCACATTGTCGACCATTTTCTTGTCTTTCTATGAGGTGGTGAGAGGGTCCAAGATAGATTGGGCTAGGATGTTCTATGACACAGATGTGGAGAGGGACCACTTGACCCTACCATCACCCAGCCCCTCACCTATCTCCCTTCTTAATCCACGTTTTGACCATGCCAAGTTGCCGGAGGATAGAGATGGTCTCGACCTTCCATGCCCGGAGGCCGTGTTTGAAAGAAGGAAGCCCAAAGAGGAGTCGAGGAAGAGGCCATCTCCGTGGCACCGGGAGTGAAGATGAGAAGTCCAAGTGTCCATGAAGAGGAATGTGGCGCTTAAGGCATCATGGTTGCTAACAAAGCAACCGGAGTTGCTAAGACCAACAGCACCAAGAGAGGTCGGCAACAGGGGACTCCAACCACTCCTAGAGCCACAAGAGCACGACCGGAACTCACCCGGATGTAAGGTGACAAAGGAAAGGCCGGCAGCACTGGCTCACAGGAGCCCGCGGGCGGGAAGCCACAGTCAACAGGAGGAATCACCAACCTTGGGCACGGCCGATGACCCGAGAAAGTCACCACTGCTCAAGGGGTGACCTCAAGTATACCCCAAGTGGTCGCAGGAGGGCCAGATAGGAAGGAGGAACCCATCCCCAAGAGGGTTTGGGGCCTAACATCACCCTACAAGAACCGGGTCTCATATGGCACGCACTAGGTGAGATGGAGGACCGATAGCTGGTCCTCTCTTGTTAGGTTTACAGCGCAGCAGGGGAACAACAGGAGGCAAGGAGCTCCAGTGGAATGAAGCGGGAGAAGGAGGTCTTGGAGGGACGCCTAGGTAGCATGGAAGCGGAATTAAGGAAGGTCCGAGAAGAGTTGCAGAAGACCAAGGATCGAAACCCTCATGGTTCAGCCTGACGCACAAAGCACCATAGGGGAGCCGCACGTCATCTCGATGCAAGTTCAGCCGAAACGGGACTACCGGGCGCCACAAGAAGGAGAGGACGAGGCAAGGAAAGGTGGAAAGAGGCCAAGAGGGCTGTGATTGCAAGGAGAGCCACCGTGGAAGATGCGGAGCCTCCATGGAAGAATCTGGTCGAGTTAGCAATGAGGAGGTTGCTAAGCAAGCAACCGCCGGGCCGCTAAGCAACAACCTGCACTGCTAAGGGAGCAACAGCTCCAAGACCAGCTACAACAAGGAAGAAGGGGCACAAGACCGGGAGGAGGACAACAGCTGTGGGGAGCGGGTAAGCACCGCCTAAGAAGTCTAACTTCCCAATGGTGCATTAGATTGAGGATGCTTATCAAGATAACCATGTGCCCGGATTCTCCTTGGTGGAGAGAAGATTGTCTCCGAAAGTTTATGTTGTTGTGGGCATGGGGGACATGGAGGTACTTGATCCATGCCTTGACGGCACCGGATCCTACCTATGGGTTGGATTCTTAAGGAGGAAACTCACCGACCCATCCAGATTCAAGAGCTCACCGAGGAGGAGTACTCATGCGAGCACAAGAGAGAGAGGAGTCCAGCTCGAGGAGGTAGAGATTTTATGGGAGAGATTGCCCAACCAGCCAAGAGGGAGGAGAGCAAGAGGAGAACATGGGGCTAGGCCTAGGAGGCCCGGGAGAGGTAATAGGGGTAAGTGGCCTCAAATAGCTAAAGGCCCATGTGTTATAGGTAAATCTTATCCTCTCTCATAGTGGATGTAATTGATAGATAGGCCTCTAGGATTGGTAGGCTAAGACCGATTGGTATTTTGGCAAGCAAGCTTTTTTGTGATCTTGGGTATAAGAGGCACCCTCTGATGAAATGTAAGCAATGTTGGCCTAAGTCTCGGTGTTTGGGGTGAGCACGGGGTTTGGGAGGGTTCCAGATCCAAAGGTCAAGCCCAGGCACGCCTCCGCCTGTGAGAAGACTACCAAGTTGCCCGGATCTGTGTGGCGGATCAAAGAGTGGTGGAAAGCAAGGGAGCCTTGTGATCTCCTTGGAGGGAGTCCTCAAGGTCAAGAGGAAGGGGTCGGGAAGCCGGGAGGCTCCCTCCTTTACTCATTCTCTGCAGTTTGTCTAGTACTCACCTTGTGTTTAAGTTTTTCAGAGTGTCGAAGGTCGCGGGAGAAAAGAAGACAAGGCGGGGAGCCGGTGTGTGTGGAAGAGGAAGCTGAAGTGAGTCAGGGCCTGTGGGCCTGTGGGTTTGGAAAATGAGAGGAAAAGTGAGCCGTAAGAGAAGTGGAGAATGCTGGGCATGGAGAGTTGCTGATTGACTGTTTGAGAGGAGTAAGAATGAGAAGTCTGTAAGTGATGTTTGTGTTCTGAAGAGAGGCTGAGTGGAGGTTGAAGATCCGTGTGGCCGATCCGCAAGAGTGGTGGAAAGCAAGGAAGGGAGCCTTGATCTCCTTGGAGGGAGTCCTCAAGGTCAAGAGGAAGGGGTCGAAGCGGGAGGCTGTCCCTCCTTTACTCATTCTCTGCAGCTTGTCTAGTACTCACCTTGTGTTTAAGTTTTCAGAGTGTCAAGGTGGAGAGAAGACAAGGCGGGGAGCCGTGTGTGGAAGGAGGAAGTCAAGTGAGTCGGCCTGGGCTTGTGGGTTGGAAAATGAGAGGAAAAGTGAGCCGTAAGAGAAGTGGAGAATGCCGGGACATGGAGAGTTGCTGATTGGCTGTTTGAGAGGAGTAAGAAGGCTGGAGAAGTCTGTAAGTGATGTTTGTGTTGTTGAAGAAGAGAGCGTGAGTGGAGGTTGAAGATCCGTGAGTGGATGAGACGGAATGATTGAGAGATGAACAAGTATTTTGAGAGTTGGTGAAGGCTGTAAGGTCTGGATGAGAACCTTGTAAGGACTGGGAAGTGTGGAGCGGAAGTGGAGATTGAATGGGCCAGTGAGGTGTGAGAACAAGGAGAGTTGAAGAGAGTTGCTGGGGAACTTGGAGAGTGTGGTGAGAACCTGGAGAGGTTGGTATGGGGCTTGGAAGGTGAGCTGAAAGGCTAGAGAGGAGACAAGGAAGTCTGAAGAAGTGCTACAAGAGTGAGAGGAGGGGGGGTTGCGAGAGCAGTAACCCTGTTTGGTGGATCTAACTTTGTGGATGGGCAAGAGAGAGAGAGAGAGAGAGGTCAGCCTTATCCACTTGGATCCCGACTGGGACCCACCTTCTATTAATAGCCGACTGATCCCAAGGTGGACCCCTCTGCTAGAAATAGAGGTGGTTGCTAAGTTAGCAACCGGTCCGTCTGCTGGGTGGTAGCATCATCGTGGCTAAGATAGCCATGTGTCCGAGTGTTGTTAGGTAGTAGTCGTCTCAGAATCGCTAGATGTTTTGGTGTCCGTGTTTTGGTTGGATTGGCTATGATTTGGTTGTCTTGACACGAAATCACTCCCTTGGGTACGAATCTCAAGTCTACAACGATAAAGAGGGTAAATGTGGCCTCTTTGTGACCACTTGGTTTAGAAAATCACTCCACACCCCCCCCCGGCCTCCATTTGTGCAGTGGCCTTTGCCAATATCAACGGCACCTGCATGTTGCCCTCTTAGTCCTCCATCATTCTCTCTCCCCCTCGACAACTGCCTCATGTTCGTTCTGTGCTTTGCCCTTTGACCATGGTCTGCTGGTGATCCCACACTTGTCCTCCGCCACCCGCCACTCGCTCCTCCCAGTCCCCCTTCGATTTTTTGGCTATCCATAGTGCACACAAGTGTGTTACTTCCAGGTGACGGAACACTCGCCCCCCTCCGTGCTCCAGCACCCGACTCCTGCCCTCCACACACATTCTTCCTGCCCTCCATCGGCGTCGTCACTCATCTAACCCCGGCGGCCTCCCCACTCCACATACATGGCCGTCACCTGGCGGTCGCGGGCACCCCTCCACCTCTTTTCCATTATTTACTTGCTGCCCACCTGACACAGCCCTTGTCGCTCTGCCTCTATTGACCTCATTCCCAGCCATGCAGCTTCCACCAACCCTAGGCAATCATGGTGTACATGTCGCGGGCACAACAATATCGTCCACACTATCATTCGGTTACCCCCTCCGCTGCCTCCCTCCTGCATGCTTCCTCAAGACCGTGCTTAGGCCCCTGTCTCCACTTCCCCGCCCCTTGGTCATCATCGCCTTTCCTCCCATTCAAAGTCCCGTTGTGCCTCGCCCCCTCTGGCCTCGTTCCTCCCACGCTCCCTTCCGCGCCATCTGCCCTCCTTGATAGCCTCTCGACATCCATGTCACCACCTCATGCACCACCGTTGCCTCCCACCCCTTCCTTCGTTCGTCTCGGAAAGGCCACCATATCATGATCGATCTCCAATTCAATGTCGTTAATGGTCATTTCCCTTGTTCTCCTTGCAATAGCCTGAACCTCTGGGGTCTTGTCATACAATCCCTGTCTTACCCGCTGTAGGAACTCCGGCACAGAACCCCCACTATCGTGAACCGCCCACAGAGGCTGCATGGAAATCGTCCTCTTCAACCTCCCATACTCTGCCTCTTCTTGCGTTCGGAACCGCCCATGCTGATTCTCAAACCTCACTACCCAACCAGCACGCCCTCCCTTTCCCCATGGGTTTGGACCCATCCCCCCGTTTTTTGCTAGCCTCTCTTTTGCTGCAATTTCATACTTTGATGGCTCAAACTTTCCGTTCCTCTTGAGCTCCATCCGAGCCCATGCAAGGGCATCTTCCCACTCTTTGTCATCCACCATGCTCGGCTTCTTCCCATGTCCTCCCTCCCTTCCCCCTCCCTTGTTCCATTTCCTCCTGGCCACTTGCTTCCCACACAATTGCGTGCTGCGTCATCTCAGTGTCGGCTCATCGGGTGGACCACTGTGTGCAGGAATGCTTGATTTCACTAACCATGCCTTCTTCTCTTTCGGAATGTCGCGCCATCTTGTCAGGTACCCCAGTTCATTCACAACCTTCATCCTTACCAGTACCGAAAAATCTTTGTGCCTTGCTTCGCTGAGCCCGCCGAACAACATCAGAGTCCCTTCCCCCCGTTTCATGTGGTTTTGCATGGCCTCCTTCAGCCATTTCACCCCATTCTTGTTTATCAAGGCTTTCACCAGTGCATCGTTATCCACCGCACTCACCGCGCTAGCAGCATCCAGTCGTTGCACACTGTCATCGTCGCGTGTCAAAACACCACCCCCCTGCAAAAATTGCTTGCCTCATTCCAGATCAAGTGCCTATGCGTCTGCCGGCGCTGTCCGCTGCCTCGGCCGGCTTACCCGACCCCTTTCATGATTTCCACTTTCCCTTCCAGCAATCGCTGCCACCGCCCGGCCCTCAAAAGGTTGCCTCCCCTTGTCTCCAAGCTTGAACGCCTACCAGCATGCCAGGTGCACCTGTGTTACCCGTTTGTCCACCATGCCCACTCATCGGCTTGCAAACTTCGTGTCTTCACTTTGCCGGCATCACTTGCAGTTAACGCCAGTCCTGGAAACCCACCTCATCCGGCTGATAGCTCTTCATCCATTTCATTCAATTACTCGCGCAATGCTCCAACTCCGCATCCGTCGGGGCTGGAGGTTCCGCGATATCGGCGTCGTCAAAATCAACTTTGGATTCTGAGTGGAGTGCCAAATCCGATGTCCGTACTCTTGGCGGCTTGTTTTGCTTTTGCTTCTTTTTTAAGAGGATAGGGAGGAGTTAGCCAATAAGGCCATTTTGACGGATTTTTGATGCAATCCTAGACCCTCGGTCCGTCAGGCGGTCAGATGGTCCGTCCGGGCGAGTCGGCCAGTGGTCCGTCCGGGCGAGGTCCGGCAGGTGGTCCGTCCGGCGGTCAGGCCAATTGGTCCGTCCGGCGGTCCGGTGGTCCGTCGAGGCGTCAGTGGTCCGTCCGGCGGTCCGGAGTGGTCCGTCCGGCGGTCCGATGGTCCGTCCGGCGGTCAGGCAGTGGTCCGTCCGGCGGTCCGGCCAGGTGGTCCGTCGGGCGGTCCGTGGCGAGGTCCGGCAGTGGTCCGTCGAGGCGGTCCGTGAGTGGTCCGTCCGGCGGGTGGTCGTCCGGCGGTCCGGCGGGTGGTTTAGTTTGGTGGGCATCGCTGGCATGGATCTTGTTTGGCGAAGCGGTGCAAGAAGTCCGTGAGGATGAGCTACGTCCGTGATTACCACGACCAGTTAGGTACATACATAGCGGGGTTAGGATACATCGCGGGGTTAGGTTAGGGTATGGGAGTATATAGGAAGGCTGGCGTCCAAGGCGGCAGACTATCCGGGTACCATCTTCGCTCCGTGTGCTCTTGCCTTCCGTGCTCGAGGAGGCGGAGTGAGTTCTGCGTCACCGTGCGGGGATTAATTGGTGGTAGAGGATGTGTTTAGAGCTGCGGTGACGAGCTCCGCCAGCAACGATGGGTGCGGCGGGGTCGGACTGAGCTCGGGAGGTGCTTTGGGGTGATTGCTCGGGTGCGAGACCTTGGAGGCTGCTGGAGCGGAGGTCGGGGATCTGCAAGCCACTCCTCATGAGCATTAGCGGTAGGAGGGATTAGGAGGCGCTTGGGGCGACTTCTGGCGGAAGCCATCCTTGGAAATTTCTTTGGAACTGTTTGTGGGGATGCAGTGAAGCTACTTCTCCATGAGCATGTAGGAGGATTAGGAGGCTTGGGGCGACTGTGGGCGGAAGCCATCCTTGAGGCTGCTTTGGAGCAGGTGGGGTTCGCAGCTACTTCTCCATGAGCGTGGGCGGTAGGAAGGGGCAAAGGCGGCTGGTGTGAATACATCGCGTCGGCGTGTCAAAACACCACCCCCCGCAAAATTGCTTGCCTCATTCCGGATCAAGTGCCTATCGTCTGCGTCGTCCCTCGCCGGCCCGACCCCTTTCATGATTTCCACTTTCCTTCCAAAGACCGCCACCGCCCGGCCCTCAAAAGGTTGCCTCCCCTTGTCTCCAAGCTTGAACGCCTACCAGCATGCCAGGTGCACCTGTGTTACCCGTTTGTCCACCATGCCCACTCATCCGGCTTGCAAACTTCAGAACGTGTGTACACTTTGCCAGCATCACTTGCCGTTAACGCGAGTCTGTGAAAACCCACCTCATCCGACAGAAATAGCTCTTCATCCATTTCATTCAATTCTGCACGCAATGCTCCAACTCCGCATCCGTCGGGGCTGGGAGGTTCCACGTGTCGACGTCGTCAAAATCAACTTTGGATTCGGCAGTGTGGAGTGCCAAATCCGATGTCCGTACTCTTGGCGGCTTGTTTTGCTTTTTGGTGCGTTCAAAGAGGATAGGGAGGAGTTAGCCAATAAGGCCATTTTCGGCCGGTTGCGCCACGGTGCAATCCTAGACCCTCGGTCCGTCAGGCGAAGGCCAGTGGTCCGTCCGGCGGTCCGGCGGAGTGGTCCGTCCGGGCGAGGTCCGGCGGGTGGTCCGTCCGGCGGTCGGCCAGGTGGTCCGTCCGGGCGAGGTCCGGCGGGTGGTCCGTCGAGGTCCGGCAGGTGGTCCGTCGGGCGAGGTCGACGTGAGTGGTCCGTCCGGCGGTCCGACGAGTGGTCCGTCCGGCGGTCAGGCGGAGTGGTCGTCCGGCGGTCCGGCGGAGTGGTCCGTCGGCGACGGGTGGTCCGTCGGGCGGTCCGGCGGTGGTCCGTCCTTGAGAGGTCCGGAGTGGTCCGTCCGGCGGTCCGGAGTGGTGCAGCCGGGTGGTTTAGTTTGGTGGGCATCGCCGGCATGGATCTCTTGTTTGGCGAGGCGGTGGTGCAAGAAGTCCGGCGGATGAGCTACGTCCGTGATTACCACGACCAGTTAGGTACATACATAGCGGGGTTAGGATACATACATAGGCGGGTTAGGTTAGGGTATGGGAGTATATAGGAAAAGGCGTCAAGGCGGACTATCCGGGTACCATCTTGGCGCTCCGTGTGCTCTTGCCTTGGTGCTCGAGGAGGCGGGTGAGTTCTGCGTCACCGTGCGGGGATTAATTGGTGGTAGAGGATGTGTTTAGAGCTCGGTGACGAGCTCCAACCCGCTTGATGGGTGCGGCCAGGGTCGGACTGAGCTCGGGAGGTGCTCATGGTGATTGCTCGGGTGCGAGACTAACCTTGGAGGCTGGAGCAGAAAATCGGGATGCAGCGCCACTCCTCATGAGCGTGAAGCGGTAGGAGGATTAGGGCGCTTGGGGCGACTTCTGGCGGAAGCCATCCATCCTTGGAGGCTTTGGAGCAGGCTGTGGGGATGCAGTGAGCTACTTCTCCAGGCTGTAGGAGGATTAGGAGGCGCTTGGGGCGACTGTGGGCGGAAGCCATCCTTGGAGGCCGGAGCGGAGGCTGTGGGGTTGCAGTGCAGCTACTTCTCCAGCAGTGAAAGCGGTAGGAAGGGGCAAAGCGACGTGTGAATACATCGCGTGTTGGTGTTGTGACTACTAGCAGGAATGGATAAGGAGAAGGGTGGTATTCGTGTGTGTTGAGGTGGGGTTGGTGGACGGCGAGGAGTTGGGAGGCTGGAAATCGTGGTGACGGAAGGAGCAGCGTCGTTAAACTGTTCGGTAGTCTTGGAGTCCGAGGCGGGTTTGTGGAAGGTCGGTGGTACGCTGGTCCAGACGAGTTGTGGAGGGCACACACTTAGGGTTGTGGAGCCGCCGGACCCAACGATGAAGTCCGTTCGGAGATGGTGGTACATGAGCTCGAGGCGAGAATAAGCACGAGACCATTCCCTTGGGCGGACTCCTTCCTACAACGACACGGATTGTCTTGGCCCTGGCCATCGGCAAAGTCGCTCCGCAGCCATGTCACCTCGCCTCTAACCTCGCTATTAGTCTTGACGGTGGCGCTTCTCGGTCGTGGTATGTTGAATGGAGACGCGGTAGATGCGGTGGATGAGCGAGATAGCCCGGCGGTTGGCCTCATCCTCCCCACCTGTGATCGGTCCGTCGTCAGGTGACGCCCGCTTCGACCGTGGTGTTCATAAGCGCCTTCATCGTGACTCCCCAAAAGCTTCACCTCGCCATACTCCCCATCCCGTGAACCGATTGTTCACCACCGCCGTGCCATCGCGAAGTTGAAACACCTCTCGAGCAAGTCCGTCGAAATTCAAGGCTATTTTGAAAAGCTTTGTTTGCAAGGCCGGAGTTGTCATTTACTCCTCTTGGCGGGACCAGCATGTTGAATGTCCACATGCTATTTGCCCATAATCACAACAATTTTCTGACCACAACCTCGACAGACTTGGGAGCAAGTTTCATGTCCCATTAGTTCTGTTGTCGTTACTCATGTTGTATATTGCCCAAATGGCGCGGCGTTCTCAATGTGCCCATTGCTGCATTTACCATTAATAATCGTCTTCCAGACCAATCCCACCGCAGGGTATTGGCACATTACGCCATTGGATACGTAATACATTGGTTTGGAAATAATTTATTGCCACTTGACATTTTATGCCCCATCCTGCGACGGCTAGTAGCGACATGCCACAAGCTATGTGCCCACGCATGGGTTCCTCCTCCTCCATCCCTCGCGAAGTAGGCGGCGGGGCCACCCCTATTTCCATCCCATCTCCGGATCGGCGCCGAGTTACTGCGATGGCCACACAAATGGACCATCGATGGGCGCACTGCTCTGAGCAAACCTTCTCGGTATTCACGAGGTCAAATCGGTGTATCGACTTTCGCGATGGCCTTGTCCTCTGGCCGACACTCATACCATCGAACCTTGACAAAATTGGTTTATACTCCTCAGAGCGCATCCATGATGTTGTTCTATGTGGCCATAGAACACGTGCTCCTCTTTAGGTTCCCGTAGCCCACCATCCCTCATGATAAACTTTGACTCACTATCTTTGTGCTCGCGCGTTTGTACGCCTCCCATTGTTGATTGGCGAGGGTGTCCTTTGTTCCACACGTGACTATGTGCCGTGCTTGCAGCGAGGGCCATCCATGATAGCTCACTTCATGGGTCATAGCGAGGGCCCCTCCCATGCGCCACCCCCTTCTTACACCCACCTCTTGAAAGTTTGTTCGTGGGCACCTTACATCCTCACCTCTTCGTCAGTATATGTCCATGGCAGGTATCACCTTAGTGAGATACAACACATAAGTATGGGCCTGGATGCACCTCAACGGCATCCATTGTGTACTGGACCGACACAGCACTTTTCTCCCACATGGTCCTCTGGACTCCATGATAATGTGACCATAGTAACGCCGGAGGAATGACATGCCGAAATGCATACTCTCCTCTCTCCCCCGGCTATCTTGGACTCTAGTTTGGCGCGCCTTGTCCACTGGATCCTAAGTATCTCTCCCGGGTAATCCACAGTGTGTACAGACAATCGTACCTCGTCCACTAAATGCATTATGAGGTGGGTTGGTGGACGGCGAGGAGTTGGGAGGCTGGAAATCGTGGTGACGGAAGGAGCAGCGTCGTTAAACTGTTATTAGTCTTGGAGTCCGAGGCGGGGTTTGTGGAAGGTCGGTGGTACGCTGGTCCAGACGAGTTGTGGAGGGCACACACTTAGGGTTGTGGAGCCGCGGACCCAACGATGAAGTCCGTTCGGAGATGGTGGTACATGAGCTCGAGGCGAGAATAAGCACGAGACCATTCCCTTGGGAGCGGACTCCTTCCTACAACGACACGGATTGTGCGCCCGCTGGCCATCAAGAAAAGTCGCCCACGTACCATGTCACCGCCTCTAACCTCGCTAACTGCCTTCGATCTTGACGGGTGGCGCTTCTCCAGTCGCCGACATATTTTGAATGGAGCACCGGGTGCTGGATGAGCGAGATAGCCCGAGCGGTTGGCCTCATCCTCCCCACCGGATACGGTCCGGCCGGCTTCGGTGACGCCCGCTTCGACCGTGGTGTTCATAGCGCCTTCATCGTGACAAGTCGCTCCGCAGCCATGTCACCTCGCCTCTAACCTCGCTAACCTTTAGTCTTGACGGTGGCGCTTCTCGGTCGTGGTATGTTGAATGGAGACGCGGTAGATGCGGTGGATGAGCGAGATAGCCCGGGCGGTTGGCCCCATCCTCCTGCACCCCAGTCCGGTCAGGTCGTGGTGGCCATGCCACTTTCGTATGGTGTTCATAAGCGCCTTCATCGTGACTCCCCAAAAGCTTCACCTCGCCATACTCCCCATCCCGTGAACCGATTGTTCACCACCGCCGTGCCATCGCGAAGTTGAAACACCTCTCGAGCAAGTCCCGGCTGTCGAAATTCAAGGCTGCTATTTTGAAAAAGCTTTGTTTGCAAAGGCCCAGCAGGTTGTCATTTACTCCTCTTGGCCGGGACCAGCATGTTGAATGTCCACATGCTATTTGCCCATAATCACAACAATTTTCTGACCACAACCTCGACAGACTTGGGAGCAAGTTTCATGTCCCATTGGTTACGCTGTACGTTACTCATGTTGTATTATATTGCCCACATGGCGCAGCGTTCTCAATGTGCCCATTGCTGCATTTTACCATTAATAATCGTCTTCCACTG
Source organism: Anthoceros angustus (assembly GCA_010909165.1). Taxonomy (NCBI): domain Eukaryota; kingdom Viridiplantae; phylum Streptophyta; class Anthocerotopsida; order Anthocerotales; family Anthocerotaceae; genus Anthoceros; species Anthoceros angustus. The sequence goes on along the minus strand of VJWM01000063.1, from coordinate 1,075,400 downwards.
ACCAATCCCACACGACACTTGGGTATTGGCACATTCTGCCATTGGATATTATGTCTGTTAGTTTGGAAATAATTTATTGCCCACTTGACATGCAGGTTATGCCCCATCCCTGCAGCTAAGTAAGCGACATGCCACAAGCTATGTGCCACCGCCCATGGGTTCCTCCTCCCTCCATCCCTCGCCGTAAACTGCGGCCGGGCCACCCCTATTTCCATCCGCATCTCGGATGCGGCGTACTGCGAGTTACTGCGATGGCCACACAAATGGACCATCGATGGAGCGCACTATCTGAGCAAACCTTCTCGGTATTCACGAGGTCAACCGTGTCACGACTTAGCGATGGCCTTGTCCTTCCTGGCCGACACTCATACCATCGAACCTTCAACAAAATTGGTTTATACTCCTCAGAAAGGCATCCGCGATGTTGTTCTATGTGGCCATAGAACACGTGCTCCTCTTTAGGTTCCCCGGCAGCCCCTGTCCCACTCATGATAAACTTTGCCCATACTGCACTATCCTTTGTACCGGCGCGTTTATGCCTCCCATTGTTAAGTGGCGGGCACCTTGTTCCACACGTGACTATGTACTTTGCAGCGAAGGGCCATCCATGATAGCTCACTTCATGGGTCATATGAGATGCCTCCCATCGCTCACCCCCTTCTTGCCCACCTCTTGAAAGTTCATCGTTCTTCATGGGCACCTTACATCCTCACCTCTTCGTCGTATATGTCCAAAAACGGCTGCATCACCTTAGTGAGATACAACACATAAGTATGGGCCCGATGCACCTCAACGGCATCCATTGTGTACACGCGACCGACACCCAACAGCTCCTCTCCCACATGGTCCTCTGGACTCCATGATCCACCGATGTGACCATAGTAACGCCGGAGGAATGACATGCCGAAATGCATACTCTCCTCTCTCATATACCCCGGCTATCTTGGACTCTAGCCTCATGGCCTTGGTTGTCGCTTCTGGATCCTAAGTATCTCTCGGTAATCCACAGGTGTGTGCAGAGGCAATGCAGCCACCTCGTCCACTAAATGCATTATGAGGTGGGTTGAGATATCAAAGAATTTTGGAGAATTTCTTTTCCAAAGAGCACATCACCGCATAGCCTCTTCTCATGTGCTTGAATTTCATGGCCTTGTTGTCGCCGTCCATCGATTACAACCGGCCTAGCTTCACCCTCCAGCCTTCTACACCTCGGCTCTATGCACCTGAAGGACGATGGGGAAGATGATTTCCAGCATAATGTGCCAGTCATGGCACTTCAAGCTTCCAACTTTGCCCCCATCTAATTTCGCTCCTATGTTAGACCCACAGCCTGTGGGCATCTTTATGCCTTTAATTAACTTTATGACTCGACAGAGGTTGTCTTTCGACAAAACGTATAATGCCTCGAGGCATTGGCCGTCCTCTCCTACCGGCCAGTACCACCTTTTCCATCCATTGGCTTCCATGTCCATCCTTGACTAAGTAAGCGACATGCCACAAGCTATGTGCCACGCATGGGTTCCTCCTCCTCCATCCCTCGCCGTAAACTGCGGCCGGGCCACCCCTATTTCCATCCGCATCTCGGATGCGGCGTACTGCGAGTTACTGCGATGGCCACACAAATGGACCATCGATGGAGCGCACCCTATACAGGCAAACCTTCTCGGTATTCACGAGGTCAAATCTGGTGTACGACTTTCGCAACGATGGCCTTGTCCCTCCTGGCCGACACTCATACCATCGAACCTTCAACAAAATTGGTTTATACTCCTCCGAGAACTGCATCCGCAGTATTTGTTCTATGTGGCCATAGAACACGTGCTCCTCTTTAGGTTCCTCACCGTCCACTCATGATAAACTTTGCATACCGCACTATCTGAGCAAACCTTCTCGGTATTCACGAGGTCAACCGTGTCACGACTTAGCGATGGCCTTGTCCTCTGGCGACACTCATACCATCGAACCTTCAACAAAATTGGTTTATACTCCTCAGAAAGGCATCCGCGATGTTGTTCTATGTGGCCATAGAACACGTGCTCCTCTTTAGGTTCCCGGCAGCCCTGTCCCACTCATGATAAACTTTGCCCACTCACTATCCTTTGTACCGGCGCGTTTATGCCTCCCATTGTTAAGTGGCGGGCACCTTGTTCCACACGTGACTATGTACTTTGCAGCGAAGGGCCATCCATGATGTTGTTCTATGTGGCCATAGAACACGTGCTCCTCTTTAGGTTCCCAGCTGTCCACTCATGATAAACTTTGCTCTTGCACTATCCTTTGTACTCTGGCGCGTTTATGCCTCCATTGCTAAAGTGGCGGGCGCCTTTGTTCCACACGTGACTATGTGCCGTGCGCGTAGGCCATCCATGATAGCTCACTTCATGGGTCATATGAGATGCCTCCATCGCTCACCCCCTTCTTCCATTACCCACCTCTTGAAAGTTCATCGTTCTTCCTTGGGCACCTTACATCCTCACCTCTTCGTCAGTATATGTCCAGGTGCATCACCTTAGTGAGATACAACACATAAGTATGGGCGATGCACCTCAGCGGCATCCATTGTGTACGTGACACCCAGCTCCTCTCCCACATGGTCCTCTGGACTCCATGATCCACCGATGTGACCATAGTGCGGAGGAATGACATGCAAATGCATACTCTCCTCTCTCATACCCCACGGCTATCTTGGACTCTAGCCTTTCTGGCCTATCTTGTCCTTCTGGATCCTAAGTATCTCTCTCCCGGGTAATCCACAGTGTGCAGAGCCGCGACCTCGTCCACTAAATGCATTATGAGGTGGGTTGAGATATCAAAGAATTTTGGAGGGAATTTCTTTTCCAAAGAGCACATCACCCGCATAGCCTCTTCTCGCTGTGCTTGAATTTCATGGCCCGGTATTGTCCGCAAATCCATCAGTACAACCGGCCTAGCTTCACAACCGCCTTCTACACCTCTGGCTCTATGCACCCCTGAAGGACGATGGGGAAGATGATTTCCAGCATAATGTGCCAGTCATGGCACTTCAAGCTTCCAACTTTGCCCCCATCTAATTTCGCTCCTATGTTAGACCCACAGCCTGTGGGCATCTTTATGCCTTTAATTAACTTTATGACTCGACAGAGGTTGTCTTTCGACAAAACGTATAATGCCTCGAGGCATTGGCCGTCCTCTCCTACCGGCCAGTACCACCTTTTCCATCCATTGGCTTCCATGTCCATCCTTGATGCCAGGTCGTCTCATTCTCCAATCAAAGTGTGCCATATGGCCTCTGCATTGTTCTTTTCCACGTGCATGACATCCTTTGGCGCCCACAGCGGTGGCCAATGGCGGCAAAACAAGGCGACAGTCATGGAGTTCCAAAAATTTCCTGTTGACGGATCTTTGGTGTCACACCTTCTCTGTGTACCATATCAGTCACCACATCAACAAACGTTGGTGGCCTGGGTGGGGGTCGGAGTTCCAGCCATCCATCATACCAGTCCATGTCTTCCCACCGTCCACTATCGCCGTCTATCAACCACCTCCTGGTTCCAACATAAATCTGCGAATTCACGATAGTATACTGCGGGGATGGTGGCGTTCACATATCGGATGTACCTCCCAGGCTATGTTGTGCTTGCCGTGACTACCAGATCACGACCTTGGGGAGGATGCCACGAAATGTAGATGCGGTGTACATGTATTGTCCTTGCTGTCAGTGTGTGGAGAGCTCTCATGCTTGTATTCTGGCACATATTTCAAGAGTGCATTGTCTGCGCCAGCTGCTACAGGCACCCGCGGCGGCTGTGAGTTCTCTCGCGTGACTCGACAGCAGGTGCACTCCAATCTTAGCATTAATGTTATTTTTTTTGCGTTTGGCGAGCCACGAGCACACATAGATGAGGGTAGCAGCCTTGCAGGCGTCTCCCCACACCAGATAGATTCGCATGTGGGCTCAGTTGGGTCTGACAGGGGAACCAGCGATGGCCATCTCACCGCCCAAACTAGTAGTTCCGACGCCGAAAGTATGGACAAGGGTCCGGGAGGTGATGATATGCCTGAAATGCATACCGTGGACGAGTTGCTAGAAGCTACGGATGTTGCAGTGGGCGCGGCAGGAATGGAGGCCAGGACCGCTGCTTGTCGAGCTGTTGGCGAAACGCCGTTATACCACATTGAAGAGGAAGTCCAATCGAAAGAAAGCAGGCTATGCGCCACACTGTTGTTGCTATCGTGGCAAATCATGTATGACATCAGTGACGTCGCTTTAAGAGCACTTTCAAAGCTCTTAAGAGTGAATATTCTGCCAGCTCCAAACAAGCTACCCAAGGACATGTACGAGGCAAAGTCATTGTTGAACATGTTTGGGCCAAGATACATGAAAATCCATGCTTGTGAGAGAGATTGTGTTACATTCGAGGGCAAGTATGTTTGCTTCCATTGCCCACGATGTACTTGCCTTGTACAAGGAAGGGTTTGATGAGCGACGATGTTCACGCAGGTCCTCGGCATTTTCCTCTAAAGAGCGATTGAAAGCGCATGTTCGGCCGCCTGAGAAGGATGATGACTTGGTATGTCGGGAGGCGAGAATGGGGACATGTCCATGATGGCGGACACCCCAGCTTGGAGAGCACTTGATGCAGTTGGAGGGTTCGCGGATGAGCCTCGCAACTTGAGGTTGGCATTATCCCTAGACGGCTTCAGCCCATTTGGCCACTGGTCTGTAAACACGTCCATATGGCGCCTGTATTCACCACATGCCACCACAGTTGAAGGATGCCCATGTCATCATGCCTTTGATTGTACTAGGAGAATGGTAAAAATTTTGATGTATGGCACTAGCTGTAGAAGAACCTGGAAGAGCTGTGGGAGAGGGGTGGACATGGAAGAATTCTCAATAGTGGTGAATGATCCTAGGAGGCATTGTTGCGAGCAGCGGTATGTCATTGCCGATTACCTGTGCTTGGGCACCGTTTGGATTGCAAGTGAAAGGGACCCATGCGTTTGTGGATTGTCATGGACTTGGATTCCAGTATTCTCTAGAGTTAAAAAGTAGGAGCCCAGTTGCTCCTCTTCACTCCGACCTCGGGTCCCCATATATTGTCCCTCCTAGATGGTCTCTTTCCATCGCTCTTTCACCTCAATAAATCATCACTATGCACACATACTTACACATACTTATGTCTTGAAGCCTATATACATATGTAATACAAAGGATATGCAAAGGAGATAAAATAGATGGATGATGACTTGGTATGTCGGGAGGCAAAGCGAGAATGGGACATGTCCATGATGGCGGACACCCCGGCTTGAGAGCACTTGATGCTTGGAGGGTTCGCGGATGAGCCTCGCAGGTTGGCATTATCCCTAGGCCCGGCCCATTTGTGAGTGCGTAAACACGTCCATATGGCGATTAGATATTCGTTCACAATATGCCTCCACACAGTTGAAGGATGCCCATGTCATCATGCCTTTGATTGTACTAGGACCGCGAATGGTAAAAAATTTTGATGTTTATATGGCACCGCTGGTAGAAGAACTGGAAGAGCTGTGGAGAGGGGTGGACATGGAAGAATTCTCAATAGTGGTGAATGATCCTAGGAGGCATTTCAGGTTGCGAGCAGTGGTGTTGCATGTCATTGCCGATTACCCAGGCTTGGGCACCCTGGCTGGATTGCAAGTGAAAGGGACCCGTGCGTTTGTGGATTGCTGGCTGGACTTGGATTCCCAGTATTCTCTAGAGTTAAAAAGTAGGGAGCCCAGTTGCTCCTCTTCACTCCGACCCTCGGGTCCCCATATGTTGTCCCCTCCTAGATGGTCTCTTTCCATCGTTCTTTCACCTCAATAAATCATCACTATATGTACACATACTTACACATACTTATGTCTTGAAGCCTATATACATATATACGTATACAAAGGATATGCAAAGGAGGTAAAATAGAAAGAAGGATACAACCCCAACTGGAGAAAGATCATTGTTACAATCATGTTGCAAGAGGAAGAGGGGAAGAGTATAAAATGATTGTGATAGGGGAGCTCCATCTCAAAGTCATGATGGAGGAGAAGAAGTAAAAGACTATAAAAAGGGTGTGATAAGGGGAGCAATAACTAGCAGGGTGAGATGAAAGGAGAGAGACCAAGCATTGTGTTAAGATGGTGGGAGAAGGTGGAGAAGAAATTGACACCATGAACACCAAGCCACCATAGAGTGTTGCAATTTTGAAGTGGTACATAAAGTGAGAGACCAAGCATTGTGTTAGGATGGTTGGACAAGGTAGAGAAAAAATCGACCAACTGAACACCAAGCCATCAAAACGTGTTGCAAGTTGGAAGTGCTACATAAAATTGCAACAACGACTGTAACAAGGGCAAGTGGGAAATTATTAACAATGCTTGTGAAAGATGGGGTGTACCCATAAGGGTGAGGTGGGAAGAGAGTGCCGAGTTCGTGTTAAGATTTTGCGCATCAAGCAGGGGTGAACTACGACCGTGAGGCGGTGGGAAATTATTAACAATGCTTGTGAAAGATGGGTGTACCTATAAGGGTGAGGTGGGAAGAGAGAGTGCCGGACTGTTAAGATGGCTGCACCAAGCAGGTCGAGAACTACAAGTAACAAGGATGTGGGAAATTATTAACAATGCTAGAAAGATAGGGTGTACTGACGCGACTTTTGCCGATGGCTACCGCGCACAATCCGTGTCGTTGTAGTAAGGAGTTCGTTCCACGGGGAATGGTCTCGTGCTTATTACGAGCTCTACGACTGCTCGCTGAGCGGACTTCATCATGTTGGGTCGTGACTCCACAACCCTAAGTGTGCCCTCCACAACTCGTCGGACGAGGCGGCGCGACCGCCGGACCTTCCCACAACCACCCGATTTCTCCGATTACCTAACGAGGTTTAGCGGCGTTCCTTCGTCGATCTCGTACTCTAGCGGCCCTCAACTCTGTCCGCCACAACTCCACCTCAACACACACTGCTTGACCCTTCTCCCTTATCCATTCCAGCTAGTAGTCACAACACCAACACGCCGATGTATTCACGGGCCGCCTTTGCCTTCCAGCGCTTCACGCCCGGGTAACCCGCGGCTGCAACCCGACCTCCGTTCCGGCCTCAAGGATGGCTTCCGCAGTCACCCCAGCGCCTCCTAATCCCCTCCAGTGCTTCCGCGTTACTGTGGCTTGCGACTGCATCCCCGACCTCCGTTCCGGCGACCTCAAGGATGGCTTCCACCCCAGCGGAGTCACCCCAAGCGCCTCTAAGCTCAGTCCGACCCCGATGCACCCATCAAGCGTGTTGGCGGAGCTCGTCACGAGCTCTAAACACATCCCTCTACCACCAATTAATCACCGCGGTGGCGAGGAACTCACTCCGCTCCTCGAGCCACGGAGAGCAAACACCACAGGCCGAAGATGGTACCGGGATAGTCCGTCTTGGGCCGAGCCTTCCTATACTCCCATACCCTAACCTAACCGCCTATGTATGTATCCTAACCACAGGTCGTAGTAACGGCGTGGCTCATCCTGCGCGGACTTCTTGCACCAGCTTCCCCAAGCAGTAGATCCATGCGGCGATGCCCACCAAACTAAACCCGGCGAGACCACTCCGTCGGACCTCGCCCGAGACCACTCCGACCTCGCCAGACCCTCCGTCGGACCTCGCCGGACGGACCACTCACGGACCTCGCGGGCAGACCCTCCGTCGGACCTCGCCCGAGCGGACCACTCCGTGAGACCTCGCCGGGCAGACCACTCCAGACCTCGCAGACCCTCCGTCGGACCTGCCGGGCAGACCACTCATCCGGACCTCGCCCGGACGGACCACTCGTCGGACCTCGCCGGCAGACCACTCCATCGGACCTCGCCGAGACGGACCTCATCGGACCTCGAGCAGACCACTCCGTCGGACCTCGCCGGCAGACCACTCGTCGGACCTGACGGACCTCCGTCTCAAGGACGGACCACTCGTCGGACCTCGCCAGACCACTCCTCCCTATCCCTCTTAGATGTGACCCGGCCGAGTACGGACATCGGTTTGGCACTCCATACTCCCTTCTCATCGGCGGCCTCGCCAACACCCCGAACAATACTCCGCTCTTCAGTCGGACTCTCCCTTCTCGGCTTTTACTACCTCCTCGGTGTCGCCAGTTGGCAACATTGGGAACCTTTTACCAAGATTCATCCTCCGTTGAGGATGAGTCGCCCTCCTCCTCCGAGGTTGATGTGTCGTCCTCCCCAGCGCCCGTGCCCATCTTCTTTCTCCCTTTGAGCATGCTGGGCCTCCCGCTAGATTCGCACCCTCGGCGTCCGGTCCTGTGCATCCTCCCTACTTCTATATACTCCACAAACTGCCCGACCATTACACCCATCCACAACCGCAATCTGGCAGCCGTCCTACTCCTACCTACTAACTCAGGCAGCAGTCCACAACAATACCATTCCCCGGCAACGGCGCCAAAATGTGGCGCGACTTTCGATGTGCGGTAGGCGCGCACAATCCGTGTCGTTGTAGGAAGGAGTCCGTTCCCAGGAATGGTCTCGTGCTTATGCTGAGCTCTATCGCTGAGCGGACTTCATCATGTTGGGTCGGCTCCACAACCCTAAGTGTGTGCCCTCCACAACTCGTCGGACGGTAGCGCGCGTGCCGGACCTTCCCACAAACCACCCGGTTTCTCGATACGGAGCAGGTTTAGCGGCGTTCCTTGATCGATCGTACTCTAAGCCCAGGCTCCTCAACTCGTCCGCCACAACTCCACCTCAACACGCAGTAACCGACCCTTCTCCCTTATCCATTCGGCTAGTAGTCACAACACCAACACGCCGATGTATTCACACGCCGCCTTTGCCTTGCTTCGCGGAGAAGTAGCTGCGACTGCATCCCCGACCTCCGTTCAGTGACCTCAAGGATGGCTTCCGTGAGTCACCCCAAGCGCCTCCTAATCCCCTCGGCCTTCACGTTGGAGAAGTGGCTTGACTGCATCCCCACGACCTCCGTTCAGCCCGGCCTCAAGGATGGCTTCCACCAGTGAGTCACCCCAGCGCCTCCTAAGCTCGAGTCCGACCCGATGCACCCATCAAGCGTGTTGGCGGAGCTCGTCACGAGCTCTAAACACATCCCTCTACCACCAATTAATCACCTGCGGTGGCGAGAACTCACTCGCTCCTCGAGCACGGAAGGCAAGAAAAACACCGCAGGCCGAAGATGGTACGGGATAGTGCCGTCTTGGGCGAGCCTTCCTATATACTCCCATACCTAACCTAACCCGCCTATGTATCTAACCAGTCATTAATGTAGCCAGGGGCGTAGCTCATCCTGCGGACTTCTTGCAGTCCCCTAAGCTTGATCCATGCGGCGTGCCTGGCTTAAACCACCGCCGGACGACCACTCCGTCGGACCTCGCCGGACGGACCCTCCGACCTCTCAGGGCGGACCACTCGTCGGACCTCGCAGGCAGACCACTCCGTCGGACCTCGCCGGGCAGACCACTCCGTCGGACCTGCCCGGGCAGACCCTCCGTCGGACCTCGCCCGAGCAGACCACTCCGTCTGCCGGGCAGACCACTCCGTCGACCTCGCCGACGACCACTCCGTCGGACCTCGCCAGACGGACCCTCCGTCAGACCTCGCCCGGGCAGACCTCGGACCTCGCCCGGGCAGACCACTCCGTCGGACCTCGCCGGGCAGACCACTCCGTCGGACCTCGCCGGGCAGACCACTCCGTCGGACCTCGCCCACGGACCACTCCGTCGGACCTCGCCGAGACGGACCACTCCGTCCTCGGACCGAGGTCTAGGGATTGCACAGCAAGTGCAATCGGCCCAGCCTTATTGGCTAACTCCTCCCTATCCCTCTTAACGATGTGACCAAAAAAGCAAAACAAGCGCCAAATGCGGACGCCGGTTTGGCACTCCACATACTCCCTTCTCATCATTGGCGGCCTCACCCCGAACAATACTCCGCTCTTTAGTCGGACTCTCCCTTCTCATTTTACTACCTCCTCGGTGTCGGCCAAGTCGGCAACATTGGGAACCTTTTTACCAAGATTCATCCTCGTTGAGGATGAGTCGCCCTCCTCCTCGAGGTTGATGTGCCGTCCTCCCGGACGGAGAGCAAACACAGGCCTTGAAGATGGTACAGGATAGTCTGCCGTCTTGGGCGAGCCTTCCTATATACTCCCATACCCTAACCTAACCCGCCTATGTATGTATCCTAACACAGGTCATTAGTACCTGGGCGTAGCTCATCAACTGCGGACTTCTTGCAGTGCCTTCGCAGTAGATCCATGCCAGCGATGCCCACCAAACTAAACCACCGGCGACCACTCCGTCAGACCTCGCGGGCAGACCACTCGCCGGACCTCTCAAGGACGACCACTCCGGACCTCGCGGACGACCACTCCGTGACCTCGCCGGGCAGACCACTCCGCCAGACCTCGCGGGCAGACCACTCTCGCCCGAGCAGACCCTCCGTCAGACCTCGCCGGGCAGACCACTCGTCGACCTCCAGACCTCGCCAGACCTCGCCGGCAGACCCTCCGTCGGACCTGCCCGGGCAGACCACTCCGCCGGACCTCGCCCGGGCAGACCACTCCGCCGGACCTGCCCGGGCAGACCACTCCGTCGGACCTCGCCCGAGCAGACCACTCGTCGGACCTACGACGGACCACTCCGTCGGACCTCGCCGACGGACCACTCCGTCCTCCAGCGGACCGAGGTCTAGGGATTGCACCTAAGTGCAATCGGCGAAAATGGCCTTATTGGCTAACTCCTCCCTATCCCTCTTAGATGTGACCCAAAAAAGCAAAACAAGCGCCAAAATGCGGACATGGTTTGGCACTCCACATACTCCCTTCTCATCATTGGCGGCCTCGCCAACACCCAGTACTCCGCTCTTTCCGTGGACTCTCCCTTCTCGGCTTTTACTACCTCCTCGGTGTCGACAAGTCCGGCAACATTGGGAACCTTTTTACCAAGATTCATCCTCGTTGAGGATGAGTCGCCTCCTCCTCGAGGTTGATGTGCCGTCCTCCCGTGCCGTGCCCATCTTCTTTCTCCCTTTGAGCATCTTTGGGCCTCCGCTAGATTCGCACCCTCGGTCAGGTCCTGCATCCTCCCTACTTGTATACTCCACAAGCGCCCGACCATTACACCCCCACAAAATCGGCGGCCGTCCTACTCCTACCTACTAACTCGTGAGTCCACAACAATACCATTCCCGAGCAGCGCCAAAATGTGGACTTTCGATGGCCGGTAGCGCGCACAATCCGTGTCGTTGTAGGAAGAAGTCGTTCCCGAATGGTCTCGTGCTTATAGCACAGCTCTGACTCTAGACGGACTTCATCATGTTGGGTCGGCTCCACAACCCTAAGTGTGCCCTCCACAACTCGTCGGACCGGGCGCGCGTGCGGACCTTCCCACAACCACGGTTTCTCGGTACTACGGAGCAGGTTTAGCGGCGTTCCTTGATCGATCTCGTACTCTAGCGCCCAGGCGCTCCTCAACTGTCCACAACTCCACCTCAACACACCGCAGTGACCCTTCTCCCTTATCCATCCATTAGTCACAACACCAACACGCGATGTATTCACGGGCCGCCTTTGCCCCTTGGGCCTTCACGTTGCGGGAAGCTTGCGACTGCAACCCCACCTCCGTTCGGCCTCAAGGATGGCTTCCATGAGTCACCCCAAGCGCCTCCTAATCCCTCCAGCTTCACGTTGCGGAGTGGCCCATCCCCACGGCCTCCGTTCAGTGACCTCCAAGGATGGCTTCCGCCCGAGTCACCCCAGCGCCTCCTCTCGGGTGGGCCGATGCACCCATCAAGCGTGTTGGCGGGCTCGTCACGAGCTCTAAACACATCCTCTACCACCAATTAATCCTGCAGTGGCGGGAACTCACTCCGCTCCTCGAGCCTGCAGCAGGCCGAAGATGGTACCGGGATAGTCTGCCGTCTTGGGCCGAGCCTTCCTATATACTCCCATACCCTAACCTAACCTATGTATGTATCCTAACCACAGGTCGTGGTAGCCGGGGCGTAGCTCATCACTGCGCGGACTTCTTGCACCGGTACTTCCCAGCAGTAGATCCATGCCAGCGATGCCCACCAAACTAAACCACCGGCGAGACCACTCCGTCGACCTCGCCGGGCAGACCCTCGCCGGACCTCTCAGAGCAGACCACTCCGTGACCTACCGCGGGCAGACCCTCCGTCGACCTCGCCCGGCAGACCACTCCGAGACCTCGCCGGGCAGACCACTCCATCGAACCTCGCCGAGCAGACCCTCCATCGAACCTCGCCGGGCAGACCACTCCGTCGACCCTGCCCGGGCAGACCACTCCGTCAGACCTCGCCGGCAGACCACTCCGGACCTCGCCGGGCAGACCCTCCGTCGGACCTCGCCGAGCAGACCCTCGCCGGACCTCGCCGGGCAGACCCTCCGTCGGACCTCCGAGCAGACCACTCGTCGGACCTCGCCGGACGGACCACTCGTCGGACCTCGACGGACCACTCGTCCTCCAGCGGAGGTCTAGGGATTGCCACAGCAAGTGCAATCGGCCTATGAGCTAACTCCTCCCTATCCCTCTTAGCGATGCTGACAAAAAAAGCAAAACAAGCCGCCAAAATGCGGACATGGTTTGGCACTCCATACTCCCTTCTCATCATTGGCGGCCTCGCCAACACCAGGCAATACTCCGCTCTTTTTGGACTCTCCCTTCTCACTTTACTACCTCCTCGTGTCGGCCAAGTCCGGCAACATTGGGAACCTTTTTACCAAGATTCATCCTCGTTGAGGATGAGTCGCCCTCCTCCTCCGAGGTTGATGTCGTCCTCCCAGCGCCCGTGCCCATCTTCTTTCTCCCTTTGAGCATGCGGGCCTCCCGCTGGGTCGCACCCTCGGCGTCCGGTCCTATGCATCCTCCCTACTTGTATACTCCACCTGACCATTACACATCCAGCCTTAATCGGCGGCCGTCCTACTCCTACCTACTAACTTTCGGGCGGGTCCACAACAATACCATTCCCGGCAGCGCCAAAATGTGGCGCGACTTTTCTTGATGGCGGTAGCGCGCACAATCCGTGTCGTTGTAGGAAGGAGTCCGTTCCCAGGAATGGTCTCGTGCTTATTGCACGAGCTCTGACCTATCGCTGAGCGGACTTCATCATGTTGGGTCGGCGGCTCCACAACCCTAAGTGTGTGCCCTCCACAACTCGTCGGACCGGTAGCGCGACCGGACCTTCCCACAACCCAGTTTCTCGATTACTCGGAGCAGGTTTAGCGGCGCGTTCCTTAATCGATCTCGTACTCTGGCGCCCGGCGCTCCTCAACTCTGTCCGTAGCCACAACTCCACCTCAACACACACGCCGTAACCGACCCTTCTCCCTTATCCATTCGGCTAGTAGTCACAACACCAACACGCCGATGTATTCACGGGCCGCCTTTGCCTTCCTGCCCGTTAGCGGGTAAGACTGCAACCCCACCTCCGTTCCGGCCTCCAAGGATGGCTTCCATGAGTCACCCCAGCGCCTCCTAATCCCCTCCGGTGCTTCACGTTGCGGAGAAGTGGCCATGACCTGCATCCCCGACCTCCGTTCCGGCCTCAAGGATGGCTTCCACGGTCACCCCAAGCGCCTCCTAATCGGTCCCCGATGCACCCATCAAGCGTGTTGGCGGGCTCGTCACCAGCTCTAAACACATCCCTCTACCACCAATTAATCACCTGCGGTGGCGAGAACTCACTCCGCTCTCTCGAGCACGGAGGCACACGGGCCTTGAAGATGGTACCGGGATAGTGCCGTCTTGGGCGCGAGCCTTCCTATACTCCCATACCCTAACCTAACCTAACCGCCTATGTATGTATCTAACCACAGGTCGTGGTAACCGGGCGTAGCTCATCACTGCGCCGGACTTCTTGCTTGCCCCGCCAAACAAGAGATCCATGCCAGCGATGCCCACCAAACTAAACCACCGGCGACCACTCGGTCGGACTTCGCCCGGGCAGACCACTCCGCCCGAACCTCTCAGGCAGACCCTCCGTCGAACCTCGCGCCAGACCCTCGCCAGACCTCGCGAGCAGACCACTCCGCCGACCTACGCGGGCAGACCCTCCATCCGGGCCCTCGCCCGAGCAGACCCTCCTCCGACAGACCCTCGCCGACCTCGCGAGCCAGACCACTCCGCCGACCTCGCCCGGTCCGTCGGACCTGCCGGGCAGACCACTCGAGACCTCGCCGGGCAGACCACTCCGTCGGACCTCGCCACGGACCCTCCGTCCAGACCTCGCCGGGCAGACCCTCCGTCGGACCTCGCCGGGCAGACCACTCCGTCGGACCTCGCCGACGGACCACTCCGTCCTCCAGCGGACCGAGGGTCTAGGGATTGCCCTAGTGCAATCGGCCGAAAATGGCCTTATTGGCTAACTCCTCCTATCCCTCTTAGCGATGTGACCCGAAAAAAAAGCAAAACAAGCCGCCAAAATGCGGACATCGGATTTGGCACTCCACATACTCCCTTCTCATACATTGGCGGCCTCGCCAACACCCATACTCCGCTCTTTCGTGGACTCTCCCTTCTCGGCTTTTACTACCTCCTCGGTGTCGCAAGTCCGGCAACATTGGGAACCTTTTTGCAAGATTCATCCTCCGTTGAGGATGAGTCGCCCTCCTCCTCCGAGGTTGATGTCGTCCTCCCGGTAGCCGTGCCCATCTTCTTTCTCCCTTTGAGCATCTTTGGGCCTCCAGGGCGCACCCTCCAGGTCCTATGCATCCTCCCTATACATATACTCCACAAGCGCGAGCCATTACACCCATCCCCGCAATCTGGCGGTATCCTACTCCTACCTACTAACTCGGCGGTCCACAACAATACCATTCCCGACAGCGCCAAAATGTGGCGACTTTCTTGCGTAGCGCGCACAATCCGTGTCGTTGTAGAAGGAGTCGTTCCCGAGGAATGGTCTCGTGCTTAATGCACTGAGCTCTGACCTATCGCTGAGCGGACTTCATCATGTTGGGTCGGCTCCACAACCTAAGTGTGTGCCCCTCCACAACTCGTCGGACGGGTAGCGCGTACCGGACCTTCCCACAACCACGGTTTCTCGGTACTAGGAGCAGGTTTAGCAGCGCGTTCGCCCGTCGATCTCGTACTCGCCCGGCGCTCCTCAACTTCCCACAACTCCACCTCAACACACACTGTGTAACGACCCTTCTCCCTTATCCGGTGGTAGTCACAACACCAAGCTTGTATGTATTCACACCGGGCCGCCTTTGCCCTTCCGGGCACTGACCTGCAACCGACCTCCGTTCAATGACCTCAAGGATGGCTTCCGCCCTGAGTCACCCCAGCGCCTCCTAATCCCCTCCAGCTTCACGTTCTGCGGAGCCCCGGCTGCATCCCCGGCCTCCGTTCCAGCCTCAAGGATGGCTTCCACCCGGCGGGTCACCCCAAGCGCCTCCTAAGCTCAGTCCGACCCGATGCACCCATCAAGCGTGTTGGCGGGCTCGTCACGAGCTCTAAACACATCCCTCTACCACCAATTAATCACCTGCGGTGGCGGGAACTCACTCCGCTCCTCGAGCACGGAGGCAGAGCACGGAGGCGCGAAGATGGTACCGGGATAGTCTGCCCGTCTTGGGCGCGAGCCTTCCTATACTCCCATACCCTAACCTAACCGCCTATGTATGTATCCTAACCAGGTCGTAGTCATGGAGGGCGTAGCTCATCACTGGCGGACTTCTTGCACCAGCTTCCGCCAAGCAGTAGATCCATGCAGTGATGCCCACCAAACTAAATCACCGGCGAACCACTCCGTCAGACCTCGCCCGGGCGGACCACTCGCCGAACCTCTCAGGCAGACCACTCGCCGAACCTCTCAGGCAGACCCTCCGCCAGACCTCGCCGGGCAGACCCTCCGTCAGACCTCGCCCGGCAGACCACTCAGCCAGACCTCGCCGAGCGACCACTCCGTCGGACCTCGCCGGGCAGACCCTCCATCAGACCTCGCCCGACGACCACTCGCCGACCTCGCCGGGCAGACCCTCCGTCGGACCTCGCCGAGCAGACCCTCCAGACCTCGCCGGGCAGACCACTCCATCAGACCTCGCGGGCAGACCACTCCGTCGGACCTCGCCCGACCAGACCACTCGTCGGACCTCGCCCGGGCAGACCCTCCCGGCCGGACCTCGCCGGACGGACCACTCCGTCCTCCAGACCGAGGGTCTAGGATTGCCACCAAGTGCACGGCGAAAATGGCCTTAGCTAACTCCTCCCTATACATATACTCCACAAGCGCGAGCCATTACACCCATCCCCGCAATCTGGCGGTATCCTACTCCTACCTACTAACTCGGCGGTCCACAACAATACCATTCCCGACAGCGCCAAAATGTGGCGACTTTCTTGCGTAGCGCGCACAATCCGTGTCGTTGTAGAAGGAGTCGTTCCCAAGGAATGGTCTCGTGCTTAATGCACTGAGCTCTGACCTATCGCTGAGCGGACTTCATCATGTTGGGTCGGCTCCACAACCTAAGTGTGTGCCCTCCACAACTCGTCGGACGGGCGCGCGCCGGACCTTCCCACAACCACGGTTTCTCCCCATACGGAGCAGGTTTAGCGGCGCGTTCGCCCGTCGATCTCGCTCTAAGCGCCCGGCGCTCCTCAACTCTGTCCGGCCACAACTCCACCTCAACACACCGCGTAACCACGACCCTTCTCCTTATCCATCCCCGGCTAGTAGTCACAACACCAACACGCCCGATGTATTCACCGGGCCGCCTTTGCCGCCGGTGCACTTCACGTTGGAGAGGCAGCGACTGCAACCCCGACCTCCGTTCCAGCCTCCAAGGATGGCTTCCATGAGAGTCACCCCAGCGCCTCTAATCCCCTCCAGTGCTTCCGTTGCGGGAGCTTGGACTGCAACCCCACGACCTCCGTTCAATGACCTCAAGGATGGCTTCCATGACGAGTCACCCCAAGCGCCTCCTAATCCCCTCCAGTGCTTCCGCGTTACCGGAGAAGTGGCTTCGCCCGTCGATCTCGTACTCGCCCGGACGGACCTCCGTTCCAGCCTCAAGGATGGCTTCACCAGCTGAGGTCACCCCAAGCGCCTCTAAGCTCGAGTCCGACCCGGTGCACCCATCAAGCGTGTTGGCGGGCTCGTCACGAGCTCTAAACACATCCCTCTACCACCAATTAATCACCTGCGGTGGCGGGAACTCACTCCTCCTCGAGCACGGAAGGCAAGAGCACACGGAGGCGCGAAGATGGTACCGGGATAGTCTGCCCGTCTTGGGCCTTGAGCCTTCCTATACTCCCATACCTAACCTAACCCGCCTATGTATGTATCCTAACCACAGGTCGTGGTAACCCGGCAGGGGCGTAGCTCATCAACTGCGCGGACTTCTTGCAATTGCTTCCCATAAAGCAGTAGATCCATGCGGTGATGCCCACCAAACTAAATCACCACAGCGGCGAACCACTCCGGACCTCGCCGGGCAGACCACTCGCCGAACCTCTCAGGCAGACCACTCCGCCGGACCTCTCAGGCAGACCACTCCAGACCTACGCCCGGGCAGACCACTCCGTCGGACCTCGCCGGGCAGACCCTCATCAGACCTCGCCGGGCAGACCCTCCGTCCAGACCGCCCGGGCAGACCCTCCGGCCAGACCTACGCCGGGCAGACCACTCATCCGACCTCGCCGAGCAGACCACTCCGTCGGACCTCGCCCGGCAGACCCTCCGTCCAGACCTACGCCGAACCACTCCGCCAGACCTCGCCCAGGCAGACCACTCCTCCGGACCTCGCCGGGCAGACCACTCCGTCGGACCTCGCCCGGGCAGACCCTCCGTCGGACCTCGCCGGACGGACCCTCCGTCCTCCAGACCGAGGTCTGGGGATTGCCACAGTACTGTCACGGCGAAAATGGCCTTATTAGCTAACTCCTCCTATCCTCTTAACGATGTGACCGAAAAAAAGCAAAACAAGCCGCCAAATGCGGACATGGTTTGGCACTCCACAGTACCCATAAGGGTGAGGTGGGAAGAGAGTGCCGAGTTCGTGTTAAGATGCATTTGCACCAAGCGGTCAGGCCGACAAAAATTAATACCAAGCCTCCAAAGCATGTTGCAATGTGGAAGTGTAACAAAAAATTGCAACATCGTATATTTTATGTGGCTTTTCTGAACTGCCGTTATCGGCCGTGTGTCGAGGTGTGGAATGCATGCTAACTCCTCCTTCTCCTGCATAATAAGTTCAACCAAAGGAACACGTGAAGTAGGAACGGGGAATTGAGTAATGGTGTCACTATCATCAAATAATGAATTATCATTATCCTCATCGAAAAGAGGAATAGGATTGCCAAAGTCGTTACCTCCCACTGAAGGAGAAAATAGGTGAGACTCATGAAAGGTGTCACTTCCTGCATATAGAAGCTTTCCGGTAGAAGGATCAAATAATTTGTAACCCTTGATGCCTTCAGTATAGCCAATAAAAGTGTATTTGGCAACCTTGGGATCTAACTTACGTTGTGTTTTAGGAATAAAAACATAAGCAGGAGATCCAAATATTCGAAGATGATCGATAGAAGGTTTTTTACCAATAAATGCTTCATATGGAGTAATATCTTTTACTGTAGATGTAAGCAATCGATTGATAATATAAGTGGCTATAAGAATAGCTTTTGCCCAATAAACTTTTGGAAGTTTTGCTTGGGATAATAAATAGCCAGTAATTTCTTGGAGGCGTAGATTCTTGTTTTCTGCTATGCCGTTTTGCTGAAGAGTGTGTACAACAGGGAGTTGTTGAGCTATACCTTCAGCTCGACAAAAATCAGCAAATTCATGTGATGTAAACTCTCCACCGTTATCGGAACGTAAGGTCTTGAGTTTTTTATCTGTTAATCTCTCTGCCCATGTCATGTAATCCTTGAAGAAATGATAAGCATCACTCTTGTGTTTGAGGATATAGGTGAGGACAAAATGAGAGAAGTCATCTGTGAATGTCAAAAAGTATCTGGTACCACTAAAAGAATGTGTAGAGATGGGACCACAAATGTATGTGTGAACAAGCTCGAGAGGGGATGTAGCCCTCTGTGATCAAGAGCAGGGTGTCATTTTGACCCCGTCCCAAGCTCGGTCCCGGTCCCGGCATGTGTTAAAAAAAACATGGGACCAGAGGTTTTTCAAGAGTCCGGTCCCCACCCTCGGTCCCCTATTACCCTCGGGGACCGAGGGTTCCTCAAAATCTGGTTTAAAATTAGTAAATTATTTAATTTTATATCAAGGATTTATATTTATTATGAACACATGGACATCTTATCATGGGTAAGTTTGCAATCTGCCGGCTAGAGGCTGCGTCTATGAGGACTCCATGATCTGCGATCTTTATATTATTATTTATAAATTATTTATTTAATATTTATTATATTTAATGACCAAGGGTGTACATAAAAAGTCCTGCTAGGTGGGACAGCGTAGCTAGGTAAGCGGTCCGGGGCCAGCTAGTACTCGGTCAAAATGACTCGGTGAGCTAATCTCGTCAAAATGACACCCTGATCAAGGTAGGCGGTCCCGGGGACTGAGCTAGTACTCGGTCAAAATGACTCCCGGGGACTGAGCTAGTACTCGGTCAAAATGACACCCTGATCAAGGTAGGCGGTCCCGGGGACTGAGCTAGTACTCGGTCAAAATGACTCCCCGGGACTGAGCTACTCGGTCAAAATGACTCCCGGGGACTGAGCTAATACTCGGTCAAAATGACTCCCGGGGACTGAGCTAGTACTCGGTCAAAATGACTCCCGGGGACTGAGCTAGTACTCGGTCAAAAATGACACCCTGCTCAAGAGCAAGGTGCTCGGATATCATGATGAAAATCTCAAGAGCAAGGTGCTCGGATATCATGATGAAAATCACACACTTGCTCAAAGATGTTTGTAGCATTGCATTAAATGGACAAAGCAAGTATTTATAAAGTAGAGGTGGTTATAGGTGTTTGTAATCAATATAACCAATATAACAACTAACTGAATAAATAACCACTTCTAGTCCTATGAAATAAATAATATTTAATTTTGGATTTCTAGTGCCTAATGAATAGTGTCCTAAATAGTCATATTTTTTATCACAAGTGTGCCTTGAAGTTCTTGAGATTGGAGCACCTTCTGCTCCGCCTCGTCCAGTGAATCGGAGATTGGAGCACCTTCTGCTCCGCCTCGTCCAGTGAATCCGATTCACTGGCGGTCAACTGCGGGATGAGGGGGAGGGCTTCTATCTTTGCCATCCCCTCTCCAAGGCCGCCTGCCTCCTTTCCACATAGATGGCCCCTAGGGTCCGGACCAAATCCTGCAGGTCCAGGTCCTCATGCCGGGAAGTCCTTCTCATAGCTTGTCGCTTCCTTGGCGGCGACGACGTCTAGGAGCTGGGGGCGCTTGCCGCGATTCCTTGGAGAGGAAGGGGAAGGGGGAGAGGGAACTTCGTTGTGCGGCTCACTTCCATCCTTGTGCCGCGGTGGAAGTTCCTCTCATAGGATCAGTCTCGAAGCAACAGGATTGCCGTAGTAGCGGCCTTGGTCGTAGTGGCGGTTGAGGCTACTGTAGCCTCAGCCGCCACAACGCAGTGCTCGTAGTCGTGGTTTCATCAGGCAGCGGTATGGGCACTTGTGGCCCCCTTCCCCCAAGTACTGCGGTGGACAGTGCTGTTGCCGCTCTAGTGACCGTAGTACGGGCACGGCCCTCGTAGGTGTGCTACATGGCAGTAGCCTCCGAGCCTAGACAAGATTCTTCCTCCCTCTTAACTATTGCTGAGGCTCCGACTGCCATCACGCCACCGGAACTTCCGCCTCAGATGATCTAGCCTCCCTCAGTTGCCTGGGCACTCCCCATTCAAAGGTCGCTGCTGCCAACTCCTCCTCCCGCATGCGGAAATTGATGCGGTACAACTTCACCAGGCAAGGTGTCAGCAAGGACAGCGGGTATTGCAATGGTCCCTTCAAAGCCTCCCTCTCCTCCTCTGCCCTCTCGTAGAGCACCAATCCCCAATCTACTATGTAGTGCCGGTGCAGGATGTCATCTAGGAAATAGAGGTAGATATCGTTCAGATGGTCTTGTTTGCTGGAGGCCCTAAAGGTTTCCACCAACCTCGCTACTACCTGATGCCCCCTGTCCTTCATGAGGCTGATCTTCCAGCCGTTGGAGGTCTTGGCCCTACCCTTCGCATTCCCGAACAGTTCAGCTATCTGCGACACATGTTCCGGCGTCTTCTCTAACAAAATGGTCTCCCCCATGGCCTCCTCATCCGGGCGGTGAGCGTCTCGGCCTATGGTGTTCAACTGGTGGGATTGGCCGGTATGGAACCCCGTCGGCAGTCGTTGTAGAGGTTGCGCGCACATTCATAAACGAGCTCCTCACTCTCATAGTTCCATCCCTCGCGCTTGAACCCCAGGTCGTATTCTTCCACCAAGCTTCCAGCTTGCTCCAACCATTGCCTCTAGTTAGGGAAGCCCTTGGTCTTGATGTCCTCCCTCCTAGGCATTCCGGCTCCCGATGTCCCTGCCACCATTCTGCACAAAGAGGCAAAGCTAGGCGGCGGATAGAGAGGAAGAGTACGTCGGGGTGTCCCGCATTCCAGGATAACGGAAGCGCGCCGCTGAGAGATGCGAGTGTGGTGCGGCGTGGTAGTCAAGAGGAGGGGCAGACATAAGTGGTGGAAAGGAAGGGGAAAAGCAGTTGGAAGCGAGGGCATTGGCGAAAAATGGACGCTTGGGAACCCCCAAGGGCATGAAAGCAGGCGGAGCGTAAGCCTGCACGCTTTCTGCATCCTGTCGCCATCACTGCATGCCATTTCGACGTTACGATCCAACTGCCAGCGTACCCGCCTGAGCCGTCACTTCTCATTACTGCCATTCGTAGCCATGTCAGCCTGTTCCCCACGCTTCGTTCCCGTAGCTTGCGTCCGACACACTGCCGATCGCAGAGTCGATCGGCAGTCCGCTACGCCTGCTGTCACCTGCGTTCCTCGTACCTGCCTTATTAGCCATTTATTACTAACTCTAGCTATGTCAAAAAAACAAAATGAATAATAGGATATTACTTTTGCTTGCGTTGTAAAGGCCTGTGCAAGCATTGGTGCCCCATAAGATGCACACCAGGTTTTGACAGCTTGGCCACAAAGGATGTGGCGACATGGAATGCCCTGATTGCTGGGTATATACTGCGAGGACTCACTCGTTTATTTTAAATGAGTTTAGATACGTGAAACCTTAAGATACTATTATACCAGAAACAACCTAAAACTCCAATTTCGATCGGGAATAATGAGCTGGCATGCTAACTAAGATGGAGATAGTAAAAAATCCAATAAATATTATATATAATATTTAAATAAAATATAAAATATTAGTAATTATGTTCAATATTAATGGTTGCATACAAATACAGTTAATATACCCTATATAGGTATGCTGAACCAAGTGATTCAAAATTCTAAACAAATCATTGAAAACCTTAGATGAGGATGGAAGCACACCTTGGTATACCACTTAAAGTGAGGATGGACGAAATGGAAAAATTGACACTTATTCTGAACACATTCTCTTTCAAATTGTTCTAAACACTTATTCTGAACACATTCTCTTTCAAATTGTTCTAAACGCTCAAAAACTAGTCCAATTAACTCAAAAAATTATCGTAACTTCAATATGTGGTCAGAAACTTGAAATTGCTCGTTGCAAGTAATTCACAGAAATGATGTTAGGCACATGCTACACATAGTCCACTTTTGATTTGTCATCAAATGTAGTCTACCTAAGTGTGCATGCACCCACGAGTAAGGCGTGAGATAAAAGACGTAATTGGAACTCTTTGTTGAATCCAAAATTGTTAATTTTAGAATATTGGATCATTATGAACATCGATTGCCCAAGTTTCTTCTGCAAGAGACAGCCTTTCCATTCATGTTCTAGTGAACTCATTTTGAACCCAAACTCGTGTAGCAACACACAACATCGATTGCACGAAGTTACTTATGGCGACGTCGTCGTGTTACAAACCTACTTGTACATGCTTCGTCTAGTATATATTGACGATATTCTTCGATATTTGTTATTGCATGCACCTCCGGTTTGAACATATCATCCAAATAAAATCTAATGGGAAAATTTAATATTATTTTATATGGTTCATGGGCACATGATCTCCCTCTTTTAACGCGTGCTCCACATAGATACATCTTAATCTTCATCTTATCTGAAACATAAGCAGCTTGTTGTGCACTAGTATAACTCCCACAATAGCGTTGTTTCCATTCATTTGATTTTCTCTTCTTTTCCATTTGTGCATATGGTTGTACGCTTTGCTTGCGACATGCTCTTATAGGACGATTTGAGTGAGAATGTT
Source organism: Anthoceros angustus (assembly GCA_010909165.1). Classification (NCBI taxonomy): domain Eukaryota; kingdom Viridiplantae; phylum Streptophyta; class Anthocerotopsida; order Anthocerotales; family Anthocerotaceae; genus Anthoceros; species Anthoceros angustus. The sequence goes on along the minus strand of VJWM01000063.1, from coordinate 1,052,036 downwards.
TCTCATCGGATGAAGTATAACACAAAACATAACAATTATATATGTCATTAATAGGATTGTGCCCAACTCCTTCATATTGTTGCCCCGACTCTGCTATATATTCATATTTTATCTTTGCATAATGTGTCTGAACCATTTCTTGCATGCTTCTCCATATATATGCCCTAAGTCCTTCTCTTTCAGTACGTCTCCTATGTGGTACAATAGGCTTCAATTTTTGTGGACGTTGGATGCCAGAGATATTGTCTTCATATCCCAATACAATTCCGGGCCCATTGGTTGAGGTTGATGCCTTGTTTGCTCCAAGTTCGGATGGTTGGCGTCCCCACTCACCACATGAAACATGACTTGTCAAAGGCTTGTTACTCAGCTCCTCGTGTCGAAATACAGGATTTTCAATCTTTGTAAAAAGTTGTTGAAACGGATCTTCAACCTCTATAAATTCTTGACAATGTGGTACATATTCAATCTCCATAAATTCTTGACAACCTGGTACATACGGCGAAGGCCTGATTGTGCCAGTTTCCGTTGTGTAAGACTTCATAATTTCCGTGTCCATTTGCCTCGTGTGGAAACTATGTATACGGTTTCCTCATGTGGAAACTATATATATTGTTTCCCTTGTGTAAAAACTATGTATATGGTTTCTCTTGGGAGAAAACTATTTATCCGATACGTGATAATTTTCTTGCGCTGGTGAACTATTTAAGAAATTTGTGAATTCATGAGAAAGAGTTCTAAGTCTCATCAGCACTGGTGGGTGGGAGGTGAACTATTTGAGAAATTTGTGAATTCAAGAGAAAAATTTCTAAGTCTCATCTGGTGGTGGGAGTTATTTTAAATATGATACGAGGCGGTGGGAATTATTTTAAATGTGATCCGAGGCTGAATAACTCACTGGTTAGACGTGGCCTGCAGGGTTCCATATATACTCCTCGGGCAACGAATATAGAAAGCTTTCATTCTTTTTAGGTGTTGAGTTTCTTAAGCCTTCACAAGATTGGATTTCTTAAGTCCCAAGACAGTCCTAAATAGAATTAATCTCAACTTGCTAATCTTTAATCTCGACCTCTCGACCACCGGATGTGACATGTTGCAATTACGAGAAACTCCTAGCGGCCAGCAGCCTGGAGCTCTAGTGAATTATCGCACCAACGATATCACACTCAAATGTACTCACGAAAGCTGCAGAGATAATAGCCCGCAAATGTACTCATGAAAGCTGGAGAGATAAAAGCCCGCGTTAGCAGCTATTGGGTAAAGTGGAGAACGCACACTCAACACCCGATCATGCTGAAGCAAACCGAAGATACAGAGGCAACAAGAGGGAGTACTCACCAGTTTTTTTGACCTGGGCGGTGGAGTCTGGGAGAGTGGAACACCGCTATTGGGAGCACTAAATAACGCCGGAAGGAAACGCAAGATCCTCCTTGAGATCGCGAGTCCCGTGAATGAAAACCCAGCCGACATCTCATCCGCAATCACAGAAACTGCTGACCACGGCCCCGGCCGCTTCCTGCCATTGCTGATCCTCTGCCGCCTCCTACAGCATACGGAGCTCCTGGCGGAAAGCCTCCTCCAACAGGATACCCTGAACCTCGTCCTACTGGACCAGGCAAGTTTGGTGGTGCCGTGTAGTTGAGGACTTGCTGCTGAGGGGGGCCCGTGTATCCAGAAATAGGACCTCTGCCAACGTTGAAGCCACCTGCTCCCTGGTTGCCATGCATGGGTCGACCCCCCTGCGAGTGTCTCTGTGGTCCAGGAGGGCCCCGGCCACCATGATAGTGACCAGACCCTGAGGCTACCTGGGAAGGGTTATGAGGAGGGTAACCGGTTCCCATTCTGGCTGCAGTATCCTGCACACCATGGTGTTGAAAGCGATTGTGACGCTGCTGATAAGTCTTCTGTCGCTTGGCCATGTCATCTTGTTGCTCTCGATGTGGATGTCTCTTTTTCTTGGTTTGGTACTCATGGGAAGCTTCATACTTTGGAAGGCTGCAATGCAAGCATGTTAGGCATTGTTGAAATGGGCCAGTTGCCTCACAAGCAGGTAGGACAGCATAGCACAACACCGCACAGCAGACTGACAGATTCCCAACCGCGCACCTTGAAGCAGAATTAGAGGGTATTTGCATGTTTCTAGCAAAGTGATTACCAACCTGCCTGGTGCAGCGGGAAAAGGATCTGTCCAGAAGTATTCAGCATCCAGTGCATCCTTAGCAGTGATCCTCTGCACAAACATCGAGTTTCATTAGCAGAGTACCACTACCTGGCAGAGTCATGGTTTCTTTAACCCCAAGAATACGTGTCTCACGCAAAGCACACATACCTGCGCAGGATCCAGAGTAAGCATGCGCTCAACGAGGTCTAGAGCATGACGATCGAAACTGCCGGTTCACACAGCAGTCAGGTGTCAGATTTGGCCCCTACTGGCACATGCGATAATTAAAGGCAGCAACAGGGAGGTAGGGTCAATCTCGATGTGGGTGCTTACTGTTTGAACACATCCCGTACTTGACGTTTCATGGTTCGTTCAGGCTTTACGTCATGATACCATGGCAGTTTTGAGACACCGGGCCATAGGCCCTCATCAGGAGATCCACAAAGCTCAAAGATCTTGTTGATCTGTTCAGCCTGCGACATCAACAGCTTACGTTTTAGACCCAAGGCTACGGTATAATTTACAAGGAAACGGGGTACTTCAACTACCTCATGTGTGCCCGGAAGAATAGCCTTTCCCTGGAGAAGCTCAGCAAATATGCATCCGACAGACCACATATCCACTGGTGGCCCGTATCTAGTGGATCCCATAAGCAACTCTGGAGGTCTGAACACAATTGATTGGACTTGGCGTCAAGCAAAAGGAGGGAGGCAATCCGTACTGCAAAAGGCATCTTAAAAAAACTTATACCTGTACCATAGTGTGATCACTCTGTTAGTCAATGCGCCATTGTTATCATTCGAAAATGACCTTGCAAGCCCAAAATCCGCGAGTTTCAATATTCCGTTGTTGTTGATCAAAAGATTTGAGCCTGAAAGACTCACACAGCATCAACGATCGTCCTGTTCTAGACATCTAGCCTAATGCATTGCAGGTAGCTGCCAGCCAGCAATATTACCCTTGATGTCTCGATGCAGAACTTGGTTCACGTGGCAGTAGTGAAGACCAGTTAGAAGCTGCTTCATATAACACTGCGGACACCAAGGAGCTGATCCCTGAGGTGTGCACAGCCACTATAGTGAAAGCACTCTGACGGGTGGGGGCTAACCTTTATCTGTGGCACAGTGAAGTGCATTCCCGGTCTGGCAGCCAGACCAGTCAGATCATGGTCCATGTACTCAAACACCATGTAAATACTTCCTTTATATTTCTGACTCTCAACAGCACCTCCAACCTTCCCTTGATCATCATTTTCATGTCCTGCCAACATCGTGCACAAGCGTATACTCAACCACTCACCCTGACGCAAACCCTAGAATGGCGCACAGAATCCTACCCATACCTTTGGATGTCACGATCTCCTTCAGCTTGATGACGTTGTCATGCTGCAGCTTCTTGAGAATCTTGATTTCCCGGATGGCGGTAATCGGAAACTGCACAGTTGGCGCAGATGGAGTAGAGACGTTACCCCTCTAACCGGCCCCTTGTGTAATTTGTAAGATGGAGCGCGGGGACGGATACAGTGACGCACGCCCTTCAGATATATTACATACCCCCTCCTTCTCGTTGTCCATTCTGATCTTTTTCAGCGCAACAATCTCCCCCGTGGCCTTCTCGCTTGCCATGTACACCTGCCTGCAACAACAACAAACAACGGAATCTCAGCCAACGCGTCTGCTTGAAAAATTAGCCACGGCAAACGCCACACGTGCAAGAACCCACCCGTAAGTCCCTTCTCCAATCTGTTCAATCTTGTCAAAGCAATCCACGCTGCGAGAACCCCAAGACGGGGACTCCTCTAGGTTCAGCTGGCCCGGCCCAGCCACCGCCATATTTCCCTCTTTCCGCTCAGAAGCCCAGTTTTTCAAGGGATGCAACTACAAACTGTGGCAACGACAGCTTCCCCGGCACGCAATCTGGAGCTTGGAATATACATATATAGCTTGACGCAATCTTGCGCGTCGTCACGCTCCAACTTGAATCTTGGTACATACATATGGGCTTTCCAGCTCGCGTGAAAGCCTCGCACTCCTAACCGAGCGAACTATAACGTAGTATCTATACGTATACAGTAGTTAACCGCAGGGCCTCATATGTCGGATAAGACGGGTTCGACTCTGTGGCGGTAGAGGAAGGCCGAGATGGCGATGGCGCAGCCGAGCTTGGCGGCGCAGCATTCCTTGCTCCGAGCGGGAGCGCCGGGGCTCAGCAGGCAGCAGTCCGAGGCATCTCCTTCACGCTCTTTCACGGTGTGCTTCTTGTTCATCTGCTCTTTCAGCGTGTCTCATTCCGGCAGCGTCTCCAACTCTCGGACTGGTGTGTTTGTTTGTGTGGCAGAGCTGTCCAGGCATGCCCCGGTGTGGCGGGACGCAGCTTTCCAGGTTGTCATCGGCTGATAGAGCGAAGCATCTGGAAGTGCAGGTGCGTCCTTTTGTTTGCATTTTTTTGTAAGAAGCAGCGGGAGCGGTAGCGCCGTTGCAGTCTGCTAGGAGCACGGATTTCGTTCTGAAGTGAAGAGAATTCAGTGGAACGGTCACTCCGCACTCGGAGTTAGAAGGCAAACCCGGAATGTGTCTGCGCCCGCGGTAGGATATGCCGAGGGAGTGGAATTCATCAGAGTCTTCAACGACTGGTCGCCTTCGGAAGAGAGCATTAAGACTCTGTGTGAGTAGAAGATTTGAGATCTCTGTGAGTAGAAGATTTTGCTGATGTGCTGAGATTTCTTCGGCATCATTTTTCTTGCCACTTCGCGTGTTGACGTGTCTTGGAACTTGCCACTGCAGATCTGATTATTGCTTGCTTCTTCTCCTGGGGATGCTGCGTTTTCGGTTCCATGAAGGTGAGTTGTGGTTGGTTAGCATTTGCTGTTTTGAGGATATGGTGTAGCCTTTCCAGTGCTTGAGGCCACTCGTTTTATGCTTGTCTTCAGGATCCATTTTACGACAGCGATGGTTATCGAGGCGACGGAGGCAACGGCACTCAGTACTGGATTTATGACAGGGTACAGTAGCACGAACACCTTATTCTGTTCCCGGTGTGTTTGCACCGTGTGAACGCTCTTGAGTGGATGTTTTGAAATATGAGTCTTGTCTGCAGCAAGAGGTCGCTGAAGAGAAGGCTCGCGAAGCACTCTGGAGGGAGGAGCTATTGCAGGAGATCGAAGGGAAGATCGGGGAATTAGGGGAGCTGGCAGAGCCGGAAGGGTTGGGAAAATTGCAACTTGAGGAGGAAAAAGTGAAAGAGCTGGTGTAAGATATTTAGACGAGCTGGTGCATGCCATGAATGCCTCGTTGTCCTGCCTGTAATTACAAGGTCTGCAGCTGATGAGATTGTAAGTCTAATTTTAATTGTAAATTGAGATTTTCTACTCCAGCACATGAAAGTCCTTGCACTATGTCCTTCCATCCAATTGGCTAGAGGGTTCAACAGGAAGTCTCCTCTTCTCGTCGTCCACGAGAATCACTAGGGAGGAGAAGACCGCGGTTTCCTGCTCGTTGACCCAGCAAGTGAGAAAGTAAATCTTTCTGCACGCAGAATGCAACCTTTTGCAGAGGGAGGAGTCCCTTTGGCTTCTTCCCGATCTGCTGATCCCTTGAAATGTTGCTGATCCTATATCCCCTACCACAGCGTCTATAATCGGAGAACGCCTGCGTGGAGCACTGCCCCTTTGTTTCTCCGTTGCTTGCCCTCCCTTGCATTCCCTGAGGGCAGTTCCTAGAAGCCTCTGCAGGTCCGCAAGCGCACATATCACCCCTGCCTTACCTGTTTTCAACAAAGCTGAAGTGTCATCAAACAGCCCTACGCCAAACCTGTACCCTCCAGTATGCCTGAAGACCGGGGAGCAAATCTTCTCAAGGCAGGCAGTCAAACCAATGCTGACAGACTCAGGTGCGAAGGACTCTCCTAACACCTCCGAGATGGTGAGCAGCGTGGAAGCCGCATCTAGTGCATCACTCCGCCAATCTCCGTTGAACAAGCGCACCGTGAAGCAGTAGCTGTACAGAATCTCCGCCAAGTGATAAGCAAGCAAAGGTGACGGCTCCACAGGAGTGAGCTGCGACACCGGAGGCAGAGGCTTGTCTAGGGGCGCCGGTATCTCTGCTACTGCAGCTTCGGAGTCATCACCTTCTTCGTCACCAAGAATCTGTACTCGACGAGTACCATGTTTCGTCAAAGTAATCGTCCTCGCAGCTGCATTATACCACCATGGCTCCCAAGGTATGATCATGTGACTGAGCTCACCAGCTGCCACAGCACGCAGAAATCCCCTTCTCTCCTCTGCCGAGAGATGCTCGAGTGAGTAGTCCCCTCCTAACACAATCAAGCGAGTGACTAACAATGAGCCAGGGTCCACAACAGCGAAGGTGCACATCAAGAAACAGCAAGAGCCTCTCATCTTACCGGCACTCAATCGTTGGATGGTCTCTTCTGATAGCAGACTATCTGCAGCACACCAACTCACAGCCAACGAAGGTCGTTCATCAACAGAGCAGATATTCAGAGCCACCGCTGCCAATCGAAACCCTAGCTACATTCGAACAAGGGAAAAGAATTAACCTCCAAACTAGCGCACCAGCTGTATCTCGATCATCCATCTCGTCAGCATCCTCTAAATCATCCAAAATACTCCTCCCTTCCTCATCGAAGTGAATCCTCTTCAAAGACTCCATCATCTTCCGCTTATTCTCCTCCGTCACCCTGAGGTCCTTCATCTCCGCCAAACAATTCTCCCGATTGAAGGACTCGGTGCATCGCAAACTGTGAGCCTGCAACCATCACAACCATAACCACAATCACTTCACGACCACCCCGTGCCGGCACCTTAAGCCGATCCGAGCAACACAAGCAAAGAGCGCCACCTTGTAGCACTGCAGACAGCAGTACCGCAGATTGCATCGAGGACAAGTGTACTTGGCGTACTGCTTCTGGCAGCTGCTCCATCAGAAACAATAGCGTCAGACAACTCCCTAGATCCGATCAGCAAAAAGAAACAGAATGCAACAAGATACACACACTCGGCAGAAAACGCTCTGCTCCACAATAGCAGAGCTTGAGCTCGGCATAGACGTAGTGATGCCGAAAGCACCAGAGCCAGCCATGCTCCCAAAATCCTCCTCCGCCCGCCTTCCACCTGGACCGAGCTGCAACGGAAGGTCCCCTGATTCGCAATAGCTTCTACACTTCGTGACCAGCGAATTTAAACTCGGTCGTGAACTTACGCCTTGTCCTCGGAGGCTGATGCAAGGCCATTGGTCGCTCCTTCCCAAGCACGTGGCATTCTAGCAGCGCAGCACAAAGGGCAAACCAAGCCCAAGCCAGCCACTGGGGGAGAACGTTGTCCACAGGAACGTGTTTTGTTAAGCAAACCGAGACATTAGTACATCTAAGAATATGTATTAAAGAAATATATATTTAACATCAAAATAAATCCCTAATACGACTTATATATAATGTAGAGGGCGTGTTGCCAAAGCGGCGGTGGTATGTAGGCGGAGGGCGTTGGCGAACGTGTATACATGACAGGCGACTAGCGCAGGGGAGGTCGCTTCTTCGACGGCCGTGGTAGGTAGGTCCTTTTTTATGTCCGATCACAAAATTCTTAGGGCGATAGGTAGTTTGGAGAAAAACGATCAGGGAAGTTAGTCCCCCAGGTGCCCTTTGTTGGGTTAACCCCTTTTTGTTGGGTTAACCCCTTTTTCCGGTGTAGATGATGGTTTTTCCATCTCTTTTCTTTCTACATGAAGTCTCCCCAGTTCGTTTACTTATGTACAATATACCTAGGTACCTATGTACTTATTCCAAACTTTCTTCCTCTTTCTTCCCTCCTCTATTCGGAGAGAAGATAGAGGGGGAGAGAAAGAGGCCCTAATGAAAAAGGGTAAAAGCATAATGTTTTTTTTCCAAAAATTAAGTATTAGGTGAAGATTTAGAATAGGTTTTATCTTTCGATATAGAAAGATTTTGAATAAAAAAGTATATGAAGACTAAGACTCTTCTGTTTCCAAATAAGTTTATTTCCGAATTTTTGCTCTCCGTACTTTGAACTTAGGAATTTCTAGTTGTAGTTATAATAGTGTTGTAAAAGAGTTTCTTGATCGGTTTGAGGGTGCATATGAAAATTTTGTGTCTTCTAGTTTGGAAGGGATCCTATTCATGAGTGCACATTATCATGACTTTCTCTTTTTTAGATGGCCACTCCAGGTTTTGAATTCAAAGGACTACTTTGCAAGACGTAAGATTGTTCATTCGAAAGAACTTAAGACTACTACAATGGGAATATAAGAAGGGGAAGTTACCTGCTTTTTAGGCTGTTTCGTCTTACAAGTCGAGCAGCATTTTTTGTGAAGAAAAAATAAATAATTTTAGTCCTTGAATGCACAATTATTCAGATTGATTTGATTATTTCTCTGCCTTTGCTTGACATTACTTCATTCATGATTGTTTGGGTCTCTATAGTTCCGACATACTTATTCTTTGGATCACTTTCAACCGGGTAGGTAGACAGTGTCTCAGGGTGGTTCTTGCACTATCCACCTTGTTGATTGCCTCAAAGTGGTGGGAATGCGCCTCCGTATTTTTGGACACTGGCAAATGGAAATACAGGATATGTATCAGGAATATGGTGCAGCGGAATGCCGGATATTCTGCGCATTAAAAGCGCATCGGTCAGCAAAGACCGGCTATTTTTAAGGTTACCTGCACCGCAACTCCGGTTACCGCTTTCCGTCCGCCTTCTTCCTCGAGGCTGGCTATGGCCGATTCGACTCGGCGTCTGCGCTTCACTTGCATCTTCTGAATTGCGTGAAGGCGTCCGGGCGCAGCTGCTACCTCGTGTCCCCTGGTCTGGTACGCTGTCGCATTGTGAAAAAAGCGCTTTGATTGGCACAGACCTCGCTGCCTAAGCTTTGGCGATGGCTGTTAGGGATGGTGGCAATTTCTGGCTTGCCGCGGCCGATGCGGGAGCTGGTTGCTGCATGAGCTCGAAATTTGCGTTTGATGGCCGCTGGTGCTGCTTTTGATTACGTGGGATGTTGTTGTGCAGGTGTGTGAGATTTCTGCTTGGCCATTTGGCGGAGCTTGCCGTGGAAGTGAAGAGTGCTTATTGCGGGAGTGAGAGGGAGGAAGGAAGGAAGGAAGGAGGATAGTTTTGAATTTTTGGCAGCTGGACGGAGGACGGACGACCTGGTACATATTGTGACAGTCTGCGGAAGGTGTGGTCATCATGTCGGATAACATGAGGGAAAAGTGGAATCTAATTGGCGAGAGGCTGAAGACTGGGGGTGCGGAGGCGAGCCGGAAGTTCAGTGCCGGGATGAATACCTTCAGCGGCAAAGTGAAGGAGTTGCTTTCGGTCCCCTCGCAGGCGGATAAGCTGGTTGAAGCTGCTACCGCGGAGGACTTGAACGGGCCTGACTGGCACAGGAGTCTTGAGCTCTGCGATCTGGTGAATACGGAGAAGATCAGTGGACAGGATGCTGTTCGGGCTATCAAGAAGCGTCTTCTGTTCAGGAACTCTACGGTGCAGCTTCTTGCGCTCACTCTTCTGGAGACGTGCGTGAAGAATTGTGAAAAGATGTTCTCGGAGGTGGCATCGGAGAAGGTTCTGGATGAGATGGTGAAAATTATAGACGACCGATTGGCTCCGTTAGAGATAAGGGAGAAGGCTTTGAAGCTCATCGAAGCTTGGGGTGAGTCGTCGGACGAACTCCGGTACCTGCCGGTGTATGAGGAAACTTACAAGGTACCGGTTTTCTTTGACTGTTTCTTTTCTGTGAACTAGAGCTGTAGCTATATATTGACAGCTTTGCAGACGAGTTCATCCCATGGCTGCTTATAGCTGCTGGCAGAGAGGATTCATGTGGCTGGTCACTGGAGGAACAAATAGATCTACTGGATATTAGCGGAAAATAGACATTCTGCAGACATTTCCCTGCTTACGTTTCTCTCTTCTGTGACCAGAGCTTGAAATCCAGAGGAGTCAGGTTTCCTGGGAGAGATGCCGAGAGCTTGGCCCCTATCTTCACTCCTCCACAATCAGTGGCTACAGTTATTCCTGCAGACAACTTGGTGGCAAGTCAGGGCCGTGACCTGGCACCTTCGGATCCGAAGGAGACTCTTGATATTGCACGTAACAGTGTGGAGCTACTTTCAACTGTATTGACTTCGTCTCCCCAGAATGAGATCCTGAAGGTGTGTACTCCTGTTCCTCTACAATGCAGCCTCTGTTGTCTGAATTTGCAAGCTATTCTCAAGGCTCCATTAAATGGATGTTTGGTCTATGAATGGGGCAAGAAGTGGGTGAATCATGAATATATAATTGCTGAAGTGCTGGTTAAAGTACATGGTATCTCTTCAATGTGAGCAGTGGCACCCAAAGTAGTTGGGCATAGGCTGTCTGTTGCACATGGCCAATACTGGGCACATGTCGTCTGGTCCCCGCAAGGAACTGCTCCCCATTTGGATTCCATGTTGCAGGATGAGCTCACAGTCACCTTGGTGGAGCAGTGTCGTCAATCCCAATTCAGTGTACAGAGGATAATTGAGCGGTCTGGTGATAATGACCCACTTATGTTTGAGGCCTTAAATGTGAATGATGATCTGCAACGAGTGTTATCGAAGTACGAGGAATTTGTGAAAGGGCAAGAAGTTCCAGAGGAGGCTCCGCAGCCTGCTGTGGCTCAGGTCGAAGCATTGGAAGAGGAGGAGTTACATTCGGGAGATCGAGAGGATGCATTGGTCCGCAATCGCCCCAACAAACCTCCAGTTTCTCGTCATCCGCAGGGGGATGATGCAGCTATTGCAGATTTCGATGAAATGCTCTTTGGGCTTTAGGTTGGCGGTCCTGTATAGGAGATTGTGACATCCTAGCCAGGATCTGTGGGGAACAGCTGCCTGTGGTCACGTACATAATTGACAGTTTGATGATGTGAAATATTACATGAGGAACGCAGATAAGGAAGCTCTTATTATGCTACATATATAGAGCGCAGTCAGATCCTGTCTCTGGTACATACCCTACCGACGGCCCACCTTAGATAATTGAATGTGATGGTTTCTTTCTCTTTCTTCTGATGTGCAGCAGCATCAAAGGTTCCCAAGGAAATTGCCTTTAACCTCATCAGACTCTGGTGGCATCCCTGGTTCAAATATTCCAGGCTCGGTATTGGGAGTCATGGTACGTAACATGGGTTGTCACCTGTTAGATTGAATGACGGCCGCCGCTGGAGGCCCTTCTTTCGCCTTGTTTCCGTGTGCTCTGGCCTTGTCCTTGCGCTTGCGCCTGTATAGACCAGGTGTAGATACATTACTTTTTTTCACGTCAGCACGTACTAAATGCTGCCAAGGCTCTTTCTAGGTAGGCGACAGCTGATTAGATCTGTGTTCAAAGGCCCAGACTCCCTTCCCCCTCCTAACCCTAATCTCCCCTCACCTAGCTAGACCAGGGTCCTGGGATGAGGACACGGCAGTGTGCGTGTTTTCCGTGAATTTTCTATGGCGGTGAGTTCCACCAATTCTGAGCTTTGATTTGTAGGGGGGACCTGCTGGGCTGGGGCTGGCCGGATTCGGTCAGGGCGAGCAGGAAGAAGAAGACGACGACGACGACGACAGCGATTGATTCATCAGCTCAGGGATTCAAGGAAAGTTGCATCGGAAGTATCTACATAGTAGTTAGCTACCTAGCTTGTGCAAAGCAAGCGTCACCTGTACAGATTCGAAACGTAGGTGCTTCCCAAAGGCGACTCCACTCATTTGAATAATGATCGGAATATAATAAATCGGACGACGGACGCCAGTCGTGAAGCACGCCGGCCCTTTCCGTCCTTTTCGGAAAGCGTCCCGTCCGGTCACGCCCGGCCTCCGTGAGTTGCATCCGGGTCTGTACTGGCAGCGACAGCGATTGCGGCGCCCTGGGAAGAGCAAAGAATGCATACAGTCTGTTGGCATTTCTCGGGATGGCCTCGAATTGTTCCGTTTGACTTGTGGCTCCTGGTTCGATGCATCTCGGCGGTAAGCTCTTCAATTCTCTTCCACTTTCTTCTCTCGTGAGCTGTTCCCTGTCCCAGCACTTTGCTTCTTCTCCTTACTAATCTTCCCTTTCAACGTGTGCTGAAACAGTTCTTCTGGTTTCAAGAAGCCCGGCTTCCACGGATGGATCATCTTCTGCAGCGCGGCACCAGACCTTCAGCTGCGGCACTGCATTTGTGACCGATGAAGACGTCTGGGAAGATGCTGCTCCTCAGATTCTGCCGGGCTCTGATATTTGTGTTTCTCTTCCGCTATGCTGCACCGGCAGGCGCAGGCGCAGGCGCTGGCGCAGGCGCAGGAGCAGAGCAAACCGACCTCCACCGGGACGCGGAAGCTCTCCTGGAGATGAAGGAGAGCTTCGCCGGCTCCGGCGAGAGCTTGCTGTCCTGGACCAACTCCGGATCCCCCAGCCCCTGCAACTGGACCGGCATCAATTGCAGCGTCTCAAGGACTCGTGAGTCGTCTCACGGCGGCGGATCAAGCCTTCGAGTCACGGAACTGGTGCTGAAGAACGTCTCGCTGCCCGGTAGCTTCTCGCCTGCGATCGGCCGGCTGTCCGCGCTCACCAGCCTGGACCTGTCCTCCACCGGCCTCACCGGCAGCATCCCGGAGGAGATGTGGAACCTCACCCGCCTCACCGTGCTGCGCCTCGGGAAGAACGGCCTTTCCGGGAACCTTCCTCCTGACGCTCTGGAGCGCTTCTCCGAGCTTCGGATCATGGACTTGTCCGACAATCTGCTGACGGGAGGAATCCCGGACGTGTGTCACCTCCAGAACCTCACCTACCTTAGCCTGGCTGGGAACTCCTTCGACGGCTGGCTTCCGGTGGATATGTTTACTTGCATGCCGCGGATTTCTTATATGGATTTTTCAGGCAACAATCTCAACGGCAGCATCCCTACAAGCTTGCCCTCCAATGTGCGGCCCAACCTTGTGCATTTAAATGTCTCCCACAACAGGCTGGAGGGGGAAATCCCGAGAAACCTGGAAGCCTTGCATTTGCTTAACAAATTGGACTTGTCTTGGAACTTGCTCTCAGGGGAGATTCCTGAGGAGATAGGGCAGCTGGCTCAATTGCATGTTTTAATTCTCGCACAGAATAAGCTCACAGGGAGGATTCCAGAACAGCTGGGGAATTGTACTCGTCTTGAGCATTTGGATCTGGCTCACAACACCCTGTCCGATAAGATTCCTGAGAGTCTGAGCAATTTAAATGGCCTCGTCACATTGGTGCTGCGGGGGAACGAGCTGAGTGGGGAAATACCGAATTTCCTGGGGGAGCTCGGCAATCTGGAGATGCTGGACTTGGGTATGAATTTCCTGTGGGGCAAGATCCCCAAGGACTGGAGAGGAACGCAATCCAAGCTGCACTCTGTTCTGTTCGATGGCAACGCTGTGAATGGGAAGATACCTTCAGAGCTGGGTTTGATCACAGGGTTAAAGGTTCTTAACCTTAGTGACAATGCTTTGAGGGGACGCATCCCGCCAGGCTTGGGGGCTGCCGCAAATCTGACTAATTTGTTGCTGGGCGGCAATAAGCTCAGCGGGACAATTCCTCGGGAGCTCGGTAAGCTGGTTCACCTCCAGGAGCTGAATCTCTTTTCCAACTTTATAACGGGCAGGATTCCTTCAGAGTTCAGGAGCCTGGAGCAGTTGCAGTACTTACAATTGGAGGAGAACAACCTGACGGGAGAGCTCCCAAAGGAGCTGTGTAGTTGTCTGCGCTTGAAGTACCTTTCGTTGCCCCGGAATCAGTTGAGTGGGCCGATCCCCAGTGGTTTGGGTAACCTCAGTGAACTTCAAACGATCCTGGACCTGAGCTCTAACAATTTTTCGGGTACCATTCCACTGGAGCTGCATCAACTGACGAAGCTGGAAGCTCTGAATCTCTCCAGAAATAATCTAACAGGTTTAGTTTCAGGTTTCCTGTCGGGGATTAATGGGAATTTCAGTTTGCGCCAACTAGATTTGTCATTTAACAACCTGGAAGGTGAAATCCCGTCGACAGACTTCACGAGAAGGCTGAACGCCAGTTCCTTCCTTAACAACACAAAGCTTTGCGGTTTTCTGTTGAATGTTTCTTGCCCGAAACATAGATTTCCCGACTCTGCTCAACAGCCAGCTGAAGGGCCGCCCATGCCAGCTGAAGGGCTGCCCATGCCAGCTGAAGGGCTGCCCATGCCAGCTGAAGGGCTGCCCATGCCAGCTGAAGGGCCTCTCATGCCAGTTGAAGGGCCGCCAAGTCCTCCAGATAGTAGTAAGCAATCTGCGGGTGTATCAAAGACTGCAATTCTGGGGTTTGGGATCGCACTGGCCTCTCTGACTGTAGCACTGCTCCTGTTAGTGGGTGGTATGCGTACATTTATTCAGTACTGTAGGAGAGGTCCGTCGAAACACGAAGTAGGAGGCAGAGGGACCGCCAAGAGCGTCTTCCACGGTTTTACTTTCTCAGGTATCCTGTGGGAGAGGGACTTGACTTTCTCCGACATTATGGAAGCAACAGATGACCTCAGCCCCGACAGACAGGTTGGTTCTGGCAGCTTCGGGCCAGTTTACAAGGCAGTCATGCCTGATGGGGAGATACTTGCTGTCAAGGCTCTGAAGCTTGAACACGAGGCTCCTGTCATGCCACATGACAAGAAAACCATCACTGCAATAGTCAACCTCTGCAAAGTGCGTCATCGGCATCTGCTCAGGCTGCTCGGGTTTTGCGCACACAAAGGGCGGAGTTTGCTGATCTATGAATATATGCAAAATGGGAGCTTATGGGACCATCTTCATGGAGCTTGTGTGAAATTATCCGTGTCAGGTTAGTGGGTTTGCCTTCCTTCATCCCTTCCGTGGGACGCTCTCAGTATTCTTGTGGGTGGGTCGTTGAGTTTATACTTGTTGTCATGTGGGCAGGGCATCAAACCTTCTGGTCAAGTCCGGAGCCGGATAGCAGTATTTTGGACTGGCCACACCGTTATGATATAGCTTTGGGGACGGCAAAGGCATTAGCTTACCTCCACCATGACTGCGTACCACGGATTCTTCATGGTGACATCAAGTCCACTAATATCCTCCTAGACACGCACATGATCCCATATGTGGGTGACTTCGGACTGGTAGAGCTGTTACCTGCAGGCTCCTCAGACTCCCAAGCTGTTTCCAGCATTCTTTCCGGTTCACGCGGATACACTGCTCCTGGTCGGTCCCTCACTAAACCCTTGAAAATTTAGCTTACCAGGAGTCTCCACTTTTGCTTGCAGAGATGAGACACTTGAAAACAACGAGCTAAGCCTTCTCTTACTCATGGCTCTGTGTCGTAACTGGTGACAGACTATGAGTACACTGGAACAATGTCGGAAGAAGGTGATGTGTACAGCTTTGGCGTAGTGCTCATGGAGATGATCACAGGTAGGACGGCTGCTGACTGCGGCTTTCCTGACGGCATCCCCACTCTTGTGGGATGGCTGAGATACTGCAGGGCATGCCGACTATCAATCGAGATGGTTTTCGACAACAGACTGCAAATCCTCATCTCGGATTTGGAACGTTATGAGATGCTACTGGTTTTGAAGATCGCCTACATGTGCACCAACGACATGCCATGCAAGCGGCCATCCATGCGAAATGTTGTGAATCTTCTGAAGGAGGTTAAGAGGCAAAGCATGACAGCTGGCGAGTGCTTCTCACTCTTCGCAACAAAAAGTCTGGCAGACATACTGCCACCAGGCGGGGTTGGGGAGTTTGAGAGCCGGTGAACTGCCCAGCCTGTGTGTACATAGGTTCATACGTTTTAGGGTTGCTGGGCAATTGAGCCTGCATGTAAGTCTGCAAATTCTCGCTTACGCTTTGACAAGGTCCGGGCTTGCTGTGAACTTTCGTCTGACACCGTTTACTGACTCTGCAGCTGCCCACATAGCACGAGCCAAGGAGGGTGTAGTGTGCTCAGATTCCACTATGGGTGACACGAGGGGCAGCACAGGCAACTGGAGGCTGGATTTAGCACGCCTCTTTATTCGGTCATCCCACTCGGAAATTGATCCAGCCCTGCCGGACCTCCTCTCTGTGTTGCAATCCGTAGGAGCTTCGGAGTGCTGGCACAAACACGGGACCTTCTTCGAGCACCTGCTGCATGTCTACCAGATTCTCAAGCTCTGGAATGTTCCGGATGCTGTGGCCAGATGCGGCCTCTTCCACTCTTCCTATTCCAACTCCTACGTGAATCTGGCCATCTTCAAGCCGAACGTGGAGAGGCAGAAGGTCCGCGATTTGGTGGGTGACCTTGCGGAGGAGCTGATCCATTTGTTCTGTATTGTGCCCCGCCAGGAGCTCATCTTCAACTTCCTCCTGTTCAGCTACACGGACGAGCAGCTGCGAGATGCCTTGAAGGAGACAGATAGGTACTTCGACAAGGAGGGCAACGTCAAGGTGAAGACAGGCAGTCATAGCCAAGCAAACAGTGGCCTTAGTGTGAAGTTCGAGCAGCTGAACACGGCTGCCACTGAACGTTATGGAGGAACCAGGACACCTTTCTTGCCAGCGGAGGGCATCACAGTGAAGCATATTCGCACAGGCGAGGATTTGCAGGTCAGTAGGCACCTGATTGCCATCTTCCTCACTCTCACCATGGCAGATTTTATAGACCAGCTCTACAGCTGGCAGGACGGGCTCTTTGGGAATGAGGATGGAAAGTTGGAATTCAAGGGAAACAGATGGACAGCCTTGTGGCCAGGAGATGGCAAGCCTGGCCTCTGGATGAGCTCTCTCTCTCGAATGGGGGTCTTGCTCAACATACTGGTCCGAGAGGAAAAGCTGGAAGCTGCTCTAAACCCTGCTGGCAGGAAATCAGCAAGAAGCTTAGTGGACGACATCCAGTTGGTACTACCTCCGGTTTTCAACACCTGCTCTGTCATCCTCCCTCCATCTGACCAAATTCGTGCCAGGTATCTGTACCACAAGGCCATGTCCTTGCAAGCCGAGAAGGTCCTGGAGCTGGCAGAACCCTTGCTGAAAGAAGCCTCCCTAGCCAACCCGTGGATAGCAGAGCCACGCCTGGTGCTGGCTCAAATATACCTATCCACAGGCAGGCATGAAGATGCAGAAATCGAGGCAGAGCAGGGGCTGCAGCTGCTCCTGGAATGGGGCACCAACTGGGACAAGAAGATGACCTGGGAAGGCTGGATTGCCTGGGCCCGCGTGTTGCTGCAGAATGCCAGAGAGAAGCAGTGGCCTTCCCATTCTTGGGGCATCATAAACCTGGGCCTCGTCAAGTGATCCATGTCTTGAACCGCAGATGAGACCCTCAAGGAAGTAAGCATTGTGGTATAGTGTGTAGATACTACATACTCCTTCTGTGCTGCCCGATTCAGTGAATGTGGTCAGCACAATCTCAGAGTTCACAAGCTCCTTGCCCACAGGTATCTGGGGCTCAGTTCTACTTCGTACTGTAAGGGGTGTTTGCAGACACCTATGTAGGTGCGCAAGGGGTGAATGGACATACATATGTAACTCCTCTGTCGTCGATTCCCCACTGTACAAAGCATCTCAGCCATATGTGTAATATATGCAAGGAAACATACAAACAAGTTATATAGCGCGACAGAATCTGTAACCGAGCCCACGCGAATCCTATTCCCGCATCACGCAGACAGAGCGATCTCAACGACCATGCGTCGATGGGCAATGGCATCTACCTACGCCGGCACCGCGAAGGCGCACATGCGGGAACAAGGATGCCGATCCACCCGCTTGTCCACCGGGGCCCGCCCGGGTGCGCCGAGGCCCAATGGCACGCTCCCTACAGTCGCTGCCGAATCTCCGCCTTGTCCAGTTTATCAGATTAGGGTTTCCGGCGCTAGCCCGTTCTCCGCGTCCCAACTGCGGACTCTGGACTGGTGTCCACGAAACTGGATCATTTGGAGCCCCGATGCGGCTGTGGGAACGGGGACACCATGTCCGCAGCGTGGCGAGCCCAGAGCCAGCGGCTGTGGCTGCCAACCACTGATGCCAAGCTGATCTCTGCTGCCGGCGTTGTCCCCGCGCATTGCGCCGCTCCGCTCGCTTGCTTCCAGGCTTTCCCCGAGGAATTTGCTGGCCTCATCTGATCGCGTTTCCTCCTCTCGAGCTCGATGGGACGCGCTTCTAGAACGTCCCCGGTTGCTTGCTTCCGCGGCAGCTGCTGCGGCTGAGAAACCCCTCCCTCAGATTCTGCGATTGTGTCACATTGCAAGGAGTCTGAAAGACTGGAAATTGCGCTCTCTTTGCGTACCGTCTCGTCTCCTCGCGTATTTGCACTGTGAAAAAGACTCAGGCTTATTTCCGTTTTGCAGCGACAGCTGCAGTGTTGTGGCTCTGAATCTCTGAATAGGACTGCTCTCCGGCGTCCGTGATCGGAGATTTCTAGGCTTTCAGCGATTCCTGAGCCGGTTCGGACTGCGGGAGAGCAGGTTCAGCTTTTGTTTGATCAGTGGCCGCAGCTACAGCCCGCAGGAGCGCGTGATTTAGTGCAGGACGCGACCTGCAGGAGAGACTCCATCCGCTGCAGTGCCGCACGCATCTTTCGGGAAGATTTATGAGTTTGCAGTACGGGAATTCAGTTTCCAGATCCTCGCGCATTTGGATTTGGTTTGGTCCTTGCACGTTGTAGACGCGCTCGCTATTAGCTGCGGGGGATGTGAAGCAGGCAGGTCTGAACGTCGTACTAAGGGAATCTTTGAAGAAAGCTTGAGGTGTGAGAATGGCTCCCCGCGGCACAGGAAAGGCTAAGGCGCAAAAGCTAAGAGGCGAGAAAAGGAAGAAGGAGAAAGGTATGTAATCCTGGCAAAGGAATGGAGCTCACAGCTCGGGCTTGAGCCTCGTTCAGGATATAGCTGCATCAGGAATCATGTGTCCGTCGCACAGGACAGCTCTTTCTTCCGGGTGAATTTCTGCATCTATCTGCCTGTAAAATGTACCCGTGCCCTACAGTTGGGAGGACCGTGCCCAGTCGTTCTTAGTCATCAGGCTGGATGGAATCTAAGATAGCGTGGTGGAGCCTGTCCACTGAATTATCTCTTTTTCTAGAACGTTCTTGTGAACGTCTAGCCATCGCCATAGCAATCCTCGACGGTCTTCAGGCCTTGGGAATGTGCCTTACCCGAGCGTGATTGCCGTTCTGTTGTCGCAGTTTCTGTGCCTTATGAGGTCGACATTGCCGTGAATCTTCCAGACTGCAGTCACGTTTTGTTGAAGGTGAGTGAGTGGCGTGCAGAGCAGGGCAGGGGGCTGCAGGCTGCGGGCTGCGGGCTGCAGCTGGTTTGGAATCTGATTAGCTTCCCTGCATTGAAGGATTGCCCGTGACCTCCTGGCGCGTGCCATTTCTGCAGGCGATTTCGACAGACCGAATTTTGGATGTTCGGAGATTGCTGTCGGTTCATGTTCACACATGCCATTTGACACGCTACTCTTTGCACCACGAAGTGAGGTCCTCTGCTCTTTGCACCTCGGCTTGGTGTGATCGCAATTCCAATTTATTGGTGTGATGAAGAGCATTCTGCTCCCTTGCTTTCAGGTGCGAGGTGCCAGACTACGGGACACGCAGGAGGTTTCATTTCTGAAGCCTCGGGTCCTTGCGCTGTGTGAAGGTTCGGCCCCTCATGACTCGTGACTTAGCTGCTACTTCGTTGATTGTCGCCTCTGGCCTTATTATTGCGGACTTACCTGCACCTCGCTTGCGTAGAGGATTATGACGAACGACAAGCGGTGGCGCATGTTAGGCGACTGCTTGACATCATGGCCTGTGTTTCTTGCCTTGGGCCTTCTGCTAGGGAGAATGAACTTCTGGGAAACCAGAGCGGGAGTCATTCTTCACCTGAGAAGGCTGTGGGTGGTGCTGTGGGGAAGGAGGACAGAAGTGTCCAGGACAATGGGAGATGCATACAGAAAGGGGATGAAGCTAGAGCTCTGGCTCCGGCTGCAGCGGTAGCTGCAGCTAAAGAAGCTACAGAACGGGGTGACATGTCTGGAATGTGCCCCCCCTCGGAGTTGGGGCAATTCTACGAGTTCTTTTCTTTCGCGCACTTGACTCCTCCTTTACAATGTGGGTGATTTCCTGGCTTTGCCGTCCCTAGCACCAGCAAAGTTAAAAGATGGTGTGGCTGAGGTGGATGGCATGTTTGGTGCAGTTCTACGACGAACAGCCAAGCAGGAAAAGCAGGATGATGCCGCGTTTTTCACGATTGAGGTAAGTAGACTGTTCTGCAATCTTCGTACGTTGTAGGATACAGGGTCTCAATGTGGCATCACTGGGAAGGCAACGGGTGCAGACACACCCTCTTGTTGTTGTTGAGAACTCTCAGAGTTGATTCCTGGGGGATTGCCGTATGCATCCAGGTTTGTTCTCTGAGCACTTACAATTCAGGCTGTGTGTGCTTGGAGGTCAGTGCTGTTTATGATGTACGACCTGAGTGCAAACCTGCCTCAGCACCGCATCCATGCGGTATTCCCAGGTCTGCCCAGTGATCTAGTGTTAGGCATGTTTCTCAGACAGAACCAGTGAGTTCGTCCAACTCTGGCAGTGTCAAGAGGTCCTTCGGAGGCACAGTTGACCTATCATTCACGTGCTCCACTTGACATGCCTGCAGGTCAGGTTATGTAATGGGAAGCTCGCCACGGTCACCGCATGTGCCAGTGGCTTTCACAGCAATAGCAAGCAGTTTCTTCGAAGTCACACTCTCGTTGCCCTGCTAAAACGTCTGAGCCAAGCCTTCGCAAAGGTAGAGGACAGTCCTGCATGACGTTCCCGTGTTACAGGCTTTGGTGGGCGCACATGATCATGTTTTTGAGAATGTTGCAGGCCTATGACTTGCTTCTGAAGGCTTTCTCAGAGCGGAACAAGGTAGCCACAAGTGTTGAAAACTCCTTGAAGATCTTTCTACAGGGTTTGTGTTCATGGCAACTGAATTTCTTAAAAACTGCATGGCTGGACTGGATCTTTGCAGTTCGGCAACCTACCGTACGGCCTGCGCTCCAACACCTGGGTTGTACCTCCCATTGCAGCTGAGGTCCCCTCTGTCTTCCATCCTCTACCCACGGAAGATGAGACTTGGGGTGGCTCAGGGGGAGGTCAAGGCCGTGCTGAGAAAGGCAGAGATAGACCCTGGGCCCAAGAATTTGCAATCCTTGCTAGAATGCCTTGCGGGTCCGTGGAGGAACGACGAATTCGTGACAAGAAAGCATTCCTGCTTCACAACCTGTTTGTTGATGTGGCTGTCACAGTCGCTGCTACAACCATCCAGCGATTGCAGGCAATTGCGAATTATGATTCCTTGAAGGATGGCGGGTGGCACGAAGAGGAGGTCCGGAACCTCATAGTCAGGGTTTCACGGGACGGTACTAATGCTAGCAACAAGTATGAGACGAAGATCGAAGGCAGCTATCTCCGCGGCAAGACTGCGTCCGACCTGGCTGAAAGAAACCTCCTGAAGGGAATAACGGCGGATGAAAACACCACAGTACAAGTGAGTTGGTGTTCCCTTCGGGGTGTTTCTGATATTATTTCTTAGCATCCATGTTTGGAAGTCCCTGCTGCTGCCTGATGGTAGCGGATGGGTGTCTGGGTGACATGACGAACGACTATCTCTTGCAGGACCAGGAAACCTTTGGTGTGGTGGTAGTCCGACACAGAGGTTACATTGCCGTGGTGGAAGCAGTAGGCCTAAACGCAGTAGATACCGCAAGCCTTCCCGATGATTTCTATATCGAAGACCAGCCTGAAGGAGGAGCCAACTCCCTCAACGTGAACAGGTGGGAGAATCGTAGTAACATCTGACTATGGGATCATAAGGCTTCCTTGTAACTAACTATTTCTTCTTTGCAGTCTTCGGACGCTCTTGCATACAAAATCAGCTGATTCACGAGAGCTAGAGCTCGAGGTTGCTGAGAATCAACTTGAAGGAGTCCTGGAACGGAGTCTGGCTCGTCTTGAAAGTGAAGAAGCCTTTTCAAATCCTTCTATTCGTTTGGAGCTTGGAGCCTGTTGGTTGCAGCACTTGCAGACCGAGGCTGGGAGCAAGGACGCGAAAGCCAAGGTTGCTCCTGAAGGGGATCAGGGGAACGCTGAGGAAGTGAAACGGACTCCGGAGAGTCCTTCTAGAGTTGAGAAAGACAATGCAGATACTCAAGCCAATGCTGAGGGTGTGCCTGTGGTTGATGCATCTCAGTCACAATGCGTTTCCCAAGGGGCAGGGGAAGAGCTTCAATTGCGGACGAGGCTCAATGAAGCCGCTTTCAACCGATTGGAACAATCAGGAGCCGGATTGCACATCAAGGTTTTCTATTGAACCACAGGTTCCTCAGGACTGTACGGCTGATGATTAATTTCTCTAGTTCTCTTATGCCGCAAGATCTGTTGTTGTACAGACGCTGTCGGAGCTCATGGACGGTGCCAAGATTTTCTACGAGGAAGTTGCTCTCACTAAGCTGGTGAGGACTGGTGATGTCAGGATGTACAAAGTCTTGGGTTCTGTCAGTTCGATGGCCTGATCCGGAGAACTTATTGTGGTTCGCTGTTTCAGGTTTCTGATTTTAGTTCCTTAGAGCTAGCTCCTGTGGATGGTCGAAGCTTAAGTGACTTCATGCATGCCCGAGGGCTGCGATTATGTTCACTGGGTCGGGTGGTAAGGCTTCGACTTTCAGTCTCGTTTGGATAGCTGCAGTATCTCATGCATTGTTGGTTCTGAAAACATGACCGTCGAACAGGCAGAGCTCGCAGCAAAGTTACCTCATATTCAGTCACTGTGCGAGCATGAGATGGTTACCCGGGCCCTCAAGCATGTGGTGCGAGCGAGTGTGGCTTCCTCTAACTGCACAGTGCAACTGGCTCCCATAATTGCGTCCTCCTTCAATTTTGCATTTGGAAGCTGGCCAACTGAAGAGGGTACCACCTGCCGAGGAAAGCCATGGCTCTGGAAATGGGTAGAGACCTTCGTGGCGAAGAGGTACAACTGGACCCTCGGAGAATCGACTCGCTCGGAGTTGCGAAGGTATGCCGTGCTCCGTGGACTTTGCCATAAGGTGAGCTCCTGAACTCGAGAGAAATTTCCTTTGCCTGTTTCGTCGAAATGCTGATCACCTTCTCGAATCAGGTCGGAATCGAAATTGCAGCCCGAAATTACGGAATGGATTCGCCGAGGCCTTTCTCAAATCTGGACATCATCAGCATGGTACCTGTGTACAAGGTGAGTGGCAGCACTCCTCATACATTCTCGAAGTGCAGTATACCAGTGCCCCCGCTCCCGCACATACTAATCCACTCTTGGGCTTCCCCACACCTTGCAGCACGTGTCCTGCTCATCTGCAGACGGTCGGACACTGCTGGAATCATGTAAAGCTGCTTTGGACAAAGGCAAGGGCGATGAAGCCATCAAGTATGGAGCCAAGGTAAAGTGAAGTCCATCCCCTTCCACCAGTGAGCACCCACATCACGTAAGTCCCTGAACTTGTGTAACCGTAAGCTCACTGAACGAGCGACGTCTCGTGGGACCAGGCCTTGAACAAGCTCATGTATGTGTGTGGACCGTACCACCGAATGACAGCAGGAGCGTACAGTCTCTTGGCTGTGGTGCTCTACCACACTGGGGACTACAACCAGGTGAGCATCCCTGGGCCATCCTGGCTTGCCCTGTCTTGGCAATGTGGTAGTTAAGCATACTCTTTTGCTCCAAGTGGGGCTAATGCAACGTTGACACCCACGACCAGGCCATGATCTACCAGCAGAAGGCTCTGGACATCAACGAGCGGGAACTCGGGCTGGACCACCCTGACACCATTAAGAGCTACGGCGACGTGGCCGTCTTCTACTATCGCCTGCAACACACGGAACTGGCAGTCAAGTAAGCTGGACACCTACATTATGGATGCATGTACACGCATTGTGTATGTCCTGGAATCTGGTGGTACTTGTCCGGGTGCCTTGCCCTGTGAGCGGCAGAGTGGGTGTGACCTGCGCCTGGATGTGGCAGGTACGTGACCCGTGCGCTTTACCTGTTGCATTTGATATGCGGCCCATCGCACCCCAACAGCGCGGCCACCTACATCAATGTGGCCATGATGGAGGAAGGCCTGGGCAACATCCACATCTCCCTGCGCTACCTCCACGAAGCTCTCACATGCAACCAGCGCCTGCTCGGCCCTGACCACACCCAGGTAGGTACTTAAGTACTGTACATACATACCATGTCTCTCCCCACTCCTGCATGTACGTATGTATGTGTACAAATACCTGCCTGCCTGTGTAGTGTGTACATATTTTTTCATGTATGTACATCTTGAAGCATGTCATGATTGCCAAATGACAAGCAGATGTACATAGTACGAATTAGGGTTAGGTTGAGCCCGCCGGAGTCGATTTAAAAGGGGAAATGCCGTGCAGCAGTCGAGGAGCTGGTATTATTGACGGGAGTTTGATGATGCTGATTCCCCACGTTGTCGTCCTTCCTCTCTCTGCTTCTTCTGTCTGCTGCCTTCCCGCATTCTTCCTCCCGTCCCCCTGCGGGCTTTCCTGTTCACCGCGCCTCCTCTGAGCCCTAAAACTGTACTGCCAGCTGAAAGAGCACTAGGTCCCTCGCCTGGCCTTCCCTTGCCTTGCACGACCTTGCTTTGCTTGCCTGCCTGCTGTCTGGCTTGGCTCCTGAGCGGTCATGGTTGTGGGCATGGCTGAGCGGCGCTGTGGGTCTGCGGTTCTCTGCAGACGGCAGCCAGCTTCCATGCCATGGCCATTGTGCTTTCCATGATGGAGGCGTACACGCTGAGCGTGCAGCACGAGCAGACGACGCTGCAAATCTTGGAGGAGAAGTTAGGCTCCGAGGATCCCCGCACTCAGGTATGCCGGCTTCCACCTTGTGCACTCATTGTTTCTGACACGGTCCATTTTAGCTAGCGGGGAAGATCACGCCTCGCGCCGGGTGATACGTATGCAGGATTCGGCTGCCTGGCTGCAGTACTTCGACTCCAAGGCTGTGGAGCAACAGGAAGCTGCCAGGAAGGGCACGCCCAAGGCGGATATGTCCATCGCGGTTAAAGGTCATCTTAGGTACGTAGTTTCCCGTCCAATGTGTTCGAACTTGTCTGATCTCTTCGGCCTTCCCTTCCTGCCTGGAGCTTTTCTCACTTGTTTGGGTTTCGGTTCATCTTCATGCAGCGTCGCTGATTTAGTAGAATATATCGGTTCGGAAGTTTCTGACAGAGGAATTACTAAAGGAGCCGCCCGTAGAGCTATTAAGGTCAGCTTGCTCGCACTGTTATGGCCGTCCTTGCTCCCACTGCTCGCACTTTACCGAGATAAACATATCTTGTGTCTTCACAATCTATTCTGTATATGTATGATCCCCAGATGTAGGACTATTCAGTGCACTGAGTTTCTCGCGACACTAGTGTGCGAATGCTTACTCCTTATTTGCCCATTTGCCTTCCTTTCGCGCGGTTCTCATTTTTCCGCGGGTCGTGAGCGGTGTCTTGCAGAGTAAAGGGAAAGGGAGCTCTGTTGAAGGCCTCACGTCTGCCGGTTTGGACGGTGAACTCAGCTCTATCTCTTTAGTCTTCCCGGAGGCCAGGGATTTAACCGCGACAGGTGGAGAGGGGATGTGTATGGAAAGTCAACCCTTGGGTATTATGGAAGAGATTATCAGTCCAGCCAATGCGAATGGTAAGGCTTCTGAAGGCAAGGCGGACGGCGTGTCTGTAGTTAATGGAGAGGGAAACAGCTGTACTAGCAAGGCGAACAGTGTGTCTGTAATTAATGGCGAGCATGGCAAGGTGAACGGCGTGTCTATAGCTAATGGCGAGCATGGCAAGGTGAATGGCGTGTCTGTAGTTAATGGCGATGGAAGCAATGCTACTGCGGCTTCCAACGCTGGGTCTGTAGTCAATGGCATGGCTTCTGAACTTGAAGCCACCGTCAGTGTTACTCCTGTGAGCAGTAAGGAGGACGAAGGCTGGCAGGAAGCAGCACATAGGGGGCGATCTGCCCATGGGAATGGGAGAAGAAATGGATCCAAAGGCTCATTCAATGGTAACGGGGTGCCAACTCAAGGTGTGAAGAATACTACAGGGAATAGGGAAACCTGGGAGGTTGGAGGACGATTTTGGGGTAGCAAATGGTAATGGGGCAGCGAATGGTAATGCCTATTATGATAGGAACAGAAGAGCGAAGCCTGCTCTCAACAGCAGACCTGGGTCACCTGCGCTTGCGAATGTCTCCGACACAGCAAGGAAGGTATGCTTGGGGCCCCCTGGGAAGCAGCAGTCACACTCTAAAGTAGTTGTGCCTGGTGCTGACTCTCCTTCCGTTGAGCCAAAGGCCAACGGTGCTACTAATGGTACTCTCACCTCTGTGGTGAAGACGGTGTCTGAAAATTGTGTCCCCTCTAGAAACTTGAATGCCGCTGAACCTACTCCAGCACGGTCACCTAGAGCTGGAATTTCGTATAAGGATGCAGCTCTTGCACTTCACGTTGAAGTGAGGCCTCCGCATGCTGGTGGCAAGGTGACTGACACAGATAGCGAGCCTCTTGCAGATAGGCAGGCTCAAAGTACTTCTGTGGTGAAGAATGCCAGTGAGGATGAGGCGGCACTTCATGACAAAGTGAACGTGGTAGGGAAAAATGTCATTGTTCCTGGGAAGAGGTGGGCTGACGTTGACTTTGATGTGAACGACAAACCTCCTGTGTTAGGGGAGAGGATTCTGAATGGAATCTCCAATGGGGTTGGTAACGCTAGTGATAATGGCCACAAAACAAAGCACAGTAATGCAGTGGAGAGGCATGGCCACAAAGACAATGGAGTGTTCAAGGAGCTTGGGAAAATGAAGGGTGGATCCAAGGTACGGGAAGAGAAGCAGAAGCCCAAAGTGGGTGGATCTCCTGCCAAGGTACATGATAATGGTCACGCAGCTGGACTTGCAAACGGGCATAGTGACGACGTATACAAGGGCGAACAGTGTGTCTGTAATTAATGGCGAGCATGGCAAGGTGAACGGCGTGTCTATAGCTAATGGCGAGCATGGCAAATTGAATGGCGTGTCTGTAGTTAATGGCGATGGAAGCAATGCTACTGCGGCTTCCAACGCTGGGTCTGTAGTCAATGGCATGGCTTCTGAACTTGAAGCCACCGTCAGTGTTACTCCTGTGAGCAGTAAGGAGGACGAAGGCTGGCAGGAAGCAGCACATAGGGGGCGATCTGCCCATGGGAATGGGAGAAGAAATGGATCCAAAGGCTCATTCAATGGTAACGGGGTGCCAACTCAAGGTGTGAAGAATACTACAGGGAATAGGGAAACCTGGGAGGTTGGAGGACGGCGATTTTTGGGGGTAGCAAATGGTAATGGGGCAGCGAATGGTAATGCCTATTATGATAGGAACAGAAGAGCGAAGCCTGCTCTCAACAGCAGACCTGGGTCACCTGCGCTTGCGAATGTCTCCGACACAGCAAGGAAGGTATGCTTGGGGCCCCCTGGGAAGCAGCAGTCACACTCTAAAGTAGTTGTGCCTGGTGCTGACTCTCCTTCCGTTGAGCCAAAGGCCAACGGTGCTACTAATGGTACTCTCACCTCTGTGGTGAAGACGGTGTCTGAAAATTGTGTCCCCTCTAGAAACTTGAATGCCGCTGAACCTACTCCAGCACGGTCACCTAGAGCTGGAATTTCGTATAAGGATGCAGCTCTTGCACTTCACGTTGAAGTGAGGCCTCCGCATGCTGGTGGCAAGGTGACTGACACAGATAGCGAGCCTCTTGCAGATAGGCAGGCTCAAAGTACTTCTGTGGTGAAGAATGCCAGTGAGGATGAGGCGGCACTTCATGACAAAGTGAACGTGGTAGGGAAAAATGTCATTGTTCCTGGGAAGAGGTGGGCTGACGTTGACTTTGATGTGAACGACAAACCTCCTGTGTTAGGGGAGAGGATTCTGAATGGAATCTCCAATGGGGTTGGTAACGCTAGTGATAATGGCCACAAAACAAAGCACAGTAATGCAGTGGAGAGGCATGGCCACAAAGACAATGGAGTGTTCAAGGAGCTTGGGAAAATGAAGGGTGGATCCAAGGTACGGGAAGAGAAGCAGAAGCCCAAAGTGGGTGGATCTCCTGCCAAGGTACATGATAATGGTCACGCAGCTGGACTTGCAAACGGGCATAGTGACGACGTATACAAGGCGGTTGGGAATGCTTCTAGGGTGAAGGGAGTTGTCCAGAATGGTGCCTGTAACCCTGAGCATGGGCGTAGCGAAGGGGCAAATGTTGTGTCTGAGGTGAAGTTTGATCACGGTACCAGGCCAAATGGCCTCATAGTGAATAGTAATGGCCATCATGTCAGTGAGGCGAGTATGGTCCATGAATCTACCCCAGGCACAGAGGCTGCTACGAGCAACAGTGGTGAGTGGAATATTACGTTTGGTAGAGTGGCTGAATGTGACATTGAGGCATCAACTGACAGTGCAATTCCAGGAGATACTGAAAGCAGTTCTGGCTCTGAAGCTCTGGGTGAAAGCAAGGAATATGTTGAACCTCCCTCAGAGGCTGGTTCAAATAGCTTGAACGATGTTGAGGGGCAGTCCTTTGGTATGACAGTTCCAGATTGTGGGGCCAGCCACATTCCTGAACAGATTCCAGGGAAGGAGGAGAGAGGTCAGGGACTTATATTGGTCCAGTCAACTGTGGAGGAAGTTGATAATGGACATCCTGAGCCATGCCGGGAGAAACCTGCACCCAACCGTCATGTGACAACAAAACTTTCTGCCTCAGCTCCAGCTTTCACTCCCACAGTGAAGCCTGTTACCCGGGTTGTAGCAGCTGTCACACCCTTTAAGGCAGGGAAGGCACCGGTCACAGCAGCCTCGACTGTCCGGCCAGCTGTCTTGAGCAGAGTTCCAACCACCATTGCTGTGACTCCAATCAGGAAGACTGGCCCCCCGCTGGCCTGTGGCAACGGTCACTCCCAGGTGCAAGGTGGTCCTGCTCCTCCCAATCTGCCCACCTCAGTCTCTATCGTGCAGCCCGAACCTTCTTTTCTCAAGTGTTCTGCTAGTGGTGGTTGTGGTGTTGACAAGGCAAGGGTCCTGGACGAGAAGAGGGTGACCATGAACCCTAATGCCATGGAATACATCCCCAGGACAATGAATCCGAATGCTGCTGTGTTTGTCCCTTCAAGGATGCTGGGAATTGGTGAGGCAGCATCACCTTCTAACAAGTCAGGTAGTACAGGCATTTCTGATGGCTCAGGAGTAGTTAGGTTTTGTGCCGGATCACAGGATGTTGGCAGCGGCTTGGATGCAGTTGTACCTTCTCCAAGTGTGGCTGCGAATGCCACACTTGTGGCAGAAGGCAGGAAGGACGAGTCAATGTTAACTGAGAGTAGCAAGGCAAATAATAGTTCGCCTCTTAATCCAGAAGCTGAAAGTTATGGAAATTCTGAAGAAATTTCCTCTTAGCAGAGCGGAACATGTGAATCATCTCCAGGGTATGAGGAAAGTGCAGAACGCCGGTGCTGTTGAGAGTTTGGAACGGTAGAGTCAGGAAGTACCTTGGATTCAGCAGATGGTTGCGGATCCTGAAGAGTGAAGAAAATTGCCAAAAAGTTTTGGTGGGGCGGGGGGGGAGCACATGCTCAGGTATTGATGCAGGAAGATATCTGATGCTGGGTTCCCACAGCATCAACATCTGAGCATATCTGCGTCTTCACTCTTGGAATGAGCAATCGGAGCAGCAAGTATGGTTAAGTTAATATGCACCCTCCGAGTCTTGAAGCTGTAAATGTTAAATAAATGTTGGGAATGGTTCCCAGCTTCTTTTGGTTTAGATTGTGAGGTGATGGAAAGTAGGGGATAATGGAAGGGTGCCTCTATCTTTTAATTTCTTGGCAACGAGCAGTTGCCGCAGAAACATTTTGTGAGATGAGGTGAATGGCGGTGAATGACTGTTTACAAAGTTGGAGAAGAGAGGGAAGTGCCTAATGAAAGCTGGCCACCCGGGTGATGGTGACTTTCGGCTATCCAGCTCTATGTTGTTATAACAGCAATACTTAAGGTTTGACATTACTTATACTACCTGCTGTTTTGCTCGTACGCATTTTGTAGAGGCGTAGCTCGCTTTGTCAGGGTGACACAAATAGGGCACCATCTGGATCAGGATGGAAGTGGATGAACCCGAGATAGGTTTGGGGCCATTTCTCGAAAGCCTCGACGAGTTAGTGGCATTCATTTCCTGGGGATATCTGAAATGCCTTCGATAAATGGGAGCTCACACCAACTGACTTACGTACCAGCATACGAACAGACTTCGGTGCACTGGGTCTCGTGCTGAGGGAGATACATTGATTTTGTGGAAGCAGGCATGGTTAGAGATAGGAGAGCACCTCAGGCTTGCTTCATCTTTGGAATTGCAGAGTAAAACTTGGGTGGACGGCACTTTGAGCCCTGTAGGCCGGTATTGCGACATGTCCTGAACGCTGTAGACCCCAGCCGGACCGAGCCACTCATATTGGACCCTTCTAGGGATAACAGAAACTAGTATTCTGCGTCGTACTTTTAGATTGACACAGCGTTTTGTACGCGCGCGATTTTCTACGTGTTGACACTTCAAACAGCTCGCCATAGCTCGAGGGGACTAATTAGTCTAGGGCTTCACCATGGGTGTCCCTCTTAACGCATCCTGAGCATTTTACGTGAGCGTCCAGTATTGGGATAGCCATGCAAGCATTCGTATCTTTGTTCTAAATCAATTGTGCAATATTGTTGAGAATTTTCAAAATTGCACCCTTAGTTGGAACATTTCAGCTCTGCATGAACCTAGCAATTGATTAGGCAGTTTTGTTTGCATCCAACCACCTTCCATACACATAGTGATTGCTGACATCTTGACTTACTTCCATCTTCCTGCTGACATTTTGACTTGCTTCCATACTCCTGCTGAAATATTGACTTACTTCCATCCTTCTATTATACACGCCGTGGTTGCTGAAATAATGACTTACTTCCATCCTCCTCCTGCACAGCTTGCGAAAGACATCCTGCCTTGCAAAAGAGATCATGCAGAAGCCATATACTCATGGATGTGCGAAAACAAATCCATTCACATGGATGATGTGTACTCCAAAGCTCCAAAGTAATATATAACATAAGCCCAATAATAAAACACATCCATAAATGCCTAGTATGTGGATCCATCTTGGATAACATGATAAAATGTATTTAAATAGAAAATCTAACAACCTAAAATAAACTCAAACTAGAGAAGGCCGACAAGAGTGGAAGACAAAATATAATGACTCTAGAAGATGGTATGAATGTGTTGGTGCGAAGGAAGGGGTCCTTTTCACCTCCTCTTGCCTAAGACATTTCACTTTATTTATCAATAAGTGAAATTAAGAGGTGGCCCACACCGCCGGTGTGAAACCAGGGATCGCAAATGGCCACCATGACATGGTTTAGGCCAAGTCCGTGTGAAGCGAGGATCAGAATGGCCACCATGACATGGTTTAGACCAAGTCCTAGTACGGCTCTTGACATGAGGGTCCGGTGAACCACCGAGAGGCCTAACCGCAGTTGTGGTGCTTATGGCCCATGGGACCAGAATGTGGCCTCCCAACAGAAGCCGCGATGACATAGGAGGCCTCTAGTTACGATGTGTGTATGGTTATTGGGTCAATTGTAAACCCGTTCCGATGTTGTGAAGCACCTCGGTATGGCGTACCAATCTCATCATGGCGTGAGTTGTGTGTGTCAACATTATTTTCCTCTCAGACACGCATCAATCCTTCGCATCTTCTATGCATAAAGATGTGCGTATCACACCTACCGACAACAATACACGCGGGATGGCTGCGTGGCGATGTCACCAAGTGTGTGACATACAAGCTTTCCGTCCTATGTCGCGGAAAACATTTTACGTGAACCACCATAAAACTCACGATGAGAACGGTACACCATACCTTGATATTGAGATCCCCTCCATGTTCCTTTTTTTGTTATCAACCGCTACCGAGAAGTGGCATATTTTGTGGAAGCTCAGTCTCTGCATATGGTGGTGTGTTGCTATGTGAGTTTAGGTTTAGAATGAATTCACTAAACCATGCATGGAAGGGTTGTTTGTTGGAAAACAAAACTAGGGTGTTTCTAATAGCTCATTGTTTTCATCTAGTATTGCATTGAGATGAGAAAAATTGCATTTGTGTCAAACATTGCGCAAACTTTCTAATAATCTGTCAAACATTGCACTCTCTAATAATCTGTTAAACATGGCGAATGGATCTTTGTACGATGTGGAATTCCCACCGAGATCTTTGCCATCATTCTCGCTCCAACACCTTCCTTATGCCGCCTCACCAATTCCAGCATCCTTAAAGGGACAACAAGGGCCTCTTTGACCTTGGGATGTATTCCATGGCGTTAGGGTTCATGATCACCCTCTTCCCGGCCCAAGACCCTTGCCTTGTCGACACCACCACTAGCTGAACACTTGAGAAAAGAGGGGTCAAGCCGCGATCGAGACCGAGGTGGCAGTTGGGAGGAGCAAGGCCACCTTGCACTGGAGTAACCGTTGTCACATGGCGTGGAAAGCCGGTCTTAGAATAGGAGTCACACCGATGGAGGAGTGAAAGGTAGAGCCAAGCATAAAGTTTTATTGTCGCATGACGGTTAGGTGCGATCTTAGGTTGACTATTTTCGCTTCCTCCACGCTTGATCGCACCAAGATATCTCTCGAGGTATATATGTCTCCTCCTTCTCACAACTGTTTAAAATGTGGCTGCCCCACTATCTGGAATTGCCTTTGCAAGAAATTGCCCCTCATCATCGTTTATACTATTTGAACCAATCTGGAAGGTTTAACATGTTCCTTACTTTCACCGATGGCTTTAGGGCTATAACTCCTTTCACCATCTCACGAACTTGTATTCTCAACTAATGCCTTTATGTCACATTCACTATAGTACCAAACGTGATATTCCACTCACCATGTTGCTTGTCGCAGCCTCGATTGCTTGGGGTAGATGCATGGCTCATGCTCGCCTCAATGACATGATGACCATTACTATCCACTATGAGGCCATCGCCACCATTTTGGACAACTCCTTCACCATAGAAGCTGTCTCAATTGCCCGATACATCGTCACTATGACTGCTTGCAAGCCGGTGCTTGACCATTATCATAGACCTTGGCGGAGATCCGCCCACTTTGGGCATTTGCTTCTTCTCTTCACGTGCCTTGGATCCACCCTTCATTTTCGCAAACCCTTGAACACTCCATTATGTTTGTGGCTATGCCGTCCACTCCATTACTTTGCTTTGTCTTGTGACCATTTTCACTAGCTTTGAACAACCTTGTTGGAGATTCCATTCATAATTCTCTCCCCTAACACGGAGGTTTGTCGCCCACATCGCCCACCTCTTCCCATGAACAATGACATTTTTTCTCTGCTCACTTTGTCATGACGTCCCGCCTCATCCCGACTTACATTCTTCACCACATTAGCACTTTCACTGTTGATGTGGAAGAGGCTCGCTATCCGTGTCCTTTAGCTTACTACAAGATGCGGAGGCCTCACTTGAACGTGAAGTGCAAGTGCTGCATCCTTATATGAAGTTCCAGCTCTAAGTGGCCGAGCGGTGTTCGATCATTCGTGTTTCTTGAAGGGACACAATTTTGACACCGTCTTCACCACAGCGGTAGCACCCTTGGCCTTGGGCTCATCCAAAGGAGACTCACCACAGGCGTAAGTACTTTTGAGTGTGACCGCCGCTTCTCGGGGCCTCAAGCAAAGTGTCCGCTGCTGAAAGTGTGCTTCACTCTCCTCTTGCCATCATAAGAGGCATTACCATTTGTTGCCCCATTACCACTTGCTACCCCAAAAATTGACCGCCCAATCACCCATGTTTCTCGATTCCTTGGAGCATTGCTCGCACTTTTGAGTTGGCACCCCATTACCATTTACTAAGCCTTGGGCTCCATTTCTTCTCCGATTTCCATGGGCAAATCGCCTCACGTACTACTTCCGCCATCCTTCATCCTCCTTAGAGGATTGATGCTCGCAACGGCTTCAAGTTCAAGCCATGCTATTAACTACAAACCCGGCATTGGTAGCAGAGAGTTGCTCCCATCGCCATTAACTACACACGCCATTCGCCTCGCCTACGCCACACCTCTTTGCATTGGTTAATGATATCACGACTTGTCGAAAATGAGAGGATCACGCGAAAGAGAAAAAGGCATGCAAAGGGGACTAGTTTCATTGGCAAACTAGTTTCACGAGACTCGAATGAATAAATTTACACCTAGGCAACATCACATATATAGACAATAGGATATGGAGAGACTCAATGCAATCAATTAATTTACATGTGGCCATATCACATATATAGACAATATGATTTGTTTATTTTGTATATTAATTCAAATTATGATTAATGTGACAAAAATAGACATAATAGTGGGAGCAAGCCGACCTTACTAGCCCTCCTGACTCCTTAAGTAGTATTATCCTCTCTCCCTTCTTGGCGACTTCCTATTACAAGAATTCCATGTTAAGCAATGCATCCCTCTTGTGGATTAGCATTTCCCATCTTGAGAGAGCAATATCAGTAATTAGTGTGTCACGTGGTATGGGCCTCACCTTGATTATAGGCTTGCAAGCATATGTCGAGTGAGAAGGTAATGCGAAACGGTTGGTGCCCACTTCCTTTTCCCTTCTCATCGAACAAGGTCTCCTTAGGAATAGTGATGGCTCCTAGTCACTACTTTGAAGGGTGTAAAACGTCTTGGATCTAAATGAAAACCCTCTAAATCCATAATTTCGTGGTTTCATGGCCAAAATTACATATATCAACCTAGGAGCTATTGATGGAAACATTATTTTACGATATATAAATTTTGGCATCTCAAGAAAGTCTAAATCATAGTAGATATACATTATAAATATAAGCTACTTTTACAAATATGACCATCCCGATATGAAGGAGTAAAATCACTTTCATAATAAACAAATTAAAATAGGCTTAATGGGCGCTCTGTCCAAGAAGGTATTACTTTATGAAGAGTTAGAAAACACTCTTGTAGGTTAATGAAATAGAGAATCGGCATCCTAGCGGTGGCAAGCACCTTCAAGCCACCCGGACAACCCATGGTTGAGTGAGATCTAGATGTGAGATGTCTTCACATTGAGTAGAGATTAGTGGCGCATCATTGCATTGTGCACAACACTAGGGCATGCGCAATGCGTTGTCTCGCAATTCAAATTTGCACCTTACGAATCGCACTTTTCTTCTTTCGCCGAGTTACCATGCTCGGTGCCGGCTCCATGCCTCCTTGCTCCCACACACTTTAGGGTTCCACGCCCATCGATCTAGCGGTTTGAAGGTATGAGTTGTGTGGCCTACCAATTGATGGAGGCATGGCATAGGATTATGAGGAGATAGAGCTGGATTGCCTGCCGCTGTTGCTCGAGTGGACGAATGTGTTCGGGCATCTTCATGCGTCTACCGCATCCATCTTGAATTCAATGCGTCTTGGATCCGAATGCTAAATCTCTAATGAAGCATTATGGAGATCACTCGAAAGTACCGGACTCACGATCATAATGGATGTAAAACAAATCCATTCACATGGATGATGTGTACTCCAAAGCTCCAAAGTAATATATAACATAAGCCCAATAATAAAACACATCCATAAATGCCTAGTATGTGGATCCATCTTGGATAACATGATAAAATGTATTTAAATAGAAAATCTAACAACCTAAAATAAACTCAAACTAGAGAAGGCCGCACAAGAGCGGGTGGAAGACAAAATATAATGACTCTAGAAGATGGTATGAATGTGTTGGTGCGAAGGAAGGGTCCTTTTCACCTCCTCTTGCCTAAGACATTTCACTTTATTTATCAATAAGTGAAAGTAAGGGTGGCCCACACGCTCGGTGTGAAACCAGTGGATCGCAAATGGCCACCATGACATGGTTTAGGCCAAGTCCGTGAAGCGGCGAGGATCAGAATGGCCACCATGACATGGTTTAGACCAAGTCCTAGTACGGCTCTTGACATGAGGGTCCGGTGAACCCACCACAGAGGCCTAACCGCAGTTGTGGCTTATGGCCCATGGGACCACAATGTGTGGCCTCCCAACAGCAGCGATGCATATAGGAGGCCTCTAGTTCGATGTGTGTATGGTTATTGGGTCAATTGTAAACCCGTTTCCGATGTTGTGAAGCACCTCGGTATGGCGTACCAATCTCATCATGGCGTGAGTTGTGTGTGTCAACATTATTTTCCTCTGTAGACGCATCAATCCTTGGCATCTTCTATGCATAAAGATGCGTATCACACACCTACCGACAACAATACACGCGGGATGGCTGCGTGGCGATGTCACCAAGTGTGTGACATACAAGCTTTCCGATGTCGCGGAAAACATTTTACGTGAACCACCATAAAACTCGATGAGAACGGTACACCATACCTTGATATTGAGATCCTCCATGTTCCTTTTTTGTTATCAACCGCTACCGAGTAGTGGCATATTTTGTGGAAGCTCAATCTGCATATGGTGGTGTGTTGCTATGAGTTTAGGTTTAGAATGAATTCACTAAAACATGCATGGAAGGGTTTGTTGGAAAACAAAACTAGGGTGTTTCTAATAGCTCATTGTTTTCATCTATTATTGCATTGAGATGAGAAAAATTGCATTTGGCTTGGAGCACCTTGCTCTATTGTTTATAATTGGAAAATAGGATAAATAGTAAATAAATATCCTTGTAAATATTTTAAAACAAGTAGATACCCAAACACGCTTAAACGCTTTTGGTGTAGGTTCATCACAACATGGAAGAAAGTAACGTACCCTTGATGTTTCTTTCACACTACTAAAACAATTAGGCCTTGTTATGCACTTGGTCATAATTACTAATTATGCCCTTAAATTGTAACATGGCCCGGCATGGTTCCAAGATGGGTAGGAACTAATGTCACAAGTCTTGGCATGGTTCCCAATTGGAGCACTTAGTATCACATGGTATATCATCACGCAGTCTCTTCGTTCCATTGAGTTGGATACCTTTTGTACCCAAGATTTTTGCTCAACACGCACATGATTTTGCCATACAAAACCCAAACCATAGCACGTCTCTAGCACAGAAAAGGTGCAATGGTTAGGCGTTTGAAAGCCGGAGGCTTGGCACAGTCGTACCATACAGCGTGGGTTAGGCCTTCACTTTCTGCAGGTATCGATGTATAGGTAGATGGGGCCTTTTGAGTATGTATTTCAAAGACGGGATAAATCGCAGGGCCGTTGTCAAGTCATGAGAAGTTTTGGGTATTTAGGATTTCGAGATAAAATCCGCGTCATTTCTTAAAAGAGAAAGAAGAAACGACGAACTACTTGGGGGCTAATATTGTGCTACTTGGGATCTCGTATTGTGTTTGGTGAGTGTTATTATTGTGCTACCTGGGAGCCTCGTGTTGTGTTTGGTGGGTGTTTTTATCTTTTAATCGCGTCGAGAAGATGTTTGTTAGCTTGGAGACCCGCTGAATGCAACGTCAGTGCACTTTCTAATAATCTGTCAAACATTGCACTTTCTAATAATCTGCCAAACATTGCACAAATTTTCTAATGATCTGTCAAACATTGCACAAACTTTCTAATGATCTGTCAAACATTGCGCAAACTTTCTAATAATCTGTCAAACATTGCACTCTCTAATAATCAGTTAAACATGGCGAATGGATCTTTGTACGATGTGGAATTCCTCACCGGAGATCTTTGCCATCATTCTGCTCCAACACCTTCTCGCCATATGCGCCTCACCAATTCCCAGCATCCTTAAAGGGACAACAGGGCCTCTTTGACCTTGGGATGTATTCCATGGCGTTAGGGTTCATGATCACCCTCTTCCCGTCCAAGACCCTTGCCTTGTCGACACCACCACTAGCTGAACACTTGAGAAAAGAGGGGTCAAGCTGCGCGATCGAGACTGACGTGGCCAGATTGGGAGGAGCAAGGCTACCTTGCACCTGGGAGTAACCGTTGCCACATGGCAGTGGAAAGCCAGTCTTCCGAATAGGAGTCACAGCCGATGGAGGAGTGAAAGGTAGAGCCAAGCATAAAGTTTTATTGTCGCATGACGTTAGGTTTAGGTTGACTATTTTCAGCCTTCCTCCACAGCTTGATCGCACCAAGATATCTCTCGAGGTATATATGTCTCCTCCTTCTCACAAATCTGAAATGTGGCTGCCCCACTATCTCGGAATTGCCTTTGCAAGAAATTGCCCCTCATCATCGTTATACTATTTGAACCAATCTGCGGAAGGTTTAACATGTTCCTTACTTTCACCGATGGCTTTAGGGCTATAACTCCTTTCACCATCTCCGAACTTGTATTCTCAACTAATGCCTTTATGTCACATTCAGCTATAGTACCAAACGTGATATTCCACTCACCATGCTGTTGTCGCAGCCTCGTTGCTTGGGGTAGATGCATGGCTCATGCTCGCCTCAATGACATGATGACCATTACTATCCACTATGAGGCCATCGCCACCATTTTGGACAACTCCTTCACCATAGAAGTCTCAATTGCGATACACATCGTCACTATGACCGCTTGCAAGCCCGGTGCTTGACCATTATCATAGACCTTGGCGGAGATCCGCCCACTTTGGGCATTTGCTTCTTCTCTTCACGTGCCTTGGATCCACCCTTCATTTTCGCAAACCCTTGAACACTCCATTATGTTTGTGGCTATGCCGGTCCACTCCATTACTTTGCTTTGTCTTGTGACCATTTTCACTAGCTGAACAACCTTGTTGGAGATTCCATTCATAATTCTCTCCCTAACATGGAGGTTTGTCGCCCACATCGGCCCACCTCTTCCCATGAACAATGACATTTTTTCTCTGCGTTCACTTTGTCATGACGTCCCTCATCGACTTACATTCTTCACCACATTAGCACTTTCACTGATGTGGAAGAGGCTCGCTATCCGTGTCCTTTAGCTTACTACTCATGCGGAGGCCTCACTTGAACGTGAAGTGCAAGTGCTGCATCCTTATATGAAGTTCCAGCTCTAAGTGGCCGAGGGAGCAGTTCAAGATCATTCGGGTTTCTTGAAGGGACACAATTTTCGGACACCGTCTTCACCACGGTAGCACCTTGGCCTTGGGCTCATCCAAAGGAGACTCACCACCGTATACTTTTGAGTGTGACCGCTTCTGGGCCTCAAGCCACTGACCAGTCTGCTGAAAGTGCTTCACTCTCCTCTTGCCATCATAAGAGGCATTACCATTTGTTGCCCCATTACCACTTGCTACCCCAAAAAATTGACTGCCTTCAATCACCCATGTTTCACGATTCCTTGGAGCATTGCTCGCACTTTGAGTTGGCACCCCGTTACCATCTACTAAGCCTTGGGCTTCATTTCTTCTCCGATTTCCATGGGCAAATCGCCCCCTACGTACTACTTCCTGCCATCCTTCATCCTCCTTACAGCTTAGAGGATTGATGCAACGCTTCAAGTTCAAGCCATGCTATTAACTACAAACCCGCATTGGTAGCAGAGAGTTGCTCCCATCGCCATTAACTACATACACGCCATTCGCCTCGCCACACCTCTTTGCATTGGTTGGTGATATCACGACTTGTCGAAAAATGAGAGGATCACGCGAAAGAGAGAAAAGGCATGAAAGGGGACTAGTTTCATTGGCAAACTAGTTTCACGAGACTCGATCGAATAAATTTACGCCTAGGCAACATCACATATAGACAATAGGATATGGAGAGACTCAATGCATGAATTAATTTACATGTGGCCATATCACATATATAGACAATATGATTTGTTTATTTTGTATATTAATTCAAATTATGATTAATGTGACAAAAATAGACATAATAGTGGGAGCAAGTGACCTTACTAGCCTCCTGACCTCCTTAAGTAGTATTATCCTCTCTCCCTTCTTGGCGCTTCCTATTACAGCAATTCCATGTTAAGCAATGCATCCCTCTTGTGGATTAGCATTTCCCATCTTGAGAGAGCAATATGTCAGTAATTAGTGTGTCAACGTGGTATGGGCCTCACCTTGATTATAGGCTTGCAAGCATATGTCGAGTGAGAAGGTAATGCAAAGAAACGGTTGGTGCCCCACTTTTCCTTTTCCTTCTCATCGAACAAGGTCTCCTTAGGAATAGTGATGGCTCCTAGTCACTACTTTGAAGGGTGTAAAACGCGTCTTGGATCTAAATGAAAACCCTCTAAATCCATAATTTCGTGGTTTCATGGCCAAAATTACATATATCAACCTAGGAGCTATTGATGGAAACATTATTTTACGCATATATAAATTTTGGCATCTCAAGAAAGTCTAAATCATAGTAGATATACATTATAAATATAAGCTACTTTTACAAATATGACCATCCTGATATGAAGGAGTAAAATCACTTTCATAATAAACAAATTAAAATAGGCTTAATGGGCACTGCTCTGTGTCCGAAGAAGGTATTACTTTATGAAGAGTTAGAAAACACTCTTGTAGGTTAATGAAATAGAGAATCGGCATCCTAGCGGTGGCAAGCACCTTCAAGCCACCGGACAGCCCATGGTTGAGTGAGATCTAGATGTGAGATGTCTTCACATTGAGTAGAGATTAGTGGCCGCATCATTGCATTGTGCACAACACTAGGGCATGCGCAATGCGTTGTCTGCAATTCAAATTTGCAGACCTTACGAACCGCACTTTTCTTCTTTCGCTCGAGTTACCATGCATCACAGCCGGCTCCATGCCTCCTTGCTCCCACACTTTAGGGTTCCACGCCCATCGGATCTAGCGGTTTGAAGGTATGAGTTGTGTGGCCTACCAATTGATGGAGGCATGGCATAGGATTATGAGGAGATAGAGCTGGATTGCCTGCACTGCTGTTCGAGTGGACGAATGTGTTCGGGCATCTTCATCGCCCCTACCGCATCCATCTTGAATTGAATGCGTCTTGGATCCGAATGCTAAATCTCTAATGAAGCATTATGGAGATCACTCGAAAGTACTGGACTCGATCATAATGGATGTGCGAAAACAAATCCATTCACATGGATGATGTGTACTCCAAAGCTCCAAAGTAATATATAACATAAGCCCAATAATAAAACACATCCATAAATGCCTAGTATGTGGATCCATCTTGGATAACATGATAAAATGTATTTAAATAGAAAATCTAACAACCTAAAATAAACTCAAACTAGAGAAGGCCGCACAAGAGCGGGTGGAAGACAAAATATAATGACTCTAGAAGATGGTATGAATGTGTTGGTGCGAAGGAAGGGTCCTTTTCACCTCCTCTTGCCTAAGACATTTCACTTTATT
This sequence comes from Anthoceros angustus, assembly GCA_010909165.1. Classification (NCBI taxonomy): domain Eukaryota; kingdom Viridiplantae; phylum Streptophyta; class Anthocerotopsida; order Anthocerotales; family Anthocerotaceae; genus Anthoceros; species Anthoceros angustus. The sequence goes on along the minus strand of VJWM01000063.1, from coordinate 1,010,489 downwards.
TATCAATAAGTGAAAGTAGGTGGCCCGCTCTGGCAGGAAACTGTGGATCGCAAATGGCCACCATGACATGGTTTAGGCCAAGTCCGTATGAAGCGGCGAGGATCGTAAATGGCCACCATGACATGGTTTAGACCAAGTCCTAGTACGGCTCTTGACATGAGGGTCCGTGAACCCACCCAGAGGCCTAACCGCAGTTGTGGTCATGGCCCATGGGACCACAATGTGTGGCCTCCCAACAGCAGACATAGGAGGCCTCTAGTTCGATGTGTGTATGGTTATTGGGTCAATTGTAAACCCGTTCCGATGTTGTGAAGCACCTCGGTATGGCGCATCAATCTCATCATGGCGTGAGTTGTGTGTGTCAACATTATTTTCCTCTCAGACATACGCATCAATCCTTGGCATCTTCTATGCATAAAGATGTGCGTATCACACACCTACCGACAACAATACACGCGGGATGGCCGATGTCACCAAGTGTGTGACATACAAGCTTTCCGTCGTATGTCGCGGGAAAACATTTCACGTGAACCACCATAAAAACCGATGAGAACGGTACACCATACCTTGATATTGAGATCCCTCCATGTTCCTTTTTTGTTATCAACCGCCACCGAGTAGTGGCATATTTTGTGGAAGCTCAATCGCATATGGTGGTGTGTTGCTATGTGAGTTTAGGTTTAGAATGAATTCACTAAAACATGCATGGAAGGGTCATTTGTTGGAAAACAAAACTAGGGTGTTTCTAATAGCTCATTGTTTTCATCTATTATTGCATTGAGATGAGAAAAATTGCATTTGGCTTGGAGCACCTTGCTCTATTGTTTATAATTGGAAAATAGGATAAATAGTAAATAAATATCCTTGTAAATATTTTAAAACAAGTAGATACCCAAACACGCTTAAACGCGTTTTGGTGTAGGTTCATCACAACATGGAAGAAAGTAACGTTTACGTACCCTTGATGTTTCTTTCACACTACTAAAACAATTAGGCCTTGTTATGCACTTGGTCATAATTACTAATTATGCCCTTAAATTGTAACATGGCACGGCATGGTTCCAAGATGGGTAGGAACTAATGTCACAAGTCTTGGCATGGTTCCCGAATTGGAGCACTTAGTATCACATGGTATATCATCACGCAGTCTCTTCGTTCCATTGAGTTGGATACCTTTTTGTACCCAAGATTTTTGCTCAACACGCACATGATTTTGCCATACAAAACCCAAACCATAGCACGTCTCTAGCACAAAAGGTGCAATGGTTAGGCGTTGAAAGCGGAGGCTTGGCATCGTACCATACGTGGGTTAGGCCTTCACTTCTGCAGTATCGATGTATAGGTAGATGGGGCCTTTTGAGTATGTATTTCAAAGACGGATAAATCGCAGGCCGTTGTCAAGTCATGAGAAGTTTTGGGTATTTAGGATTTCGAGATAAAATCCGTCATTTCTTAAAAGAGAAAGAAGAAACGACGAACTACTTGGGGCTAATATTGTGCTACTTGGGATCTCGTATTGTGTTTGGTGAGTGTTATTATTGTGCTACCAGGAGCCTCGTGTTGTGCTTGGTGGGTGTTTTATCTTTTAATCGCGTCGAGAAGATGTTTGTTAGCTTGAGACCCGAATGCAACGTCTGCACTTTCTAATAATCACAACATTGCACTTTCTAATAATCCAAACATTGCACAAACTTTCTAATGATCATCAAACATTGCACAAACTTTCTAATGATCTCACAACATTGCAAACTTTCTAATAATCACAACATTGCACTCTCTAATAATCATAAACATGGCGAATGGATCTTTGTACGATGTGGAATTCCCTCGGAGATCTTTGCCATCATTCTCGCTCCAACACCTTCTTGCTGCCTCACCAATTCCAGCATCCTTAAAGGGACAACAAGGGCCTCTTTGACCTTGGGATGTATTCCATGGCGTTAGGGTTCATGATCACCCTCTTCCGCCCAAGACCCTTGCCTTGTCGACACCACCACTAGCTGAACACTTGAGAAAAGAGGGGTCAAGCCGCGATCGAGGCGAGGTGGCTGATTGGGAGGAGCAAGGCCACCTTGCACTGGGAGTAACTGTCACATGGCGGGAAAGCCGGTCTTAGAATAGGAGTCACCGATGGAGGAGTGAAAGGTAGAGCCAAGCATAAAGTTTTATTGTCGCATGACGGTTAGGTGATCTTAGGTTGACTATTTTCGCTTCCTCCACGCTTGATCGCACCAAGATATCTCTCGAGGTATATATGTCTCCTCCTTCTCACAAATGTTTGAAATGTGGCTGCCCCACTATCTGGAATTGCCTTTGCAAGAAATTGCCCCTCATCATCGTTTATACTATTTGAACCAATCTGCGGAAGGTTTAACATGTTCCTTACTTTCACCGATGGCTTTAGGGCTATAACTCCTTTCACCATCTCCGAACTTGTATTCTCAACTAATGCCTTTATGTCACATTCACTATAGTACCAAACGTGATATTCCACTCACCACTTGTTTGTCGCCTCGATTTGGGGTAGATGCATGGCTCATGCTCGCCTCAATGACATGATGACCATTACTATCCACTATGAGGCCATCGCCACCATTTTGGACAACTCCCTTCACCATAGAAGTCTCAATTGCGATACATCGTCACTATGACTGTTGCAAGCCCGGTGCTTGACCATTATCATAGACCTTGGCGGAGATCCGCCCACTTTGGGCATTTGCTTCTTCTCTTCACGTGCCTTGGATCCACCCTTCATTTTCGCAAACCCCTTGAACACTCCATTATGTTTGTGGCTATGCCGGTCCACTCCATTACTTTGCTTTGTCTTGTGACCATTTTCACTAGCTGAACAACCTTGTTGGAGATTCCATTCATAATTCTCTCCCCTAACACGGAGGTTTGTCGCCCACATTGGCCCACCTCTTCCCATGAACAATGACATTTTTTCTCTGCGTTCACTTTGTCATGACGTCCGCCTCATCGACTTACATTCTTCACCACATTAGCACTTTCACTGTTGATGTGGAAGAGGCTCGCTATCCGTGTCCTTTAGCTTACTACCAAGATGCGGAGGCCTCACTTGAACGTGAAGTGCAAGTCTGCATCCTTATATGAAGTTCCGACTCTAAGTGGCCGGTGGAGCAGTTCGATCATTCGGGTTTCTTGAAGGGACACAATTTTCAGACACCGTCTTCACCACGGTAGCACCCTTGGCCTTGGGCTCATCCAAAGGAGACTCACCACAGTGAAGTACTTTTGAGTGTGACCGCTTCCTCGGGCCTCAAGCTATCGACCCAGTCTGCTGAAAGCAGGCTTCACTCTCCTCTTGCCATCATAAGAGGCATTACCATTTGTTGCCCCATTACCACTTGCTACCCCAAAAATTGACCTCCAATCACCCATGTTTCTCGATTCCTTGGAGCATTGCTCGCACTTTGAGTTGGCACCCGTTACCATTACTAAGCCTTGGGCTCCATTTCTTCTCCGATTTCCATGGGCAAATCGCCTCACGTACTACTTCCGCCATCCTTCATCCTCCTTACTTAGAGGATTGATGCCGCAACTTCAAGTTCAAGCCATGCTATTAACTACAAACCCGGCATTGGTAGCGGCAGAGAGTTGCTCCCATCGCCATTAACTACACACGCCATTCGCCTCTCTGGAAGCCACACCTCTTTGCATTGGTTGATATCACGACTTGTCGAAAAATGAGAGGATCACGCGAAAGAGAGAAAAAGGCATGAAAGGGGACTAGTTTCATTGGCAAACTAGTTTCACGAGAGACTCGATCGAATAAATTTACACCTAGGCAACATCACATATATAGACAATAGGATATGGAGAGACTCAATGCACTTTGAATTAATTTACATGTGGCCATATCACATATATAGACAATATGATTTGTTTATTTTTGTATATTAATTCAAATTATGATTAATGTGACAAAAATAGACATAATAGTGGGAGCAAGTGACCTTACTAGCCTCCTGACTCCTTAAGTAGTATTATCCTCTCTCCTTCTTGCCTTCCTATTACAGCAATTCCATGTTAAGCAATGCATCCCTCTTGTGGATTAGCATTTCCCATCTTGAGAGAGCAATATGTAATTAGTGTCACCGTGGTATGGGCCTCACCTTGATTATAGGCTTGCAAGCATATGTCGAGTGAGAAGGTAATGCGAAAAGCGGTTGGTGCCCCACTTCCTTTTCCCTTCTCATCGAACAAGGTCTCCTTAGGAATAGTGATGGCTCCTAGTCACTACTTTGAAGGGTGTAAAACGCGTCTTGGATCTAAATGAAAACCCTCTAAATCCATAATTTCGTGGTTTCATGGCCAAAATTACATATATCAACCTAGGAGCTATTGATGGAAACATTATTTTACGATATATAAATTTTGGCATCTCAAGAAAGTCTAAATCATAGTAGATATACATTATAAATATAAGCTACTTTTACAAATATGACCATCCCGATATGAAGGAGTAAAATCACTTTCATAATAAACAAATTAAAATAGGCTTAATGGGCGCCCGTGTCCAAGAAGGTATTACTTTATGAAGAGTTAGAAAACACTCTTGTAGGTTAATGAAATAGAGAATCGGCATCCTAGCGGTGGCAAGCACCTTCAAGCCACCGGACAGCCCATGGTTGAGTGAGATCTAGATGTGAGATGTCTTCACATTGAGTAGAGATTAGTGGCGCATCATTGCATTGTGCACAACACTAGGGCATGCGCAATGCGTTGTCAATTCAAATTTGCACCTTACGAACTGCACTTTTCTTCTTTCGCTCGAGTTACCATGTTATCTGGTGCGGCTCCATGCCTCCTTGCTCCCACACACTTTAGGGTTCCACGCCCCATCAGATCTAGCGGTTTGAAGGTATGAGTTGTGTGGCCTACCGAAGATGGAGGCATGGCATAGGATTATGAGGAGATAGAGCCTGGATTGCCTCTGCACTGTTGCTCGAGTGGACGAATGTGTTCGGGCATCTGCATGCGTCCCGCGCCTGCATCCATCTTGAATTCGAATGCGTCTTGGATCTGAATGCTAAATCTCTAATGAAGCATTATGGAGATCACTCAGCAAAGTAGTCGCACTATGGAGGCCTGGACTCAGCGATCATAATGGATGTGCGAAAACAAATCCATTCACATGGATGATGTGTACTCCAAAGCTCCAAAGTAATATATAACATAAGCCCAATAATAAGACACATCCATAAATGCCTAGTATGTGGATCCATCTTGGATAACATGATAAAATGTATTTAAAATAGAAAATCTAACAACCTAAAATAAACTCAAACTAGAGAAGGCCGACAAGAGCGGGTGGAAGACAAAATATAATGACTCTAGAAGATGGTATGAATGTGTTGGTGCGAAGGAAGGGTCCTTTTCACCTCCTCTTGCCTAAGACATTTCACTTTATTTATCAATAAGTGAAAGTAAGGTGGCCCACACCGCTCGGTGTGAAACTGTGGATCAAATGGCCACCATGACATGGTTTAGGCCAAGTCCGTGTGAAGCGAGGACCGTAAATGGCCACCATGACATGGTTTAGACCAAGTCCTAGTACGGCTCTTGACATGAGGGTCCGGTGTGAACCACCCTTAGAGGCCTAACCGCAGTTGTGGTCGCTTATGGCCCATGGGACCACAATGTGGCCTCCCAACAGCCGCGAGACATAGGAGGCCTCTAGTTCGATGTGTGTATGGTTATTGGGTCAATTGTAAACCCGTTCCGATGTTGTGAAGCACCTCGGTATGGCGTACCAATCTCATCATGGCGTGAGTTGTGTGTGTCAACATTATTTTCCTCTCAGACACGCATCAATCCTTCGGCATCTTCTATGCATAAAGATGTGCGTATCACACACCTCGACAACAATACACGCGGGATGGCTGCGTGGCCGATGTCACCAAGTGTGTGACATACAAGCTTTCCGTCGTATGTCGCGGGAAAACATTTTACGTGAACCACCATAAAACCGATGAGAACGGTACACCATACCTTGATATTGAGATCCCTCCATGTTCCTTTTTTGTTATCAACCGCTACCGAGTAGTGGCATATTTTGTGGAAGCTCAATCGCATATGGTGGTGTGTTGCTATGTGAGTTTAGGTTTAGAATGAATTCACTAAAACATGCATGGAAGGGTCATTTGTTGGAAAACAAAACTAGGGTGTTTCTAATAGCTCATTGTTTTCATCTATTATTGCATTGAGATGAGAAAAATTGCATTTGGCTTGGAGCACCTTGCTCTATTGTTTATAATTGGAAAATAGGATAAATAGTAAATAAATATCCTTGTAAATATTTTAAAACAAGTAGATACCCAAACACGCTTAAACGCGTTTTGGTGTAGGTTCATCACAACATGGAAGAAAGTAACGCGTTACGTACCCTTGATGTTTCTTTCACACTACTAAAACAATTAGGCCTTGTTATGCACTTGGTCATAATTACTAATTATGCCCCTTAAATTGTAACATGGCTCGGCATGGTTCCAAGATGGGTAGGAACTAATGTCACAAGTCTTGGCATGGTTCCCGAATTGGAGCACTTAGTATCACATGGTATATCATCGCAGCAGTCTCTTCGTTCCATTGAGTTGGATACCTTTTTGTACCCAAGATTTTTGCTCAACACGCACATGATTTTTGCCATACAAAACCCAAACCATAGCACGTCTCTAGCACAAAAAGGTGCAATGGTTAGTTGAAAGTTTGGCTTAACTACTGCACTATACAAACAGTGGGTTAGGCCTTCACTGCAGTATCGATGTATAGGTAGATGGGGCCTTTTGAGTATGTATTTCAAAGACGGATAAATCGCAGGGCCGTTGTCAAGTCATGAGAAGTTTTGGGTATTTAGGATTTCGAGATAAAATCCGCGTCATTTCTTAAAGAGAAAGAAGAAACGACGAACTACTTGGGGCTAATATTGTGCTACTTGGGATCTCGTATTGTGTTTGGTGAGTGTTATTATTGTGCTACCAGGAGCCTCGTGTTGTGCTTGGTGGTGTTTTATCTTTTAATCGCGTCGAGAAGATGTTTGTTAGCTTGGAGACCACGAATGCAACGCTGCACTTTCTAATAATCACAACATTGCACTTTCTAATAATCAAACATTGCACAAACTTTCTAATGATCATCAAACATTGCACAAACTTTCTAATGATCTCAAACATTGCAAACTTTCTAATAATCATCAAACATTGCACTCTCTAATAATCAAACATGGCGAATGGATCTTTGTACGATGTGGAATTCCCACGGAGATCTTTGCCATCATTCTGCTCCAACACCTTAGCTATGCCTCACCAATTCCAGCATCCTTAAAGGGACAACAAGGGCCTCTTTGACCTTGGGATGTATTCCATGGCGTTAGGGTTCATGATCACCCTCTTCCGCCCAAGACCCTTGCCTTGTCGACACCACCACTAGTGAACACTTGAGAAAAGAGGGGTCAAGGCGCGATCGAGGCCGAGGTGGCTGATTGGGAGGAGCAAGGCCACCTTGCACTGGGAGTAACCGTTGTCACATGGAAAGCCGGTCTTAATAGATGGAGGAGTGAAAGGTAGAGCCAAGCATAAAGTTTTATTGTCGCATGACGGTTAGGTGCGATCTTAGGTTGACTATTTTCAGCTTCCTCCATGATTGATCGCACCAAGATATCTCTCCGAGGTATATATGTCTCCTCCTTCTCACAAATGCTCGAAATGTGGCTGCCCCACTATCTCGGAATTGCCTTTGCAAGAAATTGCCCCTCATCATCGTTTATACTATTTGAACCAATCTGCGGAAGGTTTAACATGTTCCTTACTTTCACCGATGGCTTTAGGGCTATAACTCCTTTCACCATCTCCGAACTTGTATTCTCAACTAATGCCTTTATGTCACATTCAGCTATAGTACCAAACGTGATATTCCACTCACCATCGTTGCTTGTCGCAGCTTGGGGTAGATGCATGGCTCATGCTCGCCTCAATGACATGATGACCATTACTATCCACTATGAGGCCACGCCACCATTTTGGACAACTCCTTCACCATAGAAGTCTCAATTGCCCGATACACATCGTCACTATGACCGTTTGCAAGCCCGGTGCTTGACCATTATCATAGACCTTGGCGGAGATCCGCCCACTTTGGGCATTTGCTTCTTCTCTTCACGTGCCTTGGATCCACCCTTCATTTTCGCAAACCCTTGAACACTCCATTATGTTTGTGGCTATGCCGTCCACTCCATTACTTTGCTTTGTCTTGTGACCATTTTCACTAGCTCGAACAACCTTGTTGGAGATTCCATTCATAATTCTCTCCCCTAACACGGAGGTTTGTCGCCCACATCGGCCCACCTCTTCCCATGAACAATGACATTTTTTCTCTGCGTTCACTTTGTCATGACGTCCCGCCTCATCGACTTACATTCTTCACCACATTAGCACTTTCATGTTGATGTGGAAGAGGCTCGCTATCTCGTGTCCTTTAGCTTACTACCAGATGCGGAGGCCTCACTTGAACGTGAAGTGCAAGTCTGCATCCTTATATGAAGTTCCATTTGGCGGTGGCGGGTTCAAGATCATTCGGGTTTCTTGAAGGGACACAATTTTCAGACACCGTCTTCACCACAGTAGCACCCTTGGCCTTGGGCTCATCCAAAGGAGACTCACAGTGCGTAAGTACTTTTGAGTGTGATCACGCTCGGCCTCAAGCCATCGACCAGTCTGCTGTTGAAAGGGCTTCACTCTCCTCTTGCCATCATAAGAGGCATTACCATTTGTTGCCCCATTACCACTTGCTACCCCAAAAATTGACCGCCTCAATCGCCCATGTTTCTCGATTCCTTGGAGCATTGCTCGCACTTTGAGTTGGCACCCATTACCATTACTAAGCCTTGGGCTCCATTTCTTCTCCGATTTCCATGGGCAAATCGCCCCTCGTACTACTTCCCGCCATCCTTCATCCTCCTCGACAGAGGATTGATGCCGCAACGGCTTCAAGTTCGAAGCCATGCTATTAACTACAAACCCGGCATTGGTAGCGGTAGAGTTGCTCCCATCGCCATTAACTACACACGCCATTCGCCTCGCCTCTGAAGCCACACCTCTTTGCATTGGTTGATATCACGACTTGTCGAAAATGAGAGGATCACGAAAGAGAGAAAAAGGCACAAAGGGGACTAGTTTCATTGGCAAACTAGTTTCACGAGACTCGATCGAATAAATTTACACCTAGGCAACATCACATATATAGACAATAGGATATGGAGACTCAATGCAATCAATTAATTTACATGTGGCCATATCACATATATAGACAATATGATTTGTTTATTTTGTATATTAATTCAAATTATGATTAATGTGACAAAAATAGACATAATAGTGGGAGCAAGTGACCTTACTAGCCCTCGGACAGCTCCTTAAGTAGTATTATCCTCTCTCCTTCTTGGCGCTTCCTATTACAGCAATTCCATGTTAAGCAATCGCATCCCTCTTGTGGATTAGCATTTCCCATCTTGAGAGAGCAATATCTTGTAATTAGCAGTGTCAATGGTATGGGCCTCACCTTGATTATAGGCTTGCAAGCATATGTCGAGTGAGAAGGTAATGAAACGGTTGGTGCCCAGCTTCCTTTTCCCTTCTCATCGAACAAGGTCTCCTTAGGAATAGTGATGGCTCCTAGTCACTACTTTGAAGGGTGTAAAACGCGTCTTGGATCTAAATGAAAACCCTCTAAATCCATAATTTCGTGGTTTCATGGCCAAAATTACATATATCAACCTAGGAGCTATTGATGGAAACATTATTTTACGCATATATAAATTTTGGCATCTCAAGAAAGTCTAAATCATAGTAGATATACATTATAAATATAAGCTACTTTTACAAATATGACCATCCGATATGAAGGAGTAAAATCACTTTCATAATAAACAAATTAAAATAGGCTTAATGGCTCGTGTCCAAGAAGGTATTACTTTATGAAGAGTTAGAAAACACTCTTGTAGGTTAATGAAATAGAGAATCGGCATCCTAGCGGTGGCAAGCACCTTCAAGCCACCGGACAGCCCATGGTTGAGTGAGATCTAGATGTGAGATGTCTTCACATTGAGTAGAGATTAGTGGCCGCATCATTGCATTGTGCACAACACTAGGGCATGCGCAATGCGTTGTCTGCAATTCAAATTTGCAGACCTTACGAACTGCACTTTTCTTCTTTCGCTCGAGTTACCATGCTACTTTTGGTGCCGGCTCCATGCCTCCTTGCTCCCACACACTTTAGGGTTCCACGCCCCATCAGATCTAGCGGTTTGAAGGTATGAGTTGTGTGGCCTACCGAAGATGGAGGCATGGCATAGGATTATGAGGAGATAGAGCTGGATTGCCTACCTGTTGCTCGAGTGGACGAATGTGTTCGGGCATCTTCATGCGCCACCGCATCCATCTTGAATTGAATGCGTCTTGGATCCGAATGCTAAATCTCTAATGAAGCATTATGGAGATCACTCAAAGTACACGGACTCGGCGATCATAATGGATGTAAAACAAATCCATTCACATGGATGATGTGTACTCCAAAGCTCCAAAGTAATATATAACATAAGCCCAATAATAAAACACATCCATAAATGCCTAGTATGTGGATCCATCTTGGATAACATGATAAAATGTATTTAAATAGAAAATCTAACAACCTAAAATAAACTCAAACTAGAGAAGGCCGACAAGAGCGGGTGGAAGACAAAATATAATGACTCTAGAAGATGGTATGAATGTGTTGGTGCGAAGGAAGGGTCCTTTTCACCTCCTCTTGCCTAAGACATTTCACTTTATTTATCAATAAGTGAAAGTAAGGTGGCCCACACCGTCGGTGTGAAACCGAGGCAAATGGCCACCATGACATGGTTTAGGCCAAGTCCGTGTGAAGCGGCGAGGATCAGAATGGCCACCATGACATGGTTTAGACCAAGTCCTAGTACGGCTCTTGACATGAGGGTCCGTGTGAACCCACCCTTAGAGGCCTAACCGCAGTTGTGGCTGTTATGGCCCATGGGACCACAATGTGTGGCCTCCCAACAGCGCGATGACATAGGAGGCCTCTAGTTCGATGTGTGTATGGTTATTGGGTCAATTGTAAACCCGTTCCGATGTTGTGAAGCACCTCGGTATGCATCAATCTCATCATGGCGTGAGTTGTGTGTCAACATTATTTTCCTCGTATTGTACGCATCAATCCTTGGCATCTTCTATGCATAAAGATGTGCGTATCACACACCTACAACAATACACGCGGGGATGGCTGCGTGGCCGATGTCACCAAGTGTGTGACATACAAGCTTTCCGTCGTATGTCGCGGAAAACATTTCACGTGAACCACCATAAAAACCACATGAGAACGGTACACCATACCTTGATATTGAGATCCCTCCATGTTCCTTTTTTGTTATCAACCGCTACCGAGTAGTGGCATATTTTGTGGAAGCTCAATCCGCATATGGTGGTGTGTTGCTATGTGAGTTTAGGTTTAGAATGAATTCACTAAAACATGCATGGAAGGCATTTGTTGGAAAACAAAACTAGGGTGTTTCTAATAGCTCATTGTTTTCATCTATTATTGCATTGAGATGAGAAAAATTGCATTTGGCTTGGAGCACCTTGCTCTATTGTTTATAATTGGAAAATAGGATAAATAGTAAATAAATATCCTTGTAAATATTTTAAAACAAGTAGATACCCAAACACGCTTAAGCGTTTTGGTGTAGGTTCATCACAACATGGAAGAAAGTAACGCTTTTACCCTTGATGTTTCTTTCACACTACTAAAACAATTAGGCCTTGTTATGCACTTGGTCATAATTACTAATTATGCCCTTAAATTGTAACATGGCTGGCATGGTTCCAAGATGGGTAGGAACTAATGTCACAAGTCTTGGCATGGTTCCCAATTGGAGCACTTAGTATCACATGGTATATCATCAGCAGTCTCTTCGTTCCATTGAGTTGGATACCTTTTTGTACCCAAGATTTTTGCTCAACACGCACATGATTTTTGCCATACAAAACCCAAACCATAGCACGTCTCTAGCACAAAAAGGTGCAATGGTTAGGCGTTGAAAGTTTACACTGCATCGTACCATACGTGGGTTAGGCCTTCACTTCTGCGGTATCGATGTATAGGTAGATGGGGCCTTTTGAGTATGTATTTCGGAGACGGGATAAATCGCAGGGCCGTTGTCAAGTCATGAGAAGTTTTAGGTATTTAGGATTTCGAGATAAAATCCGGGTCATTTCTTAAAAGAAAAAGAAGAAACGACGAACTACTTGGGGGCTAATATTGTGCTACTTGGGATCTCGTATTGTGTTTGGTGAGTGTTATTATTGTGCTACCTGGGAGCCTCGTGTTGTGTTTGGTGGGTGTTTTTATCTTTTAATCGCGTCGAGAAGATGTTTGCTAGCTTGGAGACCACAATGCAACGCTGCACTTTCTAATAATCATCAAACATTGCACTTTCTAATAATCGCCAAACATTGCACAAACTTTCTAATGATCATCAAACATTGCACAAACTTTCTAATGATCATCAAACATTGCGCAAACTTTCTAATAATCACAACATTGCACTCTCTAATAATCATTAAACATGGCGAATGGATCTTTATGCGATGTGGAATTCCCTCGGAGATCTTTGCCATCATTCTCGCTCCAACACCTTCGCCATGCTCGCCTCACCAATTCCAGCATCCTTAAAGGGACAACAAGGGCCTCTTTGACCTTGGGATGTATTCCATGGCGTTAGGGTTCATGATCACCCTCTTCCGCCCAAGACCCTTGCCTTGTCGACACCACCACTAGCTGAACACTTGAGAAAAGAGGGGTCAAGCTGCGCGATCGAGGCGAGGTGGCAGTTGGGAGGAGCAAGGCCACCTTGCACTGGGAGTAACTGCTGTCACATGGCGTTGGAAAGCCGTCTTAGAATAGGAGTCACGATGGAGGAGTGAAAGGTAGAGCCAAGCATAAAGTTTTATTGTCGCATGACGGTTAGGTGCGATCTTAGGTTGACTATTTTCGCTTCCTCCAGCTTGATCGCACCAAGATATCTCTCGAGGTATATATGTCTCCTCCTTCTCACAAATCTGAAATGTGGCTGCCCCACTATCTCTGGAATTGCCTTTGCAAGAAATTGCCCCTCATCATCGTTTATACTATTTGAACCAATCTCTGGAAGGTTTAACATGTTCCTTACTTTCACCGATGGCTTTAGGGCTATAACTCCTTTCACCATCTCCCGAACTTGTATTCTCAACTAATGCCTTTATGTCACATTCACTATAGTACCAAACGTGATATTCCACTCACCACTGCTTGTCGCACCTCGGTGCTTGGGGTAGATGCATGGCTCATGCTCGCCTCAATGACATGATGACCATTACTATCCACTATGAGGCCATCGCCACCATTTTGGACAACTCCCTTCACCATAGAAGCTGTCTCAATTGCCCGATACACATCGTCACTATGACTGCTTGCAAGCCCGGTGCTTGACCATTATCATAGACCTTGGCGGAGATCCGCCCACTTTGGGCATTTGCTTCTTCTCTTCACGTGCCTTGGATCCACCCTTCATTTTCGCAAACCCTTGAACACTCCATTATGTTTGTGGCTATGCCGGTCCACTCCATTACTTTGCTTTGTCTTGTGACCATTTTCACTAGCTTTGAACAACCTTGTTTTCATAATTCTCTCCCCTAACACGGGAGGTTTGTCGCCCACCTCTTCCCATGAACAATGACATTTTTTCTCTGCGTTCACTTTGTCATGACGTCCGCCTCATCCCGACTTACATTCTTCACCACATTAGCACTTTCACTGTTGATGTGGAAGAGGCTCGCTATCTCGTGTCCTTTAGCTTACTACCGATGCGGAGGCCTCACTTGAACGTGAAGTGCAAGTCTGCATCCTTATATGAAGTTCCGACTCTAAGTGGCGGTGGGCGGTTCGACATCATTCGAGGTTTCTTGAAGGGACACAATTTTCGACACCGTCTTCACCACGGTAGCACCCTTGGCCTTGGGCTCATCCAAAGGAGACTCACCACGGCGAAGTACTTTTGAGTGTGTCAGCTTCTCGAGGCCTCAAGCTCGACCAGTGCTGAAAGGCTTCACTCTCCTCTTGCCATCATAAGAGGCATTACCATTTGTTGCCCCATTACCACTTGCTACCCCAAAAATTGGCCTCAATCGCCCATGTTTCGATTCCTTGGAGCATTGCTCGCACTTTTGAGTTGGCACCCGTTACCATTTACTAAGCCTTGGGCTCCATTTCTTCTCCGATTTCCATGGGCAAATCGCCCCCTACGTACTACTTCCCGCCATCCTTCATCCTCCTTACGACAGAGGATTGATGCTCGCAACGGCTTCAAGTTCGAAGCCATGCTATTAACTACAAACCCGGCATTGGTAGCGGGTGAGTTGCTCCCATCGCCATTAACTACATACACGCCATTCGCCTCGCCTGCAGAAGCCACACCGCTTTGCATTGGTTGGGCTGATATCACGACTTGCCAAAAAATGAGAGGAACACGCGAAAGAGAGAAAAAGGCACAGCGAAGGGGACTAGTTTCATTGGCAAACTAGTTTCACGAGAGACTCGATTCTGAATAAATTTACACCTAGGCAACATCACATATATAGACAATAGGATATGGAGACTCAATGCAATTAATTTACATGTGGCCATATCACATATATAGACAATATGATTTGTTTATTTTGTATATTAATTCAAATTATGATTAATGTGACAAAAATAGACATAATAGTGGGAGCAAGTGACCTTACTAGCCCTCGACAGCTCCTTAAGTAGTATTATCCTCTCTCCTTCTTGGCAGCTTCCTATTACAATTCCATGTTAAGCAATGCATCCCTCTTGTGGATTAGCATTTCCCATCTTGAGAGAGCAATATCTTAGCGGTGTAGTATGGTATGGGCCTCACCTTGATTATAGGCTTGCAAGCATAAAGTTTTATTGTCGCATGACGGTTAGGTGCGATCTTAGGTTGACTATTTTCACTTCCTCCAGCTTGATCGCACCAAGATATCTCTCGAGGTATATATGTCTCCTCCTTCTCACAAATTGAAATGTGGCTGCCCCACTATCTCGGAATTGCCTTTGCAAGAAATTGCCCCTCATCATCGTTTATACTATTTGAACCAATCTGCGGAAGGTTTAACATGTTCCTTACTTTCACCGATGGCTTTAGGGCTATAACTCCTTTCACCATCTCCCGAACTTGTATTCTCAACTAATGCCTTTATGTCACATTCACTATAGTACCAAACGTGATATTCCACTCACCTGCTGCTTGTCGCAGCCTCGCTTGGGGTAGATGCATGGCTCATGCTCGCCTCAATGACATGATGACCATTACTATCCACTATGAGGCCATCGCCACCATTTTGGACAACTCCCTTCACCATAGAAGCTGTCTCAATTGCCCGATACACATCGTCACTATGACTGCTTGCAAGCCCGGTGCTTGACCATTATCATAGACCTTGGCGGAGATCCGCCCACTTTGGGCATTTGCTTCTTCTCTTCACGTGCCTTGGATCCACCCTTCATTTTCGCAAACCCTTGAACACTCCATTATGTTTGTGGCTATGCCGGTCCACTCCATTACTTTGCTTTGTCTTGTGACCATTTTCACTAGCTTTGAACAACCTTGTTGGAGATTCCATTCATAATTCTCTCCCCTAACACGGGAGGTTTGTCGCCCACATCGGCCCACCTCTTCCCATGAACAATGACATTTTTTCTCTGCGTTCACTTTGTCATGACGTCCGCCTCATCGACTTACATTCTTCACCACATTAGCACTTTCACTGTTGATGTGGAAGAGGCTCCATCTCGTGTCCTTTAGCTTACTACCGATGCGGAGGCCTCACTTGAACGTGAAGTGCAAGTCTGCATCCTTATATGAAGTTCCACTCTAAGTGGCCGCGGAGTTCAAGATCATTCGGGTTTCTTGAAGGGACACAATTTTCGACACCGTCTTCACCACGGTAGCACCCTTGGCCTTGGGCTCATCCAAAGGAGACTCACCACAGGCGTAAGTACTTTTGAGTGTGACGCTTCGTGGGCCTCAAGCTTCGACCTGTGTGCTGAAAGGCTTCACTCTCCTCTTGCCATCATAAGAGGCATTACCATTTGTTGCCCCATTACCACTTGCTACCCCAAAAATTGATGCCTCCAATCGCCCATGTTTCGATTCCTTGGAGCATTGCTCGCACTTTGAGTTGGCACCACGTTACCATTTACTAAGCCTTGGGCTCCATTTCTTCTCCGATTTCCATGGGCAAATCGCCCCCTACGTACTACTTCCTGCCATCCTTCATCCTCCTTACAGCTTAGAGGATTGATGCCTGCAATGACTTCAAGTTCAGAAGCCATGCTATTAACTACAAACCCGGCATTGGTAGCGTGAGAGTTGCTCCCATCGCCATTAACTACACACGCCATTCGCCTCGCCTCTGAAGCCACACCTCTTTGCATTGGTTGGTGATATCACGACTTGTCGAAAAATGAGAGGATCACGCGAAAGAGAGAAAAAGGCACAAAGGGGACTAGTTTCATTGGCAAACTAGTTTCACGAGAGACTCGATTTGAATAAATTTACACCTAGGCAACATCACATATATAGACAATAGGATATGGAGAGACTCAATGCATCGAATTAATTTACATGTGGCCATATCACATATATAGACAATATGATTTGTTTATTTTGTATATTAATTCAAATTATGATTAATGTGACAAAAATAGACATAATAGTGGGAGCAAGTGACCTTACTAGCCCTGATGACTCCTTAAGTAGTATTATCCTCTCTCCTTCTTGGCAGCTTCCTATTACAATTCCATGTTAAGCAATCGCATCCCTCTTGTGGATTAGCATTTCCCATCTTGAGAGAGCAATATCTGTAATTAGCGGTCAACGTGGTATGGGCCTCACCTTGATTATAGGCTTGCAAGCATATGTCGAGTGAGAAGGTAATGCAAAGAAAGCGGTTGGTGCCCACGCCTTTTCCCTTCTCATCGAACAAGGTCTCCTTAGGAATAGTGATGGCTCCTAGTCACTACTTTGAAGGGTGTAAAACGCGTCTTGGATCTAAATGAAAACCCTCTAAATCCATAATTTCGTGGTTTCATGGCCAAAATTACATATATCAACCTAGGAGCTATTGATGGAAACATTATTTTACGATATATAAATTTTGGCATCACAAGAAAGTCTAAATCATAGTAGATATACATTATAAATATAAGCTACTTTTACAAATATGACCATCCCGATATGAAGGAGTAAAATCACTTTCATAATAAACAAATTAAAATAGGCTTAATGGGCGCCTGTCCAAGAAGGTATTACTTTATGAAGAGTTAGAAAACACTCTTGTAGGTTAATGAAATAGAGAATCGGCATCCTAGCGGTGGCAAGCACCTTCAAGCCACCGGACAGCCCATGGTTGAGTGAGATCTAGATGTGAGATGTCTTCACATTGAGTAGAGATTAGTGGCGCATCATTGCATTGTGCACAACACTAGGGCATGCAATGCGTTATGCAATTCAAATTTGCAGACCTTACGAACCGCACTTTTCTTCTTTCGCCGAGTTACCATGCTCTGGTGCCGGCTCCATGCCTCCTTGCTCCCACACACTTTAGGGTTCCACGCCCCATCGATCTAGCGGTTTGAAGGTATGAGTTGTGTGGCCTACCGAATTGATGGAGGCATGGCATAGGATTATGAGGAGATAGAGCTGGATTGCCTGACTGCTCGAGTGGACGAATGTGTTCGGGCATCTTCATGCGTCCGCTGCATCCATCTTGAATTAATGCGTCTTGGATCCGAATGCTAAATCTCTAATGAAGCATTATGGAGATCACTCAAGAAAGTACACGGACTCGATCATAATGGATGTGCGAAAACAAATCCATTCACATGGATGATGTGTACTCCAAAGCTCCAAAGTAATATATAACATAAGCCCAATAATAAACACATCCATAAATGCCTAGTATGTGGATCCATCTTGGATAACATGATAAAATGTATTTAAATAGAAAATCTAACAACCTAAAATAAACTCAAACTAGAGAAGGCCGCACAAGAGCGGGTGGAAGACAAAAATATAATGACTCTAGAAGATGGTATGAATGTGTTGGTGCGAAGGAAGGGGTCCTTTTCACCTTCTCTTGCCTAAGACATTTCACTTTATTTATCAATAAGTGAAAGTAAGGTGGCCCACACCGCCTTCTGTGAAACCGGGGATCGCAAATGGCCACCATGACATGGTTTAGGCCAAGTCCGTGTGAAGCGGCGAGGATCAGAATGGCCACCATGACATGGTTTAGACCAAGTCCTAGTACGGCTCTTGACATGAGGGTCGGTGTGAACCCACCCTTAGAGGCCTAACCGCAGGTTGTGCTTATGGCCCATGGGACCACAATGTGTGGCCTCCCAACAGCGATGACATAGGAGGCCTCTAGTTCGATGTGTGTATGGTTATTGGGTCAATTGTAAACCCGTTTCCGATGTTGTGAAGCACCTCGGTATGGCGTACCAATCTCATCATGGCGTGAGTTGTGTGTGTCAACATTATTTTCCTCAGACGCATCAATCGGCATCTTCTATGCATAAAGATGCGTATCACACCTACCGACAACAATACACGCGGGATGCTGCGTGGCGATGTCACCAAGTGTGTGACATACAAGCTTTCCGTCGTATGTCGCGGAAAACATTTCACGTGAACCACCATAAAACCGGTGATGAGAACGGTACACCATACCTTGATATTGAGATCCCTCCATGTTCCTTTTTGTTATCAACCGCTACCGAGTAGTGGCATATTTTGTGGAAGCTCAATCTCGCATATGGTGGTGTGTTGCTATGTGAGTTTAGGTTTAGAATGAATTCACTAAAACATGCATGGAAGGGTTTGTTGGAAAACAAAACTAGGGTGTTTCTAATAGCTCATTGTTTTCATCTATTATTGCATTGAGATGAGAAAAATTGCATTTGGCTTGGAGCACCTTGCTCTATTGTTTATAATTGGAAAATAGGATAAATAGTAAATAAATATCCTTGTAAATATTTTAAAACAAGTAGATACCCAAACACGCTTAAACGCGTTTTGGTGTAGGTTCATCACAACATGGAAGAAAGTAACGTTTACGTACCCTTGATGTTTCTTTCACACTACTAAAACAATTAGGCCTTGTTATGCACTTGGTCATAATTACTAATTATGCCCCTTAAATTGTAACATGGCTGCATGGTTCCAAGATGGGTAGGAACTAATGTCACAAGTCTTGGCATGGTTCCCGAATTGGAGCACTTAGTATCACATGGTATATCATCGCAGTCTCTTCGTTCCATTGAGTTGGATACCTTTTTGTACCCAAGATTTTTGCTCAACACGCACATGATTTTGCCATACAAAACCCAAACCATAGCACGCCTCTAGCACAAAAAGGTGCAATGGTTAGGCGTTGAAAGCGGAGGCTTGGCACACATACACGTGGGTTAGGCCTTCACTGCGGTATCGATGTATAGGTAGATGGGGCCTTTTGAGTATGTATTTCAAAGACGGATAAATCGCAGGCCGTTGTCAAGTCATGAGAAGTTTTGGGTATTTAGGATTTCGAGATAAAATCCGCCATTTCTTAAAAGAGAAAGAAGAAACGACGAACTACTTGGGGCTAATATTGTGCTACTTGGGATCTCGTATTGTGTTTGGTGAGTGTTATTATTGTGCTACAGGAGCCTCGTGTTGTGCTTGGTGGTGTTTTATCTTTTAATCGCGTCGAGAAGATGTTTGTTAGCTTGGAGACCACAATGCAACGTCTGCACTTTCTAATAATCATCAAACATTGCACTTTCTAATAATCGCCAAACATTGCACAAACTTTCTAATGATCTCACAACATTGCACAAACTTTCTAATGATCAAACATTGCGCAAACTTTCTAATAATCAAACATTGCACTCTCTAATAATCATAAACATGGCGAATGGATCTTTGTACGATGTGGAATTCCTCGAGATCTTTGCCATCATTCTGCTCCAACACCTTCTTATGCTCACCAATTCCAGCATCCTTAAAGGGACAACAAGGGCCTCTTTGACCTTGGGATGTATTCCATGGCGTTAGGGTTCATGATCACCCTCTTCCGTCAAGACCCTTGCCTTGTCGACACCACCACTAGCTGAACACTTGAGAAAGAGGGGTCAAGCCGCGATCGAGACCGAGGTGGCTGATTGGGAGGAGCAAGGCCACCTTGCACTGGGAGTAACTTGTCACATGGCGGGAAAGCCGGTCTTAGAATAGGAGTCACCGATGGAGGAGTGAAAGGTAGAGCCAAGCATAAAGTTTTATTGTCGCATGACGGTTAGGTGCGCCTCGTTGACTATTTTCAGCTTCCTCCACAGCTTGATCGCACCAAGATATCTCTCGAGGTATATATGTCTCCTCCTTCACAAATCTGTAAATGTGGCTGCCCCACTATCTGGAATTGCCTTTGCAAGAAATTGCCCCTCATCATCGTTTATACTATTTGAACCAATCTGGAAGGTTTAACATGTTCCTTACTTTCACCGATGGCTTTAGGGCTATAACTCCTTTCACCATCTCCGAACTTGTATTCTCAACTAATGCCTTTATGTCACATTCACTATAGTACCAAACGTGATATTCCACTCACCATCGTTGCTTGTCGCACCTGCTTGGGGTAGATGCATGGCTCATGCTCGCCTCAATGACATGATGACCATTACTATCCACTATGAGGCCATGCCACCATTTTGGACAACTCCCTTCACCATAGAAGCTCTCAATTGCCCGATACACATCGTCACTATGACTTTGCAAGCCCGGTGCTTGACCATTATCATAGACCTTGGCGGAGATCCGCCCACTTTGGGCATTTGCTTCTTCTCTTCACGTGCCTTGGATCCACCCTTCATTTTCGCAAACCCTTGAACACTCCATTATGTTTGTGGCTATGCCGGTCCACTCCATTACTTTGCTTTGTCTTGTGACCATTTTCACTAGCGAACAACCTTGTTGGAGATTCCATTCATAATTCTCTCCTAACAGGGAGGTTTGTCGCCCACATCGGCCCACCTCTTCCCATGAACAATGACATTTTTTCTCTGCGTTCACTTTGTCATGACGTCCCGCCTCATCCCGACTTACATTCTTCACCACATTAGCACTTTCACTGTTGATGTGGAAGAGGCTCGCTATCCGTGTCCTTTAGCTTTACAAGATGCGGAGGCCTCACTTGAACGTGAAGTGCAAGTGCTGCATCCTTATATGAAGTTCCAGCTCTAAGTGGCGGTGGGCGGTTCGATCATTCGGTTTCTTGAAGGGACACAATTTTGACACCGTCTTCACCACGGTAGCACCCTTGGCCTTGGGCTCATCCAAAGGAGACTCACCACGGTAGCACCCTTGGCCTTGGGCTCATCCAAAGGAGACTCACCACCGTGTAAGTACTTTTGAGTGTGACCGCTTCTCGGGGCCTCAAGCTTCTTGACCCAGTCTGCTGAAAGCGGCTTCACTCTCCTCTTGCCATCATAAGAGGCATTACCATTTGTTGCCCCATTACCACTTGCTACCCCAAAAATTGACCGCCTCAATCGCCCATGTTTCTCGATTCCTTGGAGCATTGCTCGCACTTTGAGTTGGCACCCGTTACCATTACTAAGCCTTGGGCTCCATTTCTTCTCCGATTTCCATGGGCAAATCGCCTCACGTACTACTTCCCGCCATCCTTCATCCTCCTTACGACTTAGAGGATTGATGCAACGGCTTCAAGTTCGAAGCCATGCTATTAACTACAAACCCGGCATTGGTAGCAGCAGAGTTGCTCCCATCGCCATTAACTACACACACGCCATTCGCCTACGGCCACACCTCTTTGCATTGGTTAATGATATCACGACTTGTCGAAAAATGAGAGGATCACGAAGAGAGAAAAGGCAAAGGGGACTAGTTTCATTGGCAAACTAGTTTCACGAGACTCGATTACTGAATAAATTTACACCTAGGCAACATCACATATATAGACAATAGGATATGGAGAGACTCAATGCAATCAATTAATTTACATGTGGCCATATCACATATATAGACAATATGATTTATTTATTTTTGTATATTAATTCAAATTATGATTAATGTGACAAAAATAGACATAATAGTGGGAGCAAGTGACCTTACTAGCCCTCCGGACGCTCCTTAAGTAGTATTATCCTCTCTCCCTTCTTGGCGACTTCCTATTACAGCAATTCCATGTTAAGCAATGCATCCCTCTTGTGGATTAGCATTTCCCATCTTGAGAGAGCAATATCTTTGTAATTAGCAGTCACCGTGGTATGGGCCTCACCTTGATTATAGGCTTGCAAGCATATGTCGAGTGAGAAGGTAATGACAAGCGGTTGGTGCCTTCCTTTTCCCTTCTCATCGAACAAGGTCTCCTTAGGAATAGTGATGGCTCCTAGTCACTACTTTGAAGGGTGTAAAAGCGTCTTGGATCTAAATGAAAACCCTCTAAATCTATGATTTCGTGGTTTCATGGCCAAAATTACATATATCAACCTAGGAGCTATTGATGGAAACATGATTTTACGCATATATAAATTTTGGCATCACAAGAAAGTGTAAATCATAGTAGATATACATTATAAATATAAGCTATTTTTACAAATATGACCATCCTGATATGAAGGAGTAAAATCACTTTCATAATAAACAAATTAAAATAGGCTTAACGGGCGCTGCTCTGTGTCCGAAGAAGATATTACTTTATGAAGAGTTAGAAAAGACCGTTGTAGGTTAATGAAATAGAGAATCGGCATCATAGCGGTGGCAAGCACCTTCAAGCCCGGACAGCTCCTTAAGTAGTATTATCCTCTCTCCCCTTCTTGGCAGCTTCCTTTTACAGCAATTCCATGTTAAGCAATCTGCATCCCTCTTGTGGATTAGCATTTCCCATCTTGAGAGAGCAATATGCTGTAATTAGCAAGTCACTGTGGTATGGGCCTCACCTTGATTATTAGCTTGCAAGCATATGTCAGAGTGAGAAGGTAATGCAGCAAACGATTGGTGCCCGCAGCTTCCTTTTCCCTTCTCATCGAACAAGGTCTCCTTAGGAATAGTGATGGCTACTAGTCACTACTTTGAAGGGTGTAAAAACGTCTTGGATCTGGACGAAAAACCCTCTAAATCTATGATTTCGTGGTTTCATGGCCAAAATTACATATATCAACCTAGGAGCTATTGATGGAAACATGATTTTACGCATATATAAATTTTGGCATCACAAGAAAGTGTAAATCATAGTAGATATACATTATAAATATAAGCTATTTTTACAAATATGACCATCCCGATATGAAGGAGTAAAATCACTTTCATAATAAACAAATTAAAATAGGCTTAATGGGACCTGGTCCAAGAAGGTATTACTTTATGAAGAGTTAGAAAACACTCTTGTAGGTTAATGAAATAGAGAATCGGCATCCTAGCGGTGGCAAGCACCTTCAAGCCACGGACAGCCCATGGTTGAGTGAGATCTAGATGTGAGATGTCTTCACATTGAGTAGAGATTAGTGGCGCATCATTGCATTGTGCACAACACTAGGGCATGCGCAATGCGTTGTCTGCAATTCAAATTTGCACCTTACGAACCGCACTTTTCTTCTTTCGCTCGAGTTACCATGCTCTGGTGCCGGCTCCATGCCTCCTTGCTCCCACACACTTTAGGGTTCCACGCCCCATCGATCTAGCGGTTTGAAGGTATGAGTTGTGTGGCCTACCGAATTGATGGAGGCATGGCATAGGATTATGAGGAGATAGAGCTGGATTGCCTGACTGCTTGCTCGAGTGGACGAATGTGTTCGGGCATCTTCATGCCCCGCTACCGCATCCATCTTGAATTGAATGCGTCTTGGATCCGAATGCTAAATCTCTAATGAAGCATTATGGAGATCACTCAAGAAAGCACGGACTCGATCATAATGGATGTGCGAAAACAAATCCATTCACATGGATGATGTGTACCCAAAGCTCCAAAGTAATATATAACATAAGCCCAATAATAAACACATCCATAAATGCCTAGTATGTGGATCCATCTTGGATAACATGATAAAATGTATTTAAAATAGAAAATCTAACAACCTAAAATAAACTCAAACTAGAGAAGGCCGCACAAGAGCGGGTGGAAGACAAAATATAATGACTCTAGAAGATGGTATGAATGTGTTGGTGCGAAGGAAGGGTCCTTTTCACCTCCTCTTGCCTAAGACATTTCACTTTATTTATCAATAAGTGAAAGTGGTGGCCCACACCGCTCGTGTGAAACCAGGATCGCAAATGGCCACCATGACATGGTTTAGGCCAAGTCCGTGTGAAGCGGCGTAAATGGCCACCATGACATGGTTTAGACCAAGTCCTAGTACGGCTCTTGACATGAGGGTCCGGTGTGAACCCACCCTGAGAGGCCTAACGGCAGGTTGTGGCTGTTTATGGCCCATGGGACCACAATGTGTGGCCTCCCAACAGCAGTCGCGACAGACATAGGAGGCCTCTAGTTCTGATGTGTGTATGGTTATTGCGTCAATTGTAAGCCCGTTTCCGATGTTGTAAAGCACCTCGGTATGGCGTACCAATCTCATCATGGCGTGAGTTGTGTGTGTCAACATTATTTTCCTCAGACAGACGATCAATCCTTGGCATCTTCTATGCATAAAGATGTGCGATCACACACCTACCGACAACAATACACGCGATGGCTGCGTGGCCGATGTCACCAAGTGTGTGACATACAAGCTTTCCGTCGTATGTCGCGGAAAACATTTTACGTGAACCACCATAAAACTCATGATGAGAACGGTACACCATACCTTGATATTGAGATCCCTCCATGTTCCTTTTTTGTTATCAACACGAGTAGTGGCATATTTTGTGGAAGCTCAATCTACGCATATGGTGGTGTGTTGCTATGTGAGTTTAGGTTTAGAATGAATTCACTAAAACATGCATGGAAGGGTGTTTTGTTGGAAAACAAAACTAGGGTGTTTCTAATAGCTCATTGTTTTCATCTATTATTGCATTGAGATGAGAAAAATTGCATTTGGCTTGGAGCACCTTGCTCTATTGTTTATAATTGGAAAATAGGATAAATAGTAAATAAATATCCTTGTAAATATTTTAAAACAAGTAGATACCCAAACACGCTTAAACGCTTTGGTGTAGGTTCATCACAACATGGAAGAAAGTAACGCTTTTACCCTTGATGTTTCTTTCACACTACTAAAACAATTAGGCCTTGTTATGCACTTGGTCATAATTACTAATTATGCCCCTTAAATTGTAACATGGCCTGGCATGGTTCCAAGATGGGTAGGAACTAATGTCACAAGTCTTGGCATGGTTCCCAATTGGAGCACTTAGTATCACATGGTATATCATCGCAGCAGTCTCTTCGTTCCATTGAGTTGGATACCTTTTTGTACCCAAGATTTTTGCTCAACACGCACATGATTTTGCCATACAAAACCCAAACCATAGCACGTCTCTAGCACAAAAAGGTGCAATGGTTAGGCTTGAAAGGAGGTTTGGCAGTACCATACGTGGGTTAGGCCTTCACTGCAGTATCGATGTATAGGTAGATGGGGCCTTTTGAGTATGTATTTCAAAGACGGATAAATCGCAGGCCGTTGTCAAGTCATGAGAAGTTTTGGGTATTTAGGATTTCGAGATAAAATCCGCCATCATTTCTTAAAAGAGAAAGAAGAAACGATTAACTACTTGGGGCTAATATTGTGCTACTTGGGATCTCGTATTGTGTTTGGTGAGTGTTATTATTGTGCTACCGGGAGCCTCGTGTTGTGCTTGGTGGGTGTTTTTATCTTTTAATCGCGTCGAGAAGATGTTTGTTAGCTTGAGACCAATAATGCAACGCTGCACTTTCTAATAATCACAACATTGCACTTTCTAATAATCGCCAAACATTGCACAAACTTTCTAATGATCATCAAACATTGCACAAACTTTCTAATGATCTGTCAAACATTGCGCAAACTTTCTAATAATCTGTCAAACATTGCACTCTCTAATAATCTGTTAAACATGGCGAATGGATCTTTGTACGATGTGGAATTCCTACTGGAGATCTTTGCCATCATTCTGCTCCAACACCTTCTGCCGCGGTTATGCTGCCTCACCAATTCCCAGCATCCTTAAAGGGACAACAAGGGCCTCTTTGACCTTGGGATGTATTCCATGGCGTTAGGGTTCATGATCACCCTCTTCCCGTCCAAGACCCTTGCCTTGTCGACACCACCACTAGCTGAACACTTGAGAAAAGAGGGGCTCCCAGAGACCGAGGTGGCTGATTGGGAGGAGCAAGGCCACCTTGCACCGGGAGTAACTGCTTGTCACATGGCGGGAAAGCTCGGCCAGGAGTCACCATGGAGGAGTGAAAGGTAGAGCCAAGCATAAAGTTTTATTGTCGCATGACGTTAGGCGATCTGGTTGACTATTTTCAGCTTCTCCATGCTTGATCGCACCAAGATATCTCTCGAGGTATATATGTCTCCTCCTTCTCACAACTGCTTAGAAATGTGGCTGCCCCACTATCTCGGAATTGCCTTTGCAAGAAATTGCCCCTCATCATCGCTTTATACTATTTGAACCAATCTGCGGAAGGTTTAACATGTTCCTTACTTTCACCGATGGCTTTAGGGCTATAACTCCTTTCACCATCTCCCCGAACTTGTATTCTCAACTAATGCCTTTATGTCACATTCAGCTATAGTACCAAACGTGATATTCCACTCACCACTGCTTGTCGCAGCCTGCTTGGGGTAGATGCATGGCTCATGCTCGCCTCAATGACATGATGACCATTACTATCCACTATGAGGCCATGCCACCATTTTGGACAACTCCTTCACCATAGAAGTCGCCTCAATTGCCCGATACACATCGTCACTATGACCGCTTGCAAGCCTGTGTGCTTGACCATTATCATAGACCTTGGCGGAGATCCGCCCACTTTGGGCATTTGCTTCTTCTCTCACGTGCCTTGGATCCACCCTTCATTTTCGCAAACCCCTTGAACACTCCATTATGTTTGTGGCTATGCCGTCCACTCCATTACTTTGCTTTGTCTTGTGACCATTTTCACTAGCCCGAACAACCTTGTTGGAGATTCCATTCATAATTCTCTCCCTAACATGTGGAGGTCGCCCACATCGGCCCACCTCTTCCCATGAACAATGACATTTTTTCTCTGCTCACTTTGTCATGACGTCCCGCCTCATCATCGACTTACATTCTTCACCACATTAGCACTTTCACTGTTGATGTGGAAGAGGCTCGCTATCCGTGTCCTTTAGCTTACTACTAAAGATGGAGGCCTCACTTGAACGTGAAGTGCAAGTGCTG
The DNA here is from genome assembly GCA_010909165.1 of Anthoceros angustus. Classification (NCBI taxonomy): domain Eukaryota; kingdom Viridiplantae; phylum Streptophyta; class Anthocerotopsida; order Anthocerotales; family Anthocerotaceae; genus Anthoceros; species Anthoceros angustus. The sequence goes on along the minus strand of VJWM01000063.1, from coordinate 982,951 downwards.
CATCCTTATATGAAGTTCCACTCTAAGTGGCCGAGTGGAGCAGTTCAAAGATCATTCGTTTCTTGAAGGGACACAATTTTGACACCGCCTTCACCACAAGCGAGCACCCTTGGCCTTGGGCTCATCCAAAGGAGACTCACCACCGTGTAAGTACTTTTGAGTGACCGCTCGTGGCCTCCAAGCCATCACCCAGTGAAAGTGTGCTTCACTCTCCTCTTGCCATCATAAGAGGCATTACCATTTGTTGCCCCATTACCACTTGCTACCCCAAAAATTGACCGCCTCCAATCGCCCATGTTTCTCGATTCCTTGGAGCATTGTCGTGACTTTTGAGTTGGCACCCGTTACCATTTACTAAGCCTTGGGCTCCATTTCTTCTCCGATTTCCATGGGCAAATCGCCTCACGTACTACTTCTGCCATCCTTCATCCTCTACTTAGAGGATTGATGCAACGGCTTCAAGTTCAAGCCATGCTATTAACTACAAACTGCATTGGTAGCGCAGTGAGAGTTGCTCCCATCGCCATTAACTACACACACGCCATTCGCCTACGTAAGTCACACCTCTTTGCATTGGTTGATATCACGACTTGTCGAAAATGAGAGGATCACGAAAGAGAGAGAAAAGGCAGAAAGGGGACTAGTTTCATTGGCAAACTAGTTTCACGGCTGCACTCAAGCAGTAATCGAATAAATTTACACCTAGGCAACATCACATATATATAGACAATAGGATATGGAGAGACTCAATAATCAATTAATTTACATGTATTATATCACATATATAGACAATATGATTTGTTTATTTTGTATATTAATTCAAATTATGATTAATGTGACAAAAATAGACATAATAGTGGGAGCAAGCCGACCTTACTAGCCTCCTGACACTTAAGTAGTATTATCCTCTCTCCCTTCTTGGCAGCTTACAAAGCAATTCCATGTTAAGCAATCTCGTGATCCTCTTGTGGATTAGCACTGGTGACTACCGACTTCAAGAAAATGAGGTAGGATTTTGTTTTGTGGAGCGAAGGATAGAACGAGGCTAAAAAGGAGGAAATAAGCCCTATTAGCACTGGACGGCACCGAGTATACCCCGACCGAGTGAGGAACGATTTTAGACCCACGATGGCGCCATGCAAGACCGACCCACTCCAGTGACCGTGCGTGATAAGTACGCCAGGAAGGTAACTTAGAAGTTGGAGCGTAGGACGACCGGGCGACGCCACGTGGACGACCCGAGTGGAGGACGCATGCAATGGTCAGACTGTAACTTGCTGTATATAGTGTATTCACGCCCGCGCGCGCGTGAAGGCCGTAGTACGCTGGCAGAGCGCAGAGTAAGCCATGCACTGAGGCCACGTGGAAGAGGCGCCCCCCGCCGCATTCCCCGGCGTGGTCGCGAAGAAGGTCATTTCACCGCGGCCTCGAGACACCGCGATCTCTTGAAAGTGTGCTTCACTCTCCTCTTGCCATCATAAGAGGCATTACCATTTGTTGCCCCATTACCACTTGCTACCCCAAAAATTGACCTCCAATCGCCCATGTTTCTCGATTCCTTGGAGCATTGCTCGCACTTTTGAGTTGGCACCCGTTACCATTTACTAAGCCTTGGGCTCCATTTCTTCTCCGATTTCCATGGGCAAATCGCCTCACGTACTACTTCCCGCCATCCTTCATCCTCCTTACTTAGAGGATTGATGCAACGGCTTCAAGTTCAAGCCATGCTATTAACTACAAACCCGGCATTGGTAGCGAGAGTTGCTCCCATCGCCATTAACTACACACACGCCATTCGCCGCCTCTGTAAGCCACACCTCTTTGCATTGGTTGATATCACGACTTGTCGAAAATGAGAGGATCACGCGAAAGAGAGAAAAGGCACAAGAAAGGGGACTAGTTTCATTGGCAAACTAGTTTCACGAGACTCAATCGAATAAATTTACACCTAGGCAACATCACATATATAGACAATAGGATATGGAGAGACTCAATGCAATCAATTAATTTACATGTGGCCATATCACATATATAGACAATATGATTTGTTTATTTTGTATATTAATTCAAATTATGATTAATGTGACAAAAATAGACATAATAGTGGGAGCAAGTGACCTTACTAGCCTCCTGGACACTCCTTAAGTAGTATTATCCTCTCTCCCTTCTTGGCAGCTTCCTATTACAAGAATTCCATGTTAAGCAATCAATGCATCCTCTTGTGGATTAGCATTTACATGGACTACGGACTTCGGGGTTAGAAATGAGGTAGGATTTTGTTTTTGTGGAGCGAAGGATAGAACGAGGCTAAAAAGGAGGAAATAAGCGCTAGCACTCGACGGCACTCGGAGTATACCGACCGGAGTGAGGAACGATGAGACACGGCGGCGGCAGGGTAAGACCGACCCACCTGTGACCGTGCAGATAAGTACGCCAGGAAGGTAACTTAGAAGTTGGAGCGTAAGGACGGACCGGGCGACGCCACGTGGACGACCCGAGTGGAGGACGGCATGCGCTGGTCAGACCGTAACTGCTGAGGCCGAGGCAGTGTATTCACGCCTGGCCGCGCGGGGCGGAGTAAGGCGCGAGTAAGCTGCAGCAGAGCCGCAGTAAGCCATGCACTGAGGCCACGTGGAAGAGGCGCCCGCCCCGCCGTTACTCCCGGCGTGGTCGCGAAGAAGGCTGCCGCGGGCCTCGAGACACGCGATCTCTTGCGCCCGCAGCCCGCCCGGGCGGTATCTCGTGGACACTGACGCCTCGCGCGGCTCACCGCTGAGGCTCTGAGAAGCGAACGCGCGAGGAGGCTCAACGTGCCAGCCTCAAGCGGCGGCAGAACCAAGGGAGAAGAAGGCGATGGCACCCAAAAGCCCGCGAAGTTTGGGAGCCATGGAACCTGTGTGGAGCGCAACATTGTGACCCGCGCTATCCGGACTTTGGGCCTGCCCAGGAAGCGGGGAATTGGTGCAGGAGTGGCATTTGGACGTGTTCCAAATGGTCCGACCTTTGACAACACACCGTCCGGAGTTTGCCCAAGATGTCAAGGCGGTCAACAAGGAGGTGCGGTCCAAGAACCTCCGAGAGGACCCAAGGCGATGGACCTTGAGGTCCCAAGGCGGCCTACAACCGCCCCAAGGAGGAAGAGGGGAGGGTGCCGAGCCCTCAAGGCGAAGGGGAAGATAGGTCCAGCAGCATGCTAAGGCTCGACGCAACGACCACCAACATATATCCGATTGGACAATGAGTCGTATGCGTGGCCCGATCATCGCCCATCGGAACCTACTACCAAGGTGGATCACCTTGGTGATAATCTATTAGTGTTCCCGCACGCGCGCAGCTGGGAAGAGGGGACTGGGAAGGATTATCTTCGCCCGGCTTAGCTGTGAAGCTCGCAAGCTCAGAGCGAAGCCTCGCCATTCTGGGCCGCCCCATACCGATCCATGTATGGGGCATTTCAACTCCTCAAGGAAGGAGAGCTTGAGCGAGCGCCCGGAAAGGACCGAGGCCTCCCAAGTGGAGCGGCAAGGGCGCCGGAGGGGAGGAGGCCACGGCAAAACCAAACGGACTGGAGGAGGACGATCGAGGATTCCTGACCCATACGCCTGAACGGACCCCTCACCACCTGTGGAAGTATGGAAGCACCCCGCCTCCTCCTTCCGTGCCCCAACCATCAGCAGAAGTGCCCCGGCCCCACAGCCACGGCCATCACTCCGGCCGAGGAGCCCCGCCGACTGTGAGAGAGCCAAGAGACGCAAGACCACGGCTACCAACGCTGCACCCCGGGGCTGGCATTTCCCCGCCGACGGAGTGGCAAGAAGCGGAAGCAAGAAGGAGGGGCGAAGGGACGCCGCCTGTGGAGCGGAGGACACCGGGCAGCAAGATCCAGAGCCGGGTCCTGCCGCCGATGTGAAGGGGCAAAGGGCGTGCTCCCTGACTCCATCACCTCCGCCGAGCCCTGTGAGAAAAGGGCGAGAAGGAGCTCGCGCCAAAGGGCCAAGGAGGGGAAGCCCGAGCCAAGACTCGTGACCTAAGGGTCCCGATTGTCCGAGAACCCACCGACTTGCTCCCGGATCAAGGGTATGGAGGTCCTTGACGATCAGATGCCGGCCCCGCCACGGACTTTGTGGGAGCCTCACTGCCAGCCGCCGTGGAGGAAACAGGTTCCTGCTACCGCCATGGACGGTATGCCTGGGTCTCAAGGGATGGCCGAGAAGGCCTGTGGAGGTGGAAGCCACCCGAGGCGCATGGTGCTCCTCCAGAGTGCTGAGGGAGCCCAGAGGCGAGAAGGAAGGCCAAGCTCTCGCGGATTGAGGAAGGAAAACGCCGGAGGCGGAGAGGGAGGTCCGTCCATCCGCAAGGACCGGACAAATTCCTTCACCGGAGGAACAAGGTGCCAAGGAGGCCCAAGCGGGCGGAGGACCTCGCAGAGGGGCGAGCGCAGCAGAAGCGAGGACGCCCGGGCAAGCGAACGGGCGCGGATCTCGCGAGGCCGAGGACCGAGCCAAGCCGGAGAGGCTCGTGAAGGTGGCCAAGGAGGCGGAGGCCACGGCTGGCCGATCGCGATCACTATCGTGATCGAACCGGTGGAGAGAGGCCGAGAGCCGCGCCAATCAAGGCCGAGCAAGTGGTCATGGAGCAAGCACGAGCCGTGAGGAGGCTGGAGGCCGCACCCGGGAGATTGGGGACCCTGTGGTGCACTGCAGGAGGTAGAAGGGCGAGGGAGCCGGAGGACAACAAGGACACCTTGAGTTGCAACCCAAGACGACGGAGCTGCAGGGGTTCTCAACGAGAGAATCCAAGACTTCGAGAGGTGAACGCCCAGCCCGCTTGAAGACGGAGGAGAACAGCGGCGGTGCAAGGAGTTCGACGCCGCAGTTGCAGCAGACGTGGCGAAGCTGTGAGCCTGACGGGATACCGCCCGCCCCGGAGAAGGAAGTGGAGGACCTCGGAAAGAATAGAAGAAGGGAGGAAGGCACTGAGGAAAGGTATGCCGTCTCCGCAGGTGAAGGTAGGGAGCTCACCATGGCCCGCAAATGGCGGAGTCAAGCAACAACGGAGGAGGAGAACGCCGAGCAAGGTTGCAAGAGGTAACTGAGGCAGCCTTGACGGCCTCAAGGGAGTCCGCCCGCAACCGTAAGCTTGGCCACGAGACAAAGCGGGGATCGCCGCCACGAGCACCTGAGGAGGGAGGTGCTCCGGCTCATGGAGGAGGCGATTCAGAAGTCGATTCCGACCGCCTACTACCACGCAGAGCTCCTCAAGGCCTGAGGTCCCGCGCCACCCCAGGCAGGAGGGTGGACTCAAGGGATGGAAGGAGGAGGGAGGACGGACCCGGGACGGACAACCGGAGTCCTAGGAGCCCTGCTTGACGACGGCAGCAGCGGGCCAAGGAGAGCAGCTGGAGGAACCGGGAGGAGGAAGGCGCCACACCGAGGTAAGTTTCAAGACCTCGCATGGAAGGACGAGGGAGGATCTTGAAGGGGAAAGGGGCAACCGGCATTCGGGAACCAAGGAGGGCTCTGGATGAACCTGGCTAGCCCGAGGAGGCATGCCCAGAGTGAGGGTCCTGACTTTGTCCCGACTCGAGGAAAGGCATGTCGTCCGGCCAGGTGAAGGTAGGGAGCTCACCTCCATGGCTCGAAAATGGCGGAGTAAGCAACAACGGAGGAGGAGAACGCCGCAGGTGGTTGCAAGAGGTAACTGAGGCAGCCTTGACGGCCTCAAGGAGTCCGCCTACCATACCGTGAGCCACGAGACGCCAGGTGGGCACCGCTGCCACGAGCACCTGAGGAGGGAGTACCGTGCTCCGGCTCATGTGGAGGAGGCGAGCAAGTCGATTCCGACTACTACCACGCAGAGCTCCTCAAGGCCTGAGGTCCCGCGCCACCCCAGGGAGGGTGGACTCGGGACCAAGGAGGAGCGAGGGAGGACGGACCCGGGACGGACAACCGCTGGAGTCCTAGGAGCGCCTGCTTGACGACGGCAGCAGCAGGCGGCGGGGAGAGCTGAGGAACCGGGAGGAGGAAGGGGCGCCACACCGAGGTAAGCAAGACCCTCGCATGGAAGGACGAGGGAGGATCTTGAAGGGGAAAGGGGCAACCGGGCATTGGGAACCAAGGAGGGCGTGGATGAACCTGGCTAGCCCGGGCGAGGAGGCATGCCCAGAGCGAGGGTCCTGACTTTGTCCCGGACTGAGAAAGGCCGGACCGAGGTCCGCCCCTGAGGAAGTCCGACGGATCCAGACTCCAGTGACCCGGCCCCGAGGTCCCACTGGGAAGGGTTGGTCCAAGACCGACCTCAGAGGCACCGGCCCCGAGGACCGACTCGAAAGAAGGCCGGGCAGAGACCGGACTGAGGGAAGACCTGACCTAGAGGTCCTGGACGAGTGACAGGTCCCGAGGTCCAAACTCGGGAGTGGGGAGAGCCACCACCAACCCCAGATCCAACCCTTGAGGGCCCACGCAGGGCCCGCAGGAGAGAAGAGGGAGGACGAGGAAGACTTGGTGGTGAGCCGCGCCGGTGTGGCGCACCGGCTGCACTGGAAGAGGAAGGGTCCACCGCGGATCATCCGATTGGTGCGCCACCGGCTGTGGCGCTTTGGCCGGTGCCAAGAAGGAATGAGGGGCTATCCTCACCACCGCCATGATAGGTGGTAGGCGGTGGTTAGGGCACCCGAGCCTCACCGTAATAGAATAAAGGCGCCGACCGCGTAGTATAAGAGGGCTAAGGCCTCAAATCATCTTTCTTGGTGTTGATGCCGCTCTGCACCTTTGTGTGTCTTCTTGCTAACGTGAGTCCCGAGTCAGAGCACATACCCCGGGAGATTGATCGGTCCCGTGACGACCTAACGCGTTGTGGTGTGTGCAGTGGAAGGGTGATCGACGTGCTCGCCGGAGCCGCGCCCAAGACCGAACGGACCGGAACGTGGAGCCGAGGAACTCCGGAGGGCGGCAGAGCCCGGACGGAGAGGCCCATGAACGACGAGGAGGTCCGGACTGTAACCCGCTCCTTAAGACCGAGGAGTGTAGCGAGGGAGAGAGGAAAGGACCGGTGTGTGAGGACGATGTGAACGACGACGCGAACGGGTCTCAAACGCTTGGCCATACCGGCCTCAGACGGTGAACGCGTGAGTAGTTAGGAGTATGTGTGTGTTGAGCCGAACGAGCGCAAGGACAAGAATCACCAAACGGTAAACGGAGCCTATCATTCCTTTGGGAACGGACTTCTTCCTACAACGACACGGATTGTGCGCGCACCGGCCATCACGAAAGTCACATTTTGGCGCTGCTGCCGGGAATGAAATCGCCCGTAGCTGCGCGGATGCGTGGAGGACGGAGGTAGTTAAGGAAGAATTACTAGAGAGTGGACGTTGTGGATCGCCAGCGCCCGAGCGCAGTAGAGAGACGACGAGCTCGAGGAGACACCACCCAGTAAGTGTGGTGGAGTTGTCGAGAGGAGGACGCAGACAAGTCGCGGTAAGGGGGCGCCTCATCCCTTACCATCATGGCGATGGCGCCGACCAAGCAAGCGATTCTCTCTTGGAGGTAAGAAGGAGAGAGACGAAACCTTCGTGGAGGATTTTGTGTCGCAAACTTCAACGGAGAAGGTTGGACGCATCATTCAAATTGCTCCAAGGTCCCGGGTACAGCTCTGACGGAGGAAATACCACCGCCGTAACGCACTGCAACCTTCAAGATTGAAGGATGCCTTAGAAAGATTCCGCGAATCGATCAAGAAGGCTACTTGTCCAAACTCGAGAACTGCAGGAAAGACGGAGAAGTTGGGATCAGACATCGAACTCTACGCTGGGACCGGCACCCCACCACACTACCATGCGGTACGTTGGTTCGCAATGGCTTATCCAAGCCAATGGCTAAGCATTGCTGCAGAAAGATGTGAGCAAGGCGCGGCGGAGAACTATGAAGAATCGATGCACCAACGACGGCCGAGGACTCCTCCAGGAGGAAAGAAGAAAAAGAAACGGGGTCGATCAAGATGAAGAACCCTGACGAGGAGGATGATGAGACCGAGGCACTCGAGGAAGAGGAAGAGGACTCAAGAAGAATCCGAGGAGGTCATGGAAGAAGAAGAACCTCAAAAGAAGAAGAAGCCCCGAGTCGGAGGGTGGAAAAGAAGGAGGTCATGATGCCCGCAGAGAGGTCCGACCCACTCCTTTGAAGGAAGTAGCGGGCCGAGGGAAGATCTAGAACGGTAATGAAGAGGTGGAGGAGTTGACGATCAACCGTGAAGGATAAAGAACGGCAAGGCGCCACCACGGTCCGACTCATCTGTGCGTGTGTCACCAACATGGGCATTCAAGGCCAACCGCCTCCGCACTGCGTGAACTGTGGAGTACTACGGGAAGAGTCCGAGGAAATGGGGAGGACGATACCAAGTGCAAGAAGCACAACCGGACCACGATCCGACGATGTACCCACAGGTCCGTCTGCATCGACTCCTCCGATGCAAGACCGCATGGGAGCCCCTCCGTGAATTCTCGTGGCGGTCTGTTGAACTGTGGGAACCCCGACACTACTCCAACGTCCCATACCCCACCGCATAAGGTAACGAGACTTTGAACGCCGTGGAGATTGTAAGCGGGCACATGCGCAAGACTGTCCGAATCCTCGCCGAGGACGGTACGCCACGCAACCCACCGGGGAGCCAAGACCACCGCACGCCCTCCCTAAGGCTATAAATTGAAGACGACAACCGGAGGGGAGGAGGCACCGAGGAGCTCGAACGAGGTGGTACGGGCAAGTTCGCCAAGGAGAAGAAGGCGGACCGAGGTACCGGAAGTGTCAACCCGAGTCGGAGGGTGGAAAAGAAGGAGGTCATGATGCCCGCAGAGAGGTCCGACCCACTCCTTTGAAGGAAGTAGCGGGCCGAGGGAAGATCTAGAACGGTAATGAAGAGGTGGAGGAGTTGACGATCAACCGTGAAGGATAAAGAACGGCAAGGCGCCACCACGGTCCGACTCATCTGTGCGTGTGTCACCAACATGGGCATTCAAGGCCAACCGCCTCCGCACTGCGTGAACTGTGGAGTACGACTACGGGAAGAGTCCGAGGAAATGGGGAGGACGATACCAAGTGCAAGAAGCACAACCGGACCACGTATCCTGTGACGATGTACCCCACAGGTCCGTCTGCATCGACCTCCGATGCAAGACCGCATGGGAGCCCCTCCGTGAATTCTCGTGGCGGTCTGTTGAACTGTGGGAACCCCGACACTACTCCAACGTCCCATACCCCACCGCATAAGGTAACGGGACTTTGAACGCCGTGGAGATTGTAAGCGGGCACATGCGCAAGACTGTCCGAATCCTCGCCGAGGACGGTACGCCACGCAACCCACCGGGGAGCCAAGACCACCACGCCCTCCCTAAGGCTATAAATTGAAGACGACAACCGGAGGGGAGGAGGCACCGAGGAGCTCGAACGAGGTGGTACGGGCAAGTTCGCCAAGGAGAAGAAGGCGGACCGAGGTACCGGAAGTGTCAACCCGAGTCCGAAAGGAGCGAAGGAACGGAGATAAGAGGAAGAAAATGAGGATAGTCCCACGGATACGGAGGACGGAACACTGCAAGGAAGCCGAACCCGCCAAAGAGGACGAGTTAAACCGGCAGCCGCCAGAGAAGAAACCAAAAGCCACCGGAGTCTCCGAGAAGCGGACTCACCCACGGCAACGCCCGCAGCTTCCACCGGATGTGGTTCGAAGTGACCGAGATGCTTCAAGAAGAACTCCGACAGACCTGGCGGTCCGCCACCACAAAGAGTTAAACCGGAGGAGACAAGGCGCGCGGACGCAGAGAACCACCCGCCCTTTCAAGGTGGCCGACTTGATGATGGACCAACAACACTTGGTGTCCCTTAGGCGCTTGTTAAAGACAACCCGGCATCGGCTGTGAAGTCCTAAGGCCATCAGGAAACGCAACCACGCGGAACTCCTTGGTCCTAAGGGCAAGAACGTGGAGGTAAGGGTCGATCTCATACTGACGCGCCAGCAGTGTGGAAATTGCGGGTGTGTAATTAAAACGTGCCTCTAGACACGGGTCGAGTGAACCTCATCACCGAGGCCACCGCAAGACGGCCGGGTTCACCACCTTCGAGCCATCCACCAAAACCCTCGTGATGGCGGACATGTCGCGCGAGCCAGCAGGGAGTTGTCCCGAGTCCAAGCCACCATAGCGGAGCCCCTATACATTAGATTTTGTCATTATCGACCCGACCTGGGGTATGAGGTCCTGCTAGCGGCCGGGCCTCGCCGCATAAAACTACACTTGGACGGAAGGAAATACACTTCAAGTGGACTGGGATCCAAGGGAAGGGGTAGCGACACTGAGTAAGGACACGACTGGGAGAAACCAGACCACAGTAGGGGTACACCTCAAGACAAGGGGACGATGAACGCGAGGATACGAATGAGGACTACCCTTTCCCAAAATCACGTGGTCGAGGAGGAGATGGATTATGAGGGACGCCTTTGGAGCGGAGGTGGACGAGGAGGTCATCGATTGTTTTAGGGTGGACTCACGTCAAGAGCCGGGGAAGGCAATCAAGAGGAGGGTCCAGCAGAGGACGGAAGAACCGAGAAGTAACCCGCTTCACTGACGAGCTCTTCGGAGTGGGGAATGCGTGAAGATGAACCCGGATGGAGGACGATTTGACGAGCAAGCGAAGAGAAAGAGAGACGGCCAACCCGACGATGTGGAAGACGTGGAGGTTCCAGGAAATTCCTCAAATTCGCAAGGGCATGCCGAGGGTTAAAACGAGACCTCACGCTTGTTGGGGAATTCAGGTGTTTGCTTTCAAGGTCACGATATGAAAGGCATTCAAACAAGGCGAAGATAGAGATGAAGCCGTGAGCGGTGCCTGCTCGGATTAGGCAAGATAAATCAATCCCAAGCACTCGCCAAGGTCAAGGAAGTCCCGGATAAGTATCCGGAAGCGACATCATCTTCCCAATCGTAAAAGGAGTGGGTGGCGCCCATTGTGGTCGTGTCAAGAAGCGCAGGGCGATTCGGGTCCGAGATCGGAGAAAGCTTAACGCCGCCACGGAAGGACCATTTCCCATGCCCTTTGTGGACGACATCGGACAAGGTGGCGGAGTACCTACTCCTTCTCGGCCACTCCGCTACAACCGCCATACACCTAAGGGAGCCTGATCGATAAGACAACATTCACCACGGAGTGGGGACGCTTGCCTACAAACGGAGTGCCTTGGATGACAGAGCACCCGGATCATTTATGCGGATGGTGACCAATGTCTTCCGGAATTCCGAGGGACTTCATGGAGGTGTTCTGACTCTGGTGCACGAGAGGAGGACAAACACGTGACATGGAAGTGTTTGGAACGATGTAGGAGACTCAATCAGGCTCGCATCCCGAGAATGCTACTGCATGACAGAGGGAATCTTGTTCACCGAGTGTCGGTAAGAGGGATAGAGGTGGACCAAGACAAGGTGAAAGTCATCCACCTCGACCACCAACGAACTTGAAGGAGTTACGGGATTCCGGGCATGGTGGTTACTATAGGCGTTCATACAAGATTTTGCAAAGCGGGCCTCCAGCTAACGGAGCTACTCAGAAGGAGGAGGAATGGACCCGACGCCAAAGGGAGGCGATTCAGAGACCACCACTGTCGGCCCCAAAGACTCAAAGGACCGGACCGGGGAAGCGATTCCATGTGTACGGATGTGTCACCGCCATCGGTAGTGCTCACCAAAAGATGATAAACGAGGGATCACCCAATCTACTACGCGGAAGACAGCTCACGACGCGAACGGAGGTACACTACGGAGCGAGAGGCATTGGGTATGGTATACGTGCTAAGAAATTCGACACTACCTTCCGCCCAATGAGTTTGTGTTCTATGTTGATCACTACCAAGCATTTGGTGAACAAGGCATTTGTCCCATTTAATTGCGAGGTGGATTCTGCTCACAGGAGTTCACATTTGAGGTGGAGACTAGGCAAGGACGGCAACACCACTTCTTATCCATTAAAGACGGAGCCTGCCCGCAGGATCAAGAGGACGCCTTCCTGGATGAGGAATTGGTGGCGCGATAGAGGAGGAGGTAGAGGAGCACCGACAAACCCAAGCCGGGATGGACCCACGGCAGGCGGAGAAGGGAGCGAAGGGGCGGCCCTCTTACGCGGAGTTGGAACGGTACCTATGGGAGATGGAGCTACCAACGAATCGAACCGGTCCACGGCAGCCTTTGTGCACTACGCCGCCTTTCCTATCAGAGCATGCATCTTTAAGGGGCCGAGTGGAACGAAGGTACCCAACAAAGTGAAACGGAGGTGGTAATAAAGGGATGCAAGGACTAGGTGGTGGACATTATGCAACAGCAGTCACCACCAAGAAAATCTTGAGGTCGGGTAATCGTGGCCCACCATGTATGGGGAAACACACCAATTGTGAAGAAGTGTGATGCTTGTCGGATCGGAAGCCGACGCCACAACTCAATGGCCGTTAGTGCCCATACTAGCACTAGCGCCTTTTGAGAAGTGGGCATCGACTGGACCCATACACCAACGACCAGGCACACACAAAGCGGTACATCTTGGTGGCAACGATCATCGCACTGTGGGTTGAAGCCGCTACCGAACGGATCATGAGCACGGTGGCCAAATTCCTACGAAAACATCATCACAAGGTATGGGTGTCCGTGGGTTTATAGGGGAACCCATTTCCTCAATGATGTGATAACGCAATGACGGACTATTTCGCATCACACATCGTAAACGCCCCTACAATCCGGCCAACGGACCGACGGAGAAGACCAATGGACTTATCCGCCGATCCTCAATAAGTCGACGGTTAACTATGCGCACGATCGATACAAAGTCGCCATCGCTATGCTCGTAACGGCAGAAGGTAACCACGCAACGAACTCCGTATTATCGACCTATGGGCACTCACCCGTTATGCCGGCCGAGTTTGAGGTGCCAACACCGGTCATGATGGAAAGGCGCTTAACGGATGAAGAGAGCCAACCGGAGCGTTGCTAGGGTGCAAGATACGGAGGACCGGAAGAGGCGCAACAACAATAATGCAATCGGTATGTAATCAACGCAAGCGTGGCATGATAGCGCCTTAGAATCGTGGAGTATGTGAAGGAGGGAGATCCGCCTCCTTACGATACCGACATATGCACTTCCTGTAAACTCCACCTACGATGGATGGGGCCTTACCAAGTCGCGAGTATACCCCAATGGGTCCGCTCACCGCGCTTGGATGGTGAACCGCCCACTGGGTGAACGGGTGGCGGTGAAAAGTACCACGCTTAGTGTTGGCGAGACGCCAACAGTGAGAAGGGAGTATGTGGACTGGACTTCGGGGTTAGAAATTAGGTAGGGTTTGTTTTTTGTGGAGCAAGGATAAAATGAGGCGAAAAGGAGGAAATAAGCATAGCACTGACGGCACTGAGTATACTCCGACCGGAGTGAGGAACGCATTAGACCTACGATGGCGGGCGACGGTAAGTCCGACCCACTGACCAGGTGATAAGTACGCCAGGAAAGTAACTTAGAAGTTGGAGCCGAAGGACGGACGGCGACGCCACGTGACGACCGAGTGGAGGACGGCATGCACGGTGACGAACCCAGAGGCCGCAGGTGTATTCACGCCTGGCCGCGCGAGGGGCCGAGTACGCGGCAGCAGAAGCGCCGAGTAAGCCATGCACCGCGCTACGACAGTGGAAGAGGCGCCCGCCCGCTTACTCCCGGCGTGGTCGCGAAGAAGGTCATTTCGCCGCGCCTCGAGACACGCGATCTCTTGCGCCCGCAACCGGCTCGCGTATCTCGTGGACACTGACGCCGGCGCGCTCACCGCTGAGGTCGAGCGAACGCAAGAAGGCTCAACGTGCGCCAGCCTCCGACAAGCTGAACCAAGGAGGAGAAGGCGATGGCACCCAAAAGCCCGCGAAGTTTGGGAGCCATGGAACCTTGTGGAGCGCAACATTGTGACCCGCGCTATCCGGACTTTGGGCTCGCCCAGGAAGTGGGAGAATTGGTGCAGGAGTGGCATTTGGATGTGTTCCAAATGGTCCGACCTTTGACACCACCGTCCGGAGTTTGCCCAAGATGTCAAGGGGGCGTCAACAAGGAGGTGCGGTCCAAGAACCTCCGAGGACCCAAGGCGATGGACCTTGAGGTCCCGGCGGCCTACAACCGCCCCAAGGAGGAAGAGGGGAGTGGTGCCGAGCCCTCAAGGCGAAGGGAAGATAGGTCCAGCCAGCAGATGCTAAGGCTCGACGCAACGGACCACCAACGGTTGGTCGATATCCGACGCTGAGCCGAGTCGGTGTGGCCCGGATCATCGTCCATCGAACCTACTCACCAAGGTGGATCACCTTGGTGATAATCTATTGTGTTCCCGCACGCGCAGCTGGGAAGAGGGCGGACTGGGAAGGATTATCTTCGCCCGGCTGTGAGGCTCGCAAGCTCGGAGCGAGAAGCCTCGCCATTCTGGCCGCCCCATACCGATCCATGTATGGGGCATTTCAACTCCTCAAGGAAGGAGAGCTTGAGCGAGCGCCCGAAAGGACCGGAGGCCTCCCAAGTGGAGCGGCAAGGGCGCCGAGGGAGGAGGCCGGCCGAAAAACCAAACGGACTGGAGGAGGACGACCGAGGATTCCTGACTCCATACGCCCGAACGGACCCCTCACCACCTGTGGAAGTATGGGAAGCACCCCGCCTCCTCCTTCCGTGCCCCAACCAATACCAAAGCAGAAGGCCCCCGCCCCCGCACCGCCATCACTCCTACCGAGGAGCCCCGCCGACTGTGAGAGAGTCAAGAGACGCAAGACCACGGCTACCAACGCTGCACCCTGGGCCGGTGGCATTCTTCCCCGCCACCTGAGTGGCAAGCGGAGGAAGTGAAGGAGGGCGTAAAGGACGCCGCCTGGAGCGGAGGACACTGCGCAGCCGTGATCCAGAGCCGGGTCCTGCCGCCGATGTGAAGGGGCAAAGGGCGTGCTCCCGACTCCATCACCTCCGCCGAGCCCTGTGAGAAAAGGGCGGAGAAGGAGCTCGCGCCAAAAGGGCCAAGGAGGGGAAGCCCGAGCCACTCGTGACCTAAGGGTCCCGATTGTCCGAGAACCCACCGACTTGGATCGCAGATGGAGGTCCTCGACGGATCAGATGCCGGCCCGCCACGGACTTTGTGGGAGCCTCATCAGCGCCGTGAAGAAACACACGTTCCTGCCACCGCCATGGACGGTATGCCTGGGTCTCAGGCGGGATGGCCGAGAAGGCCTGTGAGGTGGAAGCCACCCGAGGCGCATGGTGCTCCTCCGTGAGCAGCTGAGGGAGCCTGTGGAGGCGAGAAGGAAGGCCAAGCCTCGGATTGAGGAAGGAAAACGCCGGGAGGCGGAGAGGGAGGTTTGGTCCATCCGCAAGGACCGACTAAATTCCTTCACCGAGGAACAAGGTGCCAAGGAGGCCCAAGCGCGGGCGGAGGACCTCTGCAGGCAGAGGGGCGTAGCGCAGCAGGAAGCGAGGACGCCCGGCGCAAGCGAACGGGCGCGGATCTCGCGAGGCAGCCTGACCGACCAGAGCCAAGCCGAGAGGCTGTGAAGGTGGCCAAGGAGGCGGAGGCCACGGGCGCCGATCGCGATCACTATCGCGTGATCGAACCGGTGGAGAGAGGCGGCCGAGAGCCGCCAACAAGGCCGAGCAAGTGGTCATGGAGCAAGCACGGCCGAGCCGTGAGGAGGCGAGGCCAAGACCCGGGAGATTGGGGACCCTGTGGTGCACTGCAGGAGGTAGAAGGGCGGAGGTGAGTCGGAGGACAACAAGGACACCTTGGAGTTGCAACCCAAGATGACGGAGCAGGGGTTCTCAACGAGAGAATCCAAGACTTCGAGAGGTGGAACGCCCAGCCCGCTTGAAGACGGAGGAGAAGGCGGCGCAAGGAGTTCGACGCCAGCGGCAGGACGTGGCGGAAGCTGAGCCTGACGGGATACCGCCCGCCTGGAGAAGGAAGTGGAGGACCTCCGGAAAGAATAGAAGAAGGGAGGAAGGCACCGAGGAAAAGGTACCGCTCGTCCGGCCCCGAGGTCCGCCTCAAGGAAGGAGAGCTCACCCATGGCCCGCAAATGGCGGAGTCAAGCAACAACGGAGGAGGAGAACGCCGAGCAGCAGCAAGGTTGCAAGAGGTAACGGAGGCAGCCTTGACGGCCTCAAGGGAGTCCGCCCGCCATACCGTGAGCTTGGCCACGAGACAAAGCAAGAAGTGGCGACCGCCTGGCCACGAGCACCTGGAGGAGGGAGTACGGTGCCCGGCTCATGTGGAGGAGGCGATTCAAGTCGATTCCGACTTACTACCACGCAGAGCTCCTCAAGGCTCGAGGTCCCGCGCCACCCCAGGTGGGAGGGTGGACTCCAAGGGACCAAGGAGGAGCGAGGGAGGACCCGGGACAAGACAACCGCTGGAGTCCTAGGAGCGCTGCTTGACGACGCAGCAGCGCGAAGGAGAGCAGGAGGAACCGGAGGAGGAAGGCGCCACACCGAGGTAAGCAGACCTCGCATGGAAGGACGAGGGAGGATCTTGAAGGGAAAGCAACCGGGCATTCGGGAACCAAGGGAGGGCTGGATGAACCTGGCCCGGGCGAGGAGGCATGCCCAGAGCGAGGGTCCGGACTTTGTCCTGACTGAGGAAGGCCGACCCCGAGGTCCGCCTCAAGGAAGTCGACTTAGGATCCAGACTCGTCCGGCCCCGAGGTCCGGACCCTGTGGGAAGGGTTGGGTCCAAGACCGGACCAGAGGCAAGCCCCCGAGGACCGGACTCAAAGAAGGCCGGGAGAGAGGAAGGCCGACCCCGAGGTCCGGACTGAGGAAGGCCGACCCCGAGGTCCGGACCGAGTCGAGACAGGTCCCGAGGTCCAAACTCGGGAGTGGGGAGAGCCATCACCAACCCCAGCAGATCCAACCCTTGAGGGCCCACGCAGGGCCCGGGAGAGAGAAGAGGGGAGGACGAGGAGGACTTGGTGATCGCGTGCCGCCACGGGCGCAGATGCACTGGAAGAGGAAGGGGTCCCGCTGATCATCCGATTGGCGCGCCGGCGGTTTTGCCACCGTGCCAAGAAGGAATGAGGGGCTATCCACACCACCGACGGCGATAGGTGGAATAGGTGGTAGTAGGCGGCCGTTAGGTACACCGAAATGGGCCTCACGTAATAGAGGTGTAATAAAGGCGCCGACCTTCGGCGTAGTATAAGAGGGGCTAAGGCCAATAAATCATCTTCTCTTGGTGTTGATGCCGCTCTGCACCTTTGTGTGTCTTCTTGCTAACGTGAGTCCCGAGTCACCGAAAGGTGCACGCAGGGAGATTGATCAAGGTCCCGTGACGGACCTAACGTTGTGGTGTGTGCAGGAAGGGTGATCGTGCGTCTCGAGCCGCGCCCCAAAGACCGAACGGATCGAACGTGTGAGCCGAGGAACTCCGGAGGGCGCAGAGTCTTGACGGAGAGGCCCGGAACGACGGAGGAGGTCCGACTGTAACCCGCGCTTTTCTAAGACCGAGGAGTGTAGCGTGAGGGGAGAGAGGAAAGGACTGTGTGAGGGACGATGTGAACGATACGGACGCGAACGGGTCCTTAAACGCTTGGCCATACCGGCCCAGACGGTGAACGCTAGAGTAGTTAGGAGTATGTGTGTTGAGGCCGAACGAGCGCTAAGGTAGGAATCACCAAACGCGTAAACGAGCCTATCATTCCCTTGGGAACGGACTTCTTCCTACAACGACACGGATTGTGCGCGCCTACCGCCATCACGAAAGTCGCGCCACAATTTCCCATCTTGAGAGAGCAATATGTCGTAATTAGCAGTCAATGTGGTATGGGCCTCACCTTGATTATAGGCTTGCAAGCATATGTCGAGTGAGAAGGTAATGCAAAGAAACGGTTGGTGCCCATACCTTTTCCTTTTCCCTTCTCATCGAACAAGGTCTCCTTAGGAATAGTGATGGCTCCTAGTCACTACTTTGAAGGGTGTAAAACGCCTTGGATCTAAATGAAAACCCTCTAAATCCATAATTTCGTGGTTTCATGGCCAAAATTACATATATCAACCTAGGAGCTATTGATGGAAACATTATTTTACGATATATAAATTTTGGCATCACAAGAAAGTCTAAATCATAGTAGATATACATTATAAATATAAGCTACTTTTACAAAATATGACCATCCGATATGAAGGAGTAAAATCACTTTCATAATAAACAAATTAAAATAGGCTTAATACGCTGCCAGTGTCCAAGAAGGTATTACTTTATGAAGAGTTAGAAAACACTCTTGTAGGTTAATGAAATAGAGAATCGGCATCCTAGCGGTGGCAAGCACCTTCAAGCCACCATGCCCATGGTTGAGTGAGATCTAGATGTGAGATGTCTTCACATTGAGTAGAGATTAGTGGCCGTGATCATTGCATTGTGCACAACACTAGGGCATGCGAATGCGTTGTTCCGCAATTCAAATTTGCACCTTACGAACTGCACTTTTCTTCTTTCGCCGAGTTACCATGTTATCATGGTGCCGGCTCCATGCCTCCTTGCTCCCACACACTTTAGGGTTCCACGCCCCATCGATCTAGCGGTTTGAAGGTATGAGTTGTGTGGCCTACCGAATTGATGGAGGCATGGCATAGGATTATGAGGAGATAGAGCCTGGATTGCCTCGACTGCTTGCTCGAGTGGACGAATGCCGGCATCTTCATGCGCCCGCTACCGCATCCATCTTGAATTCAATGCGCCTTGGATCCGAATGCTAAATCTCTAATGAAGCATTATGGAGATCACTCAAAGAAAGTACCGGACTCGCCGATCATAATGGATGTGCGAAACAAATCCATTCACATGGATGATGTGTACTCCAAAGCTCCAAAGTAATATATAACATAAGCCCAATAATAAACACATCCATAAATGCCTAGTATGTGGATCCATCTTGGATAACATGATAAAATGTATTTAAATAGAAAATCTAACAACCTAAAATAAACTCAAACTAGAGAAGGCCGACAAGAGCGGGTGGAAGACAAAATATAATGACTCTAGAAGATGGTATGAATGTGTTGGTGCGAAGGAAGGGTCCTTTTCACCTCCTCTTGCCTAAGACATTTCACTTTATTTATCAATAAGTGAAAGTAAGGTGGCCCACACCGCTGTCGGTGAAACCGAGGATCGCAAATGGCCACCATGACATGGTTTAGGCCAAGTCCGTGTGAAGCGGCGAGGACCGTAAATGGCCACCATGACATGGTTTAGACCAAGTCCTAGTACGGCTCTTGACATGAGGGTCCGTGTGAACCCACCTCGAGAGGCCTAACCGCAGTTGTGGTTATGGCCCATGGGACCACAATGTGGCCTCCCAACAGCAGCGCGATGACATAGGAGGCCTCTAGTTCGATGTGTGTATGGTTATTGGGTCAATTGTAAACCCGTTCCGATGTTGTGAAGCACCTCGGTATGCATCAATCTCATCATGGCGTGAGTTGTGTGTGTCAACATTATTTTCCTCCTCAGACAGTACGCATCAATCCGGCATCTTCTATGCATAAAGATGTGCGTATCACACCCACTGACAACAATACACGCGGGATGGCTGCGTGGCCGATGTCACCAAGTGTGTGACATACAAGCTTTCCGTCAGATGTCGCGGAAAACATTTTACGTGAACCACCATAAAACCAACATGAGAACGGTACACCATACCTTGATATTGAGATCCTCCATGTTCCTTTTTTGTTATCAACCGCTACCGAGTAGTGGCATATTTTGTGGAAGCTCAATCTCGCATATGGTGGTGTGTTGCTATGTGAGTTTAGGTTTAGAATGAATTCACTAAAACATGCATGGAAGGGTCGTTTGTTGGAAAACAAAACTAGGGTGTTTCTAATAGCTCATTGTTTTCATCTATTATTGCATTGAGATGAGAAAATTGCATTTGGCTTGGAGCACCTTGCTCTATTGTTTATAATTGGAAAATAGGATAAATAGTAAATAAATATCCTTGTAAATATTTTAAAACAAGTAGATACCCAAACACGCTTAAACGCGTTTTGGTGTAGGTTCATCACAACATGGAAGAAAGTAACGCTTACGTACCCTTGATGTTTCTTTCACACTACTAAAACAATTAGGCCTTGTTATGCACTTGGTCATAATTACTAATTATGCCCCTTAAATTGTAACATGGCCGGCATGGTTCCAAGATGGGTAGGAACTAATGTCACAAGTCTTGGCATGGTTCCAATTGGAGCACTTAGTATCACATGGTATATCATCGCAGCAGTCTCTTCGTTCCATTGAGTTGGATACCTTTTTGTACCCAAGATTTTTGCTCAACACGCACATGATTTTGCCATACAAAACCCAAACCATAGCACGCCTCTAGCACAAAAAGGTGCAATGGTTAGGCGTTGAAAGCGGAGGCTTGGCATACTGCACCATACAACGTGGGTTAGGCCTTCACTTTCAGTATCGATGTATAGGTAGATGGGGCCTTTTGAGTATGTATTTCAAAGACGGATAAATCGCAGTTGTCAAGTCATGAGAAGTTTTGGGTATTTAGGATTTCGAGATAAAATGGCCATTTCTTAAAAGAGAAAGAAGAAACGACGAACTACTTGGGGGCTAATATTGTGCTACTTGGGATCTCGTATTGTGTTTGGTGAGTGTTATTATTGTGCTACGGGAGCCTCGTGTTGTGTTTGGTGGTGTTTTATCTTTTAATCAGCGAGAAGATGTTTGTTAGCTTGAGACCAATAATGCAACGCTGCACTTTCTAATAATCACAACATTGCACTTTCTAATAATCGCCAAACATTGCACAAACTTTCTAATGATCATCAAACATTGCACAAACTTTCTAATGATCACAACATTGCGCAAACTTTCTAATAATCACAACATTGCACTCTCTAATAATCATAAACATGGCGAATGGATCTTTGTACGATGTGGAATTCCCACCGGAGATCTTTGCCATCATTCTCGTTCAACACCTTCGCATGCTATGCCTCACCAATTCCCAGATCCTTAAAGGGACAACAAGGGCCTCTTTGACCTTGGGATGTATTCCATGGCGTTAGGGTTCATGATCACCCTCTTCCGGCCCAAGACCCTTGCCTTGTCGACACCACCACTAGCTGAACACTTGAGAAAAGAGGGGCCAAGTCGCCGATCGAGACCGAGGTGGCTGATTGGGAGGAGCAAGGCCACCTTGCACTGGGAGTAACCGTTGTCACATGGCGTGGAAAGCCGCCTCCGAATAGGAGTCACACGATGGAGGAGTGAAAGGTAGAGCCGCAGCAGAAAGTTTTATTGTTGCATGACGGTTAGGTGCAGTCTCAGGTTGACTATTTTCAGCTTCCTCCACAGTTGACTGCACCAAGATATCTCTCTGAGGTATATATGTCTCCTCCTTCTCACAAATCTGTTTAGAAATGTGGCTGCCCTCACTATCTGGAATCGCCTTTGCAAGAAATTGCCCCTCAACATCATTTATATTATTTGAACCAATCTCTGGGGGAGGTTTAACATGTTCCTTACTTTCACCGATGGCTTTAGGGCTATAACTCCTTTCACCATCTCCTGAACTTGTATTCTCAACTAATGCCTTTATGTCACATTCAGCTATAGTACCAAACGTGATATTCCACTCACCACGCTTTTTGTCGCAGCCGCTTTGGGGTAGATGCATGGCTCATGCTCGCCTCAATGACATGATGACCATTACTATCCACTATGAGGCCATCGCCACCATTTTGGACAACTCCTTCACCATAGAAGCCGCCTCAATTGCCCGATACACATCGTCACTATGACTTGCAAGCCAGTGCTTGACCATTATCATAGACCTTGGCGGAGATCCGCCCACTTTGGGCATTTGCTTCTTCTCTTCACGTGCCTTGGATCCACCCTTCATTTTCGCAAACCCTTGAACACTCCATTATGTTTGTGGCTATGCCGTCCACTCCATTACTTTGCTTTGTCTTGTGACCATTTTCACTAGCTTTGAACAACCTTGTTGGAGATTCCATTCATAATTCTCTCCCCTAACAGGAGGTTTGTCGCCCACATCGGCCCACCTCTTCCCATGAACAATGACATTTTTTCTACCGTTCACTTTGTCATGACGCCGCCTCATCCCGACTTACATTCTTCACCACATTAGCACTTTCATGTTGATGTGGAAGAGGCTCGCTATCCGTGTCCTTTAGCTTACTACCAGCATGCGGAGGCCTCACTTGAACGTGAAGTGCAAGTGCATCCTTATATGAAGTTCCAGACTCTAAGTGGCCGAGTGAGGGTTCGATCATTCGGTTTCTTGAAGGGACACAATTTTCGACACCGTCTTCACCACACGGTAGCACCCTTGGCCTTGGGCTCATCCAAAGGAGACTCACCACGTGCGTGTACTTTTGAGTGTGCACGCTTCGGGGCCTCCAAGCTTCGACCAGTCTGCTGAAAGCAGGCTTCACTCTCCTCTTGCCATCATAAGAGGCATTACCATTTGTTGCCCCATTACCACTTGCTACCCCAAAAATTGACCTCCAATCGCCCATGTTTCTCGATTCCTTGGAGCATTGCTCGCACTTTTGAGTTGGCACCCGTTACCATTTACTAAGCCTTGGGCTCCATTTCTTCTCCGATTTCCATGGGCAAATCGCCTCACGTACTACTTCCTCGCCATCCTTCATCCTCCTTACTTAGAGGATTGATGCTGCAACGCTTCAAGTTCAAGCCATGCTATTAACTACAAACCCGGCATTGGTAGCGCAGAGAGTTGCTCCCATCGCCATTAACTACACACGCCATTCGCCTCGCCTCTGAAGCCACACCTCTTTGCATTGGTTGATATCACGACTTGTCGAAAAATGAGAGGATCACGCGAAGAGAGAAAAGGCGCAAAGGGGACTAGTTTCATTGGCAAACTAGTTTCACGAGAACTAATCGAATAAATTTACACCTAGGCAACATCACATATATAGACAATAGGATATGGAGAGACTCAATAATCGAATTAATTTACATGTGGCCATATCACATATATAGACAATATGATTTGTTTATTTTTGTATATTAATTCAAATTATGATTAATGTGACAAAAATAGACATAATAGTGGGAGCAAGTGACCTTACTAGCCCTCCTGGACTCCTTAAGTAGTATTATCCTCTCCCCTTCTTGGCAGCTTCCTATTACAGCAATTCCATGTTAAGCAATGCATCCCTCTTGTGGATTAGCATTTCCCATCTTGAGAGAGCAATATCGTAATTAGTGTGTCAACGTGGTATGGGCCTCACCTTGATTATAGGCTTGCAAGCATATGTCGAGTGAGAAGGTAATGCAAAGACAAGCGGTTGGTGCCCACTTCCTTTTCCCTTCTCATCGAACAAGGTCTCCTTAGGAATAGTGATGGCTCCTAGTCACTACTTTGAAGGGTGTAAAAGCGTCTTGGATCTAAATGAAAACCCTCTAAATCCATAATTTCGTGGTTTCATGGCCAAAATTACATATATCAACCTAGGAGCTATTGATGGAAACATTATTTTACGCATATATAAATTTTGGCATCACAAGAAAGTCTAAATCATAGTAGATATACATTATAAATATAAGCTACTTTTACAAAATATGACCATCCCGATATGAAGGAGTAAAATCACTTTCATAATAAACAAATTAAAATAGGCTTAATGGGGCTCGTGTCCAAGAAGGTATTACTTTATGAAGAGTTAGAAAACACTCTTGTAGGTTAATGAAATAGAGAATCGGCATCCTAGCGGTGGCAAGCACCTTCAAGCCACCGGACAGCCCATGGTTGAGTGAGATCTAGATGTGAGATGTCTTCACATTGAGTAGAGATTAGTGGCCGCATCATTGCATTGTGCACAACACTAGGGCATGCGCAATGCGTTGTCTCAATTCAAATTTGCGACCTTACGAACTGCACTTTTCTTCTTTCGCCGAGTTACCATGCTATCGTTGGTGCCTCCATGCCTCCTTGCTCCCACACACTTTAGGGTTCCACGCCCATCGATCTAGCGGTTTGAAGGTATGAGTTGTGTGGCCTACCAATTGATGGAGGCATGGCATAGGATTATGAGGAGATAGAGCACGGATTGCCTGCACTGCTCGAGTGGACGAATGTGTTCGGCATCTTCATGCGTCCCGCCTTTGCATCCATCTTGAATTCAATGCGTCTTGGATCCGAATGCTAAATCTCTAATGAAGCATTATGGAGATCACCAAAGTACCGGACTCACGATCATAATGGATGTGCGAAAACAAATCCATTC
Source organism: Anthoceros angustus (assembly GCA_010909165.1). Lineage (NCBI taxonomy): Eukaryota > Viridiplantae > Streptophyta > Anthocerotopsida > Anthocerotales > Anthocerotaceae > Anthoceros > Anthoceros angustus. The sequence goes on along the minus strand of VJWM01000063.1, from coordinate 958,637 downwards.
ACATGGATGATGTGTACTCCAAAGCTCCAAAGTAATATATAACATAAGCCCAATAATAAAACACATCCATAAATGCCTAGTATGTGGATCCATCTTGGATAACATGATAAAATGTATTTTAAATAGAAAATCTAACAACCTAAAATAAACTCAAACTAGAGAAGGCCGCACAAGAGCGGGTGGAAGACAAAATATAATGACTCTAGAAGATGGTATGAATGTGTTGGTGCGAAGGAAGGGTCCTTTTCACCTCCTCTTGCCTAAGACATTTCACTTTATTTATCAATAAGTGAAAGTGGGTGGCCCACACCGCGTGAACCGGGATCGCAAATGGCCACCATGACATGGTTAGGCCAAGTCCGTGTGAAGGCGAGGACGTAAATGGCCACCATGACATGGTTTAGACCAAGTCCTAGTACGGCTCTTGACATGAGGGTCGGTGTGAACCCACCGAGAGGCCTAACCGCAGTTGTGGCTGTTATGGCCCATGGGACCACAATGTGTGGCCTCCCAACAGCAACGCGATGACATAGGAGGCCTCTAGTTCGATGTGTGTATGGTTATTGGGTCAATTGTAAACCCGTTCCGATGTTGTGAAGCACCTCGGTATGGCGTACCAATCTCATCATGGCGTGAGTTGTGTGTGTCAACATTATTTTCTCTAGTTATGCGCATCAATCCTTGGCATCTTCTATGCATAAAGATGTGCGTATCACACACCTACCGACAACAATACACGGGGATGGCTGCGTGGCCGATGTCACCAAGTGTGTGACATACAAGCTTTCCGTCGATGTCGGGAAAACATTTCACGTGAACCACCATAAAACCGTGAGAAGCGGTACACCATACCTTGATATTGAGATCCCTCCATGTTCCTTTTTGTTATCAACACCGAGTAGTGGCATATTTTGTGGAAGCTCAATCTCGCATATGGTGGTGTGTTGCTATGTGAGTTTAGGTTTAGAATGAATTCACTAAAACATGCATGGAAGGGTCATTTGTTGGAAAACAAAACTAGGGTGTTTCTAATAGCTCATTGTTTTCATCTATTATTGCATTGAGATGAGAAAAATTGCATTTGGCTTGGAGCACCTTGCTCTATTGTTTATAATTGGAAAATAGGATAAATAGTAAATAAATATCCTTGTAAATATTTTAAAACAAGTAGATACCCAAACACGCTTAAGCGTTTTGGTGTAGGTTCATCACAACATGGAAGAAAGTAACCACGCACTTTGATGTTTCTTTCACACTACTAAAACAATTAGGCCTTGTTATGCACTTGGTCATAATTACTAATTATGCCCTTAAATTGTAACATGGCACGGCATGGTTCCAAGATGGGTAGGAACTAATGTCACAAGTCTTGGCATGGTTCCCAATTGGAGCACTTAGTATCACATGGTATATCATCAGCAGTCTCTTCGTTCCATTGAGTTGGATACCTTTTGTACCCAAGATTTTTGCTCAACACATGATTTTGCCATACAAAACCCAAACCATAGCACGTCTCTAGCACAAAAAGGTGCAATGGTTAGGCGTTGAAAGCGGAGGCTTAGCGATCGTACCATACAAGTGGGTTAGGCCTTCACTTTGCGGTATCGATGTATAGGTAGATGGGGCCTTTTGAGTATGTATTTCAAAGACGGATAAATCGGGGGCCGTTGTCAAGTCATGAGAAGTTTTGGGTATTTAGGATTTCGAGATAAAATCGGCCATTTCTTAAAGAGAAAGAAGAAACGACGAACTACTTGGGGCTAATATTGTGCTACTTGGGATCTCGTATTGTGTTTGGTGAGTGTTATTATTGTGCTACACAGGGAGCCTCGTGTTGTGCTTGGTGGTGTTTTTATCTTTTAATCGCGAGAAGATGTTTGTTAGCTTGGAGACCACAATGCAACGTCGTGCACTTTCTAATAATCATCCAAACATTGCACTTTCTAATAATCATCCAAACATTGCACAAACTTTCTAATGATCATCAAACATTGCACAAACTTTCTAATGATCTCAAACATTGCGCAAACTTTCTAATAATCATCAAACATTGCACTCTAATAATCATTAAACATGGCGAATGGATCTTTGTACGATGTGGAATTCCCTCGGAGATCTTTGCCATCATTCTCGTTCCAACACCTTCCTGCTGCTCGCCTCACCAATTCCAGCATCCTTAAAGGGACAACAAGGGCCTCTTTGACCTTGGGATGTATTCCATGGCGTTAGGGTTCATGATCACCCTCTTCCCGTCCAAGACCCTTGCCTTGTCGACACCACCACTAGCTGAACACTTGAGAAAAGAGGGGTCAAGCTGCGATCGAGAGGGTGGCAGTTGGGAGGAGCAAGGCCACCTTGCACTGGGAGTAACCGTTGTCACATGGCGGCATGGTTCCAAGATGGGTAGGAACTAATGTCACAAGTCTTGGCATGGTTCCAATTGGAGCACTTAGTATCACATGGTATATCATCGCAGCAGTCTCTTCGTTCCATTGAGTTGGATACCTTTTGTACCCAAGATTTTTGCTCAACACGCACATGATTTTGCCATACAAAACCCAAACCATAGCACGTCTCTAGCACAAAAAGGTGCAATGGTTAGGCGTTGAGCCGGAGAGCATACTGCACATGGCGTGGGTTAGGCCTTCACTTACTGCAGTATCGATGTATAGGTAGATGGGGCCTTTTGAGTATGTATTTCAAAGGCGGATAAATCGCAGGGCCGTTGTCAAGTCATGAGAAGTTTTGGGTATTTAGGATTTCGAGATAAAATCCGCGTCATTTCTTAAAGAGAAAGAAGAAACGACGAACTACTTGGGGCTAATATTGTGCTACTTGGGATCTCGTATTGTGTTTGGTGAGTGTTATTATTGTGCTACCAGGGAGCCTCGTGTTGTGCTTGGTGGTGTTTTTATCTTTTAATCGCGAGAAGATGTTTGTTAGCTTGGAGACCACAATGCAACGCTGCACTTTCTAATAATCAAACATTGCACTTTCTAATAATCGCCAAACATTGCACAAACTTTCTAATGATCATCAAACATTGCACAAACTTTCTAATGATCTCACAAACATTAGCAAACTTTCTAATAATCAAACATTGCACTCTCTAATAACTGCTAAAACATGGCGAATGGATCTTTGTACGATGTGGAATTCCTCACGGAGATCTTTGCCATCATTCTCGTTCCAACACCTTCATTATCTGCCTCACCAATTCCAGCATCCTTAAAGGGACAACAAGGGCCTCTTTGACCTTGGGATGTATTCCATGGCGTTAGGGTTCATGATCACCCTCTTCCCGTCAAGACCCTTGCCTTGTCGACACCACCACTAGCTGAACACTTGAGAAAAGAGGGGTCAAGGCTGCGATCGAGGAGGTGGCAGTTGGGAGGAGCAAGAGGCCACCTTGCACCAGTAACCGTTGTCACATGGCGGTGGAAAGCCGTCTTAGAATAGGAGTCACTAGATGGAGGAGTGAAAGGTAGGAAGCATAAAGTTTTATTGTCGCATGACTGAGGTGCGATCTTAGGTTGACTATTTTCAGCTTCCTCCACGATTGATCGCACCAAGATATCTCTCGAGGTATATATGTCTCCTCCTTCTCAAATCTGTTAAATGTGGCTGCCCCACTATCTGGAATTGCCTTTTAGAAATTGCCCCTCATCATCGTTTATACTATTTGAACCAATCTCTGCGGAAGGTTTAACATGTTCCTTACTTTCACCGATGGCTTTAGGGCTATAACTCCTTTCACCATCTCCGAACTTGTATTCTCAACTAATGCCTTTATGTCACATTCACTATAGTACCAAACGTGATATTCCACTCTGCTGTTGCTTGTCGCAGCCTCGATGCTTGGGGTAGATGCATGGCTCATGCTCGCCTCAATGACATGATGACCATTACTATCCACTATGAGGCCACGCCACCATTTTGGACAACTCCCTTCACCATAGAAGCTGTCTCAATTGCCCGATACATCGTCACTATGGTTGCAAGCCAGTGCTTGACCATTATCATAGACCTTGGCGGAGATCCGCCCACTTTGGGCATTTGCTTCTTCTCTTCACGTGCCTTGGATCCACCCTTCATTTTCGCAAACCCTTGAACACTCCATTATGTTTGTGGCTATGTCCACTCCATTACTTTGCTTTGTCTTGTGACCATTTTCACTAGCTGAACAACCTTGTTGGAGATTCCATTCATAATTCTCTCCCCTAACACGAGGTTTGTCGCCCACATCGGCCCACCTCTTCCCATGAACAATGACATTTTTTCTCTGCGTTCACTTTGTCATGACGTCCGCCTCATCCCGACTTACATTCTTCACTTTCACTGTTGATGTGGAAGAGGCTCGCTATCTGTGTCCTTTAGCTTACTACCAGCATGCGGAGGCCTCACTTGAGCGTGAAGTGCAAGTCTTGCATCCTTATATGAAGTTCCACTCTAAGTGGCCGGCTGGGCAGTTCAGACATCATTCGGGTTTCTTGAAGGGACACAATTTTCGACACCGTCTTCACCACGGTGGTAGCACCCTTGGCCTTGGGCTCATCCAAAGGAGACTCACCACGGTACTTTTGAGTGTGACGCTTCGGGGCCTCAAGCTTCCGGCCAGTGCTGAAAGTGTGCTTCACTCTCCTCTTGCCATCATAAGAGGCATTACCATTTGTTGCCCCATTACCACTTGCTACCCCAAAAATTGAGCGCCTCCAATCACCCATGTTTCTCGATTCCTTGGAGCATTGCTCGCACTTTGAGTTGGCACCCGTTACCATTACTAAGCCTTGGGCTCCATTTCTTCTCCGATTTCCATGGGCAAATCGCCTTCGTACTTACTTCACGCCATCCTTCATCCTCCTTACTTAGAGGATTGATGCATGCAGCTTCAAGTTCGGAAGCCATGCTATTAACTACAAAACCCGGCATTGGTAGCAAGAGAGTTGCTCCCATCGCCATTATGCTGCCTCACCAATTCAGCATCCTTAAAGGGACAACAAGGGCCTCTTTGACCTTGGGATGTATTCCATGGCGTTAGGGTTCATGATCACCCTCTTCCCGGCCCAAGACCCTTGCCTTGTCGACACCACCACTAGCTGAACACTTGAGAAAAGAGGGGTCAAGGCTGCGATCGAGACCGAGGTGGCAGTTGGGAGGAGCAAGGCTACCTTGCACCTGGGAGTAACCGTTGCCACATGGCAGTGGAAAGCCAGTCTTCCGAATAGGAGTCACAGCCGATGCAGGAGTGAAAGGTAGAGCCGAAGCAGAAAGTTTTATTGTTGCATGACGGTTAGGTGCGATCTCGGGTTGACTATTTTCAGCTTCCTCCAGCTTGATCGCACCAAGATATCTCCGAGGTATATATGTCTCCTCCTTCTCACAAATCTGATTAATGTGGCTGCCCCACTATCTGGAATCGCCTTTGCAAGAAATTGCCCCTCAACATCATTTATATTATTTGAACCAATCTCTGGGGGAGGTTTAACATGTTCCTTACTTTCACCGATGGCTTTAGGGCTATAACTCCTTTCACCATCTCCTGAACTTGTATTCTCAACTAATGCCTTTATGTCACATTCAGCTATAGTACCAAACGTGATATTCCACTCACCCTGCTTTGTCGCAGCCTCGCTTGGGGTAGATGCATGGCTCATGCTCGCCTCAATGACATGATGACCATTACTATCCACTATGAGGCCATCGCCACCATTTTGGACAACTCCCTTCACCATAGAAGTGTCTCAATTGCCCGATACACATCGTCACTATGACCGCAAGCCTGTGCTTGACCATTATCATAGACCTTGGCGGAGATCCGCCCACTTTGGGCATTTGCTTCTTCTCTTCACGTGCCTTGGATCCACCCTTCATTTTCGCAAACCCTTGAACACTCCATTATGTTTGTTATGCCGGTCCACTCCATTACTTTGCTTTGTCTTGTGACCATTTTCACTAGCTCGAACAACCTTGTTGGAGATTCCATTCATAATTCTCTCCCCTAACACGGGAGGTTTGTCGCCCACATCGCCCACCTCTTCCCATGAACAATGACATTTTTTCTCTGCTCACTTTGTCATGACGTCCGCCTCATCGACTTACATTCTTCACCACATTAGCACTTTCACTGTTGATGTGGAAGAGGCTCGCTATCTGTGTCCTTTAGCTTACTACGATGCGAGGCCTCACTTGAGCGTGAAGTGCAAGTCTGCATCCTTATATGAAGTTCCGACTCTAAGTGGCCGATGGAGCAGTTCAAGATCATTCGTTTCTTGAAGGGACACAATTTTCGACACCGTCTTCACCACGGGCACCCTTGGCCTTGGGCTCATCCAAAGGAGACTCACCAGTGTAAGTACTTTTGAGTGACCGCCGCTCGTGGGCCTCAAGCTTCGACCCAGTCTCTTGCTGAAAGTGTGCTTCACTCTCCTCTTGCCATCATAAGAGGCATTACCATTTGTTGCCCCATTACCACTTGCTACCCCAAAAATTGACCGCCTCCAATCGCCCATGTTTCTCGATTCCTTGGAGCATTGCTCGCACTTTGAGTTGGCACCGTTACCATTTACTAAGCCTTGGGCTCCATTTCTTCTCCGATTTCCATGGGCAAATCGCCTCACGCATACTACTTCCGCCATCCTTCATCCTCCTTACGACTTAGAGGATTGATGCTCGCAACGCTTCAAGTTCAAGCCATGCTATTAACTACAAACCCGGCATTGGTAGCGAAGAGTTGCTCCCATCGCCATTAACTACACACGCCATTCGCCGCCACTGGCCACACCTCTTTGCATTGGTTGATATCACGACTTGTCGAAAAATGAGAGGATCACGAAGAGAGAAAAGGCAAAGGGGACTAGTTTCATTGGCAAACTAGTTTCACGGACTCGCAAATCGAATAAATTTACACCTAGGCAACATCACATATATAGACAATAGGATATGGAGAGACTCAATGCAATCAATTAATTTACATGTGGCCATATCACATATATAGACAATATGATTTGTTTATTTTGTATATTAATTCAAATTATGATTAATGTGACAAAAATAGACATAATAGTGGGAGCAAGTCGACCTTACTAGCCTCCTGGACAGACTCCTTAAGTAGTATTATCCTCTCTCCTTCTTGGCAGCTTCCTATTACAGAATTCCATGTTAAGCAACTGCATCCCTCTTGTGGATTAGCATTTCCCATCTTGAGAGAGCAATATCGTAATTAGTGTGTCAACGTGGTATGGGCCTCACCTTGATTATAGGCTTGCAAGCATATGTCGAGTGAGAAGGTAATGCAAAGAAACGGTTGGTGCCCGACTTCCTTTTCCCTTCTCATCGAACAAGGTCTCCTTAGGAATAGTGATGGCTCCTAGTCACTACTTTGAAGGGTGTAAAACGCGTCTTGGATCTAAATGAAAACCCTCTAAATCCATAATTTCGTGGTTTCATGGCCAAAATTACATATATCAACCTAGGAGCTATTGATGGAAACATTATTTTACGATATATAAATTTTGGCATCTCAAGAAAGTCTAAATCATAGTAGATATACATTATAAATATAAGCTACTTTTACAAATATGACCATCCCGATATGAAGGAGTAAAATCACTTTCATAATAAACAAATTAAAATAGGCTTAATGGGCGCCTGCTCAGGTCCAAGAAGGTATTACTTTATGAAGAGTTAGAAAACACTCTTGTAGGTTAATGAAATAGAGAATCGGCATCCTAGCGGTGGCAAGCACCTTCACCCCGGACAGCCCATGGTTGAGTGAGATCTAGATGTGAGATGTCTTCACATTGAGTAGAGATTAGTGGCGCATCATTGCATTGTGCACAACACTAGGGCATGCAATGCGTTGTCTCTAATTCAAATTTGCACCTTAACTGCACTTTTCTTCTTTCGCTCGAGTTACCATGCTACAGGCCGGCTCCATGCCTCCTTGCTCCCACACACTTTAGGGTTCCACGCCCCATCGGATCTAGCGGTTTGAAGGTATGAGTTGTGTGGCCTACCAAAATTGATGGAGGCATGGCATAGGATTATGAGGAGATAGAGCTGGATTGCCTCTGACCGTTGCTCGAGTGGACGAATGTGTTCGGGCATCTTCATGCTACCGCATCCATCTTGAATTGAATGCGTCTTGGATCCGAATGCTAAATCTCTAATGAAGCATTATGGAGATCACTCAAGAAAGTACCGGACTCGATCATAATGGATGTGCGAAAACAAATCCATTCACATGGATGATGTGTACTCCAAAGCTCCAAAGTAATATATAACATAAGCCCAATAATAAAACACATCCATAAATGCCTAGTATGTGGATCCATCTTGGATAACATGATAAAATGTATTTAAATAGAAAATCTAACAACCTAAAATAAACTCAAACTAGAGAAGGCCGCACAAGAGCGGGTGGAAGACAAAATATAATGACTCTAGAAGATGGTATGAATGTGTTGGTGCGAAGGAAGGGGTCCTTTTCACCTCCTCTTGCCTAAGACATTTCACTTTATTTATCAATAAGTGAAAGTAAGGGGTGGCCCACACCGCTCGTCGGTGTGAAACCAGGGACTGCAAATGGCCACCATGACATGGTTTAGGCCAAGTCCGTGTGAAGCGGCGAGGACCGTAAATGGCCACCATGACATGGTTTAGACCAAGTCCTAGTACGGCTCTTGACATGAGGGTCCGTGAACCCACCCCGAGAGGCCTAACCGCAGTTGTGGCATTTATGGCCCATGGGACCACAATGTGTGCCTCCCAACAGCGGCAGACATAGGAGGCCTCTAGTTCGATGTGTGTATGGTTATTGGGTCAATTGTAAACCCGTTCCGATGTTGTGAAGCACCTCGGTATGGCGTACCAATCTCATCATGGCGTGAGTTGTGTGTGTCAACATTATTTTCCTCAGACACGATCAATCCTTCGGCATCTTCTATGCATAAAGATGTGCGTATCACACACCTGACAACAATACACGCGGGGATGGCTGCGTGGCCGATGTCACCAAGTGTGTGACATACAAGCTTTCCGTCGTATGTCGCGGAAAACATTTCACGTGAACCACCATAAAAACTCATTGATGAGAACGGTACACCATACCTTGATATTGAGATCCCTCCATGTTCCTTTTTTGTTATCAACCGCTACCGAGTAGTGGCATATTTTGTGGAAGCTCAATCTGCATATGGTGGTGTGTTGCTATGTGAGTTTAGGTTTAGAATGAATTCACTAAAACATGCATGGAAGGGTCATTTGTTGGAAAACAAAACTAGGGTGTTTCTAATAGCTCATTGTTTTCATCTATTATTGCATTGAGATGAGAAAAATTGCATTTGGCTTGGAGCACCTTGCTCTATTGTTTATAATTGGAAAATAGGATAAATAGTAAATAAATATCCTTGTAAATATTTTAAAACAAGTAGATACCCAAACACGCTTAAACGCGTTTTGGTGTAGGTTCATCACAACATGGAAGAAAGTAACGCCATTACCCTTGATGTTTCTTTCACACTACTAAAACAATTAGGCCTTGTTATGCACTTGGTCATAATTACTAATTATGCCCTTAAATTGTAACATGGCCCGGCATGGTTCCAAGATGGGTAGGAACTAATGTCACAAGTCTTGGCATGGTTCCCAATTGGAGCACTTAGTATCACATGGTATATCATCGCAGCAGTCTCTTCGTTCCATTGAGTTGGATACCTTTTTGTACCCAAGATTTTTGCTCAACACGCATGATTTTTGCCATACAAAACCCAAACCATAGCACGTCTCTAGCACAAAAAGGTGCAATGGTTAGGCGTTGAAAGTGAGGTTTGCATACTGCATACCAGTGGGTTAGGCCTTCACTTTCTGCGGTATCGATGTATAGGTAGATGGGGCCTTTTGAGTATGTATTTCAAAGACGGATAAATCGCAGGCCGTTGTCAAGTCATGAGAAGTTTTGGGTATTTAGGATTTCGAGATAAAATCCGCGTCATTTCTTAAAAGAGAAAGAAGAAACGACGAACTACTTGGGGCTAATATTGTGCTACTTGGGATCTCGTATTGTGTTTGGTGAGTGTTATTATTGTGCTACACAGGAGCCTCGTGTTGTGCTTGGTGGGTGTTTTATCTTTTAATCGCGTCGAGAAGATGTTTGTTAGCTTGAGACCAATAATGCAACGTCTGCACTTTCTAATAATCACAACATTGCACTTTCTAATAATCGCCAAACATTGCACAAACTTTCTAATGATCATCAAACATTGCACAAACTTTCTAATGATCTCAAACATTGCGCAAACTTTCTAATAATCACAACATTGCACTCTCTAATAATCATTAAACATGGCGAATGGATCTTTGTACGATGTGGAATTCCCACGGAGATCTTTGCCATCATTCTGCTCCAACACCTTCTCGTGTTATCTTGCCTCACCAATTCCAGCATCCTTAAAGGGACAACAAGGGCCTCTTTGACCTTGGGATGTATTCCATGGCGTTAGGGTTCATGATCACCCTCTTCCCGCCCAAGACCCTTGCCTTGTCGACACCACCACTAGTGAACACTTGAGAAAAGAGGGGTCAAGCGCGATCGAGACCGAGGTGGCCAGATTGGGAGGAGCAAGGCTACCTTGCACTTGGGAGTAACCGTTGCCACATGGCAGTGGAAAGCCAGTCTTCCGAATAGGAGTCACAGCCGATGCAGGAGTGAAAGGTAGAGCCGAAGCAGAAAGTTTTATTGTTGCATGACGGTTAGGTGCGATCAGGTTGACTATTTTCAGCTTCCTCCATGCTTGATCGCACCAAGATATCTCTCCGAGGTATATATGTCTCCTCCTTCTCACAAATCATTCGTAAATGTGGCTGCCCCACTATCTGGAATTGCCTTTGCAAGAAATTGCCCCTCATCATCGTTTATACTATTTGAACCAATCTGCGGAAGGTTTAACATGTTCCTTACTTTCACCGATGGCTTTAGGGCTATAACTCCTTTCACCATCTCCGAACTTGTATTCTCAACTAATGCCTTTATGTCACATTCGCTATAGTACCAAACGTGATATTCCACTCACCACTTGCTTGTCGCAGCCTCGCTTGGGGTAGATGCATGGCTCATGCTCGCCTCAATGACATGATGACCATTACTATCCACTATGAGGCCACGCCACCATTTTGGACAACTCCCTTCACCATAGAAGCTGTCTCAATTGCCCGATACACATCGTCACTATGACCGTTTGCAAGCCTGTGCTTGACCATTATCATAGACCTTGGGAGATCCGCCCACTTTGGGCATTTGCTTCTTCTCTTCACGTGCCTTGGATCCACCCTTCATTTCGCAAACCCTTGAACACTCCATTATGTTTGTGGCTATGCCGGTCCACTCCATTACTTTGCTTTGTCTTGTGACCATTTTCACTACTTTGAACAACCTTGTTGGAGATTCCATTCATAATTCTCTCCCCTAACACGGAGGTTTGTCGCCCACATCGGCCCACCTCTTCCCATGAACAATGACATTTTTTCTCTGCGTTCACTTTGTCATGACGTCCCGCCTCATCGACTTACATTCTTCACCACATTAGCACTTTCACTGTTGATGTGGAAGAGGCTCGCTATCCGTGTCCTTTAGCTTACTAAGCATGCGGAGGCCTCACTTGAACGTGAAGTGCAAGTCTGCATCCTTATATGAAGTTCCAGCTCTAAGTGGCGGTGGGCGGTTCAAGATCATTCGGGTTTCTTGAAGGGACACAATTTTCGACACCGTCTTCACCACGGTAGCACCCTTGGCCTTGGGCTCATCAAAGGAGACTCACCACGGAAGTACTTTTGAGTGTGACCGCTTCTCGGGGCCTCAAGCTATCGACCTGTGTCCATTGCTGAAAGCAGGCTTCACTCTCCTCTTGCCATCATAAGAGGCATTACCATTTGTTGCCCCATTACCACTTGCTACCCCAAAAATTGACCGCCTCAATCGCCATGTTTCTCGATTCCTTGGAGCATTGCTCGCACTTTGAGTTGGCACCCGTTACCATTTACTAAGCCTTGGGCTCCATTTCTTCTCCGATTTCCATGGGCAAATCGCCTCACGTACTACTTCACGCCATCCTTCATCCTCCTTACTTAGAGGATTGATGCTGCAACGCTTCAAGTTCGAAGCCATGCTATTAACTACAAACCCGGCATTGGTAGCGCAGAGAGTTGCTCCCATCGCCATTAACTACACACGCCATTCGCCTCTGAAGCCACACCTCTTTGCATTGGTTGGTGATATCACGACTTGTCGAAAATGAGAGGATCACGCGAAAGAGAGAAAAAGGCACGAAAGGGGACTAGTTTCATTGGCAAACTAGTTTCACGAGACTCGATCGAATAAATTTACACCTAGGCAACATCACATATATAGACAATAGGATATGGAGAGACTCAATGCAATGAATTAATTTACATGTGGCCATATCACATATATAGACAATATGATTTGTTTATTTTGTATATTAATTCAAATTATGATTAATGTGACAAAAATAGACATAATAGTGGGAGCAAGTGACCTTACTAGCCTCCTGGACAGCCTCCTTAAGTAGTATTATCCTCTCTCCCTTCTTGGCGACTTCCTATTACAGCAATTCCATGTTAAGCAATGCATCCCTCTTGTGGATTAGCATTTCCCATCTTGAGAGAGCAATATCTGTAATTAGCAGTCAACGTGGTATGGGCCTCACCTTGATTATAGGCTTGCAAGCATATGTCGAGTGAGAAGGTAATGCGAAACGGTTGGTGCCCACACTTCCTTTTCCTTCTCATCGAACAAGGTCTCCTTAGGAATAGTGATGGCTCCTAGTCACTACTTTGAAGGGTGTAAAAGCGTCTTGGATCTAAATGAAAACCCTCTAAATCCATAATTTCGTGGTTTCATGGCCAAAATTACATATATCAACCTAGGAGCTATTGATGGAAACATTATTTTACGATATATAAATTTTGGCATCACAAGAAAGTCTAAATCATAGTAGATATACATTATAAATATAAGCTACTTTTACAAATATGACCATCCCGATATGAAGGAGTAAAATCACTTTCATAATAAACAAATTAAAATAGGCTTAATGGGCGCTGCTGTGTCCAAGAAGGTATTACTTTATGAAGAGTTAGAAAACACTCTTGTAGGTTAATGAAATAGAGAATCGGCATCCTAGCGGTGGCAAGCACCTTCAAGCCACCGGACAGCCCATGGTTGAGTGAGATCTAGATGTGAGATGTCTTCACATTGAGTAGAGATTAGTGGCCGCATCATTGCATTGTGCACAACACTAGGGCATGCGCAATGCGTTGTCGCAATTCAAATTTGCGACCTTACGAACTGCACTTTTCTTCTTTCGCTCGAGTTACCATACTCTGGTGCCGGCTCCATGCCTCCTTGCTCCCACACACTTTAGGGTTCCACGCCCATCGGATCTAGCGGTTTGAAGGTATGAGTTGTGTGGCCTACCGAATTGATGGAGGCATGGCATAGGATTATGAGGAGATAGAGCTGGATTGCCTGACTGCTGTTTCGAGTGGACGAATGTGTTCGGGCATCTTCATGCGTCCACCGCATCCATCTTGAATTGAATCGTCTTGGATCCGAATGCTAAATCTCTAATGAAGCATTATGGAGATCACTCGAAAGTACCGGACTCCGATCATAATGGATGTAAAACAAATCCATTCACATGGATGATGTGTACTCCAAAGCTCCAAAGTAATATATAACATAAGCCCAATAATAAACACATCCATAAATGCCTAGTATGTGGATCCATCTTGGATAACATGATAAAATGTATTTTAAATAGAAAATCTAACAACCTAAAATAAACTCAAACTAGAGAAGGCCGACAAGAGCGGGTGGAAGACAAAATATAATGACTCTAGAAGATGGTATGAATGTGTTGGTGCGAAGGAAGGGTCCTTTTCACCTCCTCTTGCCTAAGACATTTCACTTTATTTATCAATAAGTGAAAGTAGGGTGGCCCACACCGCTCGTTGTGAAACCGAGGATCGCAAATGGCCACCATGACATGGTTTAGGCCAAGTCCGTGTGAAGCGGCGAGGACCGTAAATGGCCACCATGACATGGTTTAGACCAAGTCCTAGTACGGCTCTTGACATGAGGGTCCTGTGAACCACCCTTAGAGGCCTAACCGCAGTTGTGGCTTATGGCCCATGGGACCACAATGTGTGGCCTCCCAACAGCGGGCGCATACATAGGAGGCCTCTAGTTCGATGTGTGTATGGTTATTGGGTCAATTGTAAACCCGTTCCGATGTTGTGAAGCACCTCGGTATGCATCAATCTCATCATGGCGTGAGTTGTGTGTGTCAACATTATTTTCCTCTTGTATGCATCAATCCTTGGCATCTTCTATGCATAAAGATGCGTATCACACACCTACCGACAACAATACACGCGGATGGCTGCGTGGCCGATGTCACCAAGTGTGTGACATACAAGCTTTCCGTCGTATGTCGCGGGAAAACATTTCACGTGAACCACCATAAAACCCGATGAGAACGGTACACCATACCTTGATATTGAGATCCCTCCATGTTCCTTTTTTGTTATCAACCGCTACCGAGTAGTGGCATATTTTGTGGAAGCTCAATCTGCATATGGTGGTGTGTTGCTATGTGAGTTTAGGTTTAGAATGAATTCACTAAAACATGCATGGAAGGGTGTTGTTGGAAAACAAAACTAGGGTGTTTCTAATAGCTCATTGTTTTCATCTATTATTGCATTGAGATGAGAAAAATTGCATTTGGCTTGGAGCACCTTGCTCTATTGTTTATAATTGGAAAATAGGATAAATAGTAAATAAATATCCTTGTAAATATTTTAAAACAAGTAGATACCCAAACACGCTTAAACGCGTTTTGGTGTAGGTTCATCACAACATGGAAGAAAGTAACGCGTACCCTTGATGTTTCTTTCACACTACTAAAACAATTAGGCCTTGTTATGCACTTGGTCATAATTACTAATTATGCCCCTTAAATTGTAACATGGCTGGCATGGTTCCAAGATGGGTAGGAACTAATGTCACAAGTCTTGGCATGGTTCCCGAATTGGAGCACTTAGTATCACATGGTATATCATCACAGTCTCTTCGTTCCATTGAGTTGGATACCTTTTTGTACCCAAGATTTTTGCTCAACACGCACATGATTTTGCCATACAAAACCCAAACCATAGCACGTCTCTAGCACAAAAAGGTGCAATGGTTAGGCGTTGAAAGCCGGAGGCTTACAATCGTACCATACAAACAGGGTTAGGCCTTCACTTTCTGCGGTATCGATGTATAGGTAGATGGGGCCTTTTGAGTATGTATTTCAAAGACGGATAAATCGCAGGCCGTTGTCAAGTCATGAGAAGTTTTGGGTATTTAGGATTTCGAGATAAAATCCGCGTCATTTCTTAAAAGAGAAAGAAGAAACGACGAACTACTTGGGGCTAATATTGTGCTACTTGGGATCTCGTATTGTGTTTGGTGAGTGTTATTATTGTGCTACACAGGAGCCTCGTGTTGTGCTTGGTGGGTGTTTTATCTTTTAATCGCGTCGAGAAGATGTTTGTTAGCTTGGAGACCATAACGCCAGCTGCACTTTCTAATAATCATCAAACATTGCACTTTCTAATAATCGCCAAACATTGCACAAACTTTCTAATGATCATCAAACATTGCACAAACTTTCTAATGATCATCAAACATTGCGCAAACTTTCTAATAATCATCAAACATTGCACTCTCTAATAATCATTAAACATGGCGAATGGATCTTTATGCGATGTGGAATTCCCTCACGGAGATCTTTGCCATCATTCTCGTTCAACACCTTCGCATGCTATGCCTCACCAATTCCAGCATCCTTAAAGGGACAACAAGGGCCTCTTTGACCTTGGGATGTATTCCATGGCGTTAGGGTTCATGATCACCCTCTTCCGTCCAAGACCCTTGCCTTGTCGACACCACCACTAGCTGAACACTTGAGAAAAGAGGGGTCAAGGCTGCGATCGAGACCGAGGTGGCAGTTGGGAGGAGCAAGGCCACCTTGCACTGGAGTAACTGTTGTCACATGGCGTTGGAAAGCCGGTCTTCCGAATAGGAGTCAGATGGAGGAGTGAAAGGTAGAGCCAATAAAGTTTTATTGTCGCATGACGGTTAGGTGCGATCTAGGTTGACTATTTTCAGCTTCCTCCACGTTGATCGCACCAAGATATCTCTCGAGGTATATATGTCTCCTCCTTCTCACAAATGTTGAAATGTGGCTGCCCCACTATCTGGAATTGCCTTTGCAAGAAATTGCCCCTCATCATCGTTTATACTATTTGAACCAATCTGCGGAAGGTTTAACATGTTCCTTACTTTCACCGATGGCTTTAGGGCTATAACTCCTTTCACCATCTCTGAACTTGTATTCTCAACTAATGCCTTTATGTCACATTCAGCTATAGTACCAAACGTGATATTCCACTCACCTGCTTGTCGCAGCCTCGATTGGGGTAGATGCATGGCTCATGCTCGCCTCAATGACATGATGACCATTACTATCCACTATGAGGCCACGCCACCATTTTGGACAACTCCCTTCACCATAGAAGCTGTCTCAATTGCCCGATACACATCGTCACTATGACCGTTTGCAAGCCCGGTGCTTGGGGTAGATGCATGGCTCATGCTCGCCTCAATGACATGATGACCATTACTATCCACTATGAGGCCACGCCACCATTTTGGACAACTCCTTCACCATAGAAGCTGTCTCAATTGCCCGATACACATCGTCACTATGACTTGCAAGCCCGGTGCTTGACCATTATCATAGACCTTGGCGGAGATCCGCCCACTTTGGGCATTTGCTTCTTCTCTTCACGTGCCTTGGATCCACCCTTCATTTTCGCAAACCCTTGAACACTCCATTATGTTTGTGGCTATGCGGTCCACTCCATTACTTTGCTTTGTCTTGTGACCATTTTCACTAGCTTTGAACAACCTTGTTGGAGATTCCATTCATAATTCTCTCCCCTAACACGGGAGGTTTGTCGCCCACATTGGCCCACCTCTTCCCATGAACAATGACATTTTTCTCTGCGTTCACTTTGTCATGACGTCCCGCCTCATCGACTTACATTCTTCACCACATTAGCACTTTCACTGTTGATGTGGAAGAGGCTCGCTATCTCGTGTCCTTTAGCTTACTACCAGCATGCGGAGGCCTCACTTGAACGTGAAGTGCAAGTCTGCATCCTTATATGAAGTTCCGACTCTAAGTGGCGGTGAGGGTTCAAGATCATTCGGGTTTCTTGAAGGGACACAATTTTCACACCGTCTTCACCACACGGTAGCACCCTTGGCCTTGGGCTCATCCAAAGGAGACTCACCACCGTGTGGTACTTTTGAGTGTGAGCCGCTTCTCCCAAGCCATCACTGTGTCCTTGCTGAAAGGTGCTTCACTCTCCTCTTGCCATCATAAGAGGCATTACCATTTGTTGCCCCATTACCACTTGCTACCCCAAAAATTGACCGCCTCAATCGCCCATGTTTCTCGATTCCTTGGAGCATTGCTCGCACTTTGAGTTGGCACCCGTTACCATTTACTAAGCCTTGGGCTCCATTTCTTCTCCGATTTCCATGGGCAAATCGCCTCACGTACTACTTCCCCGCCATCCTTCATCCTCCTTAACTTAGAGGATTGATGCAACGGCTTCAAGTTCGAAGCCATGCTATTAACTACAAACCCGGCATTGGTAGCGAGAGTTGCTCCCATCGCCATTAACTACACACACGCCATTCGCCTCGCACGAAGCCACACCTCTTTGCATTGGTTGATATCACGACTTGTCGAAAAATGAGAGGATCACGCGAAAGAGAGAAAAAGGCGAAAGGGGACTAGTTTCATTGGCAAACTAGTTTCACGAGACTCGATCGAATAAATTTACACCTAGGCAACATCACATATATAGACAATAGGATATGGAGAGACTCAATGCAATCGAATTAATTTACATGTGGCCATATCACATATATAGACAATATGATTTGTTTATTTTTGTATATTAATTCAAATTATGATTAATGTGACAAAAATAGACATAATAGTGGGAGCAAGCTGACCTTAATAACCCTCCGGACAGCTCCTTAAGTAGTATTATCCTCTCTCCTTCTTGGCGCCTTCCTATTACAGAATTCCATGTTAAGCAATGCATCCCTCTTGTGGATTAGCATTTCCCATCTTGAGAGAGCAATATGTCAGTAATTAGCAGTCACCGTGGTATGGGCCTCACCTTGATTATAGGCTTGCAAGCATATGTCGAGTGAGAAGGTAATGCGCAAACGGTTGGTGCCACACTTCCTTTTCCCTTCTCATCGAACAAGGTCTCCTTAGGAATAGTGATGGCTCCTAGTCACTACTTTGAAGGGTGTAAAAGCGTCTTGGATCTAAATGAAAACCCTCTAAATCCATAATTTCGTGGTTTCATGGCCAAAATTACATATATCAACCTAGGAGCTATTGATGGAAACATTATTTTACGCATATATAAATTTTGGCATCACAAGAAAGTCTAAATCATAGTAGATATACATTATAAATATAAGCTACTTTTACAAATATGACCATCCCGATATGAAGGAGTAAAATCACTTTCATAATAAACAAATTAAAATAGGCTTAATGGGCGCCTCGTGTCCAAGAAGGTATTACTTTATGAAGAGTTAGAAAACACTCTTGTAGGTTAATGAAATAGAGAATCGGCATCCTAGCGGTGGCAAGCACCTTCAAGCCACCGGACAGCCCATGGTTGAGTGAGATCTAGATGTGAGATGTCTTCACATTGAGTAGAGATTAGTGGCGCATCATTGCATTGTGCACAACACTAGGGCATGCGCAATGCGTTATGCAATTCAAATTTGCAGACCTACAACCGCACTTTTCTTCTTTCGCTCGAGTTACCATGTTACTGTGGTGCGGCTCCATGCCTCCTTGCTCCCACACACTTTAGGGTTCCACGCCCCATCGATCTAGCGGTTTGAAGGTATGAGTTGTGTGGCCTACCAATTGATGGAGGCATGGCATAGGATTATGAGGAGATAGAGCCCGGATTGCCTGCCTCTATTTGCTCGAGTGGACGAATGTGTTCGGGCATCTTCATGCCCGCTGCATCCATCTTGAATTGAATGCGTCTTGGATCCGAATGCTAAATCTCTAATGAAGCATTATGGAGATCACTCAAAGTACACGGACTCGATCATAATGGATGTGCGAAAACAAATCCATTCACATGGATGATGTGTACTCCAAAGCTCCAAAGTAATATATAACATAAGCCCAATAATAAAACACATCCATAAATGCCTAGTATGTGGATCCATCTTGGATAACATGATAAAATGTATTTAAATAGAAAATCTAACAACCTAAAATAAACTCAAACTAGAGAAGGCCGCACAAGAGCGGGTGGAAGACAAAATATAATGACTCTAGAAGATGGTATGAATGTGTTGGTGCGAAGGAAGGGTCCTTTTCACCTCCTCTTGCCTAAGACATTTCACTTTATTTATCAATAAGTGAAAGTAGGTGGCCCACACCGCTCGTCGCAGGAACCGGGATCGCAAATGGCCACCATGACATGGTTTAGGCCAAGTCCGTGTGAAGCGGCGAGGATCGTAAATGGCCACCATGACATGGTTTAGACCAAGTCCTAGTACGGCTCTTGACATGAGGGTCCGTGAACCACCCTTAGAGGCCTAACCGCAGTTGTGGCTGTTTATGGCCCATGGGACCACAATGTGTGGCCTCCCAACAGCGCGATGCATAGGAGGCCTCTAGTTCGATGTGTGTATGGTTATTGGGTCAATTGTAAACCCGTTTAGATGTTGTGAAGCACCTCGGTATGGCGTACCAATCTCATCATGGCGTGAGTTGTGTGTGTCAACATTATTTTCCTCTGTTATGCGCATCAATCCTTCGGCATCTTCTATGCATAAAGATGTGCGTATCACACACCTACCGACAACAATACACGCGGGGATGGCTGCGTGGCCGATGTCACCAAGTGTGTGACATACAAGCTTTCCCGTCGTATGTCGCGGGAAAACATTTTACGTGAACCACCATAAAAACCCGCTGATGAGAACGGTACACCATACCTTGATATTGAGATCCCCTCCATGTTCCTTTTTTGTTATCAACCGCTACCGAGTAGTGGCATATTTTGTGGAAGCTCAGTCTCTGCATATGGTGGTGTGTTGCTATGTGAGTTTAGGTTTAGAATGAATTCACTAAAACATGCATGGAAGGGCGTTT
Organism: Anthoceros angustus; assembly: GCA_010909165.1. Classification (NCBI taxonomy): domain Eukaryota; kingdom Viridiplantae; phylum Streptophyta; class Anthocerotopsida; order Anthocerotales; family Anthocerotaceae; genus Anthoceros; species Anthoceros angustus. Next base: position 938,292 of record VJWM01000063.1, on the reverse strand, counting down.
GTTGGAAAACAAAACTAGGGTGTTTCTAATAGCTCATTGTTTTCATCTATTATTGCATTGAGATGAGAAAAATTGCATTTGGCTTGGAGCACCTTGCTCTATTGTTTATAATTGGAAAATAGGATAAATAGTAAATAAATATCCTTGTAAATATTTTAAAACAAGTAGATACCCAAACACGCTTAAACGCGTTTTGGTGTAGGTTCATCACAACATGGAAGAAAGTAACGTTTCGTACCCTTGATGTTTCTTTCACACTACTAAAACAATTAGGCCTTGTTATGCACTTGGTCATAATTACTAATTATGCCCTTAAATTGTAACATGGCGGCATGGTTCCAAGATGGGTAGGAACTAATGTCACAAGTCTTGGCATGGTTCCCGAATTGGAGCACTTAGTATCACATGGTATATCATCGCAGCAGTCTCTTCGTTCCATTGAGTTGGATACCTTTTTGTACCCAAGATTTTTGCTCAACACGCACATGATTTTGCCATACAAAACCCAAACCATAGCACGTCTCTAGCACAAAAAGGTGCAATGGTTAGGCGTTGAAAGCCGGAGGCTTACACAACGTACACGGCTGTGGGTTAGGCCTTCACTTCTGCGGTATCGATGTATAGGTAGATGGGGCCTTTTGAGTATGTATTTCAAGACGGATAAATCGCAGGGCCGTTGTCAAGTCATGAGAAGTTTTGGGTATTTAGGATTTCGAGATAAAATCCGCGTCATTTCTTAAAAGAGAAAGAAGAAACAGAACTACTTGGGGCTAATATTGTGCTACTTGGGATCTCGTATTGTGTTTGGTGAGTGTTATTATTGTGCTACACAGGAGCCTCGTGTTGTGCTTGGTGGGTGTTTTTATCTTTTAATCGCGTCGAGAAGATGTTTGTTAGCTTGGAGACCAGAATGCAACGCCGTGCACTTTCTAATAATCATCAAACATTGCACTTTCTAATAATCGCCAAACATTGCACAAACTTTCTAATGATCATCAAACATTGCACAAACTTTCTAATGATCACAAACATTGCAAACTTTCTAATGATCTCAAACATTGCACTCTCTAATAATCATTAAACATGGCGAATGGATCTTTGTACGATGTGGAATTCCCACGGAGATCTTTGCCATCATTCTGCTCCAACACCTCCATTATGCTGCCTCACCAATTCCCAAAGATCCTTAAAGGGACAACAAGGGCCTCTTTGACCTTGGGATGTATTCCATGGCGTTAGGGTTCATGATCACCCTCTTCCCGCCCAAGACCCTTGCCTTGTCGACACCACCACTAGCTGAACACTTGAGAAAAGAGGGGTCAAGGCTGCGATCGAGACCGAGGTGGCAGATTGGGAGGAGCAAGGCCACCTTGCACTGGGAGTAACTGTTGTCACATGGCGGGAAAGCCGCCTTCCGGTAGAGTCACAGATGGAGGAGTGAAAGGTAGAGCCAAGCAGAAAGTTTTATTGTTGCATGACGGTTAGGTGCAGTCTCAGGTTGACTATTTTCAGCTTCCTCCACGCTGATCGCACCAAGATATCTCTCCGAGGTATATATGTCTCCTCCTTCTCACAAATTGCTCGTAAATGTGGCTGCCCCCACTATCTCGGAATTGCCTTTGCAAGAAATTGCCCCTCATCATCGTTTATACTATTTGAACCAATCTGCGGAAGGTTTAACATGTTCCTTACTTTCACCGATGGCTTTAGGGCTATAACTCCTTTCACCATCTCGAACTTGTATTCTCAACTAATGCCTTTATGTCACATTCACTATAGTACCAAACGTGATATTCCACTCACCACTGTTGCTTGTCGCATTTCGGGGGGGTAGATGCATGGCTCATGCTCGCCTCAATGACATGATGACCATTACTATCCACTATGAGGCCATCGCCACCATTTTGGACAACTCCTTCACCATGAAGCTGTCTCAATTGCCCGATACACGTCGTCACTATGATCGTTTGCAAGCCCAGGTGCTTGACCATTATCATAGACCTTGGCAGGAGATCCGCCCACTTTGGGCATTTGCTTCTCTTCACGTGCCTTGGATCCACCCTTCATTTTTGCAAACCCCTTGAACACTCCATTATGTTTGTGGCTATGCCTGTCCACTCCATTACTCTGCTTTGTCTTGTGACCATTTTCACTAGCCTGAACAACCTTGTTGGAGATTCCATTCATAATTCTCTCCCCTAACACAGGAGGTTTGTCGCCCACATCGGCCCACCTCTTCCCATGAACAATGACATTTTTTCTCTGCGTTCACTTTGTCATGACGTCCCGCCTCATCGACTTACATTCTTCACCACATTAGCACTTTCACTGTTGATGTGGAAGAGGCTCGCTATCCGTGTCCTTTAGCTTACTACAGATGGAGGCCTCACTTGAACGTGAAGTGCAAGTCTGCATCCTTATATGAAGTTCCACTCTAAGTGGCCGGTGGAGGTGTTCGATCATTCGGGTTTCTTGAAGGGACACAATTTTCGGACACCGTCTTCACCACGGTAGCACCCTTGGCCTTGGGCTCATCCAAAGGAGACTCACCACCCCAAAGATCCTTAAAGGGACAACAAGGGCCTCTTTGACCTTGGGATGTATTCCATGGCGTTAGGGTTCATGATCACCTCTTCCCGCCCAAGACCCTTGCCTTGTCGACACCACCACTAGCTGAACACTTGAGAAAAGAGGGGTCAAGCTGCGATCGAGACCGAGGTGGCAGATTGGGAGGAGCAAGGCCACCTTGCACTGGGAGTAACTGTTGTCACATGGCAAAGCCGTCTTAGAATAGGAGTCATGTATGGAGGAGTGAAAGGTAGAGCCAAGCATAAAGTTTTATTGTCGCATGACGGTTAGGTGCGATCTCGGGTTGACTATTTTCGCTTCCTCCACGCTTGATCGCACCAAGATATCTCTCCGAGGTATATATGTCTCCTCCTTCTCACAACTGAAATGTGGCTGCCCCCACTATCTCGGAATTGCCTTTGCAAGAAATTGCCCCTCATCATCGTTTATACTATTTGAACCAATCTCTGCGGAAGGTTTAACATGTTCCTTACTTTCACCGATGGCTTTAGGGCTATAACTCCTTTCACCATCTCGAACTTGTATTCTCAACTAATGCCTTTATGTCACATTCACTATAGTACCAAACGTGATATTCCACTCACCATTTGTTTGTCGCACCTCGCTTGGGGTAGATGCATGGCTCATGCTCGCCTCAATGACATGATGACCATTACTATCCACTATGAGGCCACGCCACCATTTTGGACAACTCCTTCACCATAGTTGTCTCAATTGCCCGATACACATCGTCACTATGACTGTTGCAAGCCCGGTGCTTGACCATTATCATAGACCTTGGCGAGATCCGCCCACTTTGGGCATTTGCTTCTTCTCTTCACGTGCCTTGGATCCACCCTTCATTTTCGCAAACCCCTTGAACACTCCATTATGTTTGTGGCTATGCCGGTCCACTCCATTACTTTGCTTTGTCTTGTGACCATTTTCACTAGCTTTGAACAACCTTGTTGGAGATTCCATTCATAATTCTCTCCCCTAACACGGAGGTTTGTCGCCCACATCGGCCCACCTCTTCCCATGAACAATGACATTTTTTCTCTGCGTTCACTTTGTCATGACGTCCCGCCTCATCGACTTACATTCTTCACCACATTAGCACTTTCACTGTTGATGTGGAAGAGGCTCATCTGCGTGTCCTTTAGCTTACCAAGCATGCGGAGGCCTCACTTGAACGTGAAGTGCAAGTCTGCATCCTTATATGAAGTTCCACTCTAAGTGGCCGGTGGAGGTGTTCAAGACATCATTCGGGTTTCTTGAAGGGACACAATTTTCGACACCGTCTTCACCACAAGTAGCACCCTTGGCCTTGGGCTCATCCAAAGGAGACTCACCACAGTGAAGTACTTTTGAGTGTGACCGCTGCTTCTCGGGGCCTCAAGCTTCGACCAGTGCTGTTGAAAGCAGGCTTCACTCTCCTCTTGCCATCATAAGAGGCATTACCATTTGTTGCCCCATTACCACTTGCTACCCCAAAAATTGACGCCTCAATCGCCATGTTTCTCGATTCCTTGGAGCATTGCTCGCACTTTGAGTTGGCACCCGTTACCATTACTAAGCCTTGGGCTCCATTTCTTCTCCGATTTCCATGGGCAAATCGCCTCACGTACTACTTCCCGCCATCCTTCATCCTCCTTAGAGGATTGATGCGCAACGGCTTCAAGTTCGAAGCCATGCTATTAACTACAAACCCGGCATTGGTAGCGCAGAGAGTTGCTCCCATCGCCATTAACTACACACGCCATTCGCCTCGCCTCTGAAGCCACACCTCTTTGCATTGGTTGGTGATATCACGACTTGTCGAAAATGAGAGGATCACGAAAGAGAGAAAAAGGCCTGACAAAGGGGACTAGTTTCATTGGCAAACTAGTTTCACGAGACTCGAATCGAATAAATTTACACCTAGGCAACATCACATATATAGACAATAGGATATGGAGAGACTCAATGCACGAATTAATTTACATGTGGCCATATCACATATATAGACAATATGATTTGTTTATTTTGTATATTAATTCAAATTATGATTAATGTGACAAAAATAGACATAATAGTGGGAGCAAGTGACCTTACTAGCCCTCGGACAGCTCCTTAAGTAGTATTATCCTCTCTCCTTCTTGGCGCTTCCTATTACAATTCCATGTTAAGCAATGCATCCCTCTTGTGGATTAGCATTTCCCATCTTGAGAGAGCAATATCAGTAATTAGCAGTCACCGTGGTATGGGCCTCACCTTGATTATAGGCTTGCAAGCATATGTCGAGTGAGAAGGTAATGCAGAGGTTGGTGCCTGACTTCCTTTTCCCTTCTCATCGAACAAGGTCTCCTTAGGAATAGTGATGGCTCCTAGTCACTACTTTGAAGGGTGTAAAAGCGTCTTGGATCTAAATGAAAAACCCTCTAAATCCATAATTTCGTGGTTTCATGGCCAAAATTACATATATCAACCTAGGAGCTATTGATGGAAACATTATTTTACGATATATAAATTTTGGCATCACAAGAAAGTCTAAATCATAGTAGATATACATTATAAATATAAGCTACTTTTACAAATATGACCATCGATATGAAGGAGTAAAATCACTTTCATAATAAACAAATTAAAATAGGCTTAATGGGCGCTCGTGTCCAAGAAGGTATTACTTTATGAAGAGTTAGAAAACACTCTTGTAGGTTAATGAAATAGAGAATCGGCATCCTAGCGGTGGCAAGCACCTTCAAGCCACCGGACAGCCCATGGTTGAGTGAGATCTAGATGTGAGATGTCTTCACATTGAGTAGAGATTAGTGGCGCATCATTGCATTGTGCACAACACTAGGGCATGCGCAATGCGTGTCCGCAATTCAAATTTGCAGACCTTACGAACCGCACTTTTCTTCTTTCGCCGAGTTACCATGCTTTTGGTGCCGGCTCCATGCCTCCTTGCTCCCACACACTTTAGGGTTCCACGCCCATCGATCTAGCGGTTTGAAGGTATGAGTTGTGTGGCCTACCGAATTGATGGAGGCATGGCATAGGATTATGAGGAGATAGAGCTGGATTGCCTCGCACCGCTGTTCGAGTGGACGAATGTGTTCGGGCATCTTCGCCCCGCTGCATCCATCTTGAATTCAATGCGTCTTGGATCCGAATGCTAAATCTCTAATGAAGCATTATGGAGATCACTCAAAGAAAGTACCGGACTCACGATCATAATGGATGTGCGAAAACAAATCCATTCACATGGATGATGTGTACTCCAAAGCTCCAAAGTAATATATAACATAAGCCCAATAATAAACACATCCATAAATGCCTAGTATGTGGATCCATCTTGGATAACATGATAAAATGTATTTAAATAGAAAATCTAACAACCTAAAATAAACTCAAACTAGAGAAGGCCGCACAAGAGCGGGTGGAAGACAAAATATAATGACTCTAGAAGATGGTATGAATGTGTTGGTGCGAAGGAAGGGGTCCTTTTCACCTCCTCTTGCTAAGACATTTCACTTTATTTATCAATAAGTGAAAGTGAGGTGGCCCACACCACGGTGAAACCGTGGATCGCAAATGGCCACCATGACATGGTTTAGGCCAAGTCCGTGTGAAGCGGCGAGGCGTAAATGGCCACCATGACATGGTTTAGACCAAGTCCTAGTACGGCTCTTGACATGAGGGTCCTGTGAACCCACCCTTAGAGGCCTAACCGCAGTTGTGGCTTATGGCCCATGGGACCACAATGTGTGGCCTCCCAGCGCATGACATAGGAGGCCTCTAGTTCGATGTGTGTATGGTTATTGGGTCAATTATGTTGCTTCCGATGTTGTGAAGCACCTCGGTATGGCGTACCAATCTCATCATGGCGTGAGTTGTGTGTGTATGGTTATTGGGTCAATTGTAAACCCGTTCCGATGTTGTGAAGCACCTCGGTATGGCGTACCAATCTCATCATGGCGTGAGTTGTGTGTGTCAACATTATTTTCCTCCTCAGACTGTACGCATCAATCCTTGGCATCTTCTATGCATAAAGATGCGTATCACACACCTCACAACAACAATACACGCGGATGGCTGCGTGGCCGATGTCACCAAGTGTGTGACATACAAGCTTTCCGTCGTATGTCGCGGAAAACATTTTACGTGAACCACCATAAAACCGATGAGAATGGTACACCATACCTTGATATTGAGATCCCCTCCATGTTCCTTTTTTGGTTATCAACCGCTACCGAGTAGTGGCATATTTTGTGGAAGCTCAGTCTCTGCATATGGTGGTGTGTTGCTATATGAGTTTAGGTTTAGAATGAATTCACTAAAACATGCATGGAAGGGCTGTCTGTTGGAAAACAAACCTAGGGTGTTTCTAATAGCTCATTGTTTTCATCTATTATTGCATTGAGATGAGAAAAATTGCATTTGGCTTGGAGCACCTTGCCCTATTGTTTATAATTGGAAAATAGGATAAATAGTAAATAAATATCCTTGTAAATATTTTAAAACAAGTAGATACCCAAACACGCTTAAACGCGTTTTGGTGTAGGTTCATCACAACATGGAAGAAAGTAACGCGTTTACCCTTGATGTTTCTTTCACACTACTAAAAACAATTAGGCCTTGTTATGCACTTGGTCATAATTACTAATTATGCCCCTTAAATTGTAACATGGCCCGGCATGGTTCCAAGATGGGTAGGAACTAATGTCACAAGTCTTGGCATGGTTCCCGAATTGGAGCACTTAGTATCACATGGTATATCATCGCAGCAGTCTCTTCGCTTCCATTGAGTTGGATACCTTTTTGTACCCAAGATTTTTGCTCAACACGCACATGATTTTTGCCATACAAAACCCAAACCATAGCACGCCTCTAGCACAAAAGGTGCAATGGTTAGGCGTTGCGGAGGCTTGGCATCGTACTGCATACATGGGTTAGGCCTTCACTTCTGCGGTATCGATGTATAGGTAGATGGGGCCTTTTGAGTATGTATTTCAAAGACGGATAAATCGCAGGGCCGTTGTCAAGTCATGAGAAGTTTTGGGTATTTAGGATTTCGAGATAAAATCCGGCCATTTCTTAAAAGAGAAAGAAGAAACGACGAACTACTTGGGGCTAATATTGTGCTACTTGGGATCTCGTATTGTGTTTGGTGAGTGTTATTATTGTGCTACAAGGGCCTCCCACTATAGCGCCACACTTATCCCACTGCCGCTTCAGACGCTGGGTTTCGTCCCATGAGACTTGTGTGAAAATTCGAGGCCTTGTGGTCACCAATCGCACCGACAACTCTCACCTTCTCAACAAGCAAGGCGCCTACTCTCCTACATACCGACCACTTGCACGCTAAAATCACCAATCACCCACAACGACACAACAAATGTCCCGCCTCAAGAAGAGGAGCCTACCACGGCGCCTGTGGACCCCCGTTCACACCGATTTCGCCCTACTTAAGACCAACCACCTACAACGACACAACACAATTGCAGTGTCCCGCCTCAGAAGAAGGAGCCTACCACGGCGCCTGTGGACCCCCGGTTCACACCGCGATTTCGCCCTACTTAAGACCACCTTCTCCACCTGTGAGCTCTTACTTGCAGATTTGGGATTCGTCCCTTAGGCTCGCCTGTGGCCTTCCACCAACACCCACACCTCTAATCCTCTACTCATCTTCTCATCTCCTCATCCTCTTCCTCCTAGTCTAACCTCCTGGCCATCGGTTTCGACTGCCTTACGACAACCGCCTGGGTCCGCCTCACCAAAGAAGTTCTTCCTTGGGCCGTGAGTTTGACACGACAATGAGAACCTCTGTGAGTCTTTCCCCGTAGTCTACCCTCAAGCCGAGAGTTCTCCGGCATTTGCCACACACCCAAAGCAAAGCAATTTCACAAAGAACCATTCACAAGGGGAGCAACTGCTTAGGCACTTGGAGCAAGTCCTCCACCAAGCACTCCGACCACCGCGACTTCCTCTACCAGACCGGTTGGCTCACAAATTTAAATTCCTCCAGAATGGCAAAGGACTATGAGCGTGGAAGCGCAAGACATGATACTTTACTTTGTGAAACCTCCTCCTCTTATAGGAGGCCTTCCACATACAACCTCCCTTGGGTGACCCTACCGCAGTCACCTTTTCCAATATTCTATTATTTCCTACCGCCAAGATTTAATGTCCGCACCTAAGTCTATTGTCCGCTCCTTGGTAAATTCTATTCTAGCAACTTCACCTAAGTCTATCCTCAAGGATGTCGACATCACCGTCCTTCCTATTCTTCTACCTAGCATTTATGGCCCTTGACCATATCTAGTCTTCACTGGGGTAGGGACGTCCGTGGTGGATTGGCCTCGCCTCCTTTTGCTCTTGCCCTTCCCAGCCTTTGTCCGCTTCCTAATGTGTGGGTCACAATCTTGCCCTTCCTCCATCTCCGGGCGGCGCCTGATTCCTCCGCCTCCAAAGAATCAAGGCTTCCCGCCAAGATTTAATGTCCGCACCTAGGCGCCTTTCTCCATCGGTCACCTTATTCAAGACTCACCGCTGTAGTCCGCAGATCATCGTAGGTCACTTGGTAGTCCGCCCCTAGCTCTCTCCTTCTTCCTTCTTCCTCCCTGTGAGGTTTCTGGGTGAAGATCTTCTGTTCTTTGCCTCGCTTGATTTGTCCATACCTATCATAGAGCACCTTCATCCCCATCCGCCCACCATGCGATTTCCAATCTCTCCGGCCCTCGCTGGATTCCTCCTCGGGTCCTGCCTCCTTACTTGGATAAGGGATTCTCACCCTTCCGCCCTCCGACGGCCCGACCTCTTTTCTCCGGTTGTCTCTCCCACCACCCAACCGCCTCCTTAGGTACACGACCCCCGGCTCCCATCTTTGCCTCGCCCAACTCCCACAGCCTGTGCCTGCTGGCACTGCCACCCAGAGTCCGCGCATCACCATGGTAGGGTGGTCACCCACCGTGGTAGTCCGGCACTACCATGGTAGGGTGGTCACCCACCGTGGTAGGGTGACCCCGAGGGTGGGCCCCTCTCGCCTCCGCCTCCACCCTGCGCCACGGCCTCCTTCACCTCCCGACTCGATTCCTGAGTCCATTTCACCGATGGCCTCATCAAAATCGGAGGCCTCCGCCGCACTTGCTGCCTCTTCATCATCATCATGAGGACCCAATGTCCTCCTTGGCCAACCGTAAGACTCATTGTTGGCCTTCAAGATTGTGGAGGTGAGCCCCCAAGTTATGATATTGCATTTGGAGATCATCAACTCCGTGGCCACTCTCCATCCTCACACCTACCTTGTAGGCATCTCGAGGTGGTCACCCCCACCTTGACATGGAGGGTCACATTCTCCTCCCTCACTTCCTTTAGCTGGCCAATTTTGCTCAAGGGCATAGTCCGCCCAAAATCGCTCACTACCAAGATTCTGCACCACCTTCTTGTGGCGCCCTCCTCCCGAGACCTCCTTGTTCCAGTCTCTAATTGCCGGCAAGCCTCCTTCTCCGCTTGCCATCTTCGCCAGCCTCCGGTCTTGTGCTTCAGCCGGCCTCTTCCAAATTGTACCGGGTCCTTCTCAACCTCTCCCATATCCCGGATTTTGATAGCTTGAGTAGCCATCACCGCTCATGTGCGGCCACTTGCCGAGTTGCCCGCCTCCTTCCTAGTGCCTCCCTTGCTTTTCCTCTCTCTTGCTCCAATTGGGCAAAATGCTCTTCCGCCTTTTGCCTCCAAGAGTCCTTTTGGGTTGTTCAATGGCTCTTTCTTCATGACAACTTCCCTCCGTGGCTTCTCGCCATCCATGAGGTCACTGAGCTTCTACCTTTTCCAATTGGCTGCCTTTTCATGACTCCATGGCCTCCAATTGCCACTTAGTCCCCTTCCCCATGTCTTGAGATTTCACCTCTTGCATGCCCACAAGGAGGCTGCTAGGTCCCTAGCCCCTTCAAATCCACGCCGAGTGCTTCACAAGCACCCAAAGAATTCTCCTAGGGGTCCTAATTCCACCCTCCTCTTCTCTGGAAATTCCAGCCTCCCGACTTCGGCCATCGGCTGGCGGGCGCTGGGTCCCTTCACTGCCGCCCATCCGCCTCCCACCTGGGCGGAGATGGTGGCGCGCCATGCGCCTGCGCTTCTCCTTCCCTTCCCCGCCACCGAGGTCGCTTGCGGCGAGGGGTGCCCGCCACTGGTAGGGTGGTCACCCACCGTGGTAGTCCGCCTACCTACCATGGTAGGTCGATGCCACCACGAGGCCGCCCACCCCTTGGGTAGACCGCCTCACCGGTAGGGCGGGTGCCTCTCGTAGGCACAAAGGAGATGGTGGGACTCACCCCTCCGCCACCCTCCCGTGGTCCTTCTCTCATAGACCACCATTCGGCCTTCCTCCGCCTCTCCCTTGCTTGCCCTGGGGAAAGATTCCACCCCGCAACTTGTTGCCTCCGCACCTTCTCCTCTTGCTTCTAGCATGCTTGTGGAGGTCCGACCTCCCACCGCCTTCCGCAATGCAAAAGGCAAAAGGCCTTTCCAATTGGCTGCCTTTTCATCGGACTCCATGGCCTCCAATTGCCACTTAGTCCCCGCCTTCCCGCCATGTCTTGAGATTTCACCTCTTGGCATGCCCACAAGGAGGCTGCTAGGTCCCTAGCCCCTTCAAATCCACGCTGAGTGCTTCACACCCAAAGAATTCTCCTAGGGGTCCTAATTCCACCCTCCGCCTTTGCTGGAAATTTCCAGCTCTCCCGACCGGCCACGGGTCCCTTCACTGCCGCTCCATCCGCCTCCCACCCAGCGGAGATGGTGGCCTCGCCGCGCGCACCTTCTCCTTCCCTTCCCCGCCACCGTTTTGCGCGGCGAGGGGTGCCCGCCACCGTAGCCTCACGTGGTACCGCCTACCTACCATGGTGACCGCCTACCACGGTAGGCTGCCCACCCCTTGGGTAGACCGCCTCACCGGTAGTGCGGGTGCCTCTCGTAGGCACAAAGGAGATGGTGGGACTCCCCACCCTTGGGCCGCCACCCTCCCGTGGTCCTTCTCTCATAGACCACCATTCGGCCTTCCTCGGCCGCTTCTGCCTTCTCCCTTGCTTGCTCCTGGAAGAGATTCCCACCCGCAACTTGTTGCCTCCGCACCTTCTCCTCTTGCTTCTAGCATGCTTGTGAGGTCGACCTCCCACCGCCTTCCGCAATGCAAAAGGCAAAAGGCCTTTCCAACCTCGGCCGGAGGTGGATGACCTCAAAGGGATGCCATGCATCTTCAAGCTCCTTGCTTGTGAGGAGTCCCTGCTTTCCCATAAATGCACCAAATAGGTGCGAGGTAGCATGGCCTGGCCCTTCCTCATCCACCGAATTTGGCTTGAGGAGCTTCTCGATGGTGTATGTACGCCTCATACATGATAGTCCCCAATCCGCTTGGCTCCCATGGAAATCTTCCACAAAATTGGAGGAAGTTGGTCGAATAAGAAGTGCGTAATTTACCAACCCCAGCACAATCTTTGCGAAGAGCCTCCACTTCACCTTGATGCTCTCCTTCCACCATTCTTGGCGTGGGCTTCACTCCTCCATCCATCATGTCAAGGAACTCTGGATGTCGAGAGGGCTGTCCTCTTCCTCCATTCGACCTTTCGAGGAGAGCACCCCATTTCCTTCCTCCGGTCTTCCATACACTGCCGAATGCTTCACAAATGGGATCCGTCTAGCATTCCTTCCTAGGGCGCTATTGATGGAGGTTGATGTAACACCTCAATCAATTCCAAATTGGTGTAGGCCCATTGGCCATACACCCATCCTAATTGGATGTTCTCCTCCGCCCACACCGAAAATCAACCAAATCTCGGGGTTGAGCCGCCGCAAGTGAATTGGGCAAAATGCTCTTCCTCCAGGCTTCTCGCCTTTTCCTTCCTTCCTCTCGCGAGGAACTGGCTCCTTCCCTTGCCTTTTCCTCCTCGAGGCATGGCGGCCTTCCTCAAGTGTTTTAAAGGAAGGAATTACTCCCAGCCAGAGTGCTCCTCTTTCTCTTCCAAATTGTACCGGGTCCTTCTCAACCTCTCCCATATCCCGGATTTTGATAGCTTGAGTAGCCATCACCGCTCATGTGCGGCCACTTGCCGAGTTGCCCGCCTCCTTCCTAGTGCCTCCCTTGCTTTTCCTCTCTCTTGCTCCAATTGGGCAAAATGCTCTTCCGCCTTTTGCCTCCAAGAGTCCTTTTGGGTTGTTCAATGGCTCTTTCTTCATGACAACTTCCCTCCGTGGCTTCTCGCCATCCATGAGGTCACTGAGCTTCTCATGCCTTTCCAATTGGCTGCCTTTTCATCGGACTCCATGGCCTCCAATTGCCACTTAGTCCCCGCCTTCCCGCCATGTCTTGAGATTTCACCTCTTGGCATGCCCACAAGGAGGCTGCTAGGTCCCTAGCCCCTTCAAATCCACGCTGAGTGCTTCACAAGCACCCAAAGAATTCTCCTAGGGGTCCTAATTCCACCCTCTCTTCTCTGGAAATTCCAGCCTCCCGACTTCACACGCGGCGGGCGCGGGTCCCTTCACTGCCGCCCATCCGCCTCCCACCTGGTAAGAGGGTGGTGGCGCGCCGCGGCGCCTGCTCCTCCTTCCCTTCCCCGCCACCGAGGGTCGCTTGCCCGGCGAGGTGCCCGCCACCTGGTAGGCTGCCCACCCCTTGGGTAGACCGCCTACCTACCATGGTAGGTCGACCTACCACGAGGCCGCCCACCCCTTGGGTAGACCGCCTCACCGGTAGTCACGGGGTGCCTCTCGTAGGCACAAAGGAGATGGTGGGACTCCCCACTTGGGGTCACACCCCTCCCGTGGTCCTTCTCTCATAGACCACCATTCGGCCTTCCGGCCCTTGCTCTCCCTTGCTTGCTCCCTGGGGAAGGATTCCCACTCCGCAACTTGTTGCCTCCGATCTCCTCTTGCTTCTAGCATGTTTGTGGAGGTCCGACCTCCCACCGCCTTGCAATGCAAAAGGCAAAAGGCCTTCCAAACTCCGGAGGTGGATGACCTCAAAGGGATGCCATGCATCTTCAAGCTCCTTGCTTGTGAGGAGTCCCTGCTTTCCCATAAATGCACCAAATAGGTGCGAGGTAGCATGGCCTGGCCCTTCCTCATCCACCGAATTTGGCTTGAGGAGCTTCTCGATGGTGTATGTACGCCTCATACATGATAGTCCCCAATCCGCTTGGCTCCCATGGAAATCTTCCACAAAATTGGAGGAAGTTGCTGAATAAGAAGTGCGTTGGTAATTTACCAACCCCAAAGACAATCTTTGCGAAGAGCCTCCACTTCACCTCCTTGATGCTCTTGGCCTTCCACCCATTCTGGGCCTTCACTCCTCCATCCATCATGTCAAGGAACTCTCATGGGCCGAGAGGTGTCCTCTTCCCTCCATTGACCTTTCGAGGAGAGCAATTGCTCCTCCTCCGGTCTTCCATACACTGCCGAATGCTTCTTCCCAACAATGGGATCCGTCTAGCATTCCTGGGGCGAGGGTCGCCCGATTGATGGAGGTTGATGTAACACTCCTCAATCAATTCCAAATTGGTGTAGGCCCATTGGCCATACACCCATCCTAATTGGATGTTTTCCTCCGCCACCGAAATCAACCAAATCTGGGTTGAGCTGCAAGAAGCAATGGGGCACAAGTCACCTCCTCCTCGGGCTCACCTTTTTCCTTCCTCTCGCGAGGAGAGCCTTGCTGGGCGGCTCCTTCCCTTGCCTTTCCTCCTCGAGGCATGGCTTCCTTCCAAGTGTTTTAAAGGAAGGAATTACTTCCCAATCTCATTGCTCACTTCTCCAAACACTTCTCCTTGGGTAGCAACCACACTTCACCGGCAGCACTAGCCTGGCCCTTCCCTTGCCTTTCCTCCTCCTGTCCTTCTTCTCCGAGCGCCGCACCTGTCGCAACGCCTTCCCTTGCCTTTCCTCCTCGATGGCGCCTTCCCTTGCCTTTCCTCCTCCGCCCACACTTCCTCCCAGGTGCTGATTCTCTCCTTGCTCGTGTCTAGCTTTTTCCTTCCTTCCTCGATGGCGCCTTCCTTCCTTCCTCGATGGCGCCTTCTCCCTTGCTCGCGATGGCGCCTTCTCGCGATGGCGCCTTCCTTCCTTTGCGCTCCAACGCCGTTCTCAAGGAGGAAGCGCCCAAAACCGCACTTTGCCTCCTTGATGTCCACCGCCACACACAACCCTAGATTGGGTTCATCATTCCAAAATCCTAATTCTATCTAAACTACCTATTTTCCTACTCGCCCGCTATCCTAATTAACCGCTTTCTAATTACTATATATATTTATTCCCTATTGGTGAGCATATATAGTGGATATCCCCTCTATTCTAAATTTTTTAGCCGAGATTTTTCATCATGTAGTCTGCCAACCGCGGTAGTCCGCTCCCCACTCAGCAGTAGTGTGGCATTCACGGTGGGTAGTCCGCCACCACCAACCTTTGACCGCCTCCGCTCGTCGGGGTCGCTTCGCTTTTTCCTCCCGGGATATCCTTTTGCCTTCCTAACAAATTCCACACCTAGTTCAAGAGGTTTTTCGCATGTTCCTCTTCAATCGTCTTAGCCAAAAAATCAAACTTGGGGCTTACTTTGGGATCTAAACTTTGTGTTGGTGAGTGTTATTATTGTGCTACACAGGAGCCTCGTGTTGTGCTTGGTGGGTGTTTTTATCTTTTAATCGCGTCGAGAAGATGTTTGTTAGCTTGGAGACCAGCAACGCTGCACTTTCTAATAATCAAACATTGCACTTTCTAATAATCGCCAAACATTGCACAAACTTTCTAATGATCATCAAACATTGCACAAACTTTCTAATGATCATCAAACATTGCGCAAACTTTCTAATAATCATCAAACATTGCACTCTCTAATAATCATTAAACATGGCGAATGGATCTTTGTACGATGTGGAATTCCTCCGGAGATCTTTGCCATCATTCTGCTCCAACACCTTACGCCATTATGCCTCACCACCCCAGCATCCTTAAAGGGACAACAAGGGCCTCTTTGACCTTGGGATGTATTCCATGGCGTTAGGGTTCATGATCACCCTCTTCCCGTCCAAGACCCTTGCCTTGTCGACACCACCACTAGCTGAACACTTGAGAAAAGAGGGGTCAAGCCGATCGAGACCGAGGTGGCAGTTAGGAGCAAGGCCACCTTGCACTGGAGTAACTGTTGTCACATGGCGGGAAAGCCGGTCTTAGAATAGAGTCACGATGGAGGAGTGAAAGGTAGAGCCAAGCAGAAAGTTTTATTGTCGCATGCGGTTAGGTGCGATCTCGGGTTGACTATTTTCAGCTTCCTCCATGCTTGATCGCACCAAGATATCTCTCGAGGTATATATGTCTCCTCCTTCTCACAAATCTGTAAATGTGGCTGCCCCACTATCTGAATTGCCTTTGCAAGAAATTGCCCCTCATCATCGTTTATACTATTTGAACCAATCTCTGGAAGGTTTAACATGTTCCTTACTTTCACCGATGGCTTTAGGGCTATAACTCCTTTCACCATCTCACGAACTTGTATTCTCAACTAATGCCTTTATGTCACATTCACTATAGTACCAAACGTGATATTCCACTCACCATTGCTTATCTCATTGCTTGGGGTAGATGCATGGCTCATGCTCGCCTCAATGACATGATGACCATTACTATCCACTATGAGGCCACGCCACCATTTTGGACAACTCCCTTCACCATAGAAGGCTCTCAATTGCCCGATACACATCGTCACTATGACCGTTTGCAAGCCCGGTGCTTGACCATTATCATAGACCTTGGCGGAGATCCGCCCACTTTGGGCATTTGCTTCTTCTCTTCACGTGCCTTGGATCCACCCTTCATTTTCGCAAACCCTTGAACACTCCATTATGTTTGTGGCTATGCCGTCCACTCCATTACTTTGCTTTGTCTTGTGACCATTTTCACTAGCTTTGAACAACCTTGTTGGAGATTCCATTCATAATTCTCTCCCCTAACAGGAGGTTTGTCGCCCACATCGGCCCACCTCTTCCCATGAACAATGACATTTTTTCTCTGCGTTCACTTTGTCATGACGTCCGCCTCATCGACTTACATTCTTCACCACATTAGCACTTTCACTGTTGATGTGGAAGAGGCTCGCTATCCGTGTCCTTTAGCTACCAGATGCGGAGGCCTCACTTGAACGTGAAGTGCAAGTGCTGCATCCTTATATGAAGTTCCACTCTAAGTGGCCGGTGAGCGTTCGATCATTCGGGTTTCTTGAAGGGACACAATTTTCAGACACCGTCTTCACCATAGCGGCAGTAGCACCGTTGGCCTTGGGCTCATCCAAAGGAGACTCACCACCAGGCAGAAGTACTTTTGAGTGTGACCGCTTCGTGGGCCTCAAGCTTCGACCCGGCCAGTGCTGAAAGCAGGCTTCACTCTCCTCTTGCCATCATAAGAGGCATTACCATTTGTTGCCCCATTACCACTTGCTACCCCAAAAATTGGCCTCCAATCGCCCATGTTTCTCGATTCCTTGGAGCATTGCTCGCACTTTTGAGTTGGCACCCGTTACCATTACTAAGCCTTGGGCTCCATTTCTTCTCCGATTTCCATGGGCAAATCGCCTCACGTACTACTTCCGCCATCCTTCATCCTCCTTACGACAGGATTGATGCCGCAACGGCTTCAAGTTCGAAGCCATGCTATTAACTACAAACCCGCATTGGTAGCAGGAGTTGCTCCCATCGCCATTAACTACACACGCCATTCGCCTCGCCTCTGAGCCACACCTCTTTGCATTGGTTGATATCACGACTTGTCGAAAAATGAGAGGATCACGCGAAAGAGAGAAAAAGGCCTGACAAAGGGGACTAGTTTCATTGGCAAACTAGTTTCACGAGACTCGATCGAATAAATTTACACCTAGGCAACATCACATATATAGACAATAGGATATGGAGAGACTCAATGCAAATTAATTTACATGTGGCCATATCACATATATAGACAATATGATTTGTTTATTTTGTATATTAATTCAAATTATGATTAATGTGACAAAAATAGACATAATAGTGGGAGCAAGTGACCTTACTAGCCCTCAGCTCCTTAAGTAGTATTATCCTCTCTCCCTTCTTGGCGCTTCCTATTACAGCAATTCCATGTTAAGCAATGCATCCCTCTTGTGGATTAGCATTTCCCATCTTGAGAGAGCAATATCAGAATTAGCAGTCAACGTGGTATGGGCCTCACCTTGATTATAGGCTTGCAAGCATATGTCGAGTGAGAAGGTAATGCGACAAGCGGTTGGTGCCCACTTCCTTTTCCCTTCTCATCGAACAAGGTCTCCTTAGGAATAGTGATGGCTCCTAGTCACTACTTTGAAGGGTGTAAAAGCGTCTTGGATCTAAATGAAAACCCTCTAAATCCATAATTTCGTGGTTTCATGGCCAAAATTACATATATCAACCTAGGAGCTATTGATGGAAACATTATTTTACGATATATAAATTTTGGCATCACAAGAAAGTCTAAATCATAGTAGATATACATTATAAATATAAGCTACTTTTACAAATATGACCATCCCGATATGAAGGAGTAAAATCACTTTCATAATAAACAAATTAAAATAGGCTTAATGGGCTATCGTGTCCAAGAAGGTATTACTTTATGAAGAGTTAGAAAACACTCTTGTAGGTTAATGAAATAGAGAATCGGCATCCTAGCGGTGGCAAGCACCTTCAAGCCACGGACAGCCCATGGTTGAGTGAGATCTAGATGTGAGATGTCTTCACATTGAGTAGAGATTAGTGGCGCATCATTGCATTGTGCACAACACTAGGGCATGCGCGCGTTATGCAATTCAAATTTGCAGACCTTACGAACACTTTTCTTCTTTCGCCGAGTTACCATACTCTGGCGGCTCCATGCCTCCTTGCTCCCACACACTTTAGGGTTCCACGCCCCATCGGATCTAGCGGTTTGAAGGTATGAGTTGTGTGGCCTACCAAATTGATGGAGGCATGGCATAGGATATGAGGAGATAGAGCGGATTGCCTCCTGTTGCTCGAGTGGGCGAATGTGTTCGCATCTTCATGCGTCCGCGCATCCATCTTGAATTGAATGCGTCTTGGATCCGAATGCTAAATCTCTAATGAAGCATTATGGAGATCACTCGACAAAGTACTACCGATCATAATGGATGTAAAACAAATCCATTCACATGGATGATGTGTACTCCAAAGCTCCAAAGTAATATATAACATAAGCCCAATAATAAACACATCCATAAATGCCTAGTATGTGGATCCATCTTGGATAACATGATAAAATGTATTTAAAATAGAAAATCTAACAACCTAAAATAAACTCAAACTAGAGAAGGCCGCACAAGAGCGGGTGGAAGACAAAAATATAATGACTCTAGAAGATGGTATGAATGTGTTGGTGCGAAGGAAGGGTCCTTTTCACCTCCTCTTGCCTAAGACATTTCACTTTATTTATCAATAAGTGAAAGTAGGTGGCCCACACCTGGTGTTGAAACCGAGGGCTGGCCACCATGACATGGTTTAGGCCAAGTCCGTGTGAAGCGGCGAGGATCAGTAAATGGCCACCATGACATGGTTTAGACCAAGTCCTAGTACGGCTCTTGACATGAGGGTCCGTGTGAACCCACCCTTAGAGGCCTAACCGCAGTTGTTATGGCCCATGGGACCACAATGTGTGGCCTCCCAGCACATGACATAGGAGGCCTCTAGTTCGATGTGTGTATGGTTATTGGGTCAATTGTAAACCCGTTTAGATGTTGTGAAGCACCTCGGTATGGCGTACCAATCTCATCATGGCGTGAGTTGTGTGTGTCAACATTATTTTCCTCTGTGTACGCATCAATCCTTGGCATCTTCTATGCATAAAGATGTGCGTATCACACACCTACCGACAACAATACACGCGGGATGGCTGCGTGGCCGATGTCACCAAGTGTGTGACATACAAGCTTTCCGTCGTATGTCGCGGAAAACATTTCACGTGAACCACCATAAAAACCGATGAGAACGGTACACCATACCTTGATATTGAGATCCCTCCATGTTCCTTTTTGTTATCAACCGCTCTAGTAGTGGCATATTTTGTGGAAGCTCAATCTCGCATATGGTGGTGTGTTGCTATGTGAGTTTAGGTTTAGAATGAATTCACTAAAACATGCATGGAAGGGTCATTTGTTGGAAAACAAAACTAGGGTGTTTCTAATAGCTCATTGTTTTCATCTATTATTGCATTGAGATGAGAAAAATTGCATTTGGCTTGGAGCACCTTGCTCTATTGTTTATAATTGGAAAATAGGATAAATAGTAAATAAATATCCTTGTAAATATTTTAAAACAAGTAGATACCCAAACACGCTTAGCGTTTTGGTGTAGGTTCATCACAACATGGAAGAAAGTAGCGTTTACGTACCCTTGATGTTTCTTTCACACTACTAAAACAATTAGGCCTTGTTATGCACTTGGTCATAATTACTAATTATGCCCCTTAAATTGTAACATGGCACGGCATGGTTCCAAGATGGGTAGGAACTAATGTCACAAGTCTTGGCATGGTTCCCGAATTGGAGCACTTAGTATCACATGGTATATCATCGCAGTCTCTTCGTTCCATTGAGTTGGATACCTTTTTGTACCCAAGATTTTTGCTCAACACGCACATGATTTTGCCATACAAAACCCAAACCATAGCACGTCTCTAGCACAAAAAGGTGCAATGGTTAGGCGTTGAAAGCCGGAGGCTTGGCATCGTGCATCACAGTGGGTTAGGCCTTCACTTTCTGCGGTATCGATGTATAGGTAGATGGGGCCTTTTGAGTATGTATTTCAAAGACGGATAAATCGCAGGGGCCGTTGTCAAGTCATGAGAAGTTTTGGGTATTTAGGATTTCGAGATAAAATCCGTCATTTCTTAAAAGAGAAAGAAGAAACGAACTACTTGGGGCTAATATTGTGCTACTTGGGATCTCGTATTGTGTTTGGTGAGTGTTATTATTGTGCTACACAGGAGCCTCGTGTTGTGCTTGGTGGGTGTTTTATCTTTTAATCGCGTCGAGAAGATGTTTGTTAGCTTGGAGACCACGAATGCAACGCTGCACTTTCTAATAATCATCAAACATTGCACTTTCTAATAATCACAACATTGCACAAACTTTCTAATGATCATCAAACATTGCACAAACTTTCTAATGATCTCTCAAACATTGCGCAAACTTTCTAATAATCATCAAACATTGCACTCTCTAATAATCTGCTAAAACATGGCGAATGGATCTTTGTACGATGTGGAATTCCCTCGAGATCTTTGCCATCATTCTCGTTCCAACACCTTCGCTGATTGTCTTTGCCTCACCAATTCATCCTTAAAGGGACAACAAGGGCCTCTTTGACCTTGGGATGTATTCCATGGCGTTAGGGTTCATGATCACCCTCTTCCCGGCCCAAGACCCTTGCCTTGTCGACACCACCACTAGTGAACACTTGAGAAAAGAGGTCAAGGCTGCGCGATCGACCGGTGGCAGTTGGGAGGAGCAAGGCCACCTTGCACACAGTAATGTTGTCACATGGCGTGGAAAGCCGGTCTTAGGAGTCACAGTAGATGGAGGAGTGAAAGGTAGAGCCAAGCAAAGTTTTATTGTCGCATGACGTTAGTGCGATCTCGTTGACTATTTTCGCTTCCTCCACTTGATCGCACCAAGATATCTCTAAGGTATATATGTCTCCTCCTTCTCACAAATGTTGATGTGGCTGCCCCACTATGGAATTGCCTTTGCAAGAAATTGCCCCTCATCATCGTTTATACTATTTGAACCAATCTCGGAAGGTTTAACATGTTCCTTACTTTCACCGATGGCTTTAGGGCTATAACTCCTTTCACCATCTCCGAACTTGTATTCTCAACTAATGCCTTTATGTCACATTCATTATAGTACCAAACGTGATATTCCACTCACCTGCTTGTCGCAGCCTCGATTGCTTAGGGTAGATGCATGGCTCATGCTCGCCTCAATGACATGATGACCATTACTATCCACTATGAGGCCATCGCCACCATTTTGGACAACTCCCTTCACCATAGAAGCATCTCAATTGCCCGATACACATCGTCACTATGACTGTTGCAAGCCTGTGCTTGACCATTATCATAGACCTTGGCGGAGATCCGCCCACTTTGGGCATTTGCTTCTTCTCTTCACGTGCCTTGGATCCACCCTTCATTTTCGCAAACCCCTTGAACACTCCATTATGTTTGTGGCTATGCGGTCCACTCCATTACTTTGCTTTGTCTTGTGACCATTTTCACTAGCTGAACAACCTTGTTGGAGATTCCATTCATTCTCTCCCCTAACACGGGAGGTTTGTCGCCCACATTGGCCCACCTCTTCCCATGAACAATGACATTTTTTCTCTGCGTTCACTTTGTCATGACGTCCCGCCTCATCCCGACTTACATTCTTCACCACATTAGCACTTTCACTGTTGATGTGGAAGAGGCTCATCCGTGTCCTTTAGCTTACTACCGCATGCGGAGGCCTCACTTGAACGTGAAGTGCAAGTCTGCATCCTTATATGAAGTTCCACTCTAAGTGGCGGGAGGCAGTTGACATCATTCAGTTTCTTGAAGGACACAATTTTGGACAACTCCCTTCACCACGGCGGTAGCACCCTTGGCCTTGGGCTCATCCAAAGGAGACTCACCACGGCGAAGTACTTTTGAGTGTGACGCTCGAGCCTCAAGCTTCACCAGTCTGTTGAAAGTGTGCTTCACTCTCCTCTTGCCATCATAAGAGGCATTACCATTTGTTGCCCCATTACCACTTGCTACCCCAAAAATTGAGCCTCCAATCGCCCATGTTTCTCGATTCCTTGGAGCATTGCTCGCACTTTTGAGTTGGCACCCGTTACCATTACTAAGCCTTGGGCTCCATTTCTTCTCCGATTTCCATGGGCAAATCGCCCCCTCACGATACTACTTCGCCATCCTTCATCCTCCTTACTTAGAGGATTGATGCCGCAGCTTCAAGTTCGAAGCCATGCTATTAACTACAAACCCGGCATTGGTAGCGGTAGAGTTGCTCCCATCGCCATTAACTACACACACGCCATTCGCCTCACTCTGATCACACCTCTTTGCATTGGTTGGGGTGATATCACGACTTGTCGAAAATGAGAGGATCACGAAGAGAAAAAGGCACTGAGGGGACTAGTTTCATTGGCAAACTAGTTTCACGAGACTCGATTGCACTCAGTGCACTGAATAAATTTACACCTAGGCAACATCACATATATAGACAATAGGATATGGAGAGACTCAATGCACTGAATTAATTTACATGTGGGCATATCACATATATAGACAATATGATTTGTTTATTTTTGTATATTAATTCAAATTGTGAGTAATGTGACAAAAAATAGACATAATAGTGGGAGCAAGCTTACTAGCCTCCATGACTCCTTAAGTAGTATTATCCTCTCTCCCTTCTTGGCGACTTCCTATTACGCAATTCCATGTTAAGCAATGCATCCCTCTTGTGGATTAGCATTTCCCATCTTGAGAGAGCAATATGTCGTAATTAGCAGTCAACGTGGTATGGGCCTCACCTTGATTATAGGAAGCATATGTCGAGTGAGAAGGTGCGAAAGCGGTTGGTGCCTACTTCCTTTTCCCTTCTCATCGAACAAGGTCTCCTTAGGAATAGTGATGGCTCCTAGTCACTACTTTGAAGGGTGTAAAAACGTCTTGGATCTAAATGAAAAACCCTCTAAATCCAAAATTTCGTGGTTTCATGGCCAAAATTACATATATCAACCTAGGAGCTATTGATGGAAACATTATTTTACGCATATATAAATTTTGGCATCACAAGAAAGTCTAAATCATAGTAGATATACATTATAAATATAAGCTACTTTTACAAATATGACCATCCCGATATGAAGGAGTAAAATCACTTTCATAATAAACAAATTAAAATAGGCAATGGGCTATTTATCGTTAAGAAGGTATTACTTTATGAAGAGTTAGAAAACACTCTTGTAGGTTAATGAAATAGAGAATCGGCATCCTAGCGGTGGCAAGCACCTTCAAGCCAATGGACATGGTTGAGTGAGATCTAGATGTGAGATGTCTTCACATTGAGTAGAGATTAGTGGCGCATCATTGCATTGTGCACAACACTAGGGCATGCGCAATGCGTTATGCAATTCAAATTTGCACCTTACGAACACTTTTCTTCTTCGCTCGAGTTACCATGCTACGTTGGTGCCGGCTCCATGCCTCCTTGCTCCCACACACTTTAGGGTTCCACGCCCCATCGATCTAGCGGTTTGAAGGTATGAGTTGTGGCCTGAATTGATGGAGGCATGGCATAGGATTATGAGGAGATAGAGCTGGATTGCCCTGACTGTTGCTCGAGTGGACGAATGTGTTCGGGCATCTTCATGCGTCCCGCTCCATCTTGAATTCAATGCGTCTTGGATCCGAATGCTAAATCTCTAATGAAGCATTATGGAGATCACTCAATGCACCGACTCAATGATCATAATGGATGTGCGAAAACAAATCCATTCACATGGATGATGTGTACTCCAAAGCTCCAAAGTAATATATAACATAAGCCCAATAATAAACACATCCATAAATGCCTAGTATGTGGATCCATCTTGGATAACATGATAAAATGTATTTAAAATAGAAAATCTAACAACCTAAAATAAACTCAAACTAGAGAAGGCCGCACAAGAGCGGGTGGAAGACAAAATATAATGACTCTAGAAGATGGTATGAATGTGTTGGTGCGAAGGAAGGGTCCTTTTCACCTCCTCTTGCCTAAGACATTTCACTTTATTTATCAATAAGTGAAAGTAGTGGCCCGCTTCGTCTGTGAAACCAGGATCAAATGGCCACCATGACATGGTTTAGGCCAAGTCCGTGTGAAGCGAGGATCAGAATGGCCACCATGACATGGTTTAGACCAAGTCCTAAATCGCTCTTGACATGAGGGTCCGGTGTGAACCCACCCCGAGAGGCCTAACCGCAGTTGTGGCTGCTTATGGCCCATGGGACCACAATGTGTGGCCTCCCAGCGATCATGAGACATAGGAGGCCTCTAGTTACGATGTGTATGGTTATTGGGTCAATTGTAAAGCGTTTAGATGTTGTGAAGCACCTCGGTATGGCGTACCAATCTCATCATGGCGTGAGTTGTGTGTGTCAACATTATTTTCCTCGTATTACGCATCAATCCTTGGCATCTTCTATGCATAAAGATGTGCGTATCACACACCTCGACAACAATACACGCGGGGATGGCTGCGTGGCGATGTCACCAAGTGTGTGACATACAAGCTTTCCGTCGTATGTCGCGGAAAACATTTTACGTGAACCACCATAAAAACCGGTGAGAGCGGTACACCATACCTTGATATTGAGATCCCTCCATGTTCCTTTTTTGTTATCAACCGCTACGGTAGTGGCATATTTTGTGGAAGCTCAATCTCGCATATGGTGGTGTGTTGCTATGTGAGTTTAGGTTTAGAATGAATTCACTAAAACATGCATGGAAGGGCATTTGTTGGAAAACAAAACTAGGGTGTTTCTAATAGCTCATTGTTTTCATCTATTATTGCATTGAGATGAGAAAAATTGCATTTGGCTTGGAGCACCTTGCTCTATTGTTTATAATTGGAAAATAGGATAAATAGTAAATAAATATCCTTGTAAATATTTTAAAACAAGTAGATACCCAAACACGCTTAAACGCTTTTGGTGTAGGTTCATCACAACATGGAAGCGTTTCGTACCCTTGATGTTTCTTTCACACTACTAAAAACAATTAGGCCTTGTTATGCACTTGGTCATAATTACTAATTATGCCCCTTAAATTGTAACATGGCCCGGCATGGTTCCAAGATGGGTAGGAACTAATGTCACAAGTCTTGGCATGGTTCCCGAATTGGAGCACTTAGTATCACATGGTATATCATCGCAGCAGTCTCTTCGTTCCATTGAGTTGGATACCTTTTTGTACCCAAGATTTTTGCTCAACACGCACATGATTTTGCCATACAAAACCCAAACCATAGCACGCCTCTAGCACAAAAAGGTGCAATGGTTAGGCGTTTGAAAGCCGGAGGCTTGCAGATCGTACCATCTGTGGGTTAGGCCTTCACTTCTGCAGTATCGATGTATAGGTAGATGGGGCCTTTTGAGTATGTATTTCAAGGCAGGATCGTCGCCGTTGTCAAGTCATGAGAAGTTTTGGGTATTTAGGATTTCGAGATAAAATCCGCGTCATTTCTTAAAAGAGAAAGAAGAAAACACGAACTACTTGGGGCTAATATTGTGCTACTTGGGATCTCGTATTGTGTTTGGTGAGTGTTATTATTGTGCTACACAGGAGCCTCGTGTTGTGTTTGGTGGTGTTTTTATCTTTTAATCGCGTCGAGAAGATGTTTGTTAGCTTGGAGACCAATGCAACGCTGCACTTTCTAATAATCATCAAACATTGCACTTTCTAATAATCAAACATTGCACAAACTTTCTAATGATCATCAAACATTGCACAAACTTTCTAATGATCTCTCAAACATTGCGCAAACTTTCTAATAATCAAACATTGCACTCTCTAATAATCATTAAACATGGCGAATGGATCTTTGTACGATGTGGAATTCCTCGGAGATCTTTGCCATCATTCTGCTCCAACACCTTCTGCCCGGTTATCTTTCTCACCAATTCCCAAAGATCCTTAAAGGGACAACAAGGGCCTCTTTGACCTTGGGATGTATTCCATGGCGTTAGGGTTCATGATCACCCTCTTCCCGTCCAAGACCCTTGCCTTGTCGACACCACCACTAGCTGAACACTTGAGAAAAGAGGGGTCAAGGCTGCGATCGAGGCCGAGGTGGCTGATTGGGAGGAGCAAGGCCACCTTGCACTGAGAATGTATGTCACATGGCGTGGAAAGCCGCTTAGAATAAGTCACGGATGGAGGAGTGAAAGGTAGAGCCAAGCATAAAGTTTTATTGTCGCATGACGGTTAGGTGCGATCTCGTTGACTATTTTCGCTTCCTCCAGCTTGATCGCACCAAGATATCTCTCGAGGTATATATGTCTCCTCCTTCTCACAAACTGTTTTAAATGTGGCTGCCCCCACTATCTCTGGAATTGCCTTTGCAAGAAATTGCCCCTCATCATCGTTTATACTATTTGAACCAATCTGCGGAAGGTTTAACATGTTCCTTACTTTCACCGATGGCTTTAGGGCTATAACTCCTTTCACCATCTCCGAACTTGTATTCTCAACTAATGCCTTTATGTCACATTCAGCTATAGTACCAAACGTGATATTCCACTCACCATCGTTGCTTGTCGCAGCCTCGCTTGGGGTAGATGCATGGCTCATGCTCGCCTCAATGACATGATGACCATTACTATCCACTATGAGGCCAGCCACCATTTTGGACAACTCCTTCACCATAGAAGTCTCAATTGCCCGATACACATCGTCACTATGACCGTTTGCAAGCCCGGTGCTTGACCATTATCATAGACCTTGGCAGAGATCCGCCCACTTTGGGCATTTGCTTCTTCTCTTCACGTGCCTTGGATCCACCCTTCATTTTCGCAAACCCTTGAACACTCCATTATGTTTGTGGCTATGCGGTCCACTCCATTACTTTGCTTTGTCTTGTGACCATTTTCACTAGCCCGAACAACCTTGTTGGAGATTCCATTCATAATTCTCTCCCCTAACATGTGAGGTTTGTCGCCCACATCGCCCACCTCTTCCCATGAACAATGACATTTTTTCTCTGCGTTCACTTTGTCATGACGTCCCGCCTCATCGACTTACATTCTTCACCACATTAGCACTTTCACTGTTGATGTGGAAGAGGCTCGCTATCCGTGTCCTTTAGCTTACTACCGGCATGCGGAGGCCTCACTTGAACGTGAAGTGCAAGTCTTGCATCCTTATATGAAGTTCCAGCTCTAAGTGGCCGAGTGGAGCAGTTCAGATCATTCGGGTTTCTTGAAGGGACACAATTTTGACACCGTCTTCACCACATGGCAGTACTTGGCCTTGGGCTCATCCAAAGGAGACTCACCACAGGCGAGTACTTTTGAGTGTGCGCTCGGGGCCTCCAAGCTTCACCCAGTCTGTGCTGAAGCTTCACTCTCCTCTTGCCATCATAAGAGGCATTACCATTTGTTGCCCCATTACCACTTGCTACCCCAAAATTGCCTCCAATCGCCCATGTTTCTCGATTCCTTGGAGCATTGCTCGCACTTTTGAGTTGGCACCCGTTACCATTACTAAGCCTTGGGCTCCATTTCTTCTCCGATTTCCATGGGCAAATCGCCCCCTCACTACTTCCGCCATCCTTCATCCTCCTTACTTAGAGGATTGATGCACCTGTGGCTTCAAGTTGAAGCCATGCTATTAACTACAAACCCGGCATTAGTAGCAGAGTTGCTCCCATCGCCATTAACTACACACACGCCATTCGCCTCGCCTCTGAAGCCACACCTCTTTGCATTGGTTGATATCACGACTTGTCGAAAATGAGAGGATCGCGAAAGAGAGAAAAGGCCTGACAAAGGGGACTAGTTTCATTGGCAAACTAGTTTCACGAGACTCGGTCTGTGAATAAATTTACACCTAGGCAACATCACATATATAGACAATAGGATATGGAGAGACTCAATGACCAATTAATTTACATGTGGCCATATCACATATATAGACAATATGATTTGTTTATTTTGTATATTAATTCAAATTATGATTAATGTGACAAAAATAGACATAATAGTGGGAGCAAGCGACCTTACTAGCCCTGGACAGCTCCTTAAGTAGTATTATCCTCTCTCCCTTCTTGGCCTTCCTATTACAGAATTCCATGTTAAGCAATGCATCCCTCTTGTGGATTAGCATTTCCCATCTTGAGAGAGCAATATCGTAATTAGCAGTCAGTGGTATGGGCCTCACCTTGATTATAGGCTTGCAAGCATATGTCGAGTGAGAAGGTAATGCAAAGTTGGTGCCGACTTCCTTTTCCCTTCTCATCGAACAAGGTCTCCTTAGGAATAGTGATGGCTCCTAGTCACTACTTTGAAGGGTGTAAAACGTCTTGGATCTAAATGAAAACCCTCTAAATCCATAATTTCGTGGTTTCATGGCCAAAATTACATATATCAACCTAGGAGCTATTGATGGAAACATTATTTTACGCATATATAAATTTTGGCATCACAAGAAAGTCTAAATCATAGTAGATATACATTATAAATATAAGCTACTTTTACAAATATGACCATCCCGATATGAAGGAGTAAAATCACTTTCATAATAAACAAATTAAAATAGGCTTAATGGCTATCCGTAAGAAGAAGGTATTACTTTATGAAGAGTTAGAAAACACTCTTGTAGGTTAATGAAATAGAGAATCGGCATCCTAGCGGTGGCAAGCACCTTCAAGCCACCTGGACATTATGGTTGAGTGAGATCTAGATGTGAGATGTCTTCACATTGAGTAGAGATTAGTGGCATCATTGCATTATGCACAACACTAGGGCATGCGCAATGCGTTATGCAATTCAAATTTGCACCTTACAATGCACTTTTCTTCTTTCGCCGAGTTACCATGCCTCTGGTGCCGGCTCCATGCCTCCTTGCTCCCACACACTTTAGGGTTCCACGCCCCATCGATCTAGCGGTTTGAAGGTATGAGTTGTGTGGCCTACCAAATTGATGAGGCATGGCATAGGATTATGAGGAGATAGAGCCCGGATTGCCTCTCCGTTTGTTGCGAGTGGGCCAGAATGTTCGGGCATCTTCATGCGTCCGCGCATCCATCTTGAATTGAATGTGTCTTGGATCCGAATGCTAAATCTCTAATGAAGCATTATGGAGATCACTCGACAAAATACAGACTCGGCTCATAATGGATGTGCGAAAACAAATCCATTCACATGGATGATGTGTACTCCAAAGCTCCAAAGTAATATATAACATAAGCCCAATAATAAACACATCCATAAATGCCTAGTATGTGGATCCATCTTGGATAACATGATAAAATGTATTTAAATAGAAAATCTAACAACCTAAAATAAACTCAAACTAGAGAAGGCCGCACAAGAGCGGGTGGAAGACAAAATATAATGACTCTAGAAGATGGTATGAATGTGTTGGTGCGAAGGAAGGGGTCCTTTTCACCTCCTCTTCTAAGACATTTCACTTTGTTATCAATAAGTGAAAGTAAGGTGGTACACCCCACTCGTCGGGTGAAACCGGGATCGCAAATGGCCACCATGACATGGTTTAGGCCAAGTCCGTGTGAAGCGGGGCCAGTAAATGGCCACCATGACATGGTTTAGACCAAGTCCTAGTCGGCTCTTGACATGAGGGTGTGAACCCACCTCGAGAGGCCTAACCGCAGTTGTGGCTTATGGCCCATGGGACCACAATGTGTGGCCTCCCAGCGGTCATGACAGACATAGGAGGCCTCTAGTTCCGTGTGTGTATGGTTATTGGGTCAATTGTAAACCCGTTTGGATGTTGCACTCGGTATGCGTACTAATCTCATCATGGCGTGAGTTGTGTGTGTCAACATTATTTTCTCCTCAGTATGCATCAATCCTTGGCATCTTCTATGCATAAAGATGCGTATCACACACCTACCGACAACAATACACGCGGGATGGCTGCGTGGCCGATGTCACCAAGTGTGTGACATACAAGCTTTCCGTCGTATGTCGCGGGAAAACATTTCACGTGAACCACCATAAAACCCGATGAGAACGGTACACCATACCTTGATATTGAGATCCCTCCATGTTCCTTTTTTGTTATCAACCGCTACAAGTAGTGGCATATTTTGTGGAAGCTCAATCTCGCATATGGTGGTGTGTTGCTATGTGAGTTTAGGTTTAGAATGAATTCACTAAACACATGCATGGAAGGGTCATTTGTTGGAAAACAAAACTAGGGTGTTTCTAATAGCTCATTGTTTTCATCTATTATTGCATTGAGATGAGAAAAATTGCATTTGGCTTGGAGCACCTTGCCCTATTGTTTAAAATTGGAAAATAGGATAAATAGTAAATAAATATCCTTGTAAATATTTTAAAACAAGTAGATACCCAAACACGCTTAACCGTTTTGGTGTAGGTTCATCACAACATGGAAGAAAGTAACTTGGGATTGTTGGTCTAGTGTTTGGGAAAAAGGTTTAGAAGTGAATAGGTTTAGGGTTCAAAACCCATATCTTTTTAATAACTAAACTTTGTTGATTTTAAGGATGCTTGCATGGGCGCATGGGCAACTAACTTTGTTCATTTTAAGGATCCAGCATTGCCTTAAAGCCCAAGTGGTTGCATTGAGTGCCGAAGGTTGAAGACTATGATGGCTTTTGGATGAGGGTTAAACCCTAGATGCTTTAATGGCGGTCCACACCATCAGATGGTGGGCCCAAGAATGATACTATTGAAGACGAGCAAGCAATGGAGGAGAACGATAACTTTGAGGCAGACGATATGGACCGCATCCGGAGTATGGCGGTGGTTCTTGACTTACTGTTCATATCGGGTTCATATCGTGAACTCCTTATGTACAAGTTTGATTAGCGGTTAAACCATCTTAACTATCGTAACAGTCTACTTACAACCGTAGAAACTACTTATGATGCCCTAAGTCGAACCGTGCCCTAAACTCGTTACTTCTCCGTTCCGTCGGCGCATCATGGTGGTAACAACACTCCCCCTCGCCGCGGACAAGGAGTGTGTAAGAGAAAACCTCAGTCTCCAGAAGATGGCATCCTTAGCGCATGCTTGCGTACAATTCTTGCTATGTGTTCTCTCCAGCCTATGGTGGCTACTGCAGCTCGCGAGTTGCATCATCCAGCTCATAAGTGAAAGAGTGGAGAGTCTCGAGCGGGTTGAAGCTGCAAGGCCGAAGTTGCCGAAGAGGCAGCGCGGAGCTGGCGCTGTGCCTAACCACGCGCATGAGGAGGATGCAAGCATCAGTATGGAAAGATTCAAAATTGCCATCTCACAACTCCTCTGGATGGTGATGGCATGCCAATGGTGCTCTTCATGTCAGCTCCCCACACTCGCTAGGCGGCCCCAAGATAATCCCTCTTGGAGCGCACTCAATCCCTTGTGTGTGCTTGAGGTGGAGCTGCTTTGAGAGTCCCTTTGTCAAAAGGCCGGCTGTGTTCTCGGTTGTGCTCACATACTTAAGCTTTGCGTGCTTGTTCGCCACCACCTGTCGAATGAAATGGTGCTGGATTTCGACGTGCTTCGTCCTTGCATGCAGAACGGGGTTTAATGTCATGGCGATGGCCGACTGATTGTCGCACTGCAGCTCTGTCCACTACAAGGAGGGGCTACCTTTTACAAATGGGTCTAAGTTTAGTTAGAGGAAACTACAACACTCTTACTACAGCTCAAAGCCCTGTTGTAAGTTTTTGAACATTTACAACAAGGGTTCCTAACTAATATGATGTGGCATGGATTTTAGCAGGGGTTTGTTGACATGGCATGTTGACAATTTTACAAGATTTGTTGACATGGCATGTTGACACAAATTTCTAGCAGGGGTTTGTTGACATGGCTTGCTCGTTGTACATGACGTTGTTAATTGTGCATAAACTCTTTTTGATTTAGAAAGCTATGGGGGGGTTATTTGTTAATAAAACTACATTTTGTTGAATTTATAATGGCGTGGCATAAAGGATGTTGTAAAAAGGCGTTGTAAACCATGTTTGTTGTAGATGTGGTTGTAAATTGTGCAAGACTTGATTTTTGGAATAATACCATTTATTGGAATATCTATGAATAGATTTATTATTTGCTGATGTGGCAAGTTAAATTTTGCAAATGATGTTGTAAATATGTTTCTCTGGATTATATGTTAGTTATGGGATTATCTTTTTTTTTTTGTATTCTTGGTGTCACATGCATTGTAGCTATGGTTGTAAAACGCATAAAAACCATTTTATATAAATATCTATAAATAAATTTATTATTTCTTCAATTTATGTGATATTATTGGATTATTCATTTTTATTGTCGCGACTGCTGTTGGGAGGCCACACATTGTGGTCCCATGGGCCATAAACAGCCACAGCCTGCCGTTAGGCCTCTCGAGGTGGGTTCACACCGACCCTCATGTCGAGAGCACTAGGACTTGGTCTAAACCATGTCATGGTGGCCATTCTGGTCCTCGCCGCTTCACACGGACTTGGCCTAAAACCATGTCATGGTGGCCATTTGCGATCCGGTTTCACACCGACGATTGGGCCCTTATAATTTCCTTATTGATAACAATAAAGTGAAATGTCTTGAGGCAAGAGGAGGTGAAAAGGACCCCTTCCTTACCAACACATTCATACCATCTTCTAGAGTCATTATATTTTGTCTTCCACCCGCTCTTGCGGCCTTCTCTAGTTTGAGTTTATTTTAGGTTGTTAGATTTTCTATTTAAATACATTTTATCATGTTATCCAAGATGGATCCACATACTAGGCATTTATGGATGTGTTTATTATTGGGCTTATGTTATATATTACTTTGGAGCTTTGGAGTACACATCATCCATGTGAATGGATTTGTTTTAACATCCATTATGATCACCGAGTCCAGTGCTGTCAGTGATCTCCATGCTTCATTAGAGATTTAGTAGGATCCAAGACGCGTTGAATTTGAGATGGATCACGGTGCGCTGGACGCATGCGATGCCGAACACATTCGTCCACTCGAGCAACAAAGTCAGTAGGCAATCCAGCTCTATCTCCTCATAATCCTATGCCATGCCTCCATCAATTCGGTAGGCCACAGCTCATACCTTCAAACCGCTAGATCGAGTGGGGTGGAACCCTAAAGTGTGTGGGAGCAAGGAGGCATGGAGCCGGCACCAAAAAGTAGCATGGTAACTCGAAGAAGAAAAGTGCGATTCAGAAGGTCCAAATTTGCGTGGAACAATTGCATGCCCTAGTGTTGTGCACAATGCAATGATGCGGCCACTAATCACATCTAGATCTCACTCAACCATGGGCTGTCCGGTGGCTTGAAGGTGCTTGCCACCTGTGGTTTGGGAAGACCCGGGGCACTCCCGAGGTCCTCCCACTATAGCGGCCACACTTATCCCACTGTAAACGTCGTTGGGTTTCGTCCCATGAGACTTGTGTGAAAGTTCGAGGTCTTGTGATGCCCGATCGCTACCGACACACTTCTCGGCCTTCTAAACAAGCAAGGCGCCTACTCTCCCTCTTACAGCTGCACCACTTGCCTGATCGCCAATCCTCAACCTACAACGACACAAAACAATTGCGGGTCCCGTCGGCCGAGGAACCTATCACGGGCGCCAGGACCCCCGTCCACACCGCGATTTAGTCCCTACTTCTAAGACCAAACTTCACCTACACAAAACAATTGCAGTCACACCAAGCGAGGAACCTATCACGCGGGGACTCCACACCGCGATTTCGTCCCTACTCTAAGACCAAACTTGACCTACGACACAAAACAATTGAGGTCCACCTCGGTGAGGAACCTATCACGGGCGCCAGGACCCCGGTCCACACCGCGATTTAAATTCCTAAGACCAAACTTCTCCACTCGGGAGCGCTCTTTACTTGCAGTTGGGATTCGTCCCTTAGGCTCTTCTTCCACTAACACCTACACCTCTCATCCTCTACTCATCTTCTCATCTCCTCATCCTCTTCCTCCTAGTCTAACCTCGATTCGGGCTTCGTTTCGACTTTACGGCACAAGCTGCACAGGGTCCGCCTCCACCAAGTTCTTCCTTGGGCGGTTGCTATGAGTTTGACACGGGCGGGAACCTCGGGAGTCTTTCCCTGTAGTCTACCCCTCAAGCAGAGTTCTGCAGGCATTTGCCACACACCCAAAGCAAAGCAATTTCCGGCCAACCATTCCACAAGGAGCAACTCGTTTAGGCACTTGCAAGGAGCAAGTCCTCCACCAAGCACTCGACCACCGCGACTTCCTCTCTCAGACCAGTGTTGGCTCACACGAAATTCCTCTGTAATGGCAAAGGACTCGATGAGCGTGGGCGCAAGACATGATATACTTTGTGAAATCCTCCTCCTCTTATAGGCCTTCCACATACAACCTCCCTTGGGTGACCCTCTGCAGTCACCTTTCCAATATTCTATTATTTCCTACCGCCATTTAAGGCTGCATCTAAGTCTCTTGTCGATTAGGTAAATTCTATTCTAGCAACTTCACCTATGGCCACTCTTTAATGTTGCCAACCTACACCACCTATCCTTCCCATTCCCCAAAGCTCATTTATGGTCATTGACAATTCTCAGTCCTTATCTTGCTGGGGTGGCGACGGGTTCCCTTCTGGTTGGTCTTCTCATCCCCTTTTGCTGCTGGTCTTCCCTTTTTCTTTGGTCTTCCCACTGGTCTTGACCTCGACCCTCGACTTTTGGGGCAGTACCTTCTGCCCCTTGACCTTTGGGGCAAGTACCTTCTGCCCCTTCTTCTCCCTCTGGGCGGCGCCCGATTCTTCTTGCCATCCGGCAATCGCGCACTCGGGGTAGCCCATCTTCTAGCCTCCCGGCGCGCTCCTTCAAAGGGCACCCTAGCGGTGATGCAGCGGATCACGGGGTAGGTTGACTACCTACCATGGTAGTCGGTCCCTATCTCCTTCCCTCTTCCTCATTGGTGATGGTCCACAGGGTTGAGATCCTTTTGCTCCTTTCCTATTGTTTGATTTGTCCCTATCATGGAGCATGTCTTCAAAGGTTCCTCCCCATTTGCGGAGTTGTCACCTCGCTAATTCTCTCCGGGCCTTCTTTGCGTTGGTGTGGAAGCGTAAAAGTTTGGGCAACCACCCAAACGGCGGAGGCGAACAAGTTTGATTTTTTGGCTAAGCGATTGAAGAGGAACATGCGAGGAAAACTTCGAGATCTTGGAACTAGGTGGAATATTGTTAGGAAGGCAAAAAGGATATCCCGGGAGGAAAAAGCGAATTGAGCGACCCCAGACGAGCGAGGCGGTCAAAGGTTGGTAGGTGGCGGACTGCCGTGAGGTGCCACACTACGCCGTGCTGAGTAAGGAGCGGACTACGCATGTGGCAGACTACCGCGGTAGTGACAAATCTCGCTAAAAGGAAACTTAGAATAAAGGGGGATATCCACTATATATGCTCATCAATAGAGGATAAATATATAGAGTAATTAGCAAGAGATTAATTAGGCGGTAGGAAAATAGGTATTATAGATCATTAGGATTTTGTGAATGATGCACAATCTAGGGTTGTGTGGCCGCGGTGGCCATCCAAAGGGCAAAGTGCGCTTTGGGCGCGCTTCCTAAGGCGAACTCACTTAGAGGCGAGCCGGGGCGCAAAAGAAGCCGGAGGACCATTGCGTCGTCGCTGCGACCCGACGAGAGGAAGGCGGTGAAGGAGAAGACCCCTAGCGGGGAAAGGAGAAGAGGCGGCAGCAGCGCTCAGGGGAAGCTCTTTCGGGAAAAGAGACACATTGAAGGAGCACCGGCGGAGGCGAGTTGGTGGGCGGCGCAAGGTGAAGGAGAGTGAGAGTAGAAGGAGGAAAATCGCCACACGGCGGCTGGAGAAGAAATCAAGGAGCGAGGCTCAAGAGCTAACGTGTGCTTGTGCCTCAGTCGGAGTCATGCTACGAGAAAGGAGTGTTTGGAGGTGAAGCTTGGAGCACGCTGAAAATTGGGAAGTAATCCTCTTTGCTAGGCGAGGGAGTAAGGAAGGTGCCATGCCTCGAGTGGAAAAGGCAAGGGAAAGGAGCCACCAGGGCTCTCCTCGCGAGGAGGAAGGAAAAGCGGAGCCGCCGGGGTGAACTTGATGCCCCAATTCACTTGCTTCTTTGGCGGCAACCCCGAGATTTGGTTGATTTTGGCGGTGGGAGGACATCCAACTAGGATGGGTGTATGGCCGCCAATGGGCCTACACCAATTTGGAATTGATTGAGGAGTGTTACATCAACCTCCATCAATCGGAAGCAGCCTCGCCGCTCTGGAAAGGAATGCTAGCGGATCCCATTGTTGGACCGTGAAGTATTCGGCAGTGTATGGAAGACCAGGAGGAAAGCTCGGTGCTCCTCGAAAGGTTGAATGGGAAGAGGACAGCCCTCGACATCCGCAGGAGTTCCTTGACATGATGGATGGAGGAGTGAAGGCCCACGCCAAGAATGGCTGGAAGACCGAGAGCATCAAGGAGGTCAAGTGGAGGCTCTTCGCAAAGATTGTCTGGGGTTGGTAAATTACCAACGCCTCTTATTTCAAAGACCAACTTCCTCCAATTTTGTGGAAGATTTCCATGGGAAAGCCGGATTGGGGACTATCATGTATGAAGCGTACACACCATCGAGAGAAGCTCCTCAAGCCAAATTCGGTGGATGAGGAAGGACCAAGGCCCACTATCTTAGCACCTATTTGGTGCATTTATGGGAAACCGAGGGACTCCTCACAAGCAAGGAGCTTGAAGATGCATGGCATCCCTTTGAGGTCATCCATCTCCAGAGGTTGGAAAGGCCTTTGCCTTTGCATTGCGAAGACGGTGGGAGGTCGACCTCCACAAAATGCTAGAGGCAAGAGGAGAAGGTTCGAGGCAACAAAGTTGCGGTGGGAATCCTTTCCCACAGGAGCAAGCAAGGGAAGAAGAGCAAGAAAGAAGGCCGGATGGTGGTCTATGAGAGAAGGACCACGGGAGGGTGACAAGTGGGGAGTCCCCACCATCTCCTTTGTGCCTACGAGAGGCACCACGGACTACCCGGTAGGGGCGGTCTACCCAAGGGGTGGGCAGCCCGTGGTAGGCGCCTACCATGGTAGGTAGGCGGACTACCAGAGGGGCGCCTACCGAGGCGGGCACCCCACGCCAGCAAAACAGCCTCTGGTGGCGGAAGGGAAGGAGAAGCGGTGCGAGGTGCGCCCCACCATCTCCGCGCGGGTGGGAGGCGGATGGAGCGAGTGAAGGGGCCCGCCCATGGCCCGTGGAGAGTGCGAGATTTCAGCAAGAAGAAGAAGAGGGTGGTAGGACCCCTAGGAGAATTCGGTGCTTGTGAAGCACTCGGCCCGTGGATTTGAAGGCTAGGACTAGCAGCCTCCTTGTGGGCATGCCAAGAGGAAGTGAAATCTCAAGACATGGCCGGAGGAAGGCAGGACCAAATGGCAATTGGAGGCCATGGAGTCCGACGAAAAGGCAAGCCGGAAAAGGTGGAAGCTCCAGTGACCTTATGGATCAGCGCGGAGAAGGTCTTGGAGGGAGGTTGGCTCAAAGAAGAAAGAGCCATCCGAGCAACCACCCAACGAGACTCATGGAGACAGGCGGAGCATTTTGCCCAATTAGAGCAAGAGCGAAGGGCAAAACAGAGGCTCTCGGAAGGAGAAGGTAGCGGTCCAAAATGGACGCAGAAGCAGTGATGGCTACAAGCCATCCGGATCCGGACATGAAGGAAGAGTTGAGAAGAGCCCGGTTTAGTTTGGAAGAGAAGCGCCCAGCTGGAAATTCAAAACCAGAACTCTGAGAGCGAAAGATGCTTGGCAAGCGGAGAAGGGCTTGCTCAACGAATAGAGGACTTGGAAGGAAAAGGTCCAGAGGAGGAGAGTACCACAAGAAGGTGGTACATAGAATCTTGGTAAGGAAGCGAGGTTTTGGGCGATTATGCCCTTGAGCAAAATTGGCCCAATAAAGGAAGGAGGAGAATGTGACCTCCATGTCAAGGTGGGGAATTGACCACCTCAAGGGACGCCTACAAAGGTAGGTGTGAAGATGGAGAGTGGCCCACGAGATTGATGATCTCCAAATGCAATATCATAGCTTGGGGCTCACCTCCACAATAGAATTTTGAAGGCCAACAATGAGATCTTGCGTTTGGCCAAGAGGAGGACATTGGGTCCTCATGATGATGGAGAGTGCGGCCGAGGCCTCCGATTTTGATGAGGCCATCGAAATGGACTCGAGGAATCGAGGAGTCGAGGAAGGAGAGCCGCAGAGTGGGTGCGCGAGCAAGGAGGGGAAAGCCCACCTCCGGGGTCAACCTACCAGTGGGTGACCACCTACCAGAGTCCGGACTGTGGTAGACCACGCGGTAGTCGCCGGACTAGGGGTGGGCAGCCCGTGGGCGAGGCTGAGGGGAGTCGGGGCCAGGCTGGCCGAGGATGAAGGAGAGCCGGTAGTATACCCCTGGAGGAGCGGTGGGTGGTGGGAGACAAGGAGACTAAGGACGGGGTCCACCGTCGAGGAAGGGGAGGGTGAGAAGTTCCCTTACGGATAAGGGAGGAGCCGGGCGAGAGGAGACCAACGCAAGAAGGCCCGGAGAGTTAGTAGCAACATTGGTCGAATGGGGAAGATTCTTTGAAGACATGCTCGTGATAGGTATGGACAAACCAAACGAAGGGAAAGCAAGGAACTCACCCCAGAGACATCACCGGAGAGGAAGGAAGAAGGAGATAGGTACCACGGTATGGTAGTCACCTACCCCTGTCGGACTACCGATGAACGCGATGAGCGGACCGGAGGAGAAAAGGCGCCTAGGTGCGCGGAGGCGCGATGGAAGATAACAGACTTTAGGCGCCGCCCGCGAGATGGAGGAAGGCGGGATGGTACTTGCCCCACACATTAGGAAGGCGACAAGATGGGGAAGGGCAGAGCAAAAGGAGGGAGCCAATCCCCAAGGGCCATGTCACCACCCAGTGAGATAAGGACTAAGAATGGTCAATGACCATAAATGAGCTTTGGGGAACGGAAGGATAGGTGATGTGACATCCTTCAAGGATGGTCTTAGGTGAAGTTACTAGAATAGAATTTACCAAGGATCGGACAATAGACTTAGGTGCCGACATTAAATCTGTAGGAAATAATAGAAATTGGAAAAGGTGACTGCAGAGGGTCACCTAGGGAGGTTGTATGTGGAAGGCCTCCTATAAGAGGAGGAGGATTTCACAAAGTAAAGTATCATGTCTTGCGCTTCCACGCTCATCGAGTCCTTTGCCATTACAGAGGAATTTCGTGCGTGAGCCAACAGTCACAGTAGAGAGGAAGTCGCGGTGGTGCTTGGTGGAGGACTTGCTCTCTGCAAGTGCCTAAACGAGTTGCTCCCTTGTGAATGGTTCTTTGAAATTGCTTTGCTTTGGGTGTGTGGCAAATGCCGGAGAACTCTCGGCTTGAGGGTAGACTACAGGAAAGACTCCTGGAGGTTCTCATTGTCTGTGTCAAACTCATAGGCCCAAGGAAGAACTTCTGGTGGAGGCGGACCCAGGCGGTTGTGTAAGGCCAAGAACCAGGAGGTTAGACTAGGAGGAAGAGGATGAGGAGATGAGAAGATGAGTAGAGGATTAGAGGTGTAGGTGTTAGTGGAAGGCCAGCGAGCCTAAGGGACGAATCCCTGCAAGTAAGAGCGCTCCCGAGTGGAGAGTGGTCTTAGAAGTAGGGACGAATCGCGGTGTGAACTGGGGTCCCTGGGCGCCGTGGTAGGCTCCTGAGGCGGGACGCAATTGTGTTGTGTCGTTGTAGGTCAAGTTTGGTCTTAGAAGTAGGGACGTGTGAACGGGGTCCGGCTGTGGTAGGCCGGCGGGACCGTGTCGTTGTGGGTCGAGGGTTGGCGAGAGCAAGTGGTGCAGTGAGAGGGAGAGTGGCGCCTTGCTTGTTAGAAGGTGAGAGTTGTGCGGTGTGATTGGTGACCACAAGACCTCGAACTTTCACACAAGTCTCATGGGACGAAACCCAACGCAGCGACGGTGGATAAGTGTGGCCGCAGTGGGAGGACCGGGAGTGCCCGGTTCTCCCTACCACATTTTTGGCCTGCGGGACTTGTTGTTGAAAGTTTGAAGTTTTGTGGTTTCCATCGCTAGGCTGAGAATGTTTTCAAAGGACCGAGTCGACCATAGGGTGAGAAGAGGAATTTCACGCCCTAAGTGTCATAGGGTGAGTTGAGACACTAAACGGTGTGATTTGCTTCTCTTAACACACGTGGGTTGGAGGACATGAGGATGGTTGCGGATGTCGGTAGGGATCTCGGGAGATACACGAAGGTCACCCCGCCATCGCAAGAGATTTACGAGCCTTGAAGGCGGCTAAGGAAGAGGCCTGCCGCCACTCGTGGGCAGCGGGAGGAAGTAGAGACACGACGCGGAGGAAGTCGCCGTGGCCGAGGCGGAGGTGCGGAGCAACGGGGAGAAGGAGGAAGAAGAGGCGAGATCACCGGTAGAGGAAGGAGGTCGTGAAGAGAAGCTGGTGTCCGTGAGAAGGGGCGCTCCTCCGAGCACGAGTTGACAACCGCGAACGCCCGACGCTTTGCTTCTCAAAGCGGTGGCACCACCTCATCTTCCAGTGAAATGCGGTGGTCGTCAGTGGCGGAGTTTCGTGCTTGGTCGGAGGATTTGGCGGAACGACTCGATCATCGGATCGATTGATCTTTGGGACGGACTGGAGGTCGCTACTCCCTTCGGTAGAAGATTTTCGCTCAAGGATCCCGATTTGTTTCCTGTTACCCGGAGAGGAGTGTTGGTCGCGTGGACACTCCGAAGCAACATGAGTGGAGTTGGTGGAGGAGGAGGCCCTTCATAGTCGCCATACGTCAAATTCGGCGAGAAGAAAAAGGGAGATGATGCGGGCCAGACTTTGAGCACGCCTCCCACGATTTAGAGGATGGAGTCGCCGAGCGATCGCATCTTTCCGGAGAGAGAGGGCATGCGGTATGGTCGCATATAATTCGGCCACGGATTGGGAAGCTCTTAAGCCTTCTTGAATCGGTTCCGAGGGCTCACGCACACCACCTTGGCAAGTTGAGAACCCTCCGAAGAAGAACGAGTCGTTGTTCGATTATGTGAGAGGTTTTATGGATATCCTGGATCGGGTTCAAATGTGCACCCGGAGATCCACCCACCTCTGGGTACTCACAAGAACAAGCGTTGGATTGGTTTGTGAGTGGCTTGTCACGAAAATGGAGGTACACTGCAGCGGGCGAAGACGTTGGCGGGGCCTCCGCTTAGTGAGGAATGGGAGTCGCCGAGTTGGGAGAAGGAGGAAGAAGAGGCGGAGTCATAAGAAGAGAAAAGGATCGAGGAGATCTAGCTCCTCGTCTTCCTCTACCTCCTCCAGCTCGTCGCCCTCTTCCACATCAGAAAGTGAGGACAGCGGAACTCAGGAAGGCTCCACATCGGATGAGGAATCGGAGAAGGCCTACGAACGAATGAGGAAGGACCGAGAAGGTCAAAAACGAAGGCGGGCGCGCATTGGAGAAGGAGAGGAAAGGCGGTCCGTCGGATGGAGAAGGGAGAAACGTCTGCAGGGAGGAGGATTCGGACAAGTGGAGGCTTTGACCAAGCGGTTGACCGAGTTGGAGGTCAAGGCGTGAAGAATCAAGCTCCACGAAGATCTCCTTCGCATGAGGCTTGGTGTATTGCTCGATCGTCATCAAACGGACACACCAAATGTATTCTGCCGCGACACGCGTAAATCATGTGGAAACCGTTATGCCGGAGATTATTGGTATGTGGACGGGCGTACGGCTGCACCGTCGACCACCTCAATCAATGAGAGCGACTTACCAAACGCACCCCTCAAGGTATGGCTCACGACCGACATCGCCAGACAATGGAGACCAGATCCATCAATGCCGATGGCAATTCCACAGGGTGTTCAATTCGAGCCCCGTGACACTACTCAACGAATGCCCGTAACCACGGAAGCAAGTAGGTTATGTACCCTTTTGCCGGTATGTAAGGAATTGGGACATAAAATGGGGATCGGATGCACGGGGTGACGCGAGTGACACCAGCGACCGAGTCGTTACAGCTGCAGTGGAAGAGGCACGACCCAACACCGCAATTCGTGACCACAACACCGTGTTGAAGGTGGGAGTACGATTCCCGGGATTGGTGTGACGCCGTGTCGTGGAGGAAGGATACGAGGGAGAAATGCGCGGATGAAAGGTTGATGGTGGCCGGGGTAACCACCGGTCGGGCGAAAGGACGGTGGAAAAAAGCATGAGGAAAGGAACGGAGGAAGGTGAGGGATGACTCACCATGGCCTCCGGAGGCGCTGTTCGCACGAAGAGGAGCAGAACAAGACCGCACCAGGCAGGCACTACCCGTCCGGCACCCTGGATAGACCAGACTACCCTGGGCGGGGCGAAGGACCAAAGGAGGGGAGGAACGAACGCTTCCTCCCGACATTAGTCGAAGCGCGGCAATGCGGAAGATGAATTAAACAGCTCACCCGACACGGAAAGCGTCGCAGAGCAGAATCGTGGATCCACCGGGTATGGGAACCCACCCGATAGGAGGGGTCATGGAATCAGAAACTTTACCAATAAGGTCGGAGTCGACCAGCGTCAGGGCTGCAAGCGGGGAGGAAACTTTGTCGGATAAAATCTCCAGTTTCGCTGACGCATTACTTGACCGCGAATTTGTGGTCAGTCTGAGACAGTTGCTTGCGGTAAGTCCAAGATCCCGCAAAATTGTGAAGGAGGCGATCAGGGGAATCCCTGAAGCAGTAGGAGGGAGAAATCGGTCGGCGGAGGTAAATGTGGTCGAACTCGTTGATTTAGGGGCACCCGAGATTGAGGTTGAGATTGCGGGTGTTTGGTGCG
This sequence comes from Anthoceros angustus, assembly GCA_010909165.1. Lineage (NCBI taxonomy): Eukaryota > Viridiplantae > Streptophyta > Anthocerotopsida > Anthocerotales > Anthocerotaceae > Anthoceros > Anthoceros angustus. Next base: position 895,099 of record VJWM01000063.1, on the reverse strand, counting down.
TGCCATTAGATTCGGATCGAGTCAACTTGATGACGGAGGAGCTCATCAACTCGGATTCACCGAGTTTCACCCGCCCGAGTATTTTTACGGATGGCCGACTGCAAGGAGAAAGCCACTGGGGTCGAGGAACGTGCCCACGAATTGGGGACTCACCTTCCATCTTACCTACATTGTGATGCGCGGTTTCGGATTTAGGCTATAAGGTTTTGATAGGTAGGCCTTGGTTGTATGGTCGCGTGTGTTTTTGATTTTGGTCGTAGTGGCATCACCTTCAAGTCCAGAGATCGGACTGACGATTGCTTTGTGTCATGGAGTAAGGCTCCTTATGAGGGGAGTCTGCAACCATCGACGGTACACCTCGTAGCACGGGGTAAGCTCCTCGGGCTGCAAAGCATATCGGGGTCCTCATGAGGTCGCAAATAAAGAGTGATTTGGTGTATGCCTGCTTACATATAGAGGGGCCATAGAGTCCGAGGATGAGGCCCATAGAAGGAGTAGCCTTTTGGAAGGGCAGGCTTATGAGAGACTTTCCGGAAGGGATCCGAACCCGATAGGCAGCATAGGGAACATATGTAGATCCCGGTAGAAGACCTAGAGTTAGAACCTAGCAAGGTAGTCAAGATTTCTAAGTACCTAGGCGATAGAAAAGATGAGTTTCAGAGGGTCCTTAGAGAATATGTTGATGTGTTTGCCTTCAAGATTACCGACATGACAGGATACCGGGAACTGGGAATACATCGAATAGACTGAAGGAGGGCACTCGACGGATCAAGCAATACATGAATCCCAAGTATTCCATGGTTGTTAAGGATCACCGACCAATACTACTTGGGGTGATTTACCCGTGCTCACCAAGTGGGTCGCCCCATCGTGATTGTACCAAAGAAGCGGCAGGAAAGGTGCGGTGTGTCAAGATTTCGTAAAACTCAACGAGGCAACGAAGAAGGATCATCACCCTTTACCTTTCATGGACAAGTGTTGGACACATGGGCTGAGAGATATGGCTTGGATGGATATTCGGTACAATCAAATTTCTGCGAAGGAGGATCAGACAAAACAACGCTCACGATTGGGGAACTTATGCCTATTCAAGCTCCCTTCTTGTGCAATGCCCCGCCACTTTCCAGTGGTGAACGCGATCTTCCGAGATTTTAGGAAGTTCATGGAGGTATTCTGATGATTTCTGTATTTGGGAGAAGGAACTTGCATTTAGACCATTTGAGGCAATGCTTGCAGAGTCGAACATGAAACTTCATCCAGAAAGTGTTATTTTGGCATGACGGAGGGCATTCTATTAGCACATCGAGTTTCAGCGAGGATTACGGTAGATAAGAGAAGGTAGCGATGATATGAGATGGACGCACAAAGTGAGGTGCGAGCTTTTGTAGGCTAGTGGGTATTACAGAGGTTCATCAAGGATTTCGCCAAGGCGGCCTTGTTGACACAATTAACCAAAAGGATACACCTTCGAATGGACCCGCAGAGGCCTTTCGATTGAAGGACAGCTTGGTGAGCGCAACTTTACAACCGCCGGATTGGGGAAGCCGTTTCACGTATACGTGGATGTGTCCGCCTATGCTATTGGGACCGTCTTAAGTCGGAAGATGAGAAAAAGATCATCCGATTTTCTATGCGGTACAATCACGGATGCAAAAGAACTACTCAACCACGGAGCGGAGGGCCTTGGTATCATTTACTCTGTAAGAAGTTTAGACACTATCCTTGCTTGCAAGGTTACGCTCCATGTCGATCATTTTGCGTTGAAGTATCTTGTCAACAAGCGGTTGTCGTGAAGGATCGCCGATGGGTATTACGCTGCAAGAGTTGACGAGAAACCAGGCCAGGAAGCAACATCGAATCGATTTCATTTCTAAGACCGGAGAGCGACTTGAAGCCACGGATGATCGATTTCGACGAGGAGTTGGTTACCATGACCCAAGTCAAGGGAAGGAGGTGAGCATGTTGTCGAAGGCCTAAGAATTGATCAGCAAGCTTGCTGCAGAGGGGCCAAATCAAGAAGGAGCGAGCGGGAAAAGCAGGACAATTTGGAAATCCGAGGGGAGATAGGATGGCGCCAGCATGGGCGCAAGGAGGAGGCTGGAATTCTCCTCAAGGGTGAGCAGTCAGGGGGGCTGCAAGTGGAGGCCACACGTTGGCAAAAGGAAGCAGCAAAAACGGACATGAGAGCACCGTTTTTGAGCGACAGGAAGGCCCCCACTTGGCGAGGTCAGAAGCCAGGCGCCATGAGGCCGCGAGGAGGAGACGCCCCTAGGGAGGTGGGTGCGCCAGAGGGCGAGGAAGGAGCTTCATCCCATGACAAGCTTGAAGAAAATTGCAGGAGAGTTGGCGATCATGGGCAATCCTCAAAATCCACCATGGAGGTGCAACAAGTCGAGGAGGTCGCCATGGGAGCACGAGATGGACCCAGACGGTTGGGCCGAGGCGACGAAAATCAACCGTTAATGAAGGAAGAACATGCGACGCTGTTGAGGAACGTGCGGCATGGCGGCGAGCGGGGGCCGTGGGCGAGGATGGATACACGCCATGAGCTAACGAACGTCCTAGGAGGAGGAGACGTGGCACACCGGAAGGAGAAGATTAGACCGCGAGGCGTTCATGCCCGAGGTATTTGTTGAGCGTGAAGTACGAAATTCGGAGCATGGCATCATGCCGGATGGGTTGTCAAGGGAAGGGGCGGTCTTTCTCCATAAAGCCGCACCCCTGCATGGAAGGTGTCCTGTAAACTTGGGCAGACGAAAAGATCCACTGTCTCGGCTAAGGAGGCACTCACGAGGCGTTACATGCAGAGGCAGTGGACACTACTCGGCAGTGTGGAAGATTTTGAATGCCGGGTTTTGGTGGCTACGATGCAAAAGGATGTGGGAGTTCACCCGAGGTGTGATGCGTGTCAGAGGGTTGGGCGGCCTACGTTGTCGACACAATGGCCTCTTACCTACATCCTGCCGCTAGCACCGTTCGAGAAGTGGGGAATCGATTTCGTTGGGCCGATCAAACCACCAACGCAATGGACGAGGAAGCAGTACATTTTGGTGGCTACGGATTATTGTACGAAGATGGTGGAAGCTGAAGCAACAAGGAAGGACGACGCGCCTGCAGTAGCCAAGTTTCTATTCGAGAACATCATAACCAGGTATGGATGTCCTTTAGAGTTGGTCAGCGACCGGGGGACACATTTCCTCAACTCGGTCGTTGAAACTCTGACCACCTACTTCAACATTCGGCATCGAAGACGACCCCTACAAAGCGAATGGATTAACGGAGAAGACGAATGGGTTGCTCGCACAATCCTTACCAAGGTGTGACACACATGTATGATTGGGATGCTGTTGCATTCGCCGTGGGCTTGCATGGAAAAGGTAACCACCAAAAAGACCCTTATTATCTAACGTATGGCATGTCACCGTGATGCCGTGGAGTTTGAAGTACCCACCTACGTAATCATGGAGGATGACGCATGATGTAGAGGATAGCGTAGTTAGACTAGAATCATTCATAGAGCAGAAGAACGTAGGGAGGATGCTTTAGAAGAAACGCGGATTCGTGAACTCGTAAAGCGGGCATGATGGGAGGTTGAGAAAGCAAGAGGCTATCGTGGACGGGATTTGGTTCTTCTATATGATAGTCGGTACCTAGACTTTCCAGGGAAGCTTAGGCTAAGGTGGATGGGACCTTATGAGGTGGCGGCAGTGTACGAGAATGGGTCTGTGCAACTACGAGTATTGGGGGGAGAATTACTGCCGACCAGAGTAAATGGATGGAAGATTAAGAAGTACCTTCAGCCAGAAGTACCCGTTGTTTGCGAGGACTGTGGACTACGGACTTCCCTGGGGGGGGTTAGAAATGAGGTAGGATTTTGTTTTTTGTGTGGAGCGAAGGATAGAACGAGGCGAAAAAGGAGGAAATAAGCCGGTTAGCACTCGGGCGGCACTCGAGTATACTCTGACTCGGAGTGAGGCGTGACCTAGACCTCGATGGCGGGCGGCGGGGAGGCCGGACCCACTCGAGACCAGGCGGGATAAATCGCGAAGGTAACTTAGAAGTTGGGCGTAAGAGGCGGCACGTGGGCGACCACGAGTGGAGGGCGGGCATGCACGTGGTCGGGACCGTAACCTTGCAGGCCGTTATAGCAGTATTCACGCCCCGAGGCTGCCGGAGTAAGGCAGTCAGCGGCAGCGCAGTAAGCCATGCGACCTCAGCGATTCTGAGAGAGGCGCCCTCCGCCCAGTTACTCCGGCGTGGTCGCGGAAGAAGGTCATTTATTTGTGACCTCGAGACAATTCGCGATCTCTTGCGCTCCATGATCCGGCTCTCTGGCGGTATCTCGTGGGACACTCGGGCGTCTTCGTCGCGGCTCACCGTTGAGGTCGGAGGCGAGCGGTGAGAGAGGCTCAACGTGCGGCGGTCGACAAGCGGCGGCGGCAACGAGGGAGAAGGCGATGGCACCCAAAAGCCAGCGGAAGTTTGGGAGCCATGGAACCTTGTGGGCGCAACATTGTGACCCGCGCTATCCGGACTTTGGGCTCGCTCCGAGGCGGGTGGTGCGGGTGGCATTTGGATGTGTTCCAAATGGTCGGACATTTGATGTCACTCAGTCGGGAGTTTGCGAAGATCTTTGGCGGTCAATAGGAGGTGCGGTCCAAGAACCTCGAGGACCAAGGCGATGGACCTTGGAGGTCTGAGCGGCCTAGCCCCAAGGAAGAGGGGAGTGGTGCGGGCCCCTCAAGGCGAAGGGAAGATAGGTCCGACAGCGGATGCTAAGGCACAGGGCGCGGACCCTGTGGTTGGGCGATATCCACTGTTGGGCGGTCGAGTCGAGGCGGTGGCGGATCATCACTGGAACCTACTCACCAAGGTGGATCACCTTGGTGATAATCTATTAGTGTTCTGCAGCGTTGCGGCGGGGAAGAGGCTGAGGAAGGATTATCTTGCGGTTTAGCGAGGCTCATAGCTCGGGGCGAAGCCCCGCCATGGGGCATCCCCATGCAGTCCATGTATGGGGCATTTGAACTCCTCGGGGAAGGAGCTTGAGGCGCTCGGGAAAGGGCTGAGGCCTCCGGAAGTGGAGGCGGGCAAGGCCGGAGGAGGAGGCGGTCGGAAAACCAAGCGGACTCGGGAGGAGGATGGAGGAGGGATTCCGGACTCCATACGTGGGCGGACCCCTCACCACCCAGTATGGGAAGCAATTCCGCCTCCCTCCTTGGTGCCCCAGGCAGCCAGCGTGAGCGGCCCGGCCAGCCCCGCCGCCCCGCATCACTCGGTGAGAGCCGCGGACCGGAGAGAGCCGAAGCGCAAGACCACGGCTACGGCGTACCCGGTCGGTGCAGTACCTCTTCCCCTGCGGAGTGGCAAGCGGAGGAAGCGATGGGAGGCGAGAAAGGCGCGAGGCGGAGGACAGCGGCGGCCGCATCGAGGCAGTCTGTCGCCCGGCGGAAGGGGCAAAAGGCGTGCTCCGGACTCCATCACCTCCGAGCCCGGGAGAAAAGGCGGAGGAGCTCATGACCAAAAGGGCCAAGGAGGAAGCTCGGAGCTCGGCCTCGGGACCTAAGGGTCTGATTGGGTCGGAGAACCCAGTCAGGACTTGCTCTGCAGTATGGAGGTCCTTGACCGTGAGATCTGCGCTCACGGACTTTGTGGGAGCCTCACGGCGGCCGTGGAGGAAACACGGCGGGTCAGCTACCGTCATGGACGGTATGCTCACAGGGTCTGCGGGATGGCAGAAGGCCGGAGGTGGAAGCCACCGGGCGCATGGTGCTCCTCCGGGAGGCGGTTGGAGGAGCCGGAGGCGGAAGGAAGCTCTCGGCGATTGAGGAAGGAAGCGGGAGGCGGAGAGGAGGTCTGGTCCATCCGCAGGCCGGACCAAATTCCTTCAGTGGAGGAAGTGAGCGAGGCCCAAGCAGGCGGAGGACCTCTGCGGGCGGAGGGGCGAGCGAGAGGGCCGGGCGCCGCGGAGGCGGGATCTCGAGGCGGCGGACGAGCCAAGGCTGGAGGCTCGGTGAAGGTGGCCAGGAGGCGGAGGCCACGGCCGATCGCGATCACTATCGGCGTGATCGGGTGGAGGCGGTAGAGAGGCGGCCAATCGAAGGCCGAGCAAGTGGCCGCGGGCAAAGCAGGGCCGTGAGGAGGCCGGCACGGGAGATTGGGGACCTCGAGTGCAGTGCAGGTAGAAGAGGCGGGCGGAGGCGGAGGACAAGGACACCTTGGGTTGCAACTCCAAGATGCCAGCGGCGGGGGTTCTCAGAGAGAATCCAAGACTTGACGAGGTGGGCGCCTCCAGCTCCGCTTGAAGACGGAGGAGAATGGCGGTGCAAGGAGTTCGGCGTCGCAAGGTTGCGGGGCGTGGCGGAAGCCGAGTCGGACGGGGATCAGCCCGCTGGAGAAGGAAGTGGAGGACCTCGGGAAAGAATAGAAGGGAGGAAGCCTTTGGAGGAAGAATGCAGTTGCTCGTCCGGTTGCGAGGCGAAGGCTCGGCTCCATGGCCCATAAATGGCGGGCTGAAGCAACAGGAGGAGGAGGAGAGCGTCGGCGGCGAAGGTTGCAGAGGTAGAGGCAGCCTTGGCGGCCTCAAGAGTCCGCCTACGGTGGTAAGCTTGGCCCGCGAGGCAGGCCGGCGGGCGATGCTCGATTCTGGAGCACCTGGAGGAGGGAGTGCAAGGTGCTCGGGCTCATGTGGAGGCGATTCAGCAAGTCGATTCGACCGCCTACCACCGAGCTCCTCAAGGCTGAGGTCTGCGCCACCTAGGCGGGAGGTGGACTTCGGAAGGACGGAAGGAGGCGAGGAGGACGGACCCGGGGGCAGCTGAGTCCTAGGAGGCTGTTTGGGGGAGAGCAGGGGAGGCCGGGAGGAGGAAGGCGCCACAGGAGGTAAGCCTCGGCACCCTCGCATGGAAGGGCGAGGAGGATCTTGAAGGGAAGGAAACCGGGCATTCGGGAACCAAGGAGGCTCGGTGGATGAACCCAGCCCTGGGAGGCATGCCAGGGCACGAGGTCGGACTTTGTCCGGACTCGAAAGGCGGATCCAGGGTCCGGCCCAGTCTGGACTTAGGGATCCGGACTCTAGTAGCCAGGACGGTCCGGACCCCGAGGAAGGTTGGGTCAGGCCGGACCCGGGGTCCGGTCCCAGGCCGGACTCGGAGAGAGGCCGGACCCGGAGGAAGGACCTAGAGGTCCGGACTCGACGAGGCGGTCACGAGGTCCAAACTCGGGAGTGGGGAGAGCCAGTCCGTGATCCAACCTTGGAGGCCCTGCGAGGCCGAGAGAGAAGAGGGAGGCGAGGAGGACTTGGTGGTGACCGCCGTTGTCGAGGCCCGGGTGGCGCTGGCGGACCCTCGGGAAGAGGAAGGGTCCGCCTCGCGGATCATCCGATTGGGTCTTGGCCGCGGAGCGGGGCTCGGCTTTGGGCCGCCGGTGCCAAGAAGGAATGAGGGGCCATCCAGCCCTGCCACGTGATGGGTGGAATAAGGGGTGGTAGGCGGTGGTTAGGGTACCTGGTGGCCCTCATTTCGAGAGGTGTAATAAAGGCGCCTTGGTAGTATAAGAGGGCTAAGGCATACAGATAAATCATCTTTCTCTTGGTGTTGATGCGTTCTTGCGGACCTTTGTGTGTCTTCTTGCTAACGTGAGTCACAGTCGGCGAGCCGGCGGCTCGGGAGATTGATCAAGGTCACGGTGGCCGGCGTGTTGTGGTGTGCGGGGAAGGGTGGCGGTGACCCGTGCTCGTCGGGCAGCGGCCGGCGCGTGGAGGAGGAACTCGGAGGCGTGAGCCGGACGGAGGCCGGCGGGCAGCGGAGGAGGTCGGGGCATGTAACCAGCGTCTTTCTAAGGCGAGTGTAGCGTGAGGAGAGAGGAAGGATGTGTGAGGCGGATGTGAGCGATCTGGGTGAGCAGGTCCTAAACGTTTAGCCATCGGCTGTCGGTGAAACGTTGTGAGTAGTTAGGAGTATGTGTGTGTTGAGGAGCAGGCGCTAAGTGAGGAATCACGAAGCAGTAAGCAGCCTATCATTCCCTTGAAACGGACTTCTTCCTACAACGACAGGATTGTCGGCGGTGCCATCGTGAAAGTCGCGCCACATTTTGGCCGTTGGGAATGAAATCGTTAGTAGCCGGCGTGGATGCGTGGAGGGCGTGGAGGTAGTTAAGGAAGAATTCTTAAGAGTCGGACGTTGTAGCCCGGCGCTCGGCGCGAGCACGTGAGAGGCAACGAGCTCGGGACACCAGGTAAGTGTGGTGGGTTGTCGGATCGAGGAGGGGCCTGTCGGGCGTGGAGGCGGTTCCTCATCCCTTACCATGGCGATGGCGACAACGTCGACCAAACAAGCGTATCTCTCTTTGGAGGTAAGAAGGAGAGAGGCGAAACCTTCGTGGAGGATTTTGTGTCTCGGGCAAACTTCAGAGAAGGTTCGGATTGACTCATTTGTTCAAGGGGTCCTGGGGCGTGCTCGGTGGTATCGGAGGAAATCGACGCCTCGAGCCTGCACCTTGAAGCATTGAAGGATGCCTTCTTAGAAAGATTCAGCGGAATCGATCAAGAAGGCTATGTCTTGTCAAACTCGAGAACAGGCGAGGAAAGGCGGAAGTTGGGATCGATCGAGAGCGGTTCTACAGCTGAGGACGGCACCCTCACACTACCATGCGGTGATGCGTTGGTTCGCGGTGGCTTATCAAGCCCATGGCTAAGCATCGTCTTGCGTTGGCGAAGATGTGAGCAAGGCGGTCCGGGCGGAGAACTATGAAGAATCGATGCGCGCGAGGACTCCTCAGGAGGAAAGAAGAAAAAGCGGCGGACTCAAGATGAAGAACCCTCGGACGAGGAGGATGATGAGGCAGCGTCGGAGGAAGAGGAAGAGGACTCAGGAAGAATCCAGGAGGCCATGGAAGAAGAAGAACCCGAAATAAAGAAGAAGAAGCCCGTGGTCGGACGGAGGGGAAAAGAAGGAGGTCATGATGCATGCCGTGCAGAGGTCCCGACCCAGCTCCTTTGAAGGAAGCGGGGCGAGGAAGATCTAGAACGGGTAATGAAGAGGGTGGAGGAGTTGACGATCAACCGGTGAAGGATAAAGAGCGTAAGGCGGCCACCACAGTCGTACTCATCATGGTGTGCGGTGTGTCACCAACATGGGCATTCGAGGCGCCCCTCGGACCCGTGAACCGGTGGAGTACTACGGGAAGAGTCGAGGCAGTGGGAGGATGCATACCAAGTGCAAGAAGCTGGGGACCACGGTATCCGGGGCGATGTACCCCACGGCTGGTCCGTCATGCATCTCCGATGCGCACCGCATGGGAGCCCCTCGAGAATTCTCGGCGGTGGTGGGGGGAACCCGGACACTACTCCAGCACTGTCCCTACCCCACCGGACAAGGTGGCGACTTTGAGCGTGTGGAGATTATGGCGGGGCACATGCGGTACCTGTGTCGAATCCTCGCTCGAGGGCATGCGCTCGCAACCCGTGGGAGCCAAGACCACGCCCCCTCCCTAAGGCACTGTGCCTTGAAGGCGCTGGCGGAGTGGGAGGAGGCAGGGGCACAAGCAGGTGGTCAGCAAGTTCGGCCCGGAGAAGAAGGCGGACTGGAGGTGAAGTGTATCAACCGAGTCGCCGAAAGGGCGGAAGGAGCGGAGGCAGTGAGGAAGAAAAATGAGGATAGTCCCACGGATACGGAGGACGGAACACCCTGAAGCCGAACCCGCCAAGAGGCGAGTTAAACCGGGCTGCCGAGAAGAAACCCCAAGCCAGAGTCTGGAGGCGGACCTCAGCCGCGCTTCCCGGATGTGGTTCGGGTGAGAGATGCTTCAAGAAGAACTCCGGCGGGACCCAGTAGTCCGGCCACCACAGAGTGGCAAAGCTGGAGGAGAGAGGCGCGTGGCGGGAGAACCACCCGGCCCTTTCAAGGTGGCCGACTTGATGATGGACCAACAACACTTGGTGTCCCTTAGGCGGTTGTTAAAGGACAACCCGAGTATCGGCGAAGTCCAGGCCATCGGGAAAGCAACCACGTGGAACTCCTTGGTGGGAAGAACGGAGGTAAGGGTCGTATCTCATACGGACCACAGGCGTGGTGCGGTGGAAATTGCGGGGTGTGTAATTAAAAGCGTGCCTCTAGACACGGGTCGAGTGAACCTCATCAAGGCCCGCAAGGCAGGGGTTCACCACCTTGAGCCATCCACCAAAACCCTCGGGATGGCGGACATGTCAGCGCCAGAGTTGTCCAGTCGCCACCATAGCGGAGCCCCTATACATTAGATTTTTCGTCATCGGACCGGACCCACAGGTATGAGGTCTGTTAGGCGGCCTTGGCTGAGCCTCGCTCGAGACAAAACTACACTTGACGGAAGATACACTTCAAGCCTGGTGGGATCCGAAGGTGAGGAAGGGCGGTAGCGATTACAGGTAAGGACACATCTTGTGGGCTCGGCACCACGGAGGGTACACCTGAAGGCAGTGACGATGAGCGAGGATACGAATGAGGACTACCCTTTCCCAAAATCACGTGGTCGAGGAGGAGATGGATTAGGAGGGACGCCTTTGGAGCGGAGGTGGATGAGGAGGTCATCGATTGTTTTAGGGTGGACTGCGGACCAAGAGCGGGGAAGGCAATCAAGAGGAGGGTCCAGCAGGAGGGGGAAGTAGGCGAGGAAGTAACCGTTTCACTTGACGAGCTCTTTGGGAGTGGGGAATGCGTGAAGATGAACCCGGATGGAGGGACGGCGGACGTATGAGCAGGGAAGGAGGCAGTCAACGGGACGATGTGGAAGGCGTGGAGGTTCGCCAGGAAATTCCTCAAATTCCGCAAGGGCATCGGAGGGTTAAGACCTCACACTTGTTGGGGAATTCAGCGGGGTGTTTGCTTTCAAGGTCACGGATATGAAAGGCATTCAAAAGCGATGGGCGAACAGGATAGATCTGAAGCCGGGAGTGCTGTTCGGATTAGGCGGTATAAAGCGAATCCCAAGCACTCGCTCAAGGTCAAGGAAGTCTGGATAAGTATCAGGCGGACATCATCTTCCCAATCGTAAGCAGTGAGTGGGTGGCGCCCATTGTGGTCGAAGAAGCGGCAGGATTCGTCGGGGCGGAGAAAGCGAGCCGCCACGGAAAGGACCATTTCCCATGCCCTTTGTGGACGACATCTTGGACAAGGTGGCGGGAGTACCTACTCCTTCTTGGGCCACTCCGGCTACAACCAGTTACACCTAAGGGAGTCGGTTGGGATAAGACAACATTCACCACGGAGTGGGGACGTTTACCTACAAGCGGAGTGCCTTGGGATGAGAGCACCGGATCATTTATCGGATGGTGACCAATGTCTTGGAATTCTGAGGACTTCATGGAGGTGTTCTTGGGCGACATGCGGAGAGGAGGACAAACACGTGGGACATTTGCGGAAGTGTTTGGAGCGATGTAGGGAGACTCATGCACGCATCCAGTGCTACTTGGCATGACAGAGGGAATCTTGTTGGGGCACCGAGTGTCGGTAAGAGGGATAGAGGTGGACCAAGACAAGGTGAAAGTCATCCGATCCCTACTGACCGAACTTGAAGGAGTTACGATTCACAGGCATGGTAGGTTACTATAGGCGTTTCATACAAGATTTTGCAAAGCGGGCCTCCAGCTATGAGCTACTCGGGAAGGAGGAATGGACACGGGCCGAGAGGAGGCGGCATTCGAGACCTCGACCACTGCACTGATGCCCAGACAAAAGGACCGGGGGGAAGCGATTCCATGTGCGTGGATGTGTCCGCCGCCATCGGGTAGTGCTCGATCAAAAGATGATAAGCGGAGGGATCACCCAATCTACTACGGGAAGGCGGCTCACGCAGCGGAGGTACACTACTACGGAGGAGGCATTGGGTATGGTATCGCCGTTAAGAAATTCGACACTACCTTCAATGAGTTTGTGTTCTATGTTGATCACTGCTCAAGCATTTGGTGAACAAGGCGGACTTGTCGGGACGAATTGCGAGGTGGATTACATTGCTACGAGGAGTTCACATTTGAGGTGGAGACTAGGCAAGGCAACACCAGCGACTTCTTGTCCAGTTAAAAGCGGGCCTCCTGCGGGATCAAGAGGCGCCTTCCGGATGAGGAATTGGTGGCGTGATAGAGGAGGAGGTAGAGGAGCACAGTAGGACAAACCCTGGTGACAGCGGACCCGGCGAAGCGGAGGGAGAGGCGGGCGGGCGGCCCTCTTACGCGGAGTTGGCAGTACCTATGGGAGATGGAGCTACCAGGCGAACCAGGTTGAGCCTTTGTGCACTCGCTCGCCCTTTGTATAGCAGTTGCATCTTTAAGGTAGGGGACGGTGTGGAGCGAAGGTACCTCCAGTGTGAGCGGAGGTGGTAATAAAGGGGATGCACGAAGGACTAGGTGGTGGACATTATGCGGTGAGTCACCACCAAGAAAATCTTGGTGAGTCTTGGTGGCCCACCATGTATGGGGAAACACACCAATTGTGAAGAAGTGTGATGCTTGTCGGTGGATCGGAAGCCGTGGCCACAACTCAATGGCCGTTAGTGCCCATACTAGCACTAGCGCCTTTTGAGAAATGGGGCATCGACCCGTTGGACCTATCGATAGCGACCAGGCACACCGAGCGGTACATCTTGGTGGACCGCACCGGTGGGTTGGGCGGTCGCTACGAGCGGACTCTGCGAGCACGGTGGCCAAATTCCTCTGAAAACATCATCACAAGGTATGGGTGTCCGTTGTGGTGCGATAGGGGAACCCATTTCCTCAATGATGTGATAAGCAATGACGGACTATTTCGCATCACACATCGTGAAACGCCCCTACAATCCAAGGCCAGCGGGGACGGAAGACCAATGGACTTATCTGCGCATCCTCAATAAGGTGGCGGTTAACTATGCGCACGATCGGATACAAAGCGCCATCGGCTATGTTGAGCGCGAGAAGGTAACCAACGAACTCCGTATTATGACCTATGGGCACTCACCCGTTATGCGGTCGAGTTTGAGGTGCCAACTCGGGTCATGATGGAAAACGGATGAAGAGCCAAGCTGGAGGCGGTTGCTAGGGTTTGTACATCGGAGGACCGGGAAGAGGCGCAGTGATGCAATGATACGAATCAACGCAGCGTGGCATGATAGGCGCCTTAGGAATCGGGAGTATGTGAAGGAGGGAGATCGGCCTCCTTTACGACGCCGACATATGCACTTCCGGGTAAACTCCACCTCGATGGATGGGGCCTTACCAAGTCGTGCAGTATACCCCAATGTTGTTCGGCGGTTGGATGGTGAACCGCCCCCTCGGGTGAGCGGGTGGCGGGTGAAAAGTACCACGCTTAGTGTTGGCGGAGCGCCAGCGGTGAGAAGGAGTATGTGGACTACGGACTTCCACAGGGGTTAGAAATTAGGTAGGTTTTGTTTTTGTGGGAGGAAGGATAAGAGGCGAAAAGGAGGAAATAAGCCGGTTAGCACTCGGGACTCGGAGTATACTCCGACTCGGAGTGAGGCGTACTTAGACCTACGATGGCGGGCGGAGGTAAGTGGACCCACTCCAGGACCAGGCGGGATAAATCGCCGAGAAGTAACTTAAGTTGGGCGTAAGGCCAGGGCGGCCACGTGGGCGACCGAGTGGAGGCGGGCATGCGTGGTCGGGCCGTAACCTTGCGAGGCCGTTATAGCGGTATTCACGCCCAGGCTGCGTGAGTAAAACGTGCAGCAGCGTAAGCGCGAGTAAGCCATGCGGACCTCGGCGATTCACAGACGAGGCGCCCTCCGCCCGTTACTCCGGCGTGGTCGGAAGAAGGTCATTTCTGCGGCCTCGAGACAATTCTCGCGATCTCTTGCGCTCCGATCCGGCTCTGGCGGTATCTCGTGGGACACTCGGGCGTCTTGGCGGCTCACCGTTGAGGTCGGAGAAGCGAGCGCGGCGAAGGCTCAGCGTGCCAGCGCAGCGGCAACCAAGGGAGAAGGCGATGGCACCAGCGGAAGTTTGGGAGCCATGGAACCTTGTGGGCGCAACATTGTGACCGGCGCTATCCGGACTTTGGGCTCTGGCTCCGGGGAGAATTGGTGCGAGTGGCATTTGGATGTGTTCCAAATGGTGCGGACATTTGATGTCACTCTGGTCCGGAGTTTGCCGGAAGATCTTGTGGCGGTCAACAAGGAGGTGCGGTCCAAGAACCTCGGGAGGACCCAAGGCGATGGACCTTGGAGGTCTGCCTACAACCGCCCAAGGAGGAAGAGGGGAGTGGTGCGGGCCCTCAGGCGAAGGGAAGATAGGTCCGACCACGGCGGCTGCTAAGGCACAGGGCCGGACCTGTGGTTGGTGATATCCACTGTTGGACGGTCGAGTCGAGGCGGTGGCGGATCATGTCACTGGAACCTACTCACCAAGGTGGATCACCTTGGTGATAATCTATTAGTGTTCTGCAGCGTTGCGGGGAAGAGGCGGTGGGAAGGATTATCTTCGCCCGGTTTGTGAGGCTCATAGCTCGGGAGAAGCCGCCATCTGGGCATCCCATACGATCCATGTATGGGGGCATTTGAACTCCTCGGGAAGGAGAGCTTGAGCGCTCGGAAAGGGCTGAGGCCCTCCGGAGTGGAGGCGGCCAGGAGGAGGCAGTCGACAAAAACCAAGCGGACTCGGGAGGAGGATGGCGGGAGGATTCGGACTCCATCGTGGAGCGGCAAGGGCGCCGGAGGAGGAGGCCGGTCGAAAACCAAACGGACTCGGAGGAGGATGATCGAGGATTCCGACTCCATACGCCTGAACGGACCCCTCACCCAGGAAGTATGGGAAGCAATTCCCCGCCTCCCTCCTTGGTGCAACAGCAACCCGGCCGGCGAGCGGCCCAGCGGCCCGGCCATCACTCGGTGAGGCCGGACAGGAGGCCGAAGCGCAAGACCACGGCTACCAGCGGTACCCGGTCGGTGCAGTACCTCTTCCCTGCGGAGTGGCAAGCGGAGGAAGCGATGGGAGGCGAAGGGGCGCCGAGGGAGGCGGAGGACAGCGGCGCATCGAGCCGGTCTGTGGGCGGGAAGGGGCAAAAGGCGTGCTCCGGACTCCATCACCTCCATGGGGCCCAGGAGAAAAGGCGGAGAAGGAGCTCGCGGCCAAAAGGGCCAAGGAGGAAGCTCGCTCGGCCTCGGGACCTAAGGGTCTGATTGGGTCCGGAGAACCCGTCCGGACTTACTCGGGCTGCGGTATGGAGGTCCTGAGGACCGTGAGATCTGGCTCATACGGACTTTGTGGAGCCTCACGGCCGTGGAGGAAACACGGGTCACAGCTACCGTCATGGACGGTATGCTCAGTCTCTTGGGATGGCCGAGAAGGCCGGAGGTGGAAGCCACCGGGCGCATGGTGCTCCTCCGAGGCAGTTGGAGGAGCCAGGCGAGAAGGAAGGCCGGCTCGGCGATTGAGGAAGGAAGCCGGGAGGCGAGAGAGGAGGTCTGGTCCATCGCAGGCCGGACCAAATTCCTTCACCGAGGAACATCAAGCAAGGAGGCCCAAGCGGGCGGAGGACTCTGCAGGCGGCGGGCGTAGCGAAGGCAGGCCGGCGCAGCGAGGCAGGATCTCGGAGGTGGACCCAGCCAAGGCTGGAGAGGCTCGGTGAAGGTGGCCAAGGAGGCGGAGGCCACGGCCGATCGCGATCACTATCGGCGTGATCGAACCGGGAGAGAGGCGCCGAGAGAGCCGGCCAACAAGGCCGAGCAAGTGGTCATGGAGCAAGCACGAGCCGTGAGGAGGCTGAGGCCAGACCCGGGAGATTGGGGACCTCGAGTGCAGTGCAGGAGGTAGAAGAGGCGGCGGGGAGGCTGGAGGACAACAAGGACACCTTGGGTTGCAACTCCAAGATGCATCAGGCGAGGGGTTCTCAGAGATCCAAGACTTGACGAGAGGTGGGCGCCTCCGGCTCCTTGAAGGCGGAGGAGAAGGCGGCGGTCAAGGAGTTCGGCGTCGCGGTTGCGGCGGCGTGAGCCGGAGTCGGGGGATACGGCCCGCTGGAGAAGAAGTGGAGGACCTCGGGAAAGAATAGAAGAAGGGAGGCCTTTGGAGGAAAGGTCTTGCTCGTCCGGTTGCGAGGAGAAGCTCGGCTCCATGGCCCATAAAATGGCGGGCTGAAGCAACAGGAGGAGGAGAGCGGTGAGGTTGCAAGAGGTAGCGGAGGCAGCCTTGGCGGCCTCAAGAGTCCGCCGCCTACGGTGGTGCAGCCAGGCAGGCCGTGGGCGATCTCGATTCTGGAGCACCTTTGGAGGAGAATGTGCTCGGGCTCATGTGGAGGAGGCGATTCCAAGTCGATTCCGACTTACCTACCGTGAGCTCCTCAAGGCTCTGAGGTCACCCTAGGCGGAGGTGGACTTCGAAGGAAGGAGGAGGCGAGAGACGGACCCAGGGGCCTGGCAGAGTCCTAGGAGCGCCTGCTTGACGACAGCAGCAGCGAAGGAGAGCAGGAGGAACCGGAGGAGGAAGGCGCCACAGGAGGTAAGCCCTCGGCACCCTCGCATGGAAGGACGAGGAGGATCTTGAAGGGAAAGGTGCAACCGGGCATTCGGGAACCAAGGGAGGCTCGTGGATGAACCCGTGGCTGGCAGGAGGCATGCCGGGGAGCACGAGGTCGGACTTTGTCCGACTCGAGGAAGGCCGACCCGAGGTCCGCCTCAAGGAAGTCTGACGGGATCCAGACTCTAGTGACGAGTCCGGCCCCGAGGTCCCGACCCTGTGAAGGGTCCGTAAGACGACCTCAGAGGCCCGGCCCCGAGGACCTGACTCAAAGAAGGCCGGGCCAGAGACCGACTGAGGGAAGACTGACCTAGAGGTCCGGACTCGGTCGAGCAGTGAGGTCCAAACTCGGGAGTGAGAGCCATGTCCTGGCAATGATCCAACCCTTGGAGGCCCTGAGGGGCCCTTGGGAGAAGAGGGAGGACGAGGAGGACTTGGTGGTGACCGCGTTGTCGAGCCCTTGGCCGCGCGGCTGAGACCCTCGGGAAGAGGAAGGGTCCCTCGCGGATCATCCGATTAGTGCCCGACCTCGGCTTTGGGCGGTGCCAAGAAGGAATGAGGGCCATCCAGCCCCACCACGACGCGATAGGTGGAATAGCGGGGTAGTAGGCGGTGGTTAGGGTACTGGTGGCCTCGGCTCGGAATAGAGGTGTAATAAAGCGCCGACCTTGGCGTAGTATAAGAGGGCCCAGAATAAATCATCTTTCTCTTGGTGATTGATCGCGTTCTTGCGGACCTTTGTGTGTCTTCTTGCTAACGTGAGTCTGAGTCAGGCGAGCACGGCGCTCCGGGAGATTGATCAAGGTCCGGTGGCGGACCTAACGTGTTGTGGTGTGTGCGGGGAAGGGTGGTGACCCGTGCTCGTCCGGAGCCGGCGGCCGGCAACGGGGCTGGGCGTGGCCGGAGGAACTCGGGAGGCGTGAGCCGGAGGAACTCCGGAGGGCGCAGAGCGGACGAGAGGCCCGGAACGACGAGGAGGTCCGGACTGGTAACCCGCGCCTTTTTCTAAGACCGAGGAGTGTAGCGTGAGGGGAGAGAGGAAGGGCGGATGTGTGAGGGACGGATGTGAGCAATCAGACTTGACAGGTCCTTAAAGCGTTTAGCCATCTAGGGCTGTCACGGTGAACGTTGTGAGAAGTTAGGAGTATGTGTGTGTTGGTGACGAGCGCTAAGGACGGCGGGAATCACCAAACGCGTAAACGGAGCCTATCATTCCCTTGGAACGGACTTCCACGCCTACACGGATTGTATGCCTACCGGCTATCAATAAAGTCGCGCCACAAGGACGCAAACAGTGAGGTGGGGAGTATGTGGAGCATAAAAGTTTGGGCAACCAAATTCAAACCGGAGGCAAGTTTGATTTTTTGGCTAAGACCGATTGAAGAGGAACATGCGAGGAAAACTTCAAGATCTTGGAACTAGAGCGGAATATTGTTAGGAAGGCAAAAGGATATCCCAGAGGAAAAAGCGGGTCAAGCGACCCCAGGGCGAGGCGGAGGCGGTCAAGAAGGTTGGTAGGTGGCGGACTACCGTGAGCTGCCACACACTACGCCCTAGCGAGTAAGGGAGCGGACTACATGATGGCCGCGGACTACATGGTAGGGGTGACAAATCTCGCTAAAAGGAAACTTAGAATAAAGGGGATATCCACTATATATGCTCATCAATAGGGATAAATATATAAGAGTAATTAGCAAGAGATTAATTAGGCGGTAGGAAAATAGGTATTATAGATCGATTAGGATTTTGTGAATGATGCACAATCTAGGGTTGTGTGGCCAGTGTGACCATCCAAAGGGCAAAGTGCGCTAGGCCGCCAACTTCCTTTTCGAGCTAAGGCGAACTCACTCCCAAGAGAAGGAGGGGAGGCAAAAGAAGCCCAAGGAGAAGCGCCATTGCGTCGGCTGCGACCACGAACGAGAGGAAGGCGGTGCGAAGGAAGACCCTAGGGAAAGGAGAAAGAGGAGGCGGCAAGCCGAGCGCTCAGGCACCGAGAAGCTCTTGAATCGGGAAAGAGACACATTGAAGGAGCCGCCACCGCAGAGCTGGTTGAGCGCTGGAAGTGGGTGAAGGAGAGTGAGAGTAGAAGGAGGAAAATCGCGACCACACTGCCGAGAGAAGAAATCAAGGAGAAATGCAGCAGTGAGGCTCAAGACAGGCTAACGTGTGCTTGTGCCTCGGTGAGTCGGTGCGAGAAAAGGAGTGTTTGGAGGTGAAGCTTGGAGCACCTCAAATTGGGAAGTAATCCTCTTTGCTAGGCGCGAGTAAGGAAGGTGCCATGCCTAGTGGGAAAAGGCAAGGGAAAGGAGCCGCTGGGGCTCTCCTCGCGAGGAGAAAAGGAAAGAAAGCAGAGTCGGCTGTGGGAGGTGAACTTGTGATGCCCCAATTCACTTGCTTTGGGGCAACCCCGAGATTTGGTTGATTTTTCATGGGCGGAGGAGGAGAACATCCAACTAGGATGGGTGTATGGCCGCCAATGGGCCTACACCAATTTGGAATTGATTGAGGAGTGTTACATCAACCTCCATCAATCAGCGACTCGCCGCGCTCTAGGAAGGAATGCTAGAACGGATCCCGCTGTTGGACCGTGAGAAGTATTCGACAGTGTATGGAAGACCGGAGGAAGAAAGCTCGAATTGCTCTCCTCGAAAGGTTGAATGGGGAAGAGGATCACCGACATCCCGCAGAGTTCCTTGACATGATGGATGGAGGAGTGAAGGCCCACGCCAAGAATGGCTGGAAGACCGAGAGCATCAAGGAGGTGAAGTGGAGGCTCTTCGCAAAGATTGCTGGGGTTGGTAAATTACCAACGCACTCTTATTTCAAAGACCAACTTCCTCCAATTTTGTGGAAGATTTCCATGGGAGCCAAGCCGATTGGGGACTATCATGTATGAAGCGTACATACACCATCGAGAGAAGCTCCTCAAGCCAAATTCGGTGGATGAGGAAGGACCAAGGCTGCTATCTTAGCACCTATTTGGTGCATTTATGGGAAAGCAGGGACTCCTCACAAGCAAGGAGCTTGAAGATGCATGGCATCCCTTTGAGGTCATCCATCTCCGGCCGAGGTTGGAAAGGCCTTTGCCTTTGCATTGGAAAGACGGTGGGAGGTCGACCTCCACAAAATGCTAGAGGCAAGAGGAGAAGGTTCGAGGCAACAAAGTTGGAGTGGGGAATCCCACAGGGCAAGCAAGGGAAGAAGAGGCAGGCGGCCGAAGGCCGATGGTGGTCTATGAGAGAAGGACCAGGAGGGTGGTGAGTGGGGAGTCCCCACCATCTCCTTTGTGCCTACGAGAGAGGCACCCGGACTACCCCCGGTGAGGCGGTCTGCAAGGGGTGGGCGGGCTACGTGGTAGGCGTCGACCTACCAGGTAGGGACTACCCTGAGGCAGCGGTGGCACCCTCGCCGCCGGCAAGCCCTCGGTGGAAGGGAAGGAGAAGGTGGCGAGAGCAAGGAGGGGAGTCCCCACCATCTTCCGCGCGGTGGGAGGCGGATGGAGCGATGGTGAAGGGGCCAGCGCGATGGCCCGAGAGGTGGAGAGCTGGAGATTTCCAGCAAGAAGAAAGAAGGGTGGAATTAGGACCCCTAGGAGAATTCTTTGGGTGCTTGTGAAGCACTCGGTGGATTTGAAGGCTAGGGACTAGCCTCCTTGTGGGCATGCCAAGAGGAAGTGAAATCTCAAGACATGGCCGGAGGAAGGCGGGGACCAAATGGCAATTGGAGGCCATGGAGTCCGACGAAAAGGCAGCCAAGTGGAAAAGGTCAGGAGAAGCTCCTCAAGCCAAATTCGTGGATGAGGAAGGAGAAGGTCTTGAGGGAGGTTGGCTCAAGCGAAGAAGAGCCATCCGAGCAACCACCCAACGAGACTCATGGAGAAAGGAGGAGGAGCATTTTGCCCAATTAGAGCAAGAGCAAGCAGCAGAGGCTCTCGGAAGGAGAAGGTGGCGGTCCGGCAAATGGGTGGCAGAGCAGTGATGGCTACAAGCCATCATCCGGACATGAAGGAAGAGTTGAGAAGAGCCGGTTTAGTTTGGAAGAGAAGCGCTCAGCTGGAAATTCAAAACCAGAACTTCGAGGGAGGCGAGAAAGATGCTTGGCGGAGAGGAAGGGCTTGCTCAACGAATAGAGGACTTGGAAGGAAAAGGTCCGGAGGAGGAGTACCACAAGAAGGTGGTACATAGAATCGGTAGTAAGGAAGCGGTTTTGGGCGGATTATGCCCTTCGTGCAAAATTGGCCATGAAGGAAGCAAGGAGGAGAATGTGACCCTCCATGTCAAGGTGGGGAATTGACCACCTCAAGGGACGCCTACAAAGGTAGGTGTGAAGATGGAGAGTGGCCCACGAGATTGATGATCTCCAAATGCAATATCATAGCTTGGGGCCCACCTCCACAATAGAATTTTGAAGGCCAACAATGAGATCTTGCGTTTGGCCAAGAGGAGGACATTGGGTCCTCATGATGATGACAGAAGGAGCGCAAGTGCGGCCGAGGCCTCCGATTTTGATGAGGCCATCGTGAAATGGACTCGAGGAATCGAGAGTCGGGAGGCGAAGGGCGGCCGTGCGCCAAAGGTAGAAGGTGGCGAGAGCAAGGAGGGGAAAGCCCACCCTCACGGGGTCAACCTACCACGGTGGGTGACCACCTACCATTAGTCTGCCGGACTACGTGGTGAAACACACCTCTGTGTCGCGGACTACGGGGTGGCGTGCCAGTGGGGAGGCTGATGGGAGTCGGGAGGCTGGCCGAGGATGAAGGAGCCGGGGTCCGTGGTATACCCCTGGAGGAGGAGCAGCTGGGGTGGTGGGAGACAACCCCACCGGAGGAGACTAAGGACGGGTCCAGGCCCGTCGAGGAAGGGAGGGTGAGAAGTTCCCTCGCCCACGGATAAGGGAGGAGGAGGAGGAGACCAGCGAAGGCCGAGAGGAGTTAGTAGCAACATTGGTGAATGGGGAAGATTCTTTGAAGACATGCTATGATAGGTATGGACAAACCAGCAGGAGGAAGGAGCAAGAGGAACTCACCCCGAGACATCACCGATGGAGAGGAAGGAGAAGAAGGAGATAGACGGACTACCATGGTAGGTAGTCTACCGATGGTCTGCCGGACCGTGTGAGTCTTGATGAGCAGGACCGAGCGGAGGCTGGAGAAAAAGGCGCCTAGGTGCGGAGGGGCCGTGATGGAAGATAACAGACTTTAGGCGCCGCCCGAGATGGAGGAAGGGGATGGTACTTGCCCCACACATTAGGAAGGCGACAAGATCAAGGGGAAGGGCAAGAGCAAAAGGAGGCGAGGGAGCCAATCCCCAAGGGCCATGTCACCACCCAGTGATAAGGACTAAGAATGGTCAATGACCATAAATGAGCTTTGGGAGCAGGAAGGATAGGTGGTGTGTGACATCCTTCAAGGATGGTCTTAGGTGAAGTTACTAGAATAGAATTTACCAAGGATCGGACAATAGACTTAGGTGCGGACATTAAATCTTGGTAGGAAATAATAGAATTGGAAAAGGTGACTGCGGTAGGGTCACCAAGGGAGGTTGTATGTGGAAGGCCTCCTATAAGAGGAGGAGGATTTCACAAAGTAAAGTATCATGTCTTGCGCTTCCACGCTCATCGAGTCCTTTGCCATTACAGAGGAATTTCGTGCTGTGAGCCAACCGTCAGTAGAGGAAGTCGCGTGGTCTGAGTGCTTGGTGGAGGACTTGCTGCAAGTGCCTAAACGAGTTGCTCCCTTGTGAATGGTTCTTTGTGAAATTGCTTTGCTTTGGGTGTGTGGCAAATGCCCGAGAACTCTCGGCTTGAGGGTAGACTACAGGAAAGACTCCTGGAGGTTCTCATTGTCAGTGTCAAACTCATAGCAACCGCCCAAGGAAGAACTTCTTGGTGGAGGCGGACCCAGGGTTGTAAGGGCGAGTCGAAACCAAGAAGCCCGAATCGAGGTTAGAATAGGAGGAAGAGGATGAGGAGATGAGAAGATGAGTAGAGGATTAGAGGTGTAGGTGTTAGTGGAAGGCCACAGGCGAGCCTAAGGGACGAATCCCAACTGCAAGTAAAGCGCTCCACAGGTGGAGAAGTTTGGTCTTAGAAGTAGGGACGAAATCGCGGTGTGAACGGGGGTCCCACAGGCGCCGTGGTAGGCTCCTTCCTTGGCGGGACACACCAATTGTGTTGTGTCGTTGTAGGTGAAGTTTGGTCTTAGAAGTAGGGACGAAATCGCGGTGTGAACGGGGGTCCCACAGGCGCCGTGGTAGGCTCCTTTCTTGGCGAGGACCCAGGTTTTGTCGTTGTGGGTCGAGGGTTGGCGATTTTCGAGCGGTGCAGTCACAGAGGGAGAGTAGTGGGCGCCTTGCTTGTTGAGAAGGTGAGAGTTGTGCGGTGGCGATTGGTGACCAAGGCCTCGAACTTTCACACAAGTCTCATGGGACGAAACCCAACGTCTGACGGCAGTGGGATAAGTGTGGCCGCTATAGTGGGAGGACACAGGGAGTGCCCAGTTCTCCCCTACCATGCTTGGTCTCACTCACAGCCCCCTCCTTGTCCAAGTGGGGTGAGGGAATTTCTCACCCTTCTCACTGTCTTCGGGCCATACCCGTCTTTGGTCTCCTCCGGTGGCATTGCTCCCTCAACCACCTTATCATCTATCTTAGGGGGCATGTTGTTGGATCCCCTGCCCTTCCATCCTCAATCAGGCCATGGCTGGCTCCTCCTGGGGTCCTTGCCTACCCTGTAGTCTCAGCGGACTACCGGCGTGGTGGCGACCTACGGTAGTCTGGCAGACTACCGTGGTAGGGTGGTCACCTACCGTGGTAGGGTGACCCCCTACCTTGCTTCTGCGCCATCTCCTTCCTTCGCGAGGACTCATCCTCCTCTCCTTCACTTGTGGAACAAGTGACCTCCTTCTCCACACTTATGTTGGTAGGTTGAGCTCCTCTTTGTGATTTTTCATTCTCCTAGGGAGACAACCTCCTCCTTAACATCTCTTGCGGGGGCCAAAGTACTTGCCTCCCCTACCATCGCTCTTCCCTCAATAGCACTTGCATCCATTGCCTCCTTCGACAGACCTACGCCGGTAGGCTGCCTGCCTACGCCGGTAGGCTGCCTCCCTACCGTGGTAGGTTGCCTTCTTCCCTCCTGTTTCCTTATGGCACTATGGGCTCCTCTCGCCATTTCTTCTCCAAACTCCTCGGAGTCCATATCGCTTGTGACCTCATCAAAATCTAAGGCCCCTGGCTTAATCTGCACGAGGGCCTCCCTATCATCATCGTGTGGCCCAAGCATCCTCCTCTTCACAATTATTGTAGGCCTCCACACACCATGCCATCGCCCAATATTTTTGGCAATGGGTTTACACTCCAAACTACCACCATGCGCTTCATGAGTTGGGGTTTCTTGGCCTTCAGAAACCCTTCACGGCATCCACACCTGGCTTCCTCCGGAACCAGCCTCATCCTTGCAGCTTGGCTCTTAGCAATCCCATGAGGAGAACAAACACCAAGCTAAGCACCAAGAACACTAAGGACATCCCTCTTAGAAGAAATTCACTCTCAAAACCAAGCCAAGGCACACAAGACCCAAGAAATTGGTGCCACAAGAAAAGAGAACACCAAGAGGAGATGGCGGCATCACTCTTAAGAAGGCACACACAGTGAGGCGCACACACAAGCTCTAGCTCACTCCCTCTGCACTTTTACAGCGCTCCGGTCTTCTCATGACAATTATAGCAACAGAGCTCCTAAATTGCAGCCATAGATTTGAGTGGTTGCAAGCATGTGGCCATATCCCATCCATTATTTGACCAGCCATAACCTCTAATTTCTATCGTAGCCATCAATCCCCACCATGAATCTAAGGATCCTTTCCATCCATCTTGCACAAATTCAAGACCCTAGTTGGTTTGCACCAAGAAGGCTCTTAAGTCATCAATCCTTCAGCTCTTGTGCAAGAGCAACATTCCCTGCATCTCCTTGGCCTAAGCTCCCATAGAGACCATCCTACCATCAAAACCCAAGGAAAAGCTCAATCCTCAGCCTCCAAAATCCGTGGCTGCGCCTGCAACTCCCTACTAAGAACTTTCCCAATCAGCTCCCGTGTGTCTTTTGCAAATATAAGCTCATACTCCTCACAAAAGGCACCCCATCCATAGTCTTGATCCACCCATAGGACGCTTAACTCGGAGTTCTTATCCCCATATCCAACACACCAAGTTCCTTGTGCATTTTTATACATTTTACTCATTCATTATTGAACTCCTCACCAAGCTCCTTCTCCACATTTCTCCTTAGCGAACTCCTTGACCAACTCTCGAATCAGCCTTGCTGCCCAATTCTCCTCGCCACCACAACGACCTCCCTTCACACCTACTTGCAGCCCAAGCTGAATTTTGCCTTCATGATGCACCCCATTGCGATTCCTTCACCATATTGCAGCCCATCGCAATACCTTCCTGGTGTGCCACCTCCATCTTGCAGCCCGCAAATTCAGCTTGCCATGAGAGCTCTACCATGGCCTCTCCTAGTTCGACTGCGGCCCTATCATGCCATCCTCACATCATTACTCCTTGCAAGTACTTCCACATGCTTGGCCGCCATGGCCTCCTCTTGCAAATGACTAGCATTTGGTGCACCATAACTTCATCTCTTCTCTATCTTCTTCATCCTTCTTGGCCTTCACCGCAACATGTGCTAGGCACTCCAATTCCCTTCCTGCTGTGGGCTGCCTACCTACCAACGAGGGCTGCCTACCTACGGTCTTTGGGTACCCAGCTATAGTGGGTACCCCACTCACTGTCGTGTTGTTCCTATCACGGTAGGGTGTGCACCTACCATGGTAGGCGTCTCCCTATACACCATTTGGCCCTATCCGCCTGCATCTCTTGAGCTCCTCTGGGGCTCGCTCATGGAGGTTTCCTCCTCCTCGGCGGCAACCCCTCGGGTTCTACCCTTCCTCCTCTTCCTTGAGTCCTCCAGCCTTGATCTTTGCGGTCGATGCTTGTCCTCCAGTGTCATAAAAGGCAATGGTCTTTCCATGCTTGGCCCGAGATGGACAATCTTGAATGGATGCCAAGAACCTTCCAGCTCCTTGCAATTTCCACACACACCCGGCCTTGACCTCGCCCTTGCTCACAATTCCTAGCTCTTATACCCTTGCTTTTCCATACGAGTTTCCAATTCTTTGTGATTTGAAAGAAGGAATTCTCTAAGGTTCCAGTTCTTACATCTTCTCCAGCAAGTTGAGAGTCCCTTCTCCATAATTTCTCTTCAATTTTGACATGCCTTGCTCTTCCCAACACTCCTTTGGGCTTGGGCAAGCATTGCCTTCTTCCTTCCACCCGGCCCTTTCCTTCCTTCTTCTCTTGTTGCACCCCTACTTGTCTTGCCTATTTTCCTCCTCGCTGCCTAGCTTGCACCTCTTCTCTATCCACCTGCAGGTACGTACATCATCTTGTGGGGCTCTTCTGACTCTTGGTGTGGCGGCGCCTTCCTGCAGTGTTGGCGCTTCCTCACCTTCAAGTTGTGACCTCCTACACACATGCAGTGATTATAAAGATAACTTGGGGTTAGGAATGGTAACTACCAATCTACTCGCCCTTGGATATGCACCACGTGGCACCTTTTCTGTTGATTGGAGTTTCCAATTCCTCTTATACTAAGATACTATTTCCCCTAGTTTCCTAACGGCCCAATCTAGCTTTTAATTTCCTATTCGACCCATTTATCTAGTCCACTATTGGTGGGCATATAGTGGATATCTCCTATCCTAATTTCCCTTTTAGCCGAGACGCCTTGACCTACCCAGTCCGCCTTCCTCGACCTACCGGTGTGGTCACGGCGTGCCACCTACCGCTTCCTCCTCTCGCCTTCCTATCTCGCCCAAGGGTCATTTTGACCCGTTTCTTTTCCTTGAGATATCCTCTCTGCCTCCCTAACAGTATCCTACAACTCCAGCTTTAAGGATTTCAGAAAATTCCCTA
This sequence comes from Anthoceros angustus, assembly GCA_010909165.1. NCBI lineage: Eukaryota > Viridiplantae > Streptophyta > Anthocerotopsida > Anthocerotales > Anthocerotaceae > Anthoceros > Anthoceros angustus. Next base: position 868,652 of record VJWM01000063.1, on the reverse strand, counting down.
GCATGATCCCCTTCAATCGTCTTTAGCCAAAAAAAATCAAGTTCGTTCTTCCTCCGGCTCTTTTGGGCTGGTTGCCCAAACTTTTGCGTTCCACACCACCGCTAGGATGCCGATTCTCTATTTCATTAACCTACAACAATGTTTTTTAACTCTTCATAAAGTAATACCTTCTTCGGACACAGAGCAGCGCCCATTGAGCCTATTTTAATTTGTTTATTATGAAAGTGATTTTACTCCTTCATATGAGGATGGTCATATTTGTAAAAGTAGCTTGTATTTATAATGTATATCTACTATGATTTAGACTTTCTTGTGATGCCAAAATTTATATATGCGTAAAATCATGTTTCCATCAATAGCTCCTACTGTGTAGTTAATGGCGATGGGAGCAACTCTACTGCTGCTACCAATGCCGGGTTTGTAGTTAATAGCATGGCTTCAACTTGGGTTGCTATGCATCAATCCTCTAAGTGTAAGGAGGATGAAGGATGGCGAAGTAGTATCGAGGGGCGATTTGCCCATGGAAATCGGAGGAAGAAATGGAGCCCAAGGCTTAGTAATGGTAACGGGTGCCAACTCAAAGTGCGAGCAATGCTCCAAGGAATCGAGAAACATGGGCGATAGTAGGCAGTCAATTTTTTGGGGTAGCAAGTGGTAATGGGGCAACAAATGGTAATGCCTCTTATGATAGCAAGAGGAAGCCTGCCAACAAGCAGACACTGGGTCTAAGCTTGGAGGCCCCGAGAAGCGTCATACTCAAAAGTACTCACTGTGGTGAGTCTCCTTTGGATGAGCCCAAGGCCAAGGGTGCTACCGTGGTGAAGATGTCTCAAAATTGTGTCCTTCAAGAAACTAATGATGCCGGAACTCACCGCCACTTAGAGTCGGAACTTCATATAAGGATGCAAGACTTGCACTTCACGCTCAAGTGAGGCCTCCATGCTGGTAGTAAGCTAAAGGACACAGATAGCGAGCCTCTTCCACATCAACAGGCTGAAAGTGCTAATGTGGTGAAGAATGTAAGTCAGGATGAGGCGGGACGTCATGACAAAGTGAACGGAGTAGAAAAAAATGTCATTGTTCATGGGAAGAGGTGGGCCGATGTGGGCGACAAACCTCCTGTGTTAGGGGAGAGAATTATGAACGGAATCTCCAACAAGGTTGTTCAGGCTAGTGAAAATGGTCACAAGACAAAGCTGAATAATGGAGTGGACCGGCATAGCCACAAACATAATGGAGTGTTCAAGGGGTTTGCGAAAATGAAGGGTGGATCCAAGGCACGTGAAGAGAAGAAGCAAATGCCCAAAGTGGGCGGATCTCCGCCAAGGTCTATGATAATGGTCAAGCACCGGCTTGCAAAGCGTCATAGTGACGATGTATCGGGCAATTGAGACAAATTTCTATGGTGAAGGGAGTTGTCCAAAATGGTGGCGTGGCCTCATAGTGGATAGTAATGGTCATCATGTCATTGAGGCGAGCATGAGCCATGCATCTACCCCAAGCACTGAGGATGCGACAAGCAACAGTGGTGAGTGGAATATCACGTTTGGTACTATAGCTGAATGTGACATAAAGGCATTAGTTGAGAATACAAGTTCAGGAGATGGTGAAAGGAGTTATAGCCCTAAAGCGATCGGTGAAAGTAAGGAACATGTTAAACCTTCCGCAGAGATTGGTTCAAATAGTATAAACGATGTTGAGGGGCAATTTCTTGCAAAGGCAATTCCAGATAGTGGGGGCAACCACATTTCTGAACAGATTTGTGAGAAGGAGGAGACATATATTACCTCAGAGAGATATCTTGGTGCGCAACAATCGTGGAGGAAGAAAAATAGTCAACTGAGATCGCACCTAACCGCTGCGCGACAATAAAACTTCTCGCTTGGCTCTACCTTTCACTCCTCCATCTACCGTGACTCTATTCTAAGATCGGCTTTCCACGCCATGTGACAACTTACTCCTGTGCAAGGTGGCCTTGCCTCCCAACTGCCACCTCCTCGATCGCAGCTTGACCCCTCTTTTCTCAAGTGTTCAGCTAGTGGTGGTGTCGACAAGGCAAGGGTCTTGGGCGGAAGAGGGTGATCATGAACCCTAACGCCATGGAATACATCCCAAGGTCAAAGAGGCCCTTGTTGTCCCTTTAAGGATGCTGAATTGGTGAGGCAAAGATAACTGCGAAGGTGTTGGAACGAGAATGATGGCAAAGATCTCCAGTAGGAATTCCACATCGTACAAAGATCCATTCGCCATGTTTAACAGATTATTAGAGAGTGGAATGTTTGACAGATATTAGAAAGTTTGCGCAATGTTTGACAGATCATTAGAAAGTTTGTGCAATGTTTGACAGATCATTAGAAATTTTGTGCAATGTTTGGCAGATTATTAGAAAGTGCAATGTTTGACAGATTATTAGAAAGTGCAGCACGTTCCTGGTCTCCAAGCTAACAAACATCTTCTCGACGCGATTAAAAGATAAAACACCCACCAAACACAACACGAGGCTCCTGTAGCACAATAATAACACTCACCAAACACAATACGAGATCCCAAGTAGCACAATATTAGCCCCAAGTAGTTCGTTGCTTTCTTCTTTTCTCTTTTAAGAAATGACCGGATTTTATCTCGAAATCCTAAATACCCAAAACTTCTCATGACTTGACAACGGCCCGCGATTTTATCCTGCCTCCGAAATACATACTCAAAAGGCCCCATCTACCTATACATCGATACCGCAAAGTGAAGGCCTAACCCACGATGGTACGATCGCGTTGCCTCGGCCAAACGCCTAACCATTGCACCTTTTTGTGCTAGAGACGTGCTATGGTTTGGGTTTTGTATGGCAAAAATCATGTGCGTGTTGAGCAAAAATCTTGGGTACAAAAGGTATCCAACTCAATGGAACTAAGAGACTGCGTGATGATATACCATGTGATACTAAGTGCTCCAATTCGAACCATGCCAAGACTTGTGACATTAGTTCCTACCATCTTGAACCATGGCCATGTTACAATTTAAGGGCATAATTACTAATTGAGCCACTACATATTCATTTTCTTAAAGACTATGAGGAGGGCGCCTGGCCGGCCGGGCGCCCAAGAGGGCAGGTCCTGGGTGGCGCCGACGCCATGGGCGGGGAAGGGGAGGCGCCGCCGCCTCCTCCTCGCACTACCAAATTTTATGCCCGATGGGGAAGGCGACGAGGGCGCCGCCTCCCTCCGTGCCCATTGTGGCCTCCCTTCCACGCACCCCTATGTTTTTGCACTTCCATCGAAAATTCACTAGGCTAACCTTAGAAGCAACCTTGGAATGAAGGCTAACCTTAGAAGTAAAATGAAATCGAAAGCCAAGATTTGGTCGAGTGTAGAGGTACTCCTCCAAAAACATCCGTATGCTGGACAAAAAAGCGATAAGGGATAAGCTCAGAAGGCGTGGTTTAATACAACCTGCGAAATCAAAGTGTCAAGATAATGATGACAATGGAGGAGAAGTTGGACCAAGTGATGATAAGGATTGAACTCGGGATGAGTGAAACTGAATCTCGCTTTTTTCCCGGTCCCAGAGTTAATGTTGTAAGTCTCCGATGTTCTGCTAGGAAATACGTCTGCGGGCTTTTGTGGTGTCATAACAAAACCACATTTTCCTCCCAAAACCGAGTTTACAGCCCTTCCGGCAGAACGGCCTTCCTCACCGCCTACTTTGCATTATTCCCGTAGGTTCGAGTTTGCATCACCATTCGGACGATTGCCGGATGGAAAGTAGTAACTTTACCGGGTGACACCTTTTTTCGAAATGCCGCAATGCCTTCAAAACGCTATTTTAGGACCCATCAAAAACCCCCTTCAGAGATTATTTGCGGAAAACCCCCTTCGAGATTATTCACCCCCTTCAAAAATTATCATGTTATTATTATGTGTGTGATGTCAGTACGGAGAAGGCATACAGGCTAGGTTGAAATACAACCCATCTCTAGGTACATACACCCCTGAATATGACATGAGACGGCTGCGGTTTACATATTATATAACCAGATTGCTCTACTTGTGTTTATGTGTAGTTTTTGCACCTAAGGACCGCTTTTTCCAAAAGGCTTTGTTTTTGCAACTAGCTTTCCCTTCATTCTATGCTCCATATTGACATGTATTATTATACACAAGAAAAAGTACAAGAGCTTGAGCTATTGGCAAAAGAACGTGTTGAAGTTGCAGCGTCAAGCCCGATCCCAAAACCCAACTCCAGTGTCTCAGCTCGGTTGCTTGTACACACGATGCAATCCATAACCCTTCACGCAGCTCCAGCGCCTCGACGAAACGCCACGCACCAAGACGTATATGTGAAAGGAAGCTTTGAAGTCGGAGATTAAGAGGGGAGATCTAAGTGGTACAATTCATATAAGTACAAGACAAGCATTTAGTGACCTTTGTATTGTACATATCTTTGTTCATTTGTAGTAAAACGTACCCCAAGGGACTAGTCTACGAGCATTCATTGGGAGACGACGGGCTACATGGAGGCTTGATGTTATATTTCGTGAGTATTATTTGTTTTTAACACCAAAACGTTTAAGCGTGTTTGGGTATCTACTTGTTTTAAAATATTTACAAGGATATTTATTTACTATTTGTCCTATTTTCCAATTATAAACAATAGGGCAAGGTGCTCCAAGCCAAATGCAATTTTTCTCATCTCAATGCAATAATAGATGAAAACAATGAGCTATTAGAAACACCCTAGGTTTGTTTTCCAACAGACAGCCCTTCCATGCATGTTTTAGTGAATTCATTCTAAACCTAAACTCATATAGCAACACACCACCATATGCGTAGATTGAGCTTCCACAAAATATGCCACTACTGAGCGGTTGATAACAAAAAAGGAACATGGAGGGATCTCAATATCAAGGTATGGTGTACCATTCTCATCACCGGTTTTTATGGTGGTTCACGAAATGTTTTCCGCGACATACGACGGAAAGCTTGTATGTCACACACTTGGTGACATCGGCCACGCAGCCATCCCGCGTGTATTGTTCAGATGTGTGATACGCATCTTTATGCATAGAAGATGCCGAAGGATTGATGCGCATAACAGAGGAAAATAATGTTGACACACACAACTCACGCCATGATGAGATTGGTACGCCATACCGAGGTGCTTCACAACATCTAAACGGGTTTACAATTGACCCAATAACCATACACACATCAGAACTAGAGGCCTCCTATGTCTGTCGCGACTGCTGTTGGGAGGCCACACATTGTGGTCCCATGGGCCATAAACAGCCACAACCTGCGGTTAGGCCTCTCAGGGTGGGTTCACACCGGACCCTCATGTCAAGAGCCGTACTAGGACTTGGTCTAAACCATGTCATGGTGGCCATTTACGGTCCTCGCCGCTTCACACGGACTTGGCCTAAACCATGTCATGGTGGCCATTTGCGCCTCGGTTTCACACCGACGAGTGGGCCACCCTTACTTTCACTTATTGATAAATAAAGTGAAATGTCTTAGGCAAGAGGAGGTGAAAAGGACCCTTCCTTCGCACCAACACATTCATACCATCTTCTAGAGTCATTATATTTTGTCTTCCACCCGCTTCTTGCGGCCTTCTCTAGTTTGAGTTTATTTTAGGTTGTTAGATTTTCTATTTAAATACATTTTATCATGTTATCCAAGATGGATCCACATACTAGGCATTTATGGATGTGTTTTATTATTGGGCTTATGTTATATATTACTTTGGAGCTTTGGAGTACACATCATCCATGTGAATGGATTTGTTTTCGCACATCCATTATGATCGGAGTCCAGCTTGTGTTTGAGTGATCTCCATAATGCTTCATTAGAGATTTAGCATTCGGATCCAAGACGATTCAATTCAAGATGGATGCAGCGGGACGCATGATGCCGAACACATTCGTCCACTCGAGCAACAAAGAGGCAATCCAGCTCTATCTCCTCATAATCCTATGCCATGCCTCCATCTTGGTAGGCCACACAACTCATACCTTCAAACCGCTAGATCCGGGGGCGGAACCCTAAAGTGTGTGGGAGCAAGGAGGCATGGAGCCGCATAAAAGTAGCATGGTAACCAGCGAAAGAAGAAAAGTGCGGTTGTAAGGTCTACAAATTTGAATTCTATAACGTGATTTTTGCCCTATACAGTAATACAATGCAATGATGCGCCACTAATCTCTACTCAATGTAAGACATCTACATCTAGATTATGAAAGTGATAGCTATGTTATCATATGCTTTAGACGCTAGGATGCCAAAATTTCTATTTCATTAATGTTTCCATCAACGGTTGATATGTATGGCCATGAAACCACGAAATTTAGATTTTCATTAGATCCAAGACGCTTTTACACCCTTCAAAGTAGTGACTAGGAGCCATCACTATTCCTAAGGAGACCTTGTTCGATGAGAAGGGAAAAGGAAGTCATGGCACCAACCGCTTGTCGCATTACCTTCTCACTCGACATATGCTTGCAAGCCTATAATCAAGGTGAGGCCCATACCACGTTGACTGCTAATTACATATTGCTCTCTCAAGATGGGAAATGCTAATCCACAAGAGGGATGCATTGCTTAACATGGAATTGTAATAGGAAGCGCCAAGAAGGGAGAGAGGATAATACTACTTAAGGAGTCGTCCGAGGGCTAGTAAGGTCACTTGCTCCCACTATTATGTCTATTTTTGTCACATTAATCATAATTTGAATTAATATACAAAAATAAACAAATCATATTGTCTATATATGTGATATGGCCACATGTAAATTAATTCGCATTGAGTCTCCATATCCTATTGTCTATATATGTGATGTTGCCTAGGTGTAAATTTATTCGATCGAGTCTCTCGTGAAACTAGTTTGCCAATGAAACTAGTCCCTCTGTGCCTTTTTCTCTCTTCGTTCCTCTCATTTTTCGACAAGTCGTGATATCACCAACCAATGCAAAGAGGTGTGGCTTCAGGCGAGGCGAATGGCGTGTGTAGTTAATGGCGATGGGAGCAACTCTCGCTACCAATGCCGGGTTTGTAGTTAATAGCATGGCTTCGAACTTGAAGTCAGGTGCATCAATCCTCTGTCGTAAGGAGGATGAAGGATGGCGGAAGTAGTATCGTGAGGGGCGATTTGCCCATGGAAATCGGAGAAGAAATGGAGCCCAAGGCTTAGTAAATGGTAACGGGTGCCAACTCAAAGTGCGAGCAATGCTCCAAGGAATCGAGAAACATGGGTGATTGAGGCTCAATTTTTGGGGTAGCAAGTGGTAATGGGGCAACAAATGGTAATGCCTCTTATGATGGCAAGAGGAGAGTGCCTGCTTTCAACAGCACTGAAGCTTGAGGCCTCGAGGCAGCCACACTCAAAAGTACTGGTGGTGAGTCTCCTTTGGATGAGCCCAAGGCCAAGGGTGCTACTGTGGTGAAGACGGTGTCGAAAATTGTGTCCCTTCAAGAAACCCGAATGATGTTGAACTCGCTGCCACTTAGAGCGGAACTTCATATAGGATGCAGACTTGCACTTCACGCTCAAGTGAGGCCTCCGCATGCTGGTAGTAAGCTAAAGGACACAGATAGCGAGCCTCTTCCACATCAACAGTTGAAAGTGCTAATGTGGTGAAGAATGTAAGTCGATGAGGCGGACGTCATGACAAAGTGAACGCAGAGAAAAAATGTCATTGTTCATGGGAAGAGGTGGGCGATGTGGGCGACAAACCTCCGTGTTAGGGGAGAGAATTATGAATGGAATCTCCAACAAGGTTGTTCAAAAGTAGTGAAAATGGTCACAAGACAAAGCAAAGTAATGGAGTGGACCGGCATAGCCACAAACATAATGGAGTGTTCAAGGGTTTGCGAAATGAAGGGTGGATCCAAGGCACGTGAAGAGAAGAAGCAAATGCCCAAAGTGGGCGGATCTCCGCCAAGGTCTATGATAATGGTCAAGCACCGGGCTTGCAACCTCATAGTGACGATGTATCGGGCAATTGAGACCTTCTATGGTGAAGGAGTTGTCCAAAATGGTGGTGTGGCCTCATAGTGGATAGTAATGGTCATCATGTCATTGAGGCGAGCATGAGCCATGCATCTACCCCAAGCGAGGCTGCGACAAGCAACAGCAGTGAGTGGAATATCACGTTTGGTACTATAGCGAATGTGACATAAAGGCATTAGTTGAGAATACAAGTTCGAGATGGTGAAAGGAGTTATAGCCCTAAAGCCATCGGTGAAAGTAAGGAACATGTTAAACCTTCCGAGAGATTGGTTCAAATAGTATAAACGATGATGAGGGGCAATTTCTTGCAAAGGCAATTCCAGATAGTGGGGCAGCCACATTTCAATGATTTGTGAGAAGGAGGAGACATATATACCTCGAGAGATATCTTGGTGCGCCAATCGTGGAGGAAGCTGAAAATAGTCAACCCGAGATCGCACCTAACCGTCATGCGACAATAAAACTTTCGCGGCTCTACCTTTCACTCCTCCATCGGCCGTGACTCCTATTCTAAGACGGCTTTCCACCGCCATGTGACTTACTCCTGTGCAAGGTGGCCTTGCTCCTCCCAACTGCCACCGCCTCGATCGCAGCCTTGACCCCTCTTTTCTCAAGTGTTCACTAGTGGTGGTGTCGACAAGGCAAGGGTCTTGACGGAAGAGGGTGATCATGAACCCTAACGCCATGGAATACATCCCAAGGTCAAAGAGGCCCTTGTTGTCCCTTTAAGGATGCGGAATTGGTGAGGCAAAGCAAGAAGGTGTTGAACGAGAATGATGGCAAAGATCTCCGAGGGAATTCCACATCGCATAAAAGATCCATTCGCCATGTTTAATGATTATTAGAGAGTGCAATGTTTGATGATTATTAGAAAGTTTGTAATGTTTGATGATCATTAGAAAGTTTGTGCAATGTTTGATGATCATTAGAAAGTTTGTGCAATGTTTGGCAGATTATTAGAAAGTGCAATGTTTGACAGATTATTAGAAAGTGCACTGACGTTGCATTCAGCGGGTCTCCAAGCTAGCAAACATCTTCTCGACGCGATTAAAAGATAAAAACACCCACCAAACACAACACGAGGCTCCTGTGTAGCACAATAATAACACTCACCAAACACACACGAGATCCCAAGTAGCACAATATTAGCCCCAAGTAGTTCGTCGTTCTTCTTTTCTCTTTTAAGAAATGACGGATTTTATCTCGAAATCCTAAATACCCAAAACTTCTCATGACTTGACAACGGCCTGCGATTTTATCCGTCTTTGAAATACATACTCAAAAGGCCCCATCTACCTATACATCGATACCTGCAGAAAGTGAAGGCCTAACCCACGCTGTATGGTACGACTGTGCCAAGCCTCCGGCTTTCAAACACCTAACCATTGCACCTTTTCTGTGCTAGAGACGTGCTATGGTTTGGGTTTTGTATGGCAAAATCATGTGCGTGTTGAGCAAAAATCTTGGGTACAAAAAGGTATCCAACTCAATGGAACAAAGAGACCTGCTCTGATGATATACCATGTGACACTAAGTGCTCACGGTCCTAGGCCAGACATAGATTTGCAGGCGACCTCTTGCGTGCTGGAATTTACTAGGGGTCTCCCCTCACCAGCCTGACGCACCGTCGCTGCGACCACAACGCCGCTTCCTCACCGTTCGAACGCTACCCAGCTGCAACCTCAACAAAGAAAGGCTTGGGCCCCGCCCTTGCCCTGGTCACCGCAACTCAAGACCCTACCAGACACCATGCACCCTCACGCGGTCAGCACGCATGCTTGCGTAGCAAACAAGCACACACAGGTCAGGAGAGCAAGGCATGACATTTCATTATGGGAGCTCCTCCCCCTCTTATAGGAGCTCCCCCAAACCCTAGCATTAATTAAGTCTGGTGGGGTAGGGGTTTGCTTACGGTTTTTAAGTAGGTGGCCTCTTAAAAGGTTCTTAACCTACCTCCTAACAATCCCACTAACCCCCCTAGGGGTCTTAATGACCCCTTCACTCCCCTACCAACTATCCTCCTACTTCTTCTTGGGCATTGGCATGGCCAGACGCCTTGCCACCGTCTTCCTCCTCTTCGCTGGGGGACTGTTCCCCGTCCGGATCTCTTCACTCGTCGTCGCGACAGGAGCCTTCACACCCCCCGCAATGCCGACCGCTGATGAAGCCGAACGCCGCCTCTTGCGTGGCGCCTTGCAAAGGCACCGCCTCTCAGCATGTATTGCCGCCGCAATTACCTCAGGCGGTTGGTGCAACGCCTGTCCTGCCGCCAGACACCCCCACCAACTCTACCGGCTGGTTGGAAATCTCCTCCTCTTCCATTGGCTCCTCCCACACTGAGCCTTCAGATCCATTCGCCTCCAGTCCCGAATCTCCGTCGAGGGTCGCAATTCTTCCAAAATCTCCCTGTCGTCATCATGGGGACCCATCAACTTCCTTGTCAATAAGGAACGCATCTCCTTGGCGAACTTGTTGACCCTGGCATGTAAGTGGACCTGCATCTCTTGGCCCTTCAAACAAATCTCATCAAATTCCTCAGGCCATTCTCCTGAGGCTAACTTGCTACGCAAAGCATCCCTCTCAAGTGTCACCTCACTCAAACGAAGCTGTAAGGTAACATTTTCGGCTGCATCTCCTTCCATGCCTCCAAGATCCCTTGCGCCATACATATGAAGCGTTGCTTCTGACGACCAAAGATGCGATGCATCATCCCGGTGGCCACCTCTTCCTTCCACCGCTGGTCACCTCCGTTGCTTGCCAGCTCCTCACGCTCCTTGCTCCATGTGGCTGTCCTCCTCCGGCTCCTTGAGCTTGGCCTCGATTCTTCATTCTTGGCTTGGCGGCCTCGGCCTCACAGTCTTGATCGTCCCTCTCCTTCTCGGCTGAAGGCTGTTCTTCTTGCCACTCCTTCCCACATCGGACGGTCTCCTCAATTTTACGATTGAGGTAGCCACTTCCTTCATTCGCTCCCTACTTTCTTGTCTCGGCCTCTTCTTCAATCTTGAGCCCCAACCTTCTCTCCAGGTCAACTAGGCCCCTTTGCCGCCATCTCCTTGATAGCCTTACTATCCTTCTCCCCACGGTGGGGCAATCGCTTGGTCATCACGGCGGCTCTCACCTCCAACTCCTCTACTTCCGTAAGGCCCGCTTCACTAATGGAGTGTCAATTAGGCGGCGGATGGTGAGCGGATCCTTCAAAGCCTTTGTCTTCTCATTCCCTCACAGGGTCGACTCTGCCTTTCTCTTGGTGGCGGTCTCTCCATCTCTGTCGATGTTGGGTGGGACTCTGTGACTGGCCATCTCCGGTGGGTTAGTTCCACCACCGCTCCATGGGGTTGCCTCATGCACATGGTGGCACGCCACCTCTTCCTTTGTGCCTTGTCTCCCACAGATGACAGGCACTTCTTCTTCCTTGGCGTCAGACGCCGGGGTGGTCTCATCATCCAAGATCACCACTTGAGGTGAAGCACTCCCTTGCTCCACCTTGGGTTCCTCCTCTGCCTTCTTCACCTTCTTAGGGAGAGGGACCCCTGTACCATCCCTCGGAGGGACCACTTCAAACGGCTGGTAAGACTCCTCCAGCTCTTCTTCATAACCCATGTGTACCGCACTGGGTAAGTACTCAAATGGTTTGCCTCGCCCCTCATTGTCCACAATGTTTGGCCTCGTGACTTGTCTCGGTGATGCTCATAGGCGTCGACATGGTTGTCCCCAGTCGGTGAGCTCCTTGCTTGACTTCCACATAAAATGAAAGAACGATCAAGTAGGTGGTTTGTCAGCAGTCAGCCCCAAAACTATCCTTGTAAAAAGCTTCCACTTGCGGTCAGCAATCTTATCTGTCCTCCACCCATTTCGCCTTCGCCCACCTCCGATGAGCATGCCGAGCTTCCTTGAGAAGGTCACCAACGCTCTTTTCCATCTTCATTCCTCTCGGTGGAGCCACACCATCACTTTCGCCTCGGCCTCCCATATACCTTGCGAATGGCTGGATACCCATCCTTCTGGACCGTCCGCACGTTACTTTGGATCTCGTCTGCAACGTTACTTTCTTCCATGTTGTGATGAACCTTGTCATTCAAATGGTCATACCTTTTGTTTTTTCAAATCTGTGCTGTGAAGGGAATAAAGATCATATATTTCCTTTTTGTACCTAGTAACATAGATGGGTGATGTTACCTACACCATTACATCGTCAAAAACAAGAAAAAGAAAAAGGATGGTGTAGGTTGGAGTTCTATGCTCCATGAAGAGTCGACCGAATGATTTCGGATGTGTGAAACCGGGCACCGAAGGTAGACAATTTGGAGAGCCGACGTGCCATTCGCCAGTGGAAATCCGATAGGGGTGACTCAAGAGGTCGATGTGCCACCCGCCAGTGGAAATCCGATGGGGGTGACTCAAGAGGTCGATGTGCCTTCATGAAATACAGATATCTGCTCGAAAAATTTTCTGTCTCGCCCCGTCGCTCTGAAATTGCTTGTCCGCTCTTCTGAATCTGAAGATGAACGTGCCGCAAAGAGAAGGTTCTATGACATGGGCTGCGAAACGTGGTTGCTGTGTTGAGATCGCGGCAGCACTTCAGAGAAGCTGGTGCTGCGTAAAGGGTTATGGACTGCATCGTGTGCGAGCAACCCAGCTGAGAAACTGGAGCTGGGTTTTGGGATCAGGCTTCACGCTGCAGCTTCAACACATGCTTCTGCCAATCATGGCTGCGTAGCCCGTTGCAAGTCACACACACGGAAGGCGACAGGCCCTCTTGTGGCAACAGCTTTTCTGGACCCGACAAGGGAGAATCAGTTGGATGACAGGTGCTCTAGGAAGGGCTCAGCGTGGGTGGATTTCAAAAGGGGACTAGGGGCTGAAACCGTGACTCGACTATGTCAGCAGGGGCAGCTCACTAAGGCTGTCGAGGCTCTGGGAGTCGTGGTGCAGATAGGCTACGGTGTTTCTCAGTCTGTCTTCTACACTGTATTCAAAGAATGTGTCGATAGTAAGCATCTGGTTCTGGGTCGCTGAGTGCATGCTCTCATTGTGTGGGGGCATGAGCCGGACACGTTCTTAGCAATCACATCCTGCGGATGTATGCTTCCCATGCCAGGTTGCAAGAAGCCATGGATGTGTTTACCGTGGCTGCCAAGCCAGATGCCTTCATGTGGTCTTCCATAATTTTCTGCACATGTTACACACGGACAAGATAAGAGGGCTATTCAGCTGTATCATCAGATGCGCTGGTCAGGTGAAGCCGGACGGTCATGTGTTTGTAGCAGCCTCCAGGCCTGTGCCAAGGGAGCAGACTTACAGTCTGGGCTGCAAGTAGGTGGTTGTCAGCGGTCGAAAACTATCCTTGTAAAAGCTTCCACTTGCGGTCGGCAATCTTATCAGTCCTCCAGCCATTTCGCGTCTTCGCGTCCACCCCTCTGATGAGCATGCTGAGAGCTTCCTTGAGAAGGTCAGCCACCACTGCTCTTTTTCCATCTTCATTCCTCTCGGTGGGAGCCACACCATCACTTTCGCTCCCAGGCCTCCCATATACCTTGCGAATGTGCTGGACAGTCCATCCCTTCGGATCTGTCCGCACGTTACTTTGGATCTGTCCGCAAGTGAACGTTACTTTCTTCCATGTTGTGATGAACCTTGTCATTCAAATGGTCGTCATACCTTTTGTTTTTTCAAATCTGTGCTGTGAAGGGAATAAAGATCATATATTTCCTTTTTGTACCTAGTAACATAGATGGGTGATGTTACCTACACCATTACATCGTCAAAAACAAGAAAAAGAAAAAGGATGGTGTAGGTTGGAGTTCTATGCTCCATGAAGAGTCGACCGAATGATTTCGGATGTGTGAAACCGGGCACCGAAGGTAGACAATTTGAGAGCCGACGTGCCATTCGCCAGTGGAAATCCGATAGGGGTGACTCAAGAGGTCGATGTGCCACCCGCCAGTGGAAATCCGATGGGGGTGACTCAAGAGGTCGATGTGCCTTCATGAAATACAGATATCTGCTCGAAAAATTTTCTGTCTCGCCCCGTCGCTCTGAAATTGCTTGTCCGCTCTTCTGAATCTGAAGATGAACGTGCCGCAAAGAGAAGGTTCTATGACATGGGCTGCGAAACGTGGTTGCTGTGTTGAGATCGCGGCAGCAGCACTTCAGAGAAGCTGGTGCTGCGTAAAGGGTTATGGACTGCATCGTGTGTGCGAGCAACCCAGCTGAGAAACTGGAGCTGGGTTTTGGGATCAGGCTTCACGCTGCAGCTTCAACACATGCTTCTGCCAATCATGGCTGCGTAGCCCGTTGCAAGTCACACACACGGAAGGCGACAGGCCCTCTTGTGGCAACAGCTTTTCTGGACCCGACAAGGGAGAATCAGTTGGATGACAGGTGCTCTAGGAAGGGCTCAGCGTGGGTGGATTTCAAAAGGGGACTAGGGGCTGAAACCGTGACTCGACTATGTCAGCAGGGGCAGCTCACTAAGGCTGTCGAGGCTCTGGGAGTCGTGGTGCAGATAGGCTACGGTGTTTCTCAGTCTGTCTTCTACACTGTATTCAAAGAATGTGTCGATAGTAAGCATCTGGTTCTGGGTCGCCGAGTGCATGCTCTCATTGTGAAAGGGGGGTACGAGCCGGACACGTTCTTGTGCAATCACATCCTGCGGATGTATGCTTCCCATGCCAGGTTGCAAGAAGCCATGGATGTGTTTACCGTGGCTGCCAAGCCAGATGCCTTCATGTGGTCTTCCATAATTTCTGCACATGTTACACACGGACAAGATAAGAGGGCTATTCAGCTGTATCATCAGATGCGCTGGTCAGGTGTGAAGCCGGACGGTCATGTGTTTGTAGCAGCCCTCCAGGCCTGTGCCAAGGGAGCAGACTTACAGTCTGGGCTGCAAGTGCATGCTGATGTGCTGGCTAGTGGCGTCCAGCCTGATTTGTTTGTTTGTAGTGGCTTGGTGGACATGTATGCAAAGTGTGGCAGCTTGGAAAATGCTCAGAGGGTGTTTGACGGGCTTCCCCAAAAAAATGTTGTGACCTGGAATGCCATGATAGGAGGGTATGCTCAGCAGGGCATGGGTCAGGAAGCCTTTCGTTTGCACTGTGCCATGCAACAAGAAAGCATGGCCGCACCCAATTCTGTGACATTTGCCTGCCTTTTGCAGGCATGTGCGAGTGTGGGCCCCTCGGCTTTGGAGAAGGGGAAGCAGCTTCATAACCAGCTTAGAGTACGAGGACTTCAAGCTGATGTCTTTGCAGCCAGCAGTTTGGTGAATATGTATGCAAAGTGTGGCAACATAGAGGATGCTCGAAGCTTGTTTGACAGACTTGGTGAGAAAAATGTGGTGACATGGAATACCATGATAGCAGCATATGCCCAGCAGGGCATGGGGCAGGAAGCACTGCTTCTCTACACGGCTATGCAGGAAGAAAGCACTGTTGCACCCGATTCTGTGACATTTCTCTGCCTGCTTCAGGCATGTGCAAGTGTGGGTACCCCAGCTTTGGAGAAGGGGAAGCAGCTTCATGCACTGGTTCGAGAACGAGGACTTTTAGAGGATTTGTTTGTAGCAAACAGCTTGGTAGACATGTATGCCAAGTGTGGCAGCCTCGAGGACGCTAAACTTGTGTTTGACAGCCTGGCTGTGAAAAATGTCGTGACTTGGAATGCCATGATAGGAGGATATTCTCAGCAGGGCATGGGACAGGAGGCCCTGCAGCTTCACAGGGTGATGCAGGACGAAAGCATGGTTGCACCTGATTCTGGGACAGTTGTGTGCCTCCTGCAGGCATGTGCAAGCGTGGCGGCGTTGAATGTGGGAAGGCAGCTTCATGCACAGATTGAAGATCAGGGGCTTCAAGCTGACCTCACCGTGGGCAACAGTTTGATCAACATGTATGCAAAATCGGGGAGCATGGTAGATGCACAGCAGGTGTTTGATGCGTTACCCAAAAGAAGTGTAGTCACCTGGAGTGCACTCATTGCTGGATACACTCGCCAGGGAGATAGTGAGCAGGTCTTTGGCTTGCTTCGCAGAATGAGAGAGGATGATATACAGCCAGACAGCATCACTTTCCTGAGTGTACTAACGGTATGTAGTCATACAGGTCTGGTAGACAAGGGACGAGAGTTATTTGATGCTATGACTGGACACTATGGTATCACCCCCACAATGGAGCACTACGCATGCATGGTGGATCTCCTTGGTCGGGCAGGCCGCCTGGACGAGTCACTGGCCTTGGTAAGGACGATGCCTGTACCGCCTAATGCTGCAGTGTGGCACGCCCTGTTGGGTGCTTGTCAAAAGTGTAGCAACGTAGAGGTGGGACGTCATGCTTTTGATGAGGCACTGAAGATAGATGAGAAAGATGCCGCGGCATATGTGTTGATGTCGAACATATACACTGGCGCCCAGATGTGGGAGCAGGCAGAGGAGATGCAGGCGAGGAGAACAGGAACGGGGGCATGGAAGCAACCAGGGCAGAGCTGGTGGACAGACGGAGACGGACTGGTGCATGGCTTTTGGGTTGGAGATACGAGGCATCCGGAAAGTGAAAGTATACATGCATGGCTGGCACAGCTTTCTGCTAAAATTGAAGGGTTTGTGTGGTCACAGCGAGAAGGTGACTGCCGAGGCACCATTCCGTAAAGTGGATCGCTATTTGGGATATATCAATGTCCACCCCATGTCGGACGTCATGAAATGGGAAAAGGAAATTCCAGGCAGCAACAGGCTGCTGCATGACCATCACACTCCGTCATATGCTTGCAAGTCAATAATCAAGGTAATGCCCATGCCATAGTGACCTGCTAGTTGCAGGAAACTACAACAATCAGGATGAGGAATTCTCAGCCAGCAGAGGGAGAATTCTGCACTTTTCAGTCGCCAGTGGCTTACAAGTTTGCTGTTAGATCTCCTTACGGACACAAGCCCACGCCAAAAATCCAATTTAGAAAAGACTGCATGCGGAACCCACACCCAGTAACTTGGTCGCATTGAGACTACCGTTCATTCCCCTTTTGGTTCCGGTGTAGCTTCCGGTAGCCAGGAAATTACCCTTCAGACCAAGAAGGGCCTTTCACCTCCAGCCGGTTAACACCTAGGGCCCGGTGGTCTGACCCGGCCCAGCGATTACTTAGGGTAATTCCTCGTCCAGCAACCTCGTAAGCACATGTAATGAAATCCAGACGAAGGAAAGAGACAGCAGTCTTCTATTGTGAACGCCATGAATGAAGAGAATCTTTCCTCTTAGCGGTTCATAATGCGATTTCCTGTTTTGGTGGCTGGAGAACCCTCTCAAAATCCTCGTCACTGTTGTGCAAACGAGTGTACGAGATAGGCTGCCAATGCCTTCCTTGTTACTCAGCCTTGGAGAGAAACAGGGGAGGCATCTTTTCGACAGGCTTCCAGTTTGCTGGAAGATGGATTTGACATAGACAGGTGGATGCGTCGTCGCTGCCACTATCCATGAAGTGTGGGCATACTGCTGAAGAACGTGAGAGCATGGCTGCGTTTTGGATGTTTCTTGTCGGCGACCAAAAAACTATGCAAGATTCCGTCCATGTCTATCCACCAGCTCTGGCCTGGCTGCTTCCATGCCCCAATTTCCGCTCTCCTCTCCTGCATCTCCTGTGCTTGCTCCCACATCTGGGCACCAGTGTATATGTTCGACATCAACACATATGCTGCAGCATCTCTCTTGTCTAGCTTAACCGCTTCAGCAAAAGCATGGAGTCCAACCTCGACGTTGCTACACTTTTGGCAAGCACCCAGAAGAGTGTGCCAAACTGCAGCATTAGGCGGTACGGGCATTGCCTGCACCAAAGCGAGTGACTCAGCCAGCCTGCCTGCACGACCTAGGAGGTCCACCATGCATGTGTAGTGCTCCACCGTAGGAGTAATGCCATACTGTCTGCTCATAGCCTCAAAGTACTCTTGCCCCTTGTTTACTAGACCCGTATGACTGCATACGGTTAATACACTGAGGAATGTTACGCCGTCTGGCTGTATGCCATCCTCTCTCATTTTGAGAACCAAGTCAAATACCTTTTCACTGTCTCCTTGGCAGGTGTATCCTGCCATCAGCGAACTCCAGGTAATGACATCTTTTTCGGGTAATGCATCGAACACCTCCTGCGCATCCACCATGCTCCCTGACTTTGCATACATGTTTATCAAACTATTGCCTACCGTCACATCATCTTGAAGGCCTGTATCTTTGATCTGTGCATGAAGCTGCCTCCCGACATGCAAAGCTGCCACACTTGCACACGCCTGCAGGAGGCACACAAATGTCACAGAATCAGGTGGAACCATGCCTTCTTCTCCCATAGCCCGGTATAGATGAAGGGCTTCGTGACCCATACCCTGCTGGGAGTATCCTGCTATCAGAGAAGTCCATGTCACGACATTCTTTTGGCCAAGTCCCTCAAACACATTCTCTGCATCCTTGAGGTTGCCACACTTGGCATACATGTTTACCAGGCTCCCACCAACAACTACATCAGCCTGAAGTCCCTGTTCTCTGATTTGTGCATGAAGCTGCTTCCCTTTCTCCAAAGCTTGGGTACCCACACTTGAGCATGCCTGCAGGACGCAAGCAAATGTCACATAATCCGGTGCACAAATGCCTTCCTCTTGCATGGCCTTGTAGAGGCGAAGTGCTTCCTGCCCCATGCCCTGGTGGGAATATCCTCCTATCATGACATTCCACGTCACCACGTTCTTTTGACCAAGTCCATCGAACACACCCTGAGCATCGTCCAGGCTGCCACACTTTGCATACATGTTTATCAAACTGTTGGCCACAAAAACATCAGCAAGAAGCCCTTGTTCTGTAATCTCTGCATGAAGCTGCTTCCCCTTCTCAAATGACAGGCTCCCCTCACTTGCACATGCCTGCAGGAGGCATGCAAATGTCACAGAATTGGGTGCCACCAGTCCTTCTTCCTGCATAGCCCTGTACAGATGAAGGGCTTCCTCCCCCATGCCCTGCTGAGAATATCCTGCGATAAGGGTGGTCCACATGACAACGTTCTTTCGACCGAGTCTGTCAAACACGGCCCGAGCATCCTCTAGGCTGCCACACTTTGCATACATGTCCACCAGACTGTTGGCCACAAAGACATCTGACTGGATCGTTTGTTCTCCAATCTGTGCATGGAGCTGCTTCCCCGTTTCCAAAGCTGGAGTGCCAACATTAGCACATGACTGCAGGAGGCAAACGAATGTCACAGGATTGGGTGCAATCATGCCTTCTTCTTGCATTAACCTATAAAGATCAAGGGCTTTCTGCCCCATGCCCTGCTGGGCATATCCTCCCATCATGGCATTCCATGTTACCACGGTTTTCTCACTAAGTCCGTTGAACACATCCCGAGCACCTTCTAGGCTGCCACACTTTGCATACATATCCACCAAACTGTTGGCTACAAACACATGAGCTTGGAGTCCTAGCTCTCCAATCTGTGCATGGAGCTGCTTCCCCTTCTCCAAAGCCGGAGTCCCCACACTCGCACATGCCTGCAGGAGACACATGAATGTCACAGAATCAGGTGCAACCTTACCTTCTTCTTGCATAGACCTGTAGAGACAAAGTGCTACTCGCCCCATGCCCTGCTGGGAATACCCTCCTATCATAGCATTCCACGTAACCACATTTCGTTCACCGAGTCCATCAAACACTCCCTGAGCATCCTCTAGGCTACCACACTTTGCATACATGTCGATCAAACCGTTGGCCACAAAGACATCACCCTGAAGCCCTCTTTCACCAATCTGTGCATGCAGCTGCTTCCCCTGTTCCAAAGCCGGGGTGCCCACACCTGCACATGCCTGCAGGAGGCACACAAACGTCACAGAACTGGCAAGCATGCCCTCTTCTTGCATAGCCTCATAAAGACGAAGGGCTTCCCACCCCATGCCCTGCTGAGCATATCCTGCTATCAGAGTGGTCCACATCACAACAGTCTTTTGAGCAAGTCCATCAAACACTCTTTGAGCGTCGTCCAAGCTGCCACACTTGGCATACATGTCCAACAAGGAGTTACACACAAAAGCATCACGCTCAACGTCACTGGCTAAGACGTCAGCATGCACTTGCTGCCCAGTCTCCAAGTCTGCTCCCCTTGCACAAGCCTGAAGTGCTGCAACAAATACATGCCCATCTGGCTTCACACTTGACCCACGCATCCGGTGGTACAGTTCTATGCCCTGCTTAGCTTGTCCGCGGTTAACGTGTGCAGTGATTATCGAAGACCACATGAAGGCATCCGGTTGGGCAACTCTGGTGAACACATCCATCGCTTCTTGCAACCTGGCATGAGATGCATACATTCGCACGATATGGTTACACAAAAACGTGTCCGTTTCATACCCCTCCTTCACAGCAAGCGCGTGGACACGGCGACCCAGACCCAAATCCTTGTAAACCACACACTTCTTGAGAGCAGAATAAAACAGAGACTGAGAAACACCACAGTCTCTCCTCACCAGAACTCCCAGAGCCTCAACAGCCTCAGTGACCTGCCCTTGCTCACATAATTTCTTCACGGCCTCAGCCGTTACACCCATTTCGTATCCTGCAGACTTCCGAGGGTCAGCAACACGACGACCCATGTGCATGTCTAGTCCAGCCCGCTGCGGCATAGCGGCGAAGCAGCAACGTGCGAACAACGTCGTAGATGAGCCAATGGCCAGGCGGTTGCAACTGATCAATGAGCAACGGGGTTGACAACTCTGATGATCCTGAAATGGCCAAGCCATCGTAGGTGTAATCCAGTTTTGGTGCCCTGTGACGCATGTCGAGGATTTGCGTTTGGTGGAGAGCCATGTCTCCAGCTCCAACTTGAAATGTGTGTCTAGTTAGCAGCATCAAGTCGGTTCCTCGCCTGTGATAATTCTTTTGCCTAAAATGCCCGTTTTATTTATATGCCACTCCTCGAAGTAGGCCTAACTGCAATGCCTATCGCAAGAAAAAAAACACACGCGGACAAAGATGGAGGAGTGCAAGAGGGGAAATCCCAAGTGCTTCCCGAAACTTGAGGCCGTACCTGTAAGCGTGCTTTGCATGAAGCTCGAATATTTGGCGGTCAGTTTGCAACTTAAGTTTTTCAAGGAGACCGTTTCACTTTCCATGGTATTGCAGCTTGATCGATTCCCAAAAAGGTGGCTCATAGCCCGTCCATGGTTACCGGCTTCGTGCGTGATACCACGATCTCGCGAGGGCGCGAGTGAAGATGGAGGATGACCATGTCTACAAGCGCCTGGCAAATGCCTCTTCTTGCATAGCCTCATAAAGACGAAGGGCTTCCCACCCCATGCCCTGCTGAGCATATCCTGCTATCAGAGTGGTCCACATCACAACAGTCTTTTGAGCAAGTCCATCAAACACTCTTTGAGCGTCGTCCAAGCTGCCACACTTGGCATACATGTCCAACAAGGAGTTACACACAAAAGCATCACGCTCAACGTCACTGGCTAAGACGTCAGCATGCACTTGCTGCCCAGTCTCCAAGTCTGCTCCCTTGCACAAGCCTGAAGTGCTGCAACAAATACATGCCCATCTGGCTTCACACTTGACCCACGCATCCGGTGGTACAGTTCTATGCCCTGCTTAGCTTGTCCGCGGTTAACGTGTGCAGTGATTATCGAAGACCACATGAAGGCATCCGGTTGGGCAACTCTGGTGAACACATCCATCGCTTCTTGCAACCTGGCATGAGATGCATACATTCGCACGATATGGTTACACAAACGTGTCCGTTTCATACCCTCCTTCACAGCAAGCGCGTGGACACGGCGACCCAGACCCAAATCCTTGTAAACACACACTTCTTGAGAGCAGAATAAAACAGAGACTGAAACACCACAGTCTCTCCTCACCAGAACTCCCAGAGCCTCAACAGCCTCAGTGACCTGCCCTTGCTCACATAATTTCTTCACGGCCTCAGCCGTTACACCCATTTCGTATCCTGCAGACTTCCGAGGGTCAGCAACACGACGACCCATGTGCATGTCTAGTCCAGCCCGCTGCGGCATAGCGGCGAAGCAGCAACGTGCGAACAACGTCGTAGATGAGCCAATGGCCAGGCGGTTGCAACTGATCAATGAGCAACGGGGTTGACAACTCTGATGATCCTGAAATGGCCAAGCCATCGTAGGTGTAATCCAGTTTTGGTGCCCTGTGACGCATGTCGAGGATTTGCGTTTGGTGGAGAGCCATGTCTCCAGCTCCAACTTGAAATGTGTTGTCTAGTTAGCAGCATCAAGTCGGTTCCTCGCCTGTGATAATTCTTTTGCCTAAAATGCCCGTTTTATTTATATGCCACTCCTCGAAGTAGGCCTAACTGCAATGCCTATCGCAAGAAAAAAAACACACGCGGACAAAGATGGAGGAGTGCAAGAGGGGAAATCCCAAGTGCTTCCCGAAACTTGAGGCCGTACCTGTAAGCGTGCTTTGCATGAAGCTCGAATATTTGGCGGTCAGTTTGCAACTTAAGTTTTTCAAGGAGACCGTTTCACTTTCCATGGTATTGCAGCTTCGATCGATTCCCAAAAAAGGTGGCTCATAGCCCGTCCATGGTTACCGGCTTCGTGCGTGTGATACCACGATCTCGCGAGGGCGCGAGTGAAGATGGAGGATGACCATGTCTACAAGCGCCTGGCAAATGCCTCTTTTCTTGCATCAACAATTGCTATGCCTGCTGCATTGAGATTCTTGGAGAAGCAGCAGGCGGAATCGCTGCCTGTACACACAGCTGAGTGTGAAGAAGGTTCTTCAAGAGCAGTTTCCTCCATGATGTTTCTCATGGCAGCCACACATGTTTCCATTCTTTCACGGAAACGACGTGTGTCAAGTGATATCTACATAAAAGACAGGTGCATGGCTTGGTGGAGTCTCTTCAAAGAAGCAACATGTTCGGCTGATCCAGAACGCTTCCGACGGTTTTTAAGAATGACTCCTCCCACTTTCACTTACGTGTGCTTACGTGTGTAATCTAATGGCTGAAGATCTGACCAGGAAGACCCCAGCAGCTCTTCGGCAGATTCCAAATAGAGAGCTGTTGGTTGATTTTCAAGTGGCTGTCGCATTGCGCAGGCTGGCCACAGGGGACACACTGAAGTCAATTGGAGAATTGTTCGGAATAGCTGAGTCTACAGCATCAAAAATCGTCTGGCGATTTGTTCGGGCTATGATCAAGAGAGGAAGACATCACATAAGTTGGCCTCAAGGCCCAGCATTGGCAACCACAAAGGCCAAATTCGAAAGGCATCAAGGATTGATGAATTGCTGTGGTGCAATCGACATCACCCATGTGAAAATTGAGCTCATGACACGGGGAATGGCAACTGACTATTTTGATAGAAACCATGATTACAGTGTTTGCATTCAAGGGGTTGTCAATATGAACATGCGATTTTTTGATGTTTTTGCAGGCTTCTCAGGTTCTGTCAATGATGTTAGAATTCTCAGCAATTCAGGCTTATATTGACACGATGTGAAGAGCATAAGAAAAAAATATATGCAAGAGCAAACAAAGGAAAATTAATTAATATAC
Source organism: Anthoceros angustus (assembly GCA_010909165.1). Taxonomy (NCBI): domain Eukaryota; kingdom Viridiplantae; phylum Streptophyta; class Anthocerotopsida; order Anthocerotales; family Anthocerotaceae; genus Anthoceros; species Anthoceros angustus. The sequence continues at coordinate 845,101 of VJWM01000063.1, read as the reverse complement.
AAAATTTTGTGTCTTATAAAGTGTTGTAACTAACCCTAAAGGTATGGCTAACTTAACCATGGTGAGGTTAACTAACTAGGATTTAAGTACGAACCCTAACACCCCCTCTTAACCGAACAGGGTTAACAAGGAGGTATAAATGCAAGTGCATGCAAGTGCTTCGTGACTGTCGCTTGAATTGCTTCAGAAAGACGTACGCGGGCGCAAGGAGAACATGAGCTTTGGGCTGAGATGGAGATATGTATCCCCCTCGCTTTCACCATATTGTGCATAGCCTTTGTCACCGGAGCCTCACTGAAAGGCAAGATAGCGCACAAGCACGACAGAGCTTCCAGCAGCCAGAAAGGGCCTCGAGAGGATCCTCCTTAGCTGAGGAATCCTTCTGGATGCTGTGAAGAGATGTTGGTGAAGATGCCTGCAAACTGGCCAACCCAAGCTAACATGAACCTGATCTGCCACTTGATTCAAACTGTGCAGAAGTGTGAGGAAGTTGAGAAGCTGCTGAAGTCGGCAAGGTGCAGAGTTTTGGAGCTGCAGGACCTGATAGCAAGTGCTCCGCCAAGAATCCCTCGTATGTTCCCACTCACAGTTGAAGAGGTCAGGCACCTTGTAAAAGAGCTAGAGTTACTTGGATTTATCCAGGATGCACATTTAACACAGTTGGCAAAGACATATAATCCGGCTCTGTGAGAAAAGTAAGTAGAGATTGTATCTTAGTGTGGAAGTTGGGGAGTAGCCCACTAGATTTGTCGATAGCTTCATCCACTGTTCCCTTATTTATGACCACTTGCGGACTAGGAAAGCACAACAAGGACATTACCAAGACATAGATTTAGCACTGGACACGTGTTGTCTCTAGCTAAAGCAGGTGTCTTCATTAGGAGCTAACAAGAGTAGGTAGCTCGAACTCTCAAGCCCTAATGCTTCCATGTGTTTGTACGGTTTGGGTTGTAGGTCCTTGGTGAGCACATCCGCAGTGTTATCATCTCTGCTAACATCGGACTTTGGCAACACCCTGCTCGCCACATCCCTTATGTATTGATGCAGGTTTTATGCTTTGTTCGTAAGTCGTGAAACCTAGGATTGGCTACAAGGGCGATTGCCGACATCATCCAGGCAAGTGGCTCAAGTTGTGGCATGAAGATAGAGTCCAAGAACTGCCTTTCCCATTCCAACTCCTTACAAGCACTGCTTAGTGCTTTGTATTCACTTGAGAGGATAGAGCTAATGAGGTCTGCTTGCAGGACACGATAAGCAAGTGCTCCGCCAAGAATCCCTCGTATGTTCCCACTCACAGTTGAAGAGGTCAGGCACCTTGTAAAAGAGCTAGAGTTACTTGGATTTATCGGGACAGTTGGTGACGAACCTGGAGTTGGCAGCACATATAATCCGTTCCCTTGTGAGAAAAGTAAGTAGAGATTGTATCTTAGTGTGGAAGTTGGGGAGTAGCCCACGACTAGATTTGTCAGTTGGCTTCATCCACTAAGCTGTTCCCTTGTTTATGACCACTTGCAGACTAGGAAGCTAAAGCACAACAAGGACATTACCAGCAGCATAGATTTAGCAAGCCGCTGGACACGTGTTGTCTCTAGCTAAAGCAGGTGTCTTCATTAGGAGCTAACAAGAGTAGGTAGCTCGAACTCTCGAAGCCCTAATGCTTCCATGTGTTTGTACTGTTTGGAGTTTGACAGTCCCTTGGTGAGCACATCTGCAGTGTTATCATCTCTGCTAACATACTGGACTTTGGCAACACCCCGTTCAGCTACATCCCTTATGTATTGATGGTACAGTTTTATGTGCTTTGTTCGTGCGTGAAACCTAGGATTGGCTACAAGGGCGATTGCTGACATACTGTCACAGAGCAGCTGCGTGGCTCCTGGTTGTGGCATGAAGATAGAGTCCAAGAACTGCCTTTCCCATTCCAACTCCTTACAAGCATCAGTTAGTGCTTTGTATTCAGCTTCAGTAGAGGATAGAGCTAATGAGGTCTGTTTCTTGCAGGACCAGTTCACTGCACCTGAAGCAAGGAGGCAAACATATGCAGAGAGGCTTCGTCGAGTATTGGCATCTGAAGCCCAGTCTGCGTCTGCCAAAGCCGTAAGGACAAACTCACGCTTTCCACTTGAGGTGTAGTGAAGGCCATAGCTGCTTGTACCCTTAAGATAGCGGTAAATACGCTTGACAACAGCCCAGTGGGCCGGACCTGGATTTTTCAGAAACTGTGCAACCACACTAACTGCAAAGCTAATGTCGGGGCATGTCCAATTGGCTAAGAAGATCAGGCACCCAACAGCTTCAGCATATGGAACATTGTGCATATGGTCTACCTCCTCTGCTGTGGAGGGTGACTGATCAGGAGTGAGTTTTTCCCCAACAACACACGGGGTAGTGACCAGCCTGGCATCATGTAAGTTAAACCTCTTAAGAATCTCTTTGAGGTACTTCGTTTGGTGAAGAATAACAGTGACCTGTGACCTATCCCTTAGAATTTGTATACCAAGACAGAACTGAAGCGGGCCTTGGTCGGTCATCTCGAACTCACTGCGCATAAGGGCCTTGACCTTGTCCAACTGGGTGGTGCTGTTACTAAGTAGTATTGCGTCATCAACATAAAGGGCCAGCACCACAAACAAGCCATCCTCAGCTAAGTAAAACACATTTGAGTCAGCTGGTGATTGTACAAAGCCGGCTTGGCGAAGAAACTTCATAATCCGCTTAAACTAGGCACGAGGGCTTTGCTTAAGGCCATATATTGTCTTTAGTAACTTACAGACCTTATTCAGCCACTCCTTACTAACAAAACCCTCTGGTTGCAGCATGTAAAGAACCTCCTCCAACTCACCATGAAGGAATGCCGTGCAGACATCCATTTGATGGAGTTCCAAATCAAGTTATGCTGCAAGTGCAAGGAGAATACGGACAGAGGGAGGTTTCACCACAGGGGAAAAAGTATCCCCATAGTCAATTCCAGGTATCTGAGAAAACCCTCTGGCCACTAACCGACTCTTGTATCGTGCAATTGTGCCATCCGCCTTTAGCTTTGTTTTGAAAACCCATTTACAAGTGATTGGTTTCCTGCCAGGTGGACGATCAGCGAGTTCCCATGTGTTATTTTTTACGAGACTGTTGTACTCATCGTCAATAGAAGCCCACCAATGGTCACCATCGGGCCCATTCAGAGCTTCATTGTAAGTCTGGGGATCTGGTCTAACATCTGGAACATGTAAATCTAAGACATGAGCAGTTGAATTCCTGAAATCAATAGACTGATATGGGGCCTCTGACCATTTTTCTCTTGCCCTCCTCTCACGTGTAGGATACCTTGGAGGATCAGTGTCCTGTAACCGTTGAACAGGAGGCTCGGGGTAATCGTCCTCCTGAGTGTCATCTTGAATATAAACTGCAGCAGGCTCGTCATCATGATCAGAGGAGAACCCTAAACTATCATCAAAGTCCTCCTCTGCAGGGTCAGCAGCAACTCTATCCTGGACTGGTCGGACATCCCCCTCATAACCAGCAATGTGTGGAGAGGTCCGGCCGCATCCTGTGAGGAGGCAGTCCTGCAGACCTGACCGGCATGATCTGTGGAGGTAGGTGCTTCACCATCTGACTGTTGTCATGCCGTGTGATACTAATCTCTGCACTTGGGTTTAGTGTTTGATTAGCATTAATTAATCTAATTACTTATCTCTAAGTAAGTAATTACTGTTAATTAATCTAAGGTGCTTATGTTAATTAAGCATTGATTAGTGTTAATTAATCTAATGTGCTTATGTTAATTAAGCATTGATTAGTGTTAAACATGGTTAGCAATAGCTAAGTGGATAAGCTCAAGTAATATGCTTGGGCATATTCCTTGCATATTATAGTGTATTCTTAGGATATTTAGGCCGATGCCAATAGGATATCTTAGGAATATGCCAATGCGGTCTAGTATATATAGACCCTTCCATTGAGGAACAAGCTCAGATCATAGCTTGGCCTCTAGATATGCAATGCAAGAGCGCCAGTGAGGAGGCCAAAGCTATGACTCCGAGAGCGATGTGTGAGGAATTTGCGTGTTGTTCTCGTGGGAAGAGTGTGTTTGTGCCACGACGTGCGAGCTACTCCCTCCTGTTGTTATTGGTTGCACTTATATATCTGCGTATTAGATTTGTTTGCTTGGTTGTTGGTCGAGGAAGTGCTTATATGAATTCAAGTGCTTACCTCGTGCGACACTGTGGATAATCATGAGGGTCAACAACAAGTTCTGATGAAGCTGTATGGTCTGGATGAAGTAAAGGATTGGGCAACAGAGAGGTCTGTGGACTACGAAGCTCGTCAAGTGTAACACTGCGTGCAAGCGTGATTTTAGAGGTATGTAGATCCAGCAACTCGTAGGCTTTCGACTCTTCAGAGTATCCCACACAGACAAGCTGCTTAGCCCTATTGTCTAATTTACCACGTTTGGCTTCATGTATGTAGGCATGTCGAGACCCAAAAACACGATGAGACAAGCTGGGTTTTCTACCCCAAAAAGCTTCATAGGAGTCACATGGACATGACGGATGACGGTTGTGAATGCAGAAATGACTACTTTCAAAGAAGACTTGGGTAGGGAGGCCCATGAAAGCATGCTGCAAGTCATCCCCATTAAGGTCTGGTTCTTCCTTTCGGCAACCCCGTTCTATTGTTGTGTATATGGTACAGAGAGCTGTCGAACTATGCAGTGCTTCTCAAACAGGTCATCAAACTTGTGACCTATGAACTCCCCTTCGTTGTCTATCCAAATTTTTTTTATCAATTTTCCAGTCTGTCGTTGAACCATATGGATCCAGGTAGAGATCTGCTCAAAGACATCACTCTTCAGTTTGAGTTGATATGTCCAAGTGTATCTTGAAAAATCATCTGTCAATGACAAGTAGTATTCTACACCACCCAAGCTCTTCACAGGTAACTTTCCTGCTATGTCAAGATGAACCGCCCGTAATTGCTTTAGCCCTATTGTCTAATTTACCACGTTTGGCTTCATGTATGTAGGCATGGGAGACCCAAAAACACGATGAGACAAGCTGGGTTTTCTACCCCAAAAAGCTTCATAGGGAGTTTTGTCGAACAATGGAGCATGATGTGACCCAGAACATGTAATGCAGCCCACTATACCTCTGCCCAGTAAGACTTGGGTAGGGAGGCCCATGAAAGCATGCTGCAAGTCATCCCCATTAAGGTCTGGTTCTTCCTTTCGGCAACCCCGTTCTATTGTTGTGTATATGGTACAGAGCCGCCAACTATGCAAGCTTCTCAAACAGTCATCAAACTTGTGACCTATGAACTCCCCGTTGTCTGTCCAAATTTTATCAATTTTCCAAATTGCCGTTGAACCATATGGATCCGTAGAGATCCGCCAAAGACATCACTCTCGCTTTGAGTTGATATGTCCAAGTGTATCTTGAAAAATCATCTGTCAATGACAAGTAGTATTCTACACCACCCAAGCTCTTCACAGGTAACTTTCCTGCTATGTCAGCATGAACCAGTTCCAGAATTGCTTTAGCCCTATTAGGTTCCTTGTTCCTAAAGGGAAGCTCTTTTTGTTTTGACAGAATGCAAGGAGCACAAGCAGAGAGATGCTTAAAACAACTTGGTAACTTCTCTCGATAGAAACTGGATTTTGACATGAGATCTAGCTTGGACCTATTGACATGACCAAGTCTAGCATGCCACAGGTTAGCCTGTAAGTTGAATGCTGCAAACAAGGCTCTAGCTTTGGACTTTGAAACTATCACGAGTTGATACAAATCGTTAACTAGAATGGCCTTTGCAATGTGCTTATCAGGTTGTGTGAGGTGATACACGTAGCATTTTCTGTCCTCAAAGCAAAAACCAAACTGCTTGCTCTGAGCAACAGCTCTAATGGACAGAAGATTTTTGCTCATCGCTGGAACATAAAGAACATCGTCAAGATGCAGTGTGGTGCCATCTAACAAAGGTATGTCAACAGCACCTACACCTTTTACCTCAACGCCACGTGAGTCTCCAACAAAAACTAATTGTGGCGTTGATTGCTTGCAATAAGCTGAAAATATCTGACGATTATTACACACATGTGCAGTAGCTCCAGAGTCGATAAACCAATGGTTAGAGGTTTCTCGATAAGAGGTAAGGCACACCGTTAACACTGAACTGCTGCTCTTGTGTGAAAGATTTTGTCCACCTGATTTATTGGCTTTGGATGTCACATGTTCTTCAGGTCTGGAGTCCCGCTTAGGCTCTCCCTGCTTTTTCTTCCGGCAGTCTCTTTCCCAGTGACCCGGAATAGCACACCATTTGCAATTGCCCTTGCGTTTAGTGGATCCAGTTAAGTTGTTCTTGTTCTGGCCACTGCTGCTGGTCTTGTCCTTCTTATTCTTATCTGTCCCCTTCCAAGGGCCTTTACCTCTTGCAGCGTAAAGGACCTTGTCACCTCTGAGGCGATTGTTGGAACCAGTCTTATGTCGACTCTGTTCTTCTTGTAGAAGAGCACCAACAACTTGGTTGAAGTTGATGGTAGCAGGTTTTCCAGCAGCCACAACAGCATATGAGTCCCTGAGAGAAGCGTTCTAGCTGGACACAAATGTTTGATAGGAGGCAGGGAGGCTGGCAATGAGCTGAGTAGTCATGTCCACCTCCGAGATTGTACTGTTGAGGGATGCAAGCTGGGCTCGAAGATAGCGCAACTTAGTGACATGTGCTCCAACAGAATCTCCATCCTTCAACCGCAGTCCATGGAACTCATTACGAATAGCCACCAAGGTTAAAATATTTTGTACTTGGTACAAATCTATGAATTGTTTCCACGTCCGTCGGAAACTCCACCTGTAATTGGTTTCATCAAGTTCTCGATGAAAGAAGATCGCAAAAGCAATCTTGTTGCCCTTCCTCCATTTGTCAACCTCATCTTGCGTGGGTTGTGTTCCACCAGGAGGTACTTTGGAAGGATCCGGGAGGGAACCATTGGCGTATTCCCACACGTCGCGAGCATTGAGATTAGCCTTCATGCGTGCCCTCCAACTTTCAAATGTGGTAGCTTTCCCATCAAATCTGTCCTTTTCCTTAAACTCACAAGAGTAGGATGATCCTACGGAGGTAGTTGTAGGAGCAGGATTAGTTGGTGACATGTTGGTGGGGGCAGATACCGGAACGGATATGACCACAAGAGTAACAGGTAGGGGTGGGCTAGAATACAAGCAAGGGACTCCGAGTCTGTGTCACTTAGAATCAAACAAAGACATAACCTATTGGAAGATAGATGTGTGCAAAAGTGAACTGGCACTTGTTCGACATGGGAGGTAACATAACGTTGTAACGTTCTACATGAAAAGGCACGAGCAACTTAAACGAACAGGTAGTTAGACGCCCTAAAAACCTGAAAAATCACGTGACATTAATCTAACAGGTATCTTAAACCTAATGTGCAGGGGTGTGAGACTTGGAGAGGTGCAAACTCTACAAAGAATTGGGCAACCAGAACCAGTCGCGTACAGCTGGATACCCTCCCCAACAGGCACCTTGATCAGGCCGATTGAAGGCTAGAATCCAAGCTTATGCGGTGTCTGGCGATGGCGCGATGTCTGGCGATGGCGCGATGTCGCTTCACATCTGCACCCTAAGTCTCACTGCGCTCTAGCACCAGTGCATTCCCGTGTAGGAAAGAGGGAATCAAGGTATAGCGCTACAGCAGGCTGTACTGCTGAGGTTGGTCCAGGGCGCAACTGAATTGTTAAGGAGGACAATTCATTCGCAACGTTGAGCACTTCTCTGCGAACTGTCTCAATGTCGGAGGAGATTTCCACTAGAGAGGATCGCGTGTCTATGATGAAACGAGCCAGCAGTGATTCCACAATCTCCAGGCAAAGGAAGAGTCGTTCAGCAGTTAAGGAATCCGATACAATCCTTTGTCCTCCTCTTGAAGGAGAAAAACCCTCCTCTACGTCTTCGTCTTCTCTTTTAACAGGGTTTCAGCGCTCATTCGAGGTGAGAAGATGGCGAAATCGGTAGAAGCCCGGCTTCAACTCGACTTTGAAAGCTGACCGGAAAGGCACTTTTGTTAACACGGATCTATCTACGCAATCCGGAGTTCGTGAGAAGAGGTTCTCCTGCCTAGAAAGAACCCTTGGAGGAACGTGAAAGGAGGCTGTTAGCGCCTCCACGTTCCTCCAAAACATTTTAAGGCGAGGCTGGGACTCATCTAGCATTCTTAGGTGTCAGAGTTTGACATGTTGTGTGCAGGCAGGCGAGACGGAGGTGTCAGTAGAGCTCGACATCTATCAGAGATGAATGTTCTGATTTGCTGAAAAATCTGTTTCGCTTGTCATGCTCAAGATGATCTTAGCTACGTGTCATAGTTATAGTAATAGTGCAGCGGAAGATTCAGAGCGTGGCTCTAATACCATGACACGATGTGAAGAGCATAAGAAAAAACATATGCAAGAGCAAACAAAGGAAAATTAATTAAGATACAAAATTGTGTGTCTTATAAAGTGTTGTAACTAACCCTAAAGGTACGGCTAACTTAACCATGGTGAGGTTAACTAACTAGGATTTAAGTACGAACCCTAACATATATCGGAAAACTATGGCAGGAGAAATCTTAAACGTGGACCATATTAGAGTCAACAACTTCAATGTTCGAGAGTTTATAGTGGGCGATGCAGGCTACCCATCGCTTTTACATCGACACCTTCCTGTAGGCATGTCTCCAGAAGGACAATTTCAATTTTAAGCATTCCTCATCACGCATGGTGGTAGAACGGGCTTTTGGGAAACTTAAAGGAACATGGAGACGCTGAGGAGAACCATTTGGAAACCGAACATGGACTCGTTATGGGCAATCTTGATGTGTTGTTGTTACTTGCATAATGTCCTCATTGACAAGGGTGAAATGCCTGCAACAGATAGTGATGAGCCTGGTCATGATGATGGTTATCGAACAATTCATTGTAACAACATGAATGTGGATGGTGACAAGCTTCGCCAAAACATAGCCAGGTTCTTGTGGACTAGCAGACAACAACAGGATATGAACTCCTGAATTTACTATGACAGTTTGTTCCTAACTTGCTCAATGCATCTCCTATTTTCATAAAAGTGTGGTTTGGGAAGACCCGGGGCACTCCCTAGGTCCTCCCACTATAGCGGCCACACTTATCCCACCGCCGCTCAGACGCTGGGTTTCATTCCCATGAGACTTGTGTGAAAGTTCGAGGTCTTGTGATGCCCATCACACTCCGCAGAGACACACTTCTCACCTTCTAAACAAGCAAGGCGCCTCTACTCCCTCTTACAGCACTGCACCACTTGCACAAAAATCGCCAATCCGACCTACAACGACAAACAATTGGTGTCCCGCCTTAGCAACAGGGAGCCTATCAGCCTGTGGACCCCCGATCCACACCGCGATTTCGTCCCTACTTAAGACCACTTCTCCACCTGTGGAGCGCTTTACTTGCAGATTTGGATTCTGGCCCTTAGGCTCGCCTGGCCTTCCACTAACACCTACACCTCTAATCCTCTACTCATCTTCTCATCTCCTCATCCTCTTCCTCCTAGTCTAACCTGGGCTTCGGTTTCGACCGCCTTACTGCACAACCGCCTGGGTCCGCCTCCACCAGCAAGTTCTTCCTTGGGCGGTTGCTGAGTTTGACACTGACAATGAACCTCCAGGAGTCTTTCCCGTAGTCTACCCTCAAGCCGAGAGTTCTCCGGCATTTGCCACACACCCAAAGCAAAGCAATTTCAAAGAACCATTCACAAGGGGAGCAACTCGTTAGGCACTTGCGTGAGCAAGTCCTCCACCAAGCACTCCGACCACGACTTCCTCTCTACTAGACGTGTTGGCTCACAGCACGAAATTCCTCAGAATGGCAAAGGACTCGAGCGTGGAAGCGCAAGACATGATACTTTACTTTGTGAAATCCTCCTCCTCTTATAGGAGGCCTTCCACATACAACCTCCCTTGGGTGACCCTACCGCAGTCACCTTTTCCAATTTCTATTATTTCCTACCGCCAAGATTTAATGTCCGGCACCTAAGTCTATTGTCCTTCCTTGGTAAATTCTATTCTAGCAACTTCACCTAAGACCATCCTTGAAGGATGTCGTTACATCACCGTCCTTCCTATTCTTCTACCTAGCATTTATGGTCTTGACCATATCTAGTCTTCACTGGGTAGGTGACGGCCGTGGTGGATTGGCTCCCTCGCCCTCCTTTGCTCTTGCCCTTCCACTTGTCGCTTCCTAATGTGGGGCAAGTACAATCTGCCCCTTCCTCCATCTCGCGGCGCCTGATTCCTCTGCCTCGAATCGCTTCTCCGGCGCGCTTTTTTCTCCGCCTCCGTCGGTCGCTACTCATGCCGCGGTACCGGGCAGACCATCGGGTTGACTACCACTGGTAGTCCCTATCTCCTTCCTTCCTTCCTTCTTCCTCCGCCGGTGAGGTTTCTTGGTCAAGATCTTCATTGCTCTTGCCTTCGCTTGATTTGTCCATACCTATCATAGAGCATCTAAAAGATCTATCCCCATCCGCCACCATGATCCTCTCCTAACTCTCCGGCCCCTTCTGTTCCTCCTCGTCCCTCCTCCCTTACTCGTGGATAAGGGAATTCTCACCCTCCTTCCTCGACGCCTGGACCTCGCCCTTAGTCTCCTGGGGTTGTCTCCCACCACCCAACCGCCTCCTCTAGGGGGTATACCGGACCCCGGCTTCATCTTCAGCCTCGGCCCAACTCCCCATCAGCCTGCGCTGGCACTGCACCCCAGTCCGCATCACCGGCAGTGTGGCTCCACGTAGTCCGCAGACTACCATGGTAGGGTGGTCACCCACCGGTAGGGTGACCCCGAGGGTGGGCTCCCTCGCCTCCGCCCCACCCCTTTTGCGCCACGCCTCCTCCACCTCCCGACTCGATTCCTGAGTCCATTTCACCGATGGCCTCATCAAAATCGGAGGCCTCCGGCCGCACTTGTTGCGCTCATCATCATCATGAGGACCCAATGTCCTCCTCTTGGCCAACCGTAAGATCTCATTGGCCTTCAAGATCCTGTGGAGGTGAGCCCCAAGTTATGATATTGCATTTGGAGATCATCAATCCGTGGGCCACTCTCCATCCTCACACCTACCTTTGTAGGCCCCTTGAGGTGGTCACCCACCGTGGTAGGGTGACCCTTGAGGTGGGCTCCTCCTTGCCTCCGCCTCCCACCCCTTGCGCCACGGCCGCTCCTCACCTCCCGACTCCTCGATTCCTGAGTCCATTTCACGATGGCCTCATCAAAATCGGAGGCCTCCGCACTTGTTGCAGCCTCCTTCATCATCATCATGAGGACCCAATGTCCTCCTCTTGGCCAACGTAGACTTCATTGTTGGCCTTCAAGATCTGTGGAGGTGAGCCCCAAGCTATGATATTGCATTTGGAGATCATCAATCGTGGGCCACTCTCCATCCTCACACCTACCTTGTAGGCGTCCCTTGAGGTGGTAATTCCCCACCTTGACATGGAGGTCACATTCTCCTCCCTCACCTTTAGGCCGGGCCAATTGCCTCAAGGGCATCCAAAATCGCCGCTTCACTACCAAGATTCTGCACCACCTTCTTGTGGCCTCCTCCCGAGACCTCCTTGTTCCAGTCTAGCCGGAGCAAGCCCTCCTTCTCCGCTTGCAAGCATCTTTTTCGCCCAGCTCGCAGTCGCTGGTTCGCGCTTCTTCCAAATTAACCGGTCCTTCTCAACTCTCTCCCATATCCCGGATTTTGATGGCTTGAGTAGCCATCACTGCTGTGGCCACTTGCCGAGTTGCCGCTCCCTTCCTAGCCCCTTTTTGCTTCCTCTTGTTGGGCAAAATGCTCTCCGCCTTTTGCCTCCAAGAGTCCTTTTGGGTTGTTGCAATGGCTCTTTCTTCTTGAGCCATGACAACTTCCCTCCAAGACTTCTCCGTGGCTGTCATGAGGTACCGGAGCTTCTCATTTTTCCGCCGCCTTTTCATCGGACTCCATGGCCCAATTGCCACTTAGTCCCCGCCTTCCTCCGCCATGTCTTTTCCTCTTGCATGCCCACAAGGAGGCTGCTAGGTCCCTAGCCCCTTCAAATCCACGCTGAGTGCTTCACAAGCACCCAAGAATTCTCCTAGGGGTCCCACCCCTCCTGCCTTCTTGCGAAATCTCAGCCTCTCCGCACTCGGGCCATCTGGCGCGGCCCCTTCACTGCCGCTCCATCCGCCTCCCACCCGGGAGATGGTGGCTCGGCGCCGCGCCTCCTGGCCGCTTCTCCTTCCCTTCCCGCCACCGTAGGTCGCTTGCTGGCGGCGGCGGGGTGCCCGCCACCGGTAGGCGCCCCCCTGGTAGTCCGCCTACCTACCATGGTGATCGCCTACCACGAGCCGCCCACCCCTTGGGTAGACCGCCTCACCGGTAGGGGGTGCCTCTGTAGGCACAAAGGAGATGGTGGGGACTCCCACCCCTTGGGGTCACCCCTCCCGTGGTCCTTCTCTCATAGACCACCATTCGGCCTCCTCGGCCGTTCCTCTTCTCCCTTGCTTGCCCCGTGGGAAAGGATTCCCACTCCGCAACTTTGTTGCCTCCGACCTTCTCCTCTTGCTTCTAGCATTTTGTGGAGGTCGACCTCCCACCGTCGCAATGCAAAAGGCAAAGGCCTTTCCAACCTCGGAGATGGATGACCTCAAAGGGATGCCATGCATCTTCAAGCTCCTTGCTTGTGAGGAGTCCCTCGCTTTCCCATAAATGCACCAAATAGGTGCTAGGTAGCATGGCCTTGGCCTTCCTCATCCACCGAATTTGGCTTGAGGAGCTTCTCTCGATGGTGTATGTACGCTTCATACATGATAGTCCCCAATCCGCTTGGCTCCCATGGAAATCTTCCACAAAATTGGAGGAAGTTGCTGAAATAAGAAGTGCGTTGGTAATTTACCAACCCCAGCACAATCTTTGCGAAGAGCCTCCACTTCACTCCTCCTTGATGCTCTCGGTCTTCCACCATTCTTGGCGTGGGCCTTCACTCCTCCATCCATCATGTCAAGGAACTTGCGGGATGTCGAGAGGGCTGTCCTCTTCCTCCATTGACCTTTCGAGGAGAGCAATTCCGAGCTCTCTTCCTCCGGCCTCCATACACTGTCGAATCCTACCAACGGGATCCGTTCTAGCATTCCTTCCCAGCGGCAGGCGCCCGATTGATGGAGGTTGATGTAACACCTCAATCAATTCCAAATTGGTGTAGGCCCATTGGCGGCCATACACCCATCCTAATTGGATGTTCTCCTCCTCCGCCCAAAATCAACCAAATCTCGAGGTTGCGCCCAAAGCAAGTGAATTGGGGCATCACAAGTTCACCTCCTCGGCGGCGCACCGCTTTCTTTCCTTTTTCTCCTCGCGAGGAGGAGCCCTTGCCAGCGGCTCCTTCCCTTGCCTTTTCCACTCGAGGCATGGCACCTTCCTTACCACGCTCCTAGCAAAGAGGATTACTTCCCAATTTGCAGTGCTCCAAGCTTCACCTCCAAACACTCCTTTCCCGCAGGCGACTGACCGAGCACAAGCACACGTTAGCCTGCCTTGAGCCTCCGTCCGATTTTCCTCTTGATTTCTTCTCCGCGCCCAGTGGTCGCGATTTTCCTCCTTCTACTCTCACTCTCCTTCACCTTTGCTTCCAGCGCCCAACTTCGCCTCCGCTGATGCCTTCAATGTGTCCCTTTTCCCTTCAAGAGCTTCTGCCCTGAGCGCTCTGCCGCCTTTTCTCCTTTCCCACTAGGGGTCTTCCTCCGCCTTCCTCTCGTGGGTCGCAGCGACGACAATGGCGCCTTCTCCTTCCGGGCTTCTTTGCGCTCCAGCCCGCCTTTGGGAAGTGAGTTCGCCAGCTCGAAGGAAGTTGCGCCAAAGACTTTCCTTGGATGACGCCACCGCGGCACAACCCTAGATTCGTGCATCATTCACAAAATCCTAACCTATCTATACTAATCCTATTTTCCTATCCTAATTAATCTCTTGCTAATTACTTTATATATTTATCCCTATTGATGAGCATATATAGTGGATATCCCCTTTATTCTAAGTTTCCTTTAGCCGAGATTTGTCACCTCATGGTAGTCCGCCACTTACGCGTCCGCTCCCTTACTCGCACGGCGTAGTGTGGCAGCCACTGGTAGTCCACCACCACCAACCTTTGACCGCCTCCGCCTGCGTCGGGGTCGCCGCTTTTCCTCCCTGGGATATCCTTTTGCCTTCCTAACAATATTCCACCTCTAGTTCCAAGATCTTGAAGTTTTCCTCGCATGTTCCTCTTCAATCGTCTTAGCCAAAAAAATCAAACTTGTTCGCCCTCCCGCGGTTTGGACGGTTGCCCAAACTTTTTACGTTCCACAAAAAGCATGCACGAATCCTCTCAATTTGATTACGTGATTGTATCGACACGATCAGGTGCTCCATGAGTTCATGTGGACCTCTAACAAGATAATATTTGAAGCGCTGAATATACAGCCGCCGGCGAAAAAAAACCAACTGCAGGAAATTGGGCCTTGAATTCCATGATTCAGATGTTTTGGTTTTCTTGGTGATGGTTCATTCCTTCCCTTCCCTTCGGCATCCGCTACTTTTCTCGTCGAGTGCACACGGTTATGGTCGTACTGTGCCGGAAAGCCCCCCAATGGTCTTTCGCAGTTGATATTCAGTCGGTGCTGGTTGTCGACTGGTTTAACACCTACTTGGAAAGCAATACACAGCACTAAAAAGCAATAAAAGATTAAGAGGATGTTTTGGCGCGGCATGCAGCGCCAAAAACTTGGCTACAGCGAGTAAATGTCCAATAACCTAACTACCAAAATCTTCGCCAACTTGAGTCTCGGGTGGGCATTGCCGATCGCTATCAACACAACATCGGCGTTTGAGAAGTGGTGGGGTCCTCGAAGTTGTCGTTCTCCATGGCATTCTCCACATCCAAAAGACAGGAGGGCCTTTGGGTGTTGTAGTGGATGCCACCCTGCGCCTTCGAGTTCTACTGCCCGTCATCAAGGATTTGCCCCATTTTCTCTTTCATCTGTTCCCCAAAATTACGACCAGCTTGCAGTGACCCTTCTCGGACAAGCTTAATTCCTTTGCCCCATTGGGGCGGGTCCTCGTCGGTGTGGCTCATGATTCAATTCCTCCTCGGTGAAGTACCTCATATCCATGTATCCTTTGGGGAATGAATTCCGCTCGTTTGTCCAAGTCACGGCGATGCAATTGCGGCGGCGCTGTTGCTAGGTCGTCGTCCGCTTCACTGCACGCATCTAATATCCAATCTCCTTCTTTGGAGAAGTTGTTGATCATCTTACGCATCAACCCTAATGGCCTCGATAAGCACATACCACGAGCTTGTCCAATGACATATAAAGAAGCTTCTTGATCGGTGTTGTGCCCAATAATGCGCGACCATTGTTGAGCGAGCCAAGGTGTTAGGTAACATTGAAACCTTGTTCTTCTTGCGGTTACCCCCACCCTACCGTGATGTACTCGGCGGTATCATATCCACCTTGATCATTATGCATGTTAGTTTTGTCCCACACGAAGGAGACCATCCCTCCACGATTGCACCAGCATAGCCTCCCTCACGATTGCGGCTCCTCCACCCCATGCATAACTATCATGCGGATTTCCTCACAACTCGTCATGTCATGGAAAGAGTGAAACATGCCCATGTGTTTGGTCCATCTTTACATCATGCTTTCCTGTTGAATCCCAGGCACATCCATAACCAATAAAGTGTAATTCCTCTTGTAAAAACCTCGGATGTCCAACACATCTCTACAACCACTTGGTATTTCACGATACACTCCGTGGTTGGAGCGTTGAGCATTGCGGGCCTTCTTCCATGTCCATGTCGCTAGGGTCCTTTGTTCGTTCTCCGGACCCTTCCATGTGTGCACTTCGTGTAACGGAAATCCTCCTCGTAGTTTTTCAAATCACGCACATCTTTCACTTGCACGTCACCCGTCGGTCGATGCTCAAAACGATGTGACAATGAGGTGGGGAAGGCGCGGCATGCGGCGCGCCTTCCCCTCCATAAGCGAAATGGTGGGGGAGGCCGGCATGCGGTGCCCATCCCTCTATGAGTCTTAAAACAAATGACGTACCTTTCCATCGAGCTGTTTGAAACCGTGCAATAACATCATCCGAAGAGTGCATAGGGTATTCACCTAACCATCTCGAAGGAGTCACATCCTAAGTGTTTCGCCATCGCCACTTGGATGACATGAAGTTTCTTCCAGATATCACCTCCTTGGACATACCATTCGTCTAGTAACCACTGTCAAAACCTTTTCTCACACTAATCAGCATTTTCGACGTCTCTCGGTGGAATTCCTTGGAAGCTAGCCATGGTTTCCACATCTCTTTGGGCTTAACAAAAACGCTTTCCACAGTCTTCACCTCTTCTCCAACTGCGTTTGCCCTTGCTCTTCTTGCTAGTACCTGCAACATGTTTGGCCTTTTGTTCGGAAGTTCCATCGCCTCCCACTTGGTGAAGATCATCACGTTTTCCACACCTTTCCCTCCGCTTTGCTATGCATAGTATATGTGTCCGGTTGTCCACTTTGTTTTGCTTGTATTGCTCATCTTCCCGACCTTCGCTATCCTCTATCACCCCCAAGCACCTTGTATAAATTGAACTTCCAGTTCATGCTCATTGTCACACCATCCCGCTTGGTAACCAAGTTCATCCCCGAGGTATCCGACCGCTCGATAAAGTTCATCTTTTCCTCTTGTCGACATTGTGTTGTGGCCGCCGATCGCATCTCCTGAGAGTTAGCCCGCAATAGACATGGGCCTCCATCCATTGGAACCTTGCCTTCCAGTGATATATGCAAGCTTCATGGCGTAAGTATGATTGCCTCAGTACCCCCATAATATACTCCTGGAACCTTTCCGCCTAATGTTTTTGTATTAGGAACCTGACGCTGGAGGGGCGCCATGGTCGAGAACGGTCGAGGTCAAGTAGGGCCGAGACCGCTTTAGCCGCGGCGCCCGACGCGAGTCCGCTCGGGCGGCAGGGAGCGGCCGAGGCCGGGCCGAGACGCTGTCCATTCGCGACCTGCAGGGCTAGCCGAGGTCCTGCTCATTTAAGGGTTGCTGCCTCAAATTTTATAACTCTTTTTTCTCTCTCTTCCATGTAATTGATAAGGTAACACAAGTTTTGATTTTAGCTTCCGCTTGGTAAAAAGTCCCAGCAATTTTGACCTTTTAACTGTTTTTTTGGACGTTACGGTGTCTGATTCAAAGGACATATTCTATTGGGGTTGACGGGGTGTAAACAGGTGATCCCGGTGGTGCATAGTCTTCGGAGTAATGCTTTTTCATTTGCTCGTTGTACGGTCTAGATAAAAAGTTTATCATCTCAAAGATTTCGTCCAGACGTGAATATTTCTACAAGCAATTTTATTTGTTAGTAATAGAGTTTTAAAAATCCCAAACAAGCAATTTAATATACTAACCTCAAACAATAAACAACTCCTTTTGTTTCTTCGATAACTACAAACGAAGGTAGAACAGGTCAGTAAGTTACCTCCATTTCAAGTCGAAGGGCGCCCCGCCGGTAAATACCTTCCTGACTAACGTCATGCAGGTGCTGTGAAGATTCCCCACACTACGAAAGTGTGACTTTATGTTCTGGATAATGCGCAGATGTTAGAAATATGCAATTGAAGAATATAACTTAAGAATATAACTTGTAAATTTAAGAAATTACCTTTTGAATGTTTTTGTTGTCTCGGATCCTCCATAAGCGCAACGTCTGTAGTTTTGAGCTCTTTATTTTGAATGGCTTTATATCTCTACAAGTCACAACATGGGAAATTTAGGCATAAATAAACATTATAAAAAACAAAAATGCAAAGGTACTTACTTTTCTGAATCTCTATATACTGTTCAAAGGTTGGTGTAGTCCCATCTGCATTGAGGATTGGCTGCACTGGGTCTTTGAGGCTATGCTCCCATATGGGAGCATATTTGTTTTTGAACTCTTGAAAAATCTGTGGATACTGGTAGTTAATCATCCATTTTCCAAATTCAGTGAATTCTTTAGAAGGGCCATAAGTTGGAGCATTGTCTTCAGAGTCCTCTATTTTCCTCTTTTTTTCCTGTAAAAATGGAGAATTTTGTTAAACAGAGGATATTGCATTTTGTTAAATACAGGATATAAGACTTGAGTCATAATTTTGACCAACCTGATGTGAGATGTCCGTTTGTTGATTTTGTCGATAATGTGTATTTTGTCTTTGATTTCTTTAGCAGCCCGCTTGTTCTCAAAGACTGTAAAACGCATAGTTAACAAATTGGAAATACTACATGATGTAAATGCATTTATTTATTTACCTCTAGTATTGATTGAATGGAGATTTGATGCCGTTAAATCTTCCGACTAGAGTCATTGTCTCCAACTCTAATCGCGTTGTTCGTAAGTTCTTTTATATCCCGTATACATGTTAACTTTTATAAGTCGTCTTCATATCCATGCCGAATGTAATTTTATAAGGTAGAAAGTGCGACTTTTTATCTTGTCCAATTGAGCGTATCCGTAAGGAGTCGTAAGTCTTTTTGTCCATCGATGAAAACATGGTGTGCTCCGTGAGAACTGGAAAACATGCATAAATTAGTTCATCGTACAAAAACTCGAGCATTTTGGTTCTCAACTATAGTATCTTTGCAACATTGTACCTTTTTCCACGGTCTTTCTTATTTCAAGGAGTGGAATTTCAAACTCCGATTTCGTGCCATATCCTGGATCCCCATGGGCGGGAGCATGATTGTTTGACCGCCACCAACGTCGGGTTCTCGTGACTTTCCGTGGCTTTCTCACAAAAATGACCATGTGAGATAGCGGAAAAGAGCGACGATTTGAGCGTCAAACGAAAATTTCGTTACCTTCTTCAATGTCAACCATGTTGTTTCTTTCTCCGAATCCATTCTGAAAGTGGAAACATTCTGGACGTTAAAGAACGTTTAAAACTGAAGGGACTTGTGATAAGTAGAAAAGCTCTACACTGCAGCTGCTACGTGCATGCGACTCCACGCGGTTGCGGCGGAAGTCGCGTGTAACACTTGCTCTACAAAGAATCGCAAACATGCAATTGCCTCACAGACATGTAGGTGTCAGCCGCGTTGAGTACTGCATCGCAAGCAAAAGAAACATAACTTACGCCCAATAAAGAACTTCTTGGAACCACGGTCTTTGAAGAGAGTTCTTGTAAAGTCCGTCCTAAAGTGAGGACAGTGTCAGGGATATACACTCAAAACAACTAAAGACTGTTGAACCTAAAGAACTGATACAAAAACAGGAGACTGTTCTCACAGAAAAGCAAACAAAGCACAAGCCTGCAGGAATTGCATGCAATAAAGCATGCTGTCGGACTTACAGTTACATGCAAGGTTCACTGACTATAGCTACTGGGGTAACAAGGCAAAAGTGAAACAACTTACTTGGCCAAGACTTCGAGTGACTCGGATGACATGTTGTTCACGTGTAGTAGTCCTCATAACGACATTGAAGTGAAAGCGAGTTATGTTAT
The DNA here is from genome assembly GCA_010909165.1 of Anthoceros angustus. Classification (NCBI taxonomy): domain Eukaryota; kingdom Viridiplantae; phylum Streptophyta; class Anthocerotopsida; order Anthocerotales; family Anthocerotaceae; genus Anthoceros; species Anthoceros angustus. Next base: position 825,551 of record VJWM01000063.1, on the reverse strand, counting down.
TATGTGTTCTTCAGAGTGGCTACGAAACAAAGATCGCAGCAGAATCTGACTACATCAAATGAAGGAAAGAAAAGACATTGACAGATATGATAAACGCAGTCAAGTTGAAAAGCACAAGGTTTGTTACTAACCTGAAAACTTGATGTTTGCTTGTGAGGAATCCCTGCGACAAAGAATAGAACACAAGATGAGCGACGGGACAAATAAAGGAGAAAACGGTCATCAATGAAAGGCGGAGCTACCGCAAACTTACAAGCAGCGAAGTTCTCTGACCTTTCTTGCGTGTCGCAACGCCTCCGCAAACGCTCTTCAAAACCGAGGTGGGTAGCCACGCTGATGTATGAACTTCAAAAAGTCGTCCGCAGGTGAAGGGGCCGAGGAAGATGGAGGATGCTTGCTCGAGGGCGGACGCCTGGGCCCAACCCAAAGATAGCAGAAGAGAGGAAACACACCTCACTACAGAAAAGCACTGCAATGGTGAGGGCGCAGGTAGGTGAAGAAACAGAGCCCCAAGCGAGGTGGAAAGTGACTAGGAGAAGATAAGCAGCAGGCGGGCGTGGTGGGCGTAGGGCGTAGAAGAACCAGCGATGGTGGGTGGTAGGGCGTAGAAAGGAACCACCAGCCTGGCGGCGTGGTGGGCGGTAGGCCTAGGAGAAAACCAGCAGCCTGGCGGCGTGATGGGTGATAGAGGTAAGAATGAGGCGGGAGTGCTTGCTAAATAGTCTAGAGTTAGGGTTTAGATGTTTCGAGAAGTCCGTGTGTGGCAGGATTTGATTGACGAGCAGGTTCGGTTTACGCCCTGCCGTTAAGAGGTTCGGAAATTAGGTTAGGTGTTGCATGGGTAGGTTTGGAACAATGTGACTAGGTTTGGTTGAGGAGGGCGGCGGCGGCAAACGAATGGCGAACCTCGGTTGGTTTGGGGTCCGGCTCGGTAGGTTAGGTTCGCTATTTTCAAATCGCCTGTAGAGAGAGTGGCGGCGCCGACAGAGTGAGAAGGGTTAGGGTTTGGTGGCCTATATAAACTGTTTCGTCTAGGGCGGGAGTCTTTTTGAGGCTAAGCTGTGATCCCAAGGTGTTGGGGCTCCGCTATCCTTAGTTCTTAGTATTCTGGGCCATTGTCCCAGGCCAAGGACCTGCTTAGAGCGCCAAGTTTGTTTCCTCATTGTTTTGTCCGAGGGCCAAGGAATTTGTTTCGCTTGTTATGGTCCGGCCAAGGTGCTTTTCGGCATCGTGGTTCTGCTTAAGGTGTAGACCGCCGTTTAGCATGTGTTTTGTTTGTGTACTTTGTGTCGAGCATCCGCGTCTTACTTTGTTTGTTGAGCCTCTTTCTGCTTGTCACGCCGCTTGCTTTTGGTAGTTCTCGACACTCTTCCGCTTGGCCAAGCTGGTTCATGTTGTTCAAGGCTTTGTGTTTAAGCGTTTGCTTTGTTCTTTTTGTTGTTTCAACTTCAGTCTGCTTGTTGTCGTCACGGTCAGATAGTTCTGGATCTGATTTGTCCCTTTGTGCTTAAGGCTTTGAAGCTTGTTGTGTGCCCGAAGTCCTAGGCCTTCTTTTCGATGGCTAAGGATGTTTTACTCCCTGGTTTCTTAAAGGCAAGAAGTTTCAGTTCAAAGGCCTACGAGTTTATCGGAAGCTATTGTTAGGGCTAGACGTGATTGTTTGTTGTTCCTGCTCATTTATTACTCTCAGCCTAGTCTCGTGGACCTCGTTGTTCGTCAGTGGTTTGTTATCCGCGGGCTGTGTTTAAGCTGATTTGTTCCTTGGTGCTTAAGGCTTTGTAGGCTTTGTTGTTTGTCCGAAGGCCTTGCCTTCCGTTTTTCCATGGCTTAGGATGTTATTCTGTGGTGTCTTCAGGGCAAGAAGTTCCAGTTCTAAGGTCTAGGAGGTTTATCGGAAGCGATTTAAGGGCTTAGGTTTTACGTGCTTGTTTCTATGGTGTCTGTAGCTTTCTTTCAGTTTCTGCTTTCGTGTAGAACGGGCTTATCGCTGCTCTTGTTTGTAATCGCCTTCGTGCTCTTGTTTTGTGGACGTGGCGTCATACGCTTCATCGCCGTGGCTGCTTTTTAAACAACCAAGACCCGAGCTTAATAACGCGGGCCGCTGTCGTGAGTCATCGATCGACGCTTCTTGTGTTTCATCTGTCAATGTCTTCGATTTATTGTATGCTTTAATGTCTGATGTTGGTTCATGAAGCTCTCGTTGGTTTGCTTGTTGTTTGTCCCGTTCTGGGGACAAACAACAAGTAAACAAAAGACAGCTGTTTCTACGTGTCTGGTGTCTTGTGACCACTGTCTTGCCTTTGTTTGATGTAGCCCTCTTCTGTTAAGCGCATCCGTTTAACTTCGTTGATTATCGCCAATATATAACATGTGTTATGTGTGTCATGTGTATGCAGAACGGGTGATCTTGTTTGGTTCTTGTCAACAGGTAGAACACTTAGACCAGTCTTTTCAGATCCGCTAGTAGATCTTTTCCGTTTGGTATTTGAATGCGGTTGTCTTCTTATGTTTATTTTGCAACTTACCGAACTTTGTCAAGCTGTTTTCGGTCGTTTTGAATCCTCCCACTGAGGTTAGTCTCTTTTCTTACGGTTGTTTCTGTTTGAATATTGTTACTTACTCGTTGTTATCTTGAATGTTTGATATTTTACTCGTTGTTTGTCATGCAGGTTCAGGGGTTGTTGAAATATATTCGTCGTTATTGGGCAAACCTGTTCAAGGTATCGCCTTCCATTCAATTGACCTTTTCGCACTTAGTTTTTAATAAGTTGTCTGTTTGTCTTTGATTGTCGCTATGGCCGTAGTGTATTCGGCTCTCGATTCTTGATCTCTGTTTTGCCTTTGGCTTGTTTTCGATATGGTAATCGTCTTGAAGGTGTTTAATGCGTCTTATCTTCATTTCTTAGGGAATGACTCTTTGCATGCATAGATGTTATCGATTCTTATATTCGTTCGTTGCTAGTTATTCTCGTTGCGTAGTTTTCTAGTTCGGCGTTCTAGTTTGACCTTTGGTGTGTTCGTTTTAATCGACCAGCGTAATCTCTTGACTTAGAGCTTCGAGGTTGTGTGTGGTTCACTGCTTAGTTTGTAAGGTCACGCATGATGTGATTGTACTCTTGGCGTTTTCTTTGTTTCATTGTCTTCTTACCATCTGCTCGCTTTTTTTGATGCAGTCAAGTTTTCCCGTCAAAGTTGGACTCTCAGTTTGGCACCCAGCTTGGTACGTAATCGTTATTGTAGTTTGCTTGTTCATATCAGTCTTCGTGTGAGTTGTGCTTTATTGTCCAGTATCTTTTCCAGTACAGTAATTCAGTACTCTTCAAGTCTTACTAATCTTGTCTTTCTGTGACAACTCTATTGGTTTTCTGTCCTACCAGGTCCTGGTTTTCCGAGTTGTTGGTTCTTTTTAAAGGTTTGTGGTTGATATTGATGTCTTTGTTTTGGTCATGAAAGTACCTTTTAATGTTTTGGCCACTTTGTGAATAGCCTGCTGACACGCGGGTTCTGGATGCAGAAAAGCTTGGTTCAAGTACCGGACGTCCTGCAGGATTTGTCCTAGCGTGACTTCTACGTGGTATGCAACTGTGTGTCAAACATTTTGATAGTCGATTGGTTGTTGTTTTTTTGGCGTATAGTTATTTTGCAGATGCTTTTTCCAGCTTTTACTGATCAGCGCGATCGATGCATGTCAAGCTCAGTAGTTTGATGGCTTTTTCACTATAATTGTTGTCATCTGACTATATCAAGGTAGTATCTCACGTGTTTCGTATGCGTGTTTCGAGGTTTCGCCGAGATGCCCCGCAGTATGCAATGACTCATCGTTGTATTGTCCATTATTCAGATTAGATTGTCTGTATTTCCATGTCACGCATAGTAGTTAAAGGTTACTTCCTGTTTTTCTGTTGGTATGTGCTGTGACATAATGGTTATTCCGTGACTTGTTGTTTACTGCCCGCGTGCGCCTGCATTTGCTGATTTCTCTGGTTTTGGATATTGTCGGTGTATTGTCAGACTTCAATCCGTTTCTGTCTCGTTCTTATTCTAAGGATCTTGCCTTGATGCAGACAAGCCTTGTCCTGGACATATAAGGAATTTTATTTGGGTGTAACCCTGCATATGGTATGTCAACTGTATATTTAAACCCGATGATTTCTCCTCATTGATAATTACCTCGCCATGTGTCTTTTTGTCTTGGCAAGAAATCGTCTGTGTGAGTACCGCTCATAAATAATCTAATCCTTTATTTTGTGTGTGTAGGCTTTATTGTTCATCGTGTGAAGGGTTGGCCTGCCAACATTCTGATTCTGGTCTGTCTGTGAATCAGGATAACCATTTCTTGCCTGAATTTGAAGTCACGATTGAATCTCCTAGTTTGCGTTGTCTCATACTGCTTTGTGTGGATAACCTTATTTTTGTTTTTTTTTTCTTAAATCTAACTTGCCGACAAAGTCTTCTATTACAGGAAGTATGTGGGTATTGTTTGAAAAGGAGTTATCTGTTCTCACTAACATAAAGTGGAGGGGATTTCAATATTTAACAATGTGTATATTCAATGAATGTGTTGTGCCATATCCCCCCCACCCCTATCCTCATCTTGGATTGTTTTATAATCATTTGTTAGACCCTTCAGCAGGTTCCTATCTGGAAGTTCTGAACACCATGTAAGTGTTTTCCTAGTTTTGTCTTGTTTGTCAAGTTCCTTCAGGATGTTGGTGTTGTCAAGTTCCTTGACCACTCACCTTTTTCGCTGATGGCTCCTAAAAGAAAACCCACCTTGGCCGGAAAAAACAAGGATCTCTCAAGTTATGGCTACATACAAGATGTCAACCATGGTTCTGATATCGCAACTCATCCAGGGATGATGGTAAAGTTGATGGTGTCTTGGTGCAGGAAGGAACTTTAGTTCCCAAAAAAGACTTGCCCAAACCGCCAAGGCGATTTTCATCCAAGAAGGACGCTCGACGTGCAGCTGAGTTTGTTCAGAAGAGGAGAAGGGTGGACACTCGACCTGTGGCTTTGGTTGAAGGTCCTCTTGCAGAGATTACTAACTATGTCCCAGTGTCTGAGAGAGGGGTCCAGTTTGTGGGGAGAATGATTTCTTGATAACTGACGATCCCATGGTTGTGAGCCGCCAAAGCGTCTAGAGAGATTTGTGTGCCGTTGAACAGAATACAGTGCTTTTCCTGCTGTGGTTCCCGACCGAGTCATCCCCGATCAAGAAGTGCTTGATATGTTTGAGAGGCTAAAGTGATGATCCAAGATGACTTTGCCATGGGTATGGAGGAAATTGATGATGAAGCAATTTTCAGAGCAGGATTTGACCCAATAGTCCCAGGGAGTGAATGATGCTTGAGTGGTGGGGAGGATAGGTCCAAACGCGTAATAACCGTGTCAAGTCGCCCTGTGGCCTTATGAAAGTGAGTGGGTCAGGATGGGATAGCTGAGGATATCCTCACAAGGATCTAAATCTTATTCGATATCCTTTTTCCATCAAGTTCGAATCAAGGACAACAGGAGATTTTCTCAAACGTAAGTAGTTTTGACTTGTTGATTTTGATAGTTCGACTTTTTCACATGACCGATTTCGATTTCTCGTGCAGTTGATGTCTTTCTTTCGTGGTTTTAACGAATTTTAACAAGGAAGTGCATCTTGAACCAAAGCCGCTTGGTTCTCGATGTTCCTTGATCAACATGTTTCATGGAATTTTCCATGGGTCCTGTGCAGTTGCGTCCATGAAAATCGCAAGGACCTTGGGATTGTGTCATGTCGAAAAGAGGTGAAGTTGATTTGGATGATGAGCGACTGATTCTTTCACACAGAGATCATCAATGCTCATTTGGGCTCAAAAAGGTAATATTGTTGGTTTTGGGTGCACTTGATTGTTCATTTATGGTTTTCCGGAGGCCTTATGCTCTATTGTTTGGTGTGTGCATATTTTTGCATGGAGTTCGAGGTGGTGAAGAGTTACATAACCGCTCATCGTGGACTTCTCTCCAGATTCAAAGTGGACCTTTTGTTCAAGATGTTTTTGGTTGTTTTGTTCATTGTATCTTTGACGTTTGATGTATCAGTATTAAGCTCGCTTTTATTTGCGGTGTATCAAGAACGGCTTTCAAAAATTACAAAGTGGACATGAAGAATTACCAGAGTGAGCATTTCCCAAAAGGTCAAGATTTACGAGGATGTTATCGAAACTTTTAGAGTCATATTGAACACTCTCCCAAGTGGTCAAAACGACAAAAATCACAATTCAGGGGTTTTGTTCAATTCAACGATTGATAACCCAAGATCAAATGTAAGTTTGTTGTTATTTGGGCTTAAGTTTTGTGGTTTGTATTTACTAACTGCTTGTTTTTGGCTAGGCTTGGTATGCAAAACTCCGTGTTTCAAAAAGGAATGTTGTCAAGGTTCATGAAGACCATGGTCAAGCGGGGCTCGCTATGGCTATTACACCAATAAGAGCTGCCGTAACAATGATTACACGCTTGACGATGGCTCGTGCCTTGGCCTTGGGAGAAGTGTGATGGCCATAAAACGGATGCCGGATTCTCAAGGTAATATGTTTGAAAGCTTGTGACATTTGAGTCCTTTGTATGTTCCTTCGACGCTCGATATGGTTTGCGATATGACCGGCCCGTCAAAAGTACCGCAAAGAAGAGTCCTTGTTCGGTGAACGCGATCCTATCGAGCTTTTGAACGAAGAACTTAATCGGATGCGGATGATTTAAGGGTGTTCTTCCGCCAACTCCTCAATGTGACTCGAAATTGTATTTTCTAGTCACCAAGATCATGAGTGCAACAGTTAACAATGTAAGTGTTTGAGATTTGTTGCAAGTTTGTAGGGACTTGTTTTAAACTGTCGACTTGTTTTGTGTGTTAGGTCTCTCGGCACCCTGTTGTTCATCATGAAAGGCACCTTTGAACAATGTCAAGACCGAATCGAGTTTTCCGCACCATGTGGTCCAGTCTCAAGTTCGTTGGTAAGTTCCTTGCTGCGCCCGCCATGTTGGATCTGTTTAATCATCTTTTTGTTGTTACGGTGGGAGATCGTGGTGTTTTTGGTTGCAAACATACCGAAAGCAAAGTAAGGCCAAGGCATCCAGATGGATAAGCACCAACAATCGGGTGTTCTAGTGAAATTCCATATGTTGACAAGGTTGATTCTTTGTCTGCTTGTTGTTTTCACTTTTTTTGGAGTTTCGATTATGTTTATCTTGGCAGTGAATCGCGACTAGTGGAAGCACCACCGCCCCTCATTTCAACATTGATACGAGGGAAGTGGATGCGTGGTCCCTCCGTTGGAGGGCATTGTGCATAGTGAGTGTGATCATCATCCGGTTAACCGTGATGTAAATGGTGGTAGCACCTGGATATCGACTGTGACGCAAATGGAAATGGAAGTGGCTTGCCGAGATCGCGAGTACGGAATTGGAGTATGATGTAAACAGAATTGGAGTTTCGGCAAAAGGATTTGGAGGCTCTTATAGAGAGACAGAGGAAAGCTTGAATTACGAGTCTCTAAGCAAAGAGAGAAAGCCCTTGAGATCGAGGGAGAAATGTGGAGAGGAGACACATTAAGCATCAAGAGAAATCAAGCGGCAGATGGAGCAGCAAGAGGTTCAAGACTGGAAAAGAGAAGGAGCGTAAGAATGTGCCTCGAGATATTTGCATCGCTATCTCGAAAATCCGCCGGGATTGGTAAGTTTTCTTATGCTCTTTATTAATCGCAGACATTGAAAATCAATGGTTGTATTTTATTAGGTTGTCACCTTGCGGAAGACAATTTCGCCCAAGTCCTCATCAATTGGTTGCCAAGAATGATGCCGTATATGCCAATCAAGCCAAGTGGTCGTGAAAATTACGTTTTCAATGTATAATTGTACAAATTTCCTAAATAAGGTGAGTATCATTTCTTAAGTATTTGCTATGATTATTTCGTGTTTTCTAGTATCCTAATCACGGTTTTGTTGTGTTTCGCTTTTGTTTGTAGGTTCCATTGTTGTTGAAGTAGAGTTCAATCTAGCGAGTTCAATCTATTCGGTATTTACTCTTCATTAGTTGAATTTGTATTTCATGCCATTACGGATATACAGAAACTCGCAAAGAAAAGGTTTCTTTGTTGGTTTTTGTATATCCCGGATCCGCATGAATATTATTTAATGAAAATGTTTTGATTAGCGATTTTGGTGGGATTTCTAGAATGAGCTTCTAGACCCTTGGTATTCACTTGGTCGTCATGTTTTCTACTCTAGTGCTCTATTTTCTACCTTGATGGTAGATGATTTTACCCCACTTGTATGGTTCATTGTTTTGTACCTTGATGGTAGATGATTTTCTACTATATTGTAATGAATTTTACTCTGGTAAAATAATGACCAAAAGGTCAATTCTCTCTCTAAAAATTCACCTACACTACCCTTTAAAAAATCAATCAACCGCCACGAGGCCCCTGCATAAGGTCATGACTTTTATTACGATATCCCTGCGCTGCTCGACGGGTCAACTACACAAAGCAAAGATGGCAAAGACACCTCTCTTCAATACTTAATTCTTCGAGATGACGTGGAGCTGTGAAGTTCGCGCCAAGCCTCGCCCACCTCTGGTCAACCTCGAAAGCATCTAGAGTTAGAAATTGCCGCTTCTCAAATTCTCCAGCCTTATAAGTACCGCTCTCGCACCACCTTCTTGCATATGCCCCTAACTTTCTCGCAAATAGTCCTCATGCATCATAGAGGCTCTGCCTTTCTCCATCCGCTGAGACATGCAATGTTGGTATCTCATTGCCGCTTCCTCGACGCTTCGCACTTTTTCCCGCCGTCTTACCGAACCATCCGCACCCGGGACCCGTCAGGCCCACCACCTTCCTCATCATGCATGCTTTTCGCTGCATGCCCCCCCTCAAGCTCCACCCAAGCCTGAAAGTCTGGGGCTGCATTCCCGCCTACCTCCTCCGCCCTCACTCACAGGAAGGGCACCCCAAGATGCCTGCCGCCCCTACTCCTCCACTACAGATTGGCAGCCGCATGCGCGCCCTCCTCCACTCACGCAGAAGCCGCATGTCGCCCCTTCGGCCCCTGCCTTTACACAGTGAGCTTGCCGCGCCTCCCCATGTCGGGCCCTCCGCCTCAAACTCGGGAGCCATGCCGGCCCCTGCCTTCCGCCTTCTCAGATGGAGATGTGGCGCCGGACGCCGCCGCCTCTTGATGGAGTGTGACTCCTCCCCATGGTGCTTGGATACACGCCCCTGCGAGGATTCATGAGTCACGCAGCAGCCTCCCATTGCCCCTGCTAAGATGCCGGGCACCTAAGATGCCTAAGGCTCGCCTCCTCGTCCACATGTTCGTACACGGACGGCCATGGAAGACCTCCGTCCACCTGCATTTTCCCATCATCCTCTTCAAATGCCTCCATCTCAATGACCAAGAACTGAATAGGCCCATCCTCCTCATCAAGGTCCAACTCGCCTCATTGCCTTCTTCATTCCAAAAGGTAAAGTTTGAAGTCCCCTCGCCTTGTCCTCCTCAATGACATCTCTCGATGACGGATAATGGAGCTGTAATCACCTCACACAAGCACCAGAAATGTTCTCTCACCGCCCATCATAAGAAGTTAGACCGCAACACTACATCCAAGGCGATGATGGAATTAAGAAGATGTATACTCACATTCTCAGCTCAACGTCAAAAGTGCGCTGGACAACCCTTCGTCTACATTTCCTCGCAAACATGCCACTTTCAACAAATACATGATAATCATCTGTCGACGGCAATGCGTCCACTTATAAGGCCTTGAAGTGCAAAACTGCAGTCTCGCCACCTCCATCCAAACGCTGCCAGACCCATCCCGCCTTGCCTGGCTCGGTAAGTGCACCGCTGAACCCAAAACCCAAAGCTTCAAAGATGACATAGCGCCGCCTTCTTCATCCCCTCCTGCTTTGTGTCAAATAGCCATTCTCGATACAAGTGTCCTGTCCTCATGCCTCCAAGAGCCTGCCCTCATACGAGTATGGGGAGGGAATTGATCTGGATTTCCCACCTCAATGCTTTGACAAGCTGCACTTTCCACCACCATCATGCCTTTGTGGTGCTTGCCGCTGAATTGAGTGACCCAAACTTTGTCCGCCTCCTTCCTGCTCCACCGTGCTCAAGTGGGTTGGAAAGCATGCCCCCGAGGCGCGTAGACCCAGATCCGCGTGGAGGATCTGCTCGATTTCGCCTCCTTCTTGCTTCTAGATTTCTTCCGCCTCCGGCTTCCAACAAGTCTCTGTGGTTAGCTCGCATCGGGAGGTCCTTTCATCACAAGGCCCCGCCACCATCGCACCGCAAAGATATGGCATCAAACACGCTAATCCGGATTAGGCAAGCACCAATTCCATTGCAAGCAAGGAATTTCTCACCGCCCTCCGAAAGGATGGAGAGTCAATGGCGAGGGTCACGCCCAAATTGTTGGGAAAACCACGCGCCTCGCTTGAATCGCAGACGCCCGTGGAAGAGCTCAGCTACGCCTGTCAGTAAACCTGACCGGGTTGAACAAGGACTTCAACCCAGTTCGGTTTTATGAGCCCAAACCTAATTTCACCAGAATAAACGCTACCGTAACGAGGTCCGAGTTATTGTCTTATCGCCATGTATGGAGGAACATGGATCGAATATGTATGCGCTTCGATGTTCTTAACCCATACCCAACAAACCGACACACCCGCTGCTCGCTGATGTCCTTCGTGACTATCCATTCCACCATCATTGCAAGGCACTTTGACTCAACTACTGTTTGTTTATGTATCACGTGATGCGTGCCTAATATGCAATTGGGTATGTAAGAATGCGCTTTTCATAACGCTCCGTATATCTTTTTTTCCATTACCGCTATTGATGGCTACCGCCATTAAGTTTAACCCTATGGAACATATGCGCGGCAAGCATAGTAGCATAATAGCACCGCCCTCCATTACTTCAAATCTATTTAGATTTGCAATCAAGTGTTTTGTCTCTCACGCTTCCCGCCTCCCGAGGTCAAGTCATGTACCACACCACCACCTTTATCACACTTGACGCGGAGGTTGTAGCCGTGGATAACCTTCGAGCCACGAGTCCAACACATGCTCCGCTACACACCAAGATGCGATGTGATGTTTCTATATGTGCCCCATTTCATTCTTGACCGATACCAACGATTGCTATGTCATTGACAAATGTAGATGTGCGGTGGTCAAGTTTAAGATTTCGGCAAAATCAAGATGTTTCAGGGCCCAAAGAGTACCCGATCCTGTAAACAGAGTGAAAGGCAAGCGCTGGCCTCCGTCTCGCCAGCAAATGCAAAGTCCTTGCCATCTCCACAAAGTATGTATTCTTTCAATAGCCGAGTCGTTTGAGTCTTCGCCTGGCCATACTCATTGGCATAGGTTTGTGTTGGTGGCTCGATCCTGGATGCGTGTTGCAGTCCAGTGGTGGAGAAGAACTCACACACAGCCGTATGCCCAATTCCCCGACTTCGAACGAACCTCTACTCGCCATAGATAGAAGCCCGTAAGGAGGAAAGAGGTGCCTGCAAGGTGGAGTATGCTACCGCGAGGGATTGTTCACTACTATTTCCAAAGATCAAGATGAGGGGACGCCAATGCAGATGAGGACAATGTCTTCGAGACCCCCCACCATTGAGAAGTTTGACCGGGCCGACCGCCACTTTCCATCCGCCTTTGGCGATACCTTTCACCTAGCAAATGATGTGGGCTTGGTGCAGCGAGCGGCCGGGTGTGTCTTTGAGGAAAAGTGAAGGCGATTCCGGGAGAGGATTTCAAAGCCTTGTTGCAACAAATTGTGCATCCGCAAGTTCACAAAAGAAGCTTTTCATGAGCAACGCAGTTTCGAGAATGGGCACCCGAGCAAGAGACATTGCATCGCCAGCGGCCCGACGGCCAACAAGGGATGTGGTTTTCACTCACCTCATGGGTCGATTCTATGCAATGTTGTTTGAAAGCCTTCCGACGTATATCGTATAGGGTCCGCAAGGTACGAGGAGTTGAAGCGGAGGGTTATTCAACGCACCATGGGACGCTAATAAGGCCAGCCTCGTATAATCCTCCCATGCTTTGGCTGCAATTGCTCGGATGGATGCGACTTTCCTTCACTTGGCCGAGCGATCACCGAATGTGAGGTATACAATCTACGACACTTTCACAAGCATGAGGTTTGGATACAATACAGAGTGGAATGGAGTCGAAAGGTGAACGCTGTGTCGATGCATATTTCTTGCATGGGGTCGAATTTCAAGCGGTGAAGATACCCAAGTCAAACAGATTCTCGACTTGTTCCATATGCGCTGGGTTCAACATACGGAGCACCGATGCCTGGAGTTGACCAAGGTAGGAGGCCTCCCCTATTGCGGTGGTCGCATGCATGGCATAAAAGCATGTGGAGTAATGAGGGAGTTAGGATGGACTGCTGCACGGGCGCGGCGATGTCAGAGTCGCCGCGGTCGGGCGCCCGACACGCTGTTTTGTACGGTGAAGGTCGAGCCCTCCACCGCAGAAAAAGGAGCCGCATGGCGGCACCATATTGTCTCGCAGTGGCGGGCATGGGATGGATGCGGCCCGCGCCGCTTTTTGTGCGTGGAGGGCTCGGATGGCCTTGCACCCAATGGCGAGCGCCGGCAGCCGCCCCCTTTGTGAGAGGGGCGGCCATGGGGCGCATGCACTCCATGGAGGGCGCCGCATGCCGCGCCCAAATGTGAGTGCACGATAGGGGCATGGCGACGCCCAAGGCCCGCGTGAACTACGGTGCTTTGTTGTGCAGGAGGGCGCTTGCCCTCAGTTGCAGGCTCGCATGCCCGCCCAAGCTACTTATAAGGTTCACTCCAAAAGGGGGGCATGTCCCCGTGGTCGTGGAATGCATGGGTTGGGTTCTTGCCGTAACATTAACTTCGCAGGAGTATGAATGCAAACCGCTACTATGCATTTGACTGTGGAATAATAGGCAGCGATGCGATGTCCTAGTTTCTCGATCTCCAATGCACGACCCGCCTTCCCAAATAGCTGCTATGCAAAGATATTGAATTTCGTGCCCACAAGTCTCGACAATGGTGTTCCATGACATACCTATGTATCAAGAGGCACTCAACAAGCATCGGATACGATTGATGGAGGAACGGAAGAAGTTGACGAAGCATCGGTCAAGTCGCAAGGAGCCGCAGAAATATATGTTGTTATCTATCGATGCATGGAGAAAAAACTTCTTGTGGCCAAAGGACTTGAAGGAGGATAGCTCAGCATGTGTTGGATGGATACATAATTACATCGCTCAGAGAGATTATGCCAATCTCGTGAATGATGCAAATTTAACAATAACTATTATCCGTGACGTTATACACACGATGAAGGATACTTCCCAAAGTCTTATACCGCACTGGACAATACATGCCGAGAGAACAAGAACCAGCTTCTATTTGTGTACTTGAACATGCTCGTTGAACTCGGGACGTTCGAGAAGGTGAAGGTTGGATTCCTCCTCGTGGGGCATACCCACGACCAAGTGGATCAAATGTTTTCTTGTTTCTCTAAGCATTTAAAACATAAGGAGGCCCGGTCATTGCCAACTATGGAGGACATATTGAAGTCTTCGTTCACGCCGAATCCAGAGGTGAAAGTGTTGACAAAGGTGGCTGATTTTCGGACATACGTAAAGTCGCGGCCTCGTCTGGGGCCTCGACGTGCTAGCTCGATTTTTTTTCGGGGGCTAGAGGGTAGATTTCTAGAGAGAGAATTGACCATTTGGTCATTATTTTTACTCAATATAGTAAAATCTATTACAATAGAGTAGAAAACATGGCATGTCGGGTGAAATGTATCCACCATAAAAGTTGAAACCAGGCTGGGTAGAAAAAATAGTGAATACTGTGTACCACCATAACCTGGACACAACCAGCTACACAGTAGTGCACACGTGTCGCTGATCAAAATGTATCCAAGTTACGTCCAGACATGTTCCACCGGCCTACACACTTCTGCAAAGGCATACAAGGCGTACAGTAAGAGCAGACCCAACTACCAAAGATTGTTTACTCAGAGACTCAGGACCAACACAACCTCATAAAAGAAACCAGAATTGGCTTAGCCAAACACCTCATTATAAGAGCAAAAGACAATACATGCAAAATAGCATACTACAATTGCTATCTATGCTTCAATACGAATCAGCCATACAATCCTACATACACGACGATGAGACGAGACATGTTACTTTCCAGTGTTTTAGCCAGTGGCGAAGCAAACTACAAAACTAAGAGGCAAGCGTATCCTAACTCTACTCATATTTAAAAGAAACAGTGGAAAGAAACAAAACTGACAAAATTTATGAAAGAGAGCACTGAAAAACATGCAAAACATGCTACAAGAAAAGGACACAACATAAGAACAAAATTCATGCAACCGCCGTTACTGGAAAACAGCAAAAAACAAAACAAGACGAGCGCGTGCGAACCAACCTCCAAACATAGACACTGAAGACTCCAAACATATACACTGAAAGAAACAAACACTTGAAGAGACTCAAAAGATCATAATCGCTGGCTTGGGATGCTTGAATGACTGACATATTTGTGTTCTTAGTTACGCAATCAGACTTCATCAAACAAAACATCACATAAGTTCAACTACAAGATTTTAGTGTTTGCAAGCAAAAACAAAAGCAACATTAAAGAACACAACATGCGAACTCTAGACACAAAACTCCTATTTGATAAACAGCAATTTCATAATGAAACTTGACTGACATAAGAAGGAAAAAGGCATAAGTACTCCTGTGTCGGTTGAAAGTCGCTTTTTCGCCCGTAAAAAAAACAACAATTAATAGAAGTATAAGAGAGGAAAGCATGAACCGGAATTATGCACAGAGAAACCAAATGCATGCCACACGCAAAAGAGAGCTCAAAAGTTCAGAAAGCTAAGGTACCAAATGAACTATTCTAAGGCTTAACAGTCTTAAAAAGAGGATGGAAAACACCTGCTTTAAAAGAACAAAGTAGAAGATGATCCCGACGCCCCTACCGCCGACGTCAAGCTTCGTATAGCTACAATCATATGTAGATATCGGGCCAGGATGGTCTGCTCACCAAGCACCTAGAACATAAGCAACACCAACTGCATTTCAACTAGAAAGGTCAAGTCTTGACTACAAATCAAAAGGAAAAGAAACATAGATACTTTCAACAGGATAGAAGAGTACTACCTGCAGTGACCAGTCTGCTTATCTTTGTGTTTCTCCTCAGCCTCGCAAAGAATACACCGTACCAGAGACCCAAAAGAGAAACTACATGGAGCCTACACTTACATTATTTCATTGGAAGCAAGAACGTTTAAGAACGTAACAAAACAAAGCTATTAAAAGGCATGCTCAGAGACTCGCCTGGTGTAAAGAGCGTCACAGGACGCTTGTAGTTCAAAACTCAAAGAATCACCACCGAAAAACTTCAGTAACTTCAATACCTCCAACTAACAGCCCGTAGAGTGACCTCCCACAAGAGACACTTTTGATAATGTCCTCCATTAAGCACACTTTAAAACCAGCACACACAAATGTATATGCGCTTGCTCAAGACATGCGAATCAAAGAAGAAATTTCAAGGAGGCGCTTGACCAAACAATAAGACATCAAACAAAACAAGAAGACAATGCAAGATCAACAGCCGAGGACGCAAACACACACCCTTCACTTAAAACCGCCAAAGACCTAAACGAGCAAAATCGAGAAAGCATGAACCAACAACCAAAAGACATAAGATCACTGAAAGAGGTTTATATAGACAAAGAAACCCTAGGTTCTCTCTCGCTTGTACCGACAAGCTTTCTACTGACCCAAGTTTAAATTCCTGCACTAACTCCAAGCCCGCATCAAACCTACCTACAAAATGTCTACATCCACCACCCGCTTCTTTTAACCAACCTAAACATTCCAAACCAAAGAACGCCGAGCGAAGCCGTAACCTAGAACTAATCGCTTCACACCGGGTATCCAACCTGAAACGCTTAGAACCATCCACCTCCTCTTACTTAAACAAGAACAGTCGCCTGCCACGCCCTCTAGCCCCACTCCCGCCACGCCGTCATTTTCATCCGCATCACTTTTTGCTCACATCTAGTGCCCAACATGTTTTGATTTCTCGTTGGGCCACATGGTCATACCGGGCTTGCATTAACGCTCTCGTCATCAGCTTCTAGAGGTTTCACGTTCTTAGTCTCACCGCCTTTGTCAAGCCAATAAGAGAGTTTCCTGGTCATTAGTTGAGAGTTTCATCCCGAATCTGGGTGTGAGGTGCCGTGTTGGTATCCAACAACTTAGGTTCTCGGATGCTCCAAGGATGGGTATCATGGAGATTTGTAGAAGGAGAGTCCAGAAAAGATGTACCAAACCGATTTCACGCCTTTCGCCCCAACTATGGCGGAAAATTTCTGAGGAGGGAAGCGTAAAGTTAAAAGGCAGACTACTAGGAAGTTCAAATAAGGACTGGCCAAGATGCGCTCAGCTGACATAGTCCGCTTTTACCTGTGGGAGGATGAAAATCATGCTGCGGTTTTAATCGTAAGCCGCATTATTCAAACTGCATGGCGACGTTTCAGCACACTTCACCTATCACTGCCGAAATTGATTTCGGTTTTGTACACCGAATATTACGCTTGGCAGAAGCATCAACGCTGGGACGATTAGGTTTTAGTTCCGAGGTTGAGCTCGAGACCTCCGGGCTGTTAAAGCTGGAGGTCTCGCTTTGTTTGAATGGTAAGGGACCGAAATGCAGGTAGTTTAAGGGATTACGCCTCAAGGGGCGCTTGGAGATGACCGTAAAGTTAAGAGTTACATTTGATGCCGGGAGAAGTCTATGAGTTCTCGCCCCAGGCAGTTAGCGCCAGCCGAGGGAGCTGGAAGTCATGATCCAACATACTGAGTCAAAGCTGTCGAAATAACTTCCAAGACCACCCTCAAACTACTTGATGTAATCGCGAGGGGTGTTGTAAACCGAGATCTCGGTGTAAAATTTGGGAGCGATTTGCATGATCGCTCTTCATTGCATTGTACTACCCGGGCCCATTGCACCCAAGAGCAAGACGTGGGTGATTTCATCGCTAAATTCACCGCCATTCAAAGGCTTAGTGGAGGAAGGAGGAGGGAGGTGGGACCGGGTTGAGCCCCAACTGCCACTTACCATCAAGCTCACTGTGGTTGAGCACCTGGCACCCCAGAGCATCGCCGGGAGGTGAGGTATGTACCTGCCGGGTTTCGAGCGATGCCGCATCGGCCTGCAAGTGTCTTATGGCCGCCAGGCGCTTGTGATAGCCTTATCTCCATGGGAGAACAGGAAAAGAAGTCGCGGCTTGCTTAGCAAAGACAGGCATCTGCGCATACGCCCGCCCGCTTGTCCCTCACATAAGCCGTGAATGATGGCAAAAGCTGGCAGAAGAAGTTTCAAGGAGGCGCTTGACCAAACAATAAGACATCAAACAAACAAGAAGACAATGCAAGATCAATGAGGACGCAAACACACTCCTTCACTCGAAAACCGCCAAAGACCTAAACGAGCAAAATCATGAAAGCATGAATCAATGAACCAAAAGACATAAGACGCTGGAAAAGAGGTTTATATAGACAAAGAAACCCTAGGTTCTCTCTTTGGCTACCGACAAGCTCTCTCTACTGACTAAGTTTAAATTCCCGGACCTAACTCAAGTCTACATCAAACCTACCTACAAAATGATTCACACTGCCACCGCCTTTTAACCAAACCTAAACATTCCAAACCAAAGAACCAGCCGTGAAGCCGAACCTAACGAATCAGTGCTTCACACTGGGTATCCAATCGAAACGCTTAGAACCATCCACCTCCTCTTACTTAAACAAGAACAGTCGCTGCCACGCCCCTTCTAGCCCCACTCCCGCGTCACGTCGTTTCATCCGCATCACGTTTTTGCTCACGTCTAGTGCCCAACATGTTTTAGCAGATTACTTCCTTCGTTGGGCCACATGGTCATTTGCGCTACCGGGCTCTTACATTAACGCTCTCGGTCATCGCTTCTAAGTTTGCTCTGGGTTCTTAGTTGCGCCTTCTTTCGTCGCCACAAGAGAGTTTCCTGGTCAATAGTTGAGGAGATTCGCCTCCCGAATTCACTTGTGAGTGTAGAGGTGCCGTGTTGTGTTAGCCCCTAATAGGTTCTCGGATGCTCCAAGGGGAGGTGGGGAGATTTGGAAGGAGAGTGCAGACGATGTACCAAACGATTTCTGGCGGTTTCGGTTTCTCGGTATGTATGGAAAATTTCGCCAAAGTTAAAGGCGGCGTGGAAGCATTCCATGTGCGCGTGTTGTGCTGGCCGCTTTTACTTGGTGGGAGGATGGATTGCAAGCGTGTTTTAATCCGGTGCCATTGTGAGTGAGAACTGCATGCCACGTTCGAGACACTTCACCTATCACTGCCGGATTTATAGGATTAGCGGACACCGAATATCTACGCTTGGCAGAAGCATCAACGCTGTCGACGATTAGTGATTAAGGCGAGGTTGAGCCCCGAGCTTTGATGCGAGTGTTGGCTGGAGGTCTACGCTTGTTTGAATTTGCAAGAGACCGTTTGAAACTACAGGTGAGTTTAAGGGAATCTCCGCAAGGGGCGTTTGGAGATGACCGTGTGTTAAGAGTTACATTTGATGCCGGGGAGAAGGATGATTCCGCCCTTAGTGATGCCTTGGAGGGAGCCCAAAGTCATGATCCCGGCTGAGTCAGGTACTCGAGCTTGACCCAAGACCACCATCGCGTTGATGCAATCGCGAGGCGGGCAGAACCGAGATCTCGGTGTAGTCTGGGAGGCCGATTTGCATGATCGCTCTTCAAACTGCTGTGCTACCCGCCTTTCATTGCACCCAATCGTGGGTGGTGATCGCCCATCGCCTAAAAATCACCACCATTTGTTCAAAGTGCTTAGGCGCAGAGGGGAAGGAAGGAGGAGGTGGGAGCGGGTTGAGCTCCTGCCTTGACTCCAGCCCGGCCTGTGGTTGAGCATGCGAGACACTGTAGCATCGTAGGGAGGTGAGGTATGTACCTGCCGGGCGCGATCTGCCTGAATCGGCTGCAAGTGTTTGATGTTACAGGCGCTTGTGACAGCCTTTCCTGGGCACTGAACAGGCAAAGAAGTCGCGGCTTGCTGGAGCAAAGACCGCAGGGCATCTGCGCATGTGCCCGCACAACAGCAGCCCTCACATCTCGTGAATGATGGCAAAGGTGGCGATGCTGGCCGCGGGTTGCTCGCTCGTAACAATTTGCGAATTACGCTTTGCGTGACCGTCTCCTGTGATTTTTTCCTCTATATTCGCCGAGGCGTAGGAGGTTCCAGCTTTGGCAGATTTCAAGAGACATCGAGGAGGCACGGAATTTACAGGCACTTTGCACCGCGCAACCCGTCAAGCCGCATAGCTGGTCTAGATGGCGTGTGGAACAGATTTGATGTCTCCCTCGCCGCAAACATGAAGTACCATCCGGTTCGTGCAGATTTCCAGTGGCATCTAGAAATACCCGAGTTCCAATCGACCGGCGAAGGTGATCAGAATTGATATAGAGGACACCGCTTGAGGTGAGGGACATGCCCGCTATTCAATAGGATCATCACTGTAAGGCGGTGATTAGCCATTTTTGAGCTCTTGTGCAGCTGGGATTACGTGAGATGCTACCGGCTAAGTGGTATTGAAAAATTGCTAGGCATGCCTTTGTGGCATTTTCGCGCGGGTGAAACTGCTGACTCGGACATCTCAAATCTTGGAGGGCATTGACAAACTTGTCAACATTGTGAGTTTTCCATAACATGTCCGGGCCGTAATTATGTGTCTCCCAGCTGTTCCGTAGCCTCCGCTTAATGGCCGATGACTTCATGACGGATACGCTGGAGTAATGATGGTAAAGCCATGGATCGTTCGCTGGCATCAGGTGAGCAGCTATATATCAACTTGGCATAGCACTCACTTTATCTGAACTAATCGCCTAATGGGCAAATGCTAAAATGTCAGGCCGCTTGAGCCTCCATTCTTTGGCAACGAGCTCGCTGGTTGTCTACCGTGATAATGAGGTAGAAGAGCATATCGCATGACAGCGCCATCTGCGGATAAATGACAGGCCGACTGCAGCCGCGCCGGATTCCTCAGCTTCTAGAACGGGCCTCATCTCGCACCCAACATCGGCAGTCAGACCGGTGCCCTTACATTCCTCCACACCCCAGCAAATAAGAAATTTTATGAGGGCGTCGCTAGCCGGCAACGCAAGTGGAGAGTCGCATGATCAGCAGGCTAAGCAACCCCACATCACCGCAGTCAGCTGTGCGTCAAGGTGAGCTTCTTTCGTCACAGAGGAGGGCACTATGTGCTACCCTCCTCACCACTTCAGTTGTGGAGCCTGTACCCAATCCAGAACGAAATTACATTGCTGGTGGCAGGTTGCACCATCGGGCCACCTGTCCAACCGAAGGCTTCGTGAAGAGGCGGACCTTCGTGAGCCTTTCTTCCTTCTTCGCTATGCCTATCAAATCCGCTTTGCAAGAGTTTGCAACGATATACACCCCGAAGTTGATTACTCGGCTTATGTGAGTGATCGTGAAGAGTTCATGAGGAAGTATTGGCAACCTCGGGAACCTTCCCATCTTCAACTTTTGTGAGGTCAAGGTTTATGTGGTCAATTGAAAGCGCATTGTTCATGCGTATACCGTGATACTTCCGCCACCACTAATTGTAATGGAATACATATGCCATGTGCAAGCCGCCACTCACCAAGATAATCGTATGTCTCTCTCTCTCTAATTTGTTGAAATCAAGACTTCAATATAGATGTTCTTATAATAGCAAAAGCCCCGGGTCCGTCCTTAGCTCCAAATGCTAGAGAACAAGAAACATTTGATCCTCTGGTCGCAACTTTTTATATTCTACTTAGGAGAATCCAATGTAACATCTTTCAAATAGCGAGTCTAACAACAACTGCTCAACACGATAACATTGTTGTTAACCCCTTATTGAGATCCACTAAAGAATGGTAAAACCTTCGACGTAGAAATGCCGATAAGTAGTTATATCGAGCAATTTGTATCATTCCTCAGTAGCATAACTCGTTAATGCAAGCAACAACTCTTTACCCGAACGTGTAATTTCGGCCCCGCTTTGGTCAGCAATCGCATCGAGGCCTTCAAGCCTCTTGGCCACCTGCACTGCCAGCCTAGATGCTTTTTTCTGGTCCATGACAACCATTATCGCGACGTAACAATAAGACGCATTCTAGAATTCGGGTTTAACTACTTTCTAATTGCTCGCCAAGGACGCTTTCCAAGCGTCTGCATCACTGGACCACTTGTATGGCCATTATAACACATAGTGAAAGGTATGAAGTGGGAACACCAAGGGGTCGACTTAAATTCAAATTCAATGTCCTTTCATTTGAAGACAAAGACCAAAATCACCAGTGACGTGTATAACAGTGTTGGAACCAGGACAAGGCATACCACTGCTATTCTGCCAGAAGCAACACTCCACTTCCCTTGTGGGAATCAAGATGGCCTGAAGTTCTTGACTTTTGTCCCAGACATCACCGCCATCGGGCCCGGCCCTTTACTGCATTGGCGAAGGACAAGAAAGCTAGTGATGGGGGTTTGAATGACCGCGACGTGACGGCGTGATCACTTACTGGAAAAAGTGTTGGATCCGTGAAGTGTGGAAGACCATACGTACACTAACCCTCCCTGGATCGTTGGTTTGAATGTTTTTTTGTTTTCTTATGTTTTGTGTGATGGAGTGCTTAGAAATGTCCGAGGCAAGGCCTTTATATTAAATGGGTCCTTGGCCCATGACAATATTATTTTACAACACTAGTCCTTGGGCCTCGAACCCGTGGAATATCGTGCCAAAGAGAGGTCCTTGACCTTGGGATTTTTAGGAATAAAATTGTTCATATAAGGTGGGGATCCTTCATTCAACAGGGGCCTGTGAACAAGTGGAGACGGGCACCTCCGAGAAGTTCAAGAAGCTAGTGGAGAGGTATAAGCGGAGAGGTGAGGCTAGCCGTGGTCAAGAGAGAGACTGGGCAAAGTCAAGAAGGTGGTGGAGCCGTCAGCAGCCACCGGGCCGGCCACGTGAAGGAAGGACCATCCACGCTTTTCAAGCAACACCCCTGTGGATTGTCCACGGAGCCGGGCATACCCTTCACAAGGTTGTGCTCGAGGAAATGAGCAAGGAGGCTAGAGCATGGAGGAACGCACCGCTTGGCTGTCCAAAGGATGAGGAGCGAGGAAACGCGCAGGGGCGAGACGGACGCCTCCTAGGAGGAGTGAAGGGACCCTGAGCAGCGGGAGTGAGGTGGAGATATTAAGGGAGGATCTTCCAGATCAGAGGCGTGGTAGGAGAGCGAGGGGAACACCCATGGGCCGCAGGGCTAGGTGGCCATAGTGGAGGCGGGCGCGCTGATTTTAGAGGGGAGCGGCATCATAGGTCAGAGGCTTTCACTTGGATTAGAGGATAAGGTGCTAGGAAGCTTGTGAACCTGTAGATACCCGAATTGGTAGGCGCGCTCGTGGTAGGTTAGCCATCTTTAGACACTGGAGGTAGGTTAGCCATCTTTAGACACTGGGAAAGTGAGCTAGGCCGTTGCTGATGTATAAGAGACCCTTCGAGTCTCTCTTAGACAATTTCCCTGTGTGAGCTCCTGTGTCGAATTTGTGCTGTGGTTGGTTGGAGACATCCAACGGATCCGATTCGGCACCGCCTTCCTCCACAAGAGGGCCGGGAGATCCTCGGATGGTCGAGAGAGTGACCAAGCTCCGCCCCTGGGTGACTAGTGGTGAAGGGTGCTCAATGCATGCCAGAGAGGGAAATTCTGCAGGGACCGGGTGAGATCGGGTGTGCGACCGCCTGCGGAGCCGACTCACTGCTTTTTTTTCCTTTCCCAACCCGCCGCCTAACCATTGTGTCTAATCCCAAGGAGGGTCTGTGGCCCAAGGTGTGAGGTCTGTGGCCTAGGAGGGGTCTGTGGCCCAAGAGAGGTCTGGTGGCCCGAGAGAGAGTGGTGAGCCCAAGAGTGGTGGTATTTGAGAGTTTAGGAAGGATCTGGGGAACATCTTGTGCGCGGTGGTGTGGAGGTCCTAGAAGAAAGGGGTGAGTGAGTCGCCAGTGAAGGGGAGTCTAGGGCGGGTGAGCGCGAGAGTCCGGAAACGGAACGCCGAGGAAGGTTGGGAATAAATTGTGGGCCGAGGAAATCATGACGGAGTGAGGTGCCGCGACGCGCGGGCCATGGTGTGCATCCACCTGAGCTCGGTGAACTACATGAGTGTGACTTGGTGTACATGTGAATCGGCATAGGACCATAGCCCTTAACTAAAGCGGCGGTGGGAACCGGCGCCAAATAGTCGACGCGACGCTGCCACGGTGGGTCCACCACGGCGTGGAACCCACCACTACGGTGGTCGGAATCCACCACGGCCGTGGGTTTACACGGTAGTTGATTATGGCTGGGTAGGAACCGATTGTAGGAGGACTAGAATCCATAGTTTTAGAACATCTTGACACAAAACCATTCCCTTGGGATCAATCCTAGGACTATAACGACATAGAGGGTAAATGTGGCCTCTTTAAGGCCTTCGATGCAAAAACCCATTCCACATGAAGCTACCAACATATTTGATCATCGGGAGGAAGAATGGTGATGGATTGGAATGATCAACACGAAATCGCAAATATTGTGGATCATAACATTGGGCTTGTTCGAAAACCCCTCGAGATGGTAATAGGGCCGCTACCAAGCCCGAGTCCCCTTTGCACATACCTAAGAAGTCAGACCGGACGAGGCTCTTTATGACATACCACATGTGGACATGTATCTAGGGGCCTACCAAACTATTGAACGCCAAGAAGAGGTGGCAAGAAGGATGGATGGCGTATATAATGGAGATACAGAAGGAATGTTTATCAGTGACACCGCGGGTGACACACACAATAGGGCTGCCTGGTAGCGAAGGTTGTAAGTGTGCACCTTGGGGCCACCGAATGATTTACTTGTGCACGTGGCGGATGATAATACACGGATGCTTATGAGGGCAAGTATGTTGAGAATTTTTCAAAGGACCGAAATGACATTGGACCACCCGCCAAAAAAGGTCGTGGAAAGGGGCCCTAACATCCAAAAGGTTTTTGTGCGAAAACCGTTATTATATACTACGCCTACCACTACTGTGGAAACATCAGACGCAGATAAGAAAGCTATAAAGGAAAGTTGAGTGCGCCGTCTCACATTCAACCATACACTTCGGAGGAGGCAATGGAGAGTGATGAAGATGGAGATGAGGCCTGTGGACGGGACGAGGGTCTCGATTCAGTAAGAGTAATGACATGTGCTAAGCAATCAAATAACAAGGAACCTTATGTTTATCCCTAATTTCTTTCATGGCATAGGGTTTGAAATTGGACACGAGGTGCTCATAAGTTTCATGTTCATATACATTGTTTTTAAGACATGCAGACTACTCATGCCGATGAGTACATCTTAAATGTCACCTGTAGCGCCTACTAGCTTTTGTCATGTCGAATACACGCGCAATACATTGCTTCATTACACATATGCACTAGTCATAAACATTTGCCGTATAGATGTGAACTGTGATGGCGACATGGTTGTGCTCCACTTTCCACCCTAGACGCCATATGCTCCTACGCGTGTTAGTTTCGCAATCAGATAATACACACACAATTGCGCGATTCATGAGCCCTCGGCAGTGCAAAAGACGCCGCATGCCGCCCATGCCACACCCAACAATCGCAGATACATTTTCTACCGATATGACAACCTCTACAAAACCCATACCATAGTTGTTCCATATGTCTCCATGTGATTTTAAATGCAATGAATTGTCCGTTTCGGCCACAATGATTGCAACACAAGCCACCGGAAACTCGAACGACCAGCTTTTTTCCCCCTGCAGGGAGGGGGAGAGAACATGGGTACTTTTCTCGGCGAAACGCATGATAAGCCAGGGAGAGCACCGCTTTTCCAGTACTGTGGTTGGCACAACTGTGTCTGACCGTGATGTTCACCCTTATTTTCTGTCGTTTTTTGCCGCCTACTCCGAAACATGCCGTTTTGATAACCATCTTAAACCCGGATCCACGTATATAGACCCCTGTAGCCGCTTCATGTATATTCAGCCGCTTCAAATATTATGCTGTTCTCTCTTGAAATTCCATGTTCGCTTTATGCCTCTTCTCCTTGTTGATTTCCGTTGCGCTCAACTGATCAACAAAATCGCTGGTAATGGCCACAAACAAGTCCTCCCGCCGCTTCGCAGTTAGAACTTTCCTTTTCTTCCTAGCAGAATTCAAACCATCAGCTGCTGGATCATCGGATTCCATGCTTGTCTTTAAGGACTGTCCTAGTGACGGGAAGTCTTCAGTTGATTCGGTCTAACCATCCCCTGGTGATGCCTCTCTAGAAGAACCTGGAGTATCTGCAACATATGCATGAAGGTCAATAGGTTGAGTCGCATTTGTTGCCCAATACAAACTGGAGTCTCAAGACGGAAAGGTAAGCTACATACCGGTGGCATGGTAAAGTGTCACCCAATTGCTCCTAACTGAGCAAGAGCTCGTGAGTCTCGAATACCACAATTGGCTCGCATTGAAAAGACTCGTCAAGGTAGCTGGCGCTTTCTTCTTTGCTCGTCATTATTTGCCAATATATGTCCTGACCACTTAGTGGATGCCAGCAATGATCATTGATTTTTTTCCAATCTTGAGACAACCGCCCCATTTGCTTCTCTCAGGCTTGGCCGGTCAGGCACATTACTGCCTTGCAATAGGTGACCACCTCTTCCCATCGTTCAGGGGCCTTCTTATTTTTCTCCTTGCTGCCACCCAATAGTCGAGCTTCGTGGTCAATCTTCTTAGCAGCTTGCAAGATATGAAGTTCCTGCAGTGTCCACAACTTTTGAGGTGCCTTGAATATTTGGTTCGTGGGAGGAACGTGGATGGTGCTCGAAATTATGGGCACAGGGCCTACACCAAGTTGTGAGATTGGGGAAGCATGGAAGCTGCCAAATCCCGGCAACAAAGCTAAAGGCAAGGATGTACTTTGACTTGTGGGACAATTAAGAACGGA
The DNA here is from genome assembly GCA_010909165.1 of Anthoceros angustus. NCBI lineage: Eukaryota > Viridiplantae > Streptophyta > Anthocerotopsida > Anthocerotales > Anthocerotaceae > Anthoceros > Anthoceros angustus. The sequence continues at coordinate 799,409 of VJWM01000063.1, read as the reverse complement.
AGGAAGGTTGGTCCAGCAATGAGGCTTGAGACCCACCGTCTTCTGGACCCATCGATATGCAACAGCCCTCCAAAATCTGCACCGAATGCAGGTATGGCAAATTGCCACACGATCCAAGACCGACGAGTGCAATGGAAGCCTGCAATCCCCTCTAAGGATTGTAAGAGAATTGAGAAGGTGTGGGCTACGGACTCCTCTTGGGGGTTAGGAAATAAGTTGGGTTTTGTTTTTTTTCGTAGGTTCGAAGTGTAAAATAAGGCTGAAAAAGAGGAATAAGCCGACAGACTCGGATTGGTGGCTCCGAGCATCCTGATCTGGAGAACTAATCTGGACCCCACTACCTACGAGAACCTCGACCACGACCGGTATTGGATAAGTCCTAATTCTACCCGGTCAAAGCAGGATAAGTACGCCAAGGAAAGTAACTTAGAAGTTGGGTCGTGAGTTAGACTGAGCGGCGCCACGTGGACGGCCCGGAATGGAAGACGGCATGCAGTGCCAGACTGAGATACTGCTGGGGCCGATAAGGTGTGTATTCACGCCTGCGCATCGCGCGACAAAAGGTAGGCGCAGTAGGTAGGCGGAAGGCTGCAGGCGAAGTGTAAGCACAGAGGCCATGCCCCTCGACAGCTACAAAGAAAGAGCCACCCCTCCGCTGACTGCTACTTCCGACGGTGAGGCGAGGTCATTCTCCCAAGTAACTTCAGCCGATCTTCCTCGCCTCGCCTCGACACCCTCCGGGCGTTGTCTTTTGATCACCCAGCACCTTCTGCCACCACTACTGGAGGAAGCAATTGACGCCGCGCCAAGGAGCGGACGATCAAGGAGCCTCACACTCCAACAATGGGATAAGGAGCGGGAGATGGGACCCAAGAAAGCGGGCGGAGGTCCGCCATGGAACTTGGTGGAGCGAACATTGTCACCCCGCTATCCTGACTTCGGCCGGAGGAGGGGGAGTTGGTCGAGGAGTGGCACCGGACGCTTCCAGTCTCGACATTTGACAAGAGTCACCCTAGTCCGGAGTACGCCAAGATGTTGGCAGCAGCCAACAAGGAGGTTCGGCCTAAGAGCCTTCGAGAGGACCCTGTGAGGTGGAGGTCCCGAGGGCGGTACAACCGCCCAAATGGAGGAAATTGGGGCGAGTCCCGTAACCCCTCAAGGCCGAGGGAAGATAGAGGCGCAAAGGCCGCATCGAAGCTGTGAACGCAACGGACCACCAATGTGGGCCGGCCTGAGTTGCGACAGAGGGTGCGCAGCGGCCGTGATAATTGTCCATCGAACATGCTCACCAAGGTAGATCACCTTGGTGACAATCCGGTGTTCCCGCATGCGCCATGTAGAGGAAGGCGCGATCGGGAAGGATCATCTTCGCCAGATCAATCGTGAAGCTCAAGCCGAGGTGTGAGAAGCCTCCGCTGCTTATCGCTGCTCTAATTCATGTGTGGCACGCACCCCCGGGAGGGGAAGAGGAGCGCACCCAAGGGACCGCCGCCACCGGAGGCGGAAGAACCAGAGGTGGAAGCCCGTCCCGAGCAAGAGGGCTGGAGGAAGACGATCGAGGAATCCCATACGCTTGAGCGGACTCCCCGCCACCAAGGGAAGTGTGGGAGGACATCCCCGCTTCCTCCTCCCCGGTGCCCCCACCGAGCGCCAAGAAAAAGGAGGCGGCCCTGTATGGAGCCGGCCCTCCGACATCACCACCACCACGACCAGCTGATGAGCCCCGACGGTGACCTGTCGTCAAGAGGCGGAAGATGCCACCCGCCAACGCAACACCCGACGGCGCCTGTGCCGCCTCGCCAACGGAGTGGCAAGAAGTCAAGAGGCGTGAGAAGGGCAAAGGGACGCCCGCCCAAGGAGCGGGAGGCCACCGCAGCACCCCACCCGAGCCGGGTCCTGCCCGACGGGAGAGGCAAGAGGGTCGCCTCCCCGAACCCTCACCCCTCCGAGCCCTGTGGAGAAAGAGGGCGAACAAGGAATTGGCGCCAAGAGGGCCAAAGAAGGTGAGGCTGACCCCAGACTGACCTAAGGGCCCGATTAGACCGGAGAGCCCAGCCCGACTCCCGGATCATGGTATGGAGGTCCTTGGCGATCGAGATGCCCGCCCACAACGGACTTCTGGGGCCTCACCAAGGGCCTGAGACATGGTCCTACATCCATGGATGATGCCTGGGTCTCACGGCCGAGAAGACCTGTGGAGGTGGAAGCCACAAGGAGGCGATGGTGCCCTCCAGAGTGAGCGATGGAGGCGCCCAGAGGCGAGGAGGAAGGCGAAGCCTCGGCCGCATCGAGGAGGGAAGCGCCGGAGGCCGAGAGGGAAGTCCGTCCATTCGACAGATCGACTAAGTTTCTTCACCGAGTGAGTGCAGGTGCATGTGAGGCCCAAGCACGGCCGAGGATCTCGCCAACTAAGGAGGGAGGCGCAGCAGAGGCGAGAGGGCTCGAGACCTAGCCGAGGCGGCCCGGCCGCCCAACAGCAGACTCAGAGGCTCACCAAGGCGCAAGGGAAGCGGAAGCCACAAGAAGGTCGACCGGGATCACTATCGACGTGATCGAACCGTGGAGGGAGACGGGTAGCCGCGGCCAACCTCAAGGCCGAGCAGGCATGAGCACTGGCCGTGAGGAGGCGCTGAGGTCAAGACCCGGGAGATCGGGACCCTGTGGTGCACGCAGGAGGTAGAGGGCGGCACAGGAGTCGGAGGATGCAAGGATATTTTGAGCCGCAACTCCAAGACGATCCGAGCAAAGCAGGGGTTCTCAACCCAGAGAATTCAAGACTTCGAGTGAGATAGAGCGCCCAGCCCGCTTGAAGACGGAGGAGAATAGGCGATTGCAAGGAGTTTGACGCCGCGAGGCAGCAGGAGGTGGAGGAAGTCGAGCCTGACGGGATACCGCCCGGAGAAGGAAGTAGCGACCTCCGGAAAGGATAAACGGAGGGAAGAAAGCACCGGAGGAGAAGCAACACGTCGTCCCAAGTGTGAAGTGAGAGGGAGCTCACCCATGGCCCGCAGAACCGCAGAGCCGAACGGGAGGAGGAGAACGCCGAGTGCCAAGGCCGCAGGAGGTGACGGAGGCCTGACGGCATCAAGGAGTCCGCCCGCCCGCGCTGGTAAGCTTAGCCACGGAGACGGCGCCAGCCAACATGCCCACCGGAGCACCTCCGAGGAGGGAGTACCGGTGCCCGGCTCATGTGGAGGAGGCGATTCAACAAGTCGATTCGACTACTTATTACCACGCAGCTCCTCAAGGCTTTGAGGTCCTGCCACCAGCAGGAGGTGGACCCCTGAAGGGGCGGGGAAAGGGGAGGAAGGACCCGGGACAGCAGCCACGGGACCCTAGGAGCGCTGCTTGACGACAGCAAGCTGCGAGGGAGAGGAGGAGCCGGAGAAAGGGTCACTACAGGAGGTAAGCACCCCACCTCGCACGGAAGGAAGGGAGGAGGATCCTGGGGAGGCCATGGAAGGGGCGCAACCGGGCATTCGGGAACCAAGGAGGGCTGGATGAGCCGTGATCACCCGAGGAGGCGTAACCAGAGTTGGTCCGGACTTTGTCCGGACTGAGGAAAGGTCTCCCCAAGTCCGCCTCAAGGAAGTCTGGACTTAGAGATCCAGACTCTAGTGACGAGACCGGACCCGAGGTCCGGACCTGAAGGGTTGGGTCCAAGACCGACCTCAGGCAAGTCCGGACCGAGGTCCGAACTCCAAAGGAGGCCTGACACTGTGGGACCGACCTCAGAGGAAGACTGACCTAGAGGTCCGGACCGAGTCGAGACGGGGTCCCGAGGTCCCGACTGTGGAGTGGGGAGAGCCACCAATCACCACAGAGATCCAGCTTGAGGGCCTGCGCAGGGCCCGCCAGAGAGATAAGAGAGGAGGGAGGAGGACTTGGTGGTGACCGCTGCCGCCGCCGCCGTGGCGCACGGCTGCACTGGGAGAGGAAGGTCCCGCCCCGCGATCATCCGATTGGGTGCGCCAGCCGCCGTGGCTCGCTGGGCGCCGTGCCAAGAAGGAATCAGGGCCATCTCTCCCCACCGACCGGATAGGAGGATAGGGAGAATAGTAGGCCGGTTAGCACAATGAGCCCTCACACTGTAATAGAGGTGTAATAAAGGCGCCGACCTTCGCGAGTATAAGAGGGCCGAGGCCGCTCAATAAATCATCTTCTCTGGTGTTGATGCCGCTTCCTGCACTTTGCGTTCTTCTTGCTAACGTGAGTCCCGAGTCACCGAAAGGTGCACGATGCCCCGGAGAGATCGATCAAGGTCCCGTGACCCAACGAGTTGTGTGCGGTGGGAAGAGCGATCGGGGACCTTGTCTGCCCGTAGCAGCCCGGCCGAACGACCGGAACGTGAGTCGGAGGAACTCGGGCGGCAGAGTCTTGGAGAGAGACCTGCAGAGCGATGGAGGTCCGGACGTGCGCCTACTGCTTTTTCCCAAGGTTGATGAGGGTAGTGAGAGTGGTGAGAGGAACGGACTAGAGGAACGAGTGACGCGAAGTTTATACGGACGCAAACGGGTCCTTAAACGCTTGGCCACACCGGCCTGCTCGTGGACGCACGAGAAGAAGCAAAATGACGGATGTGTGTTGAACGTCCATAAAGTGAGGTGAGAATCGATTATGTAACGCAAAAGCAGACCTAAATCATCATTCATGGGAGGCGGATCCTTCAGTATAACGACCACGAGTTGTCTACGCGCCTACCGCCGCTGCCGAAAGTCTCTGCCATGTAGGAACTCCTCACACTACCGGAAGGCAGCGTCATGTGAGCTTCTAAAGCCTGGCAAAGGCCGTAGGTTCCCGCCCTTCGAAGGTTCAGTTCGGTGTCTTGCACATTTCGCTAGAGGCGGTCTCTTCCTCGATCATTACGGAGTTCACTTCCTGCCCAGATTCAGCCATTTTTGTCATGAAGTTTCGCTTTAAATGCCTGTGAAGGATTTTGGAGGGAAATTGATGTCCATGGAAAGCAGCCCTAAGTCTGTCTTCAAAATTTATATGTATGTTTGTAAATGTATGTTTGTATACCTGAATGTTTTTATATATAGGGTCTGCCCCGTCTAAGCTCATGAAAAACCTAGCTTTACTATACTACCTACCTCTTACGCAGTGCCAATTCAGGAGCTCATTTTGGTGAGTTCGGTACAGCTCTCGACCAAGTCAACAACAAACTGAGCTTGAACCAGCACATTAACACAATCTATCGTGGCAACCAATTGACTGACCATTAATGTACTAACGTAGCAAAAATGATCGGTTGTTATTTGGATTTCTCCCAATTCGGACCCTAAACTGAACCGCCACGGATTACCCAAAGTTCAGGAGAAAGGAGATGAAAAAAAAAGTATTGTACATTTTATTTTACTGATCATCTACATCCGCTTTAACTTTCGAAAGTTTTGTCAATTCAGTTTTCTATGCTTACCTGAGAAGCCACAGTTCGTTAGCCATTAGTTTGCGAGCTAGTTGATGTGGATTTCCATACTGGACTATTCTGACCGAAACTGAGTTGTCCACTTGGCACTAAACTATTGAATTGAATTGATATCAGTTCGACAGAAATGGTAGTCCATAAGGGTCCTTAGAAAAACTTGTCATTCAAACTGTCGTTTGGAACGTCATTTACAAGGCTGAGTTCAAAACGACAGTTTGAACGACATTTTTTTTTGTATGACCTAGTGTTGTGTGCTGACATATGAACAATTCATATGACAAAAAATATTATTTAAACTATCGTTTAAACCACTTTTTCCTATAATGAGTGGTCTAGACTACAGCCCCGCGGGTTGGTCAACAACAAGGTGGTGGTGCTGGTGTACTATGTGGGCAGGGTAAAGCAAGTTATGGTAAGTCTTCTAACCTCCCGTTATGTTGGGAAGGCTTAACGATTCACCTGTATTGCTTAAAATCTTTCTATTTGTCCAAAGTGGTTGAGTACCTGGCTTGCATGCAGGAGATCGGAGGTTTGATTCATGGTGCATTCAATGTTTTTTTAGAATAACTAGTTTATGCCCTTTTTCTTACAATAATTAGTAATTACATCTTTTTTTTTGCGATAAACCACGAGACTTTATAAAAGCACGCCACAATTACAAATAGTCCCTGAGGAAAATGCAGGTGCCCGAAACAAACAAGGAATCAACAAGGGAGCATGAGGGACCCATGTGGGTGCTTCAAATACTAGCAAGGCAAGCAAGGCAACTAGTCGAGGATGCATGCGTCCCAGAACCAACTAGAGAGCGCCTCAACCTCCCTGCTATGCATGAAAGCATTTTTTGACAGTCTGAATCTCTCGCACGTAGCCTTGTTCGAAAGGGCGGGTCAACCAACCATCCGCTTCCTCCGCCAACCAGATCTCCTGGCCCACATGTGCCATAGGCTCTTCCAGCTAGGTCAGCTTAAACACCAAGCCTCAATGGCACCTTGGAAGAGGTGTGGGAGAGTAGCCACATGTGACTGAGCTCTTTCCAGGTTAGAACCGGGCCCGCAGTCATGGCCCCAGTTGCGATAGGGCGGTCGCAATGATCACGCGCTAGCGCGACACTAGTACTAGTGCCTTGTACAAGGTATGTGCTCTAAATAAATGTAAGTTAAGCCATCCGGGCTCCAAAACCACGGTCCTAAACATTGACTGTTTTAGGGTTTTGTCAAGCACATCCTGTACTAGTAATTACATCTAACGATAAATAGTTAGACAAACTTTATGATTTCGTCAAAATTGGTATGGTGAAGTGGTAGAGCCTCCTCTGCGGCACAAGTGGTTAAAAATTGGTGTTTTGATGTGGTAGAGCCTCCTTTCCGCCATAAGTGGTTGAAGGCTAAAATCCTCTCTTTGTTTTTCTATAGTATGAAAATATTAAGAAAGGCTCAAATCCTTTCTGTAGGATGATAATTTCAAGAATTTTATATACATGACACATGCTTGTAGGCATGGCTGCCAACAAGTCTTCCAGGCCCCATGCACGTCGAAATGCCGACATGCCCTACTAGGCCCCATGCCTGACGGAAATGGCATGACTCTGCAGGACATGGACATGGCGAGCCCGTGCAAATAAAACAAGACGATTTCAAGTGGGCATCACGTAACCACTCAATGAATCATGGCATACCGCCAGTGCGGCTTGAAATATGTCATTGTCACACAAGCTGTAACACTCCACACCGGAGCACATTCCGAGGCTACGGTTGTCATACTTTTATGATGTATGTGACAAAGTATGTAACATTTCACACCATATCTTAGTAGCATTGGATGAATTGCCTCAATCTTTAGGTACGACTATGGCATCTAAAGCTGCGGGTGCATTGGAAATAGTGTCTAATTCTTAATTGCGTCCACTACAACAATCGAAGAAGTTCGGTAATTATTTTTGAGTATCAGAAACAAAACAGATGTAATAATATCGCAAATATGGAATACCGTGATAGCGCAATAAACCTGACGCAAAGTTTTGATGGAACAGTACAAAAGTTTTTACTCAAACAACCTTAACTAGGGTTTGTAACAGTGTAAACCATGTCTTGGAAGGGCTTAACCACAACACAAAGTGACAAAGGAGCGAAGAACACGTAGCGGGGGCCACAGGCGTATGTATGAGCACATGGATTGAAACTCTTGCCCACATGGTGCTAGCAAGGCACGTGTGTGTATGAGCACATGGATTGAAACTCATGCCCACATGGTGCTAGTAGAGGCACGTGTGTATATGAGCACATGGATTGAAATTCGTGCCCACATGGTGCTAGCAGATGCATGTGTGTGTCACATCGCATATAAAAAACCCGCGCGTGAACCCTTGTGGCCGGTTCAGTAACGTAAGGGGGTGCGGGTAGTTTGCATGCAAACCTAGGTAAATTTACGTCGCATATTAATTAGAACTCCAAGGTTAACCATCTTGTGACCAGATTAATACAGGGATGGAAGACGAGTAGTTCTAGGTGCATTCAAACTATTTTTGTGTGACATCGCGGGACTCCACGTTCCGTGAAGGGCATCAAGAAAAGTGAACTCAATTCGTAATTTTTATGTATTTAGACATTGACATACTGGTCGCCAATATCGGTGTAGCGGATGTGGCCTGATCCTCCTGCATTTGAGACATTATGCATTATATTGGATGAGGTAAGTGCTAGATGATTCTATTCCTAATGTGGGCAACAAGGGTCTATATCTATTCTATAAAAAGAAAGAAAAGAAGCAAAGAGAAGCAAAGAAAGTATTAGCGAAGCGATTGAGAGGAAATGACACATAGCGCGAATTTCATTAGAACGCGGAGGCGTGAAGTGAATACGCCACAAAGTAGAGATACTGCCTAGCAAGTTGGGAATGCCAATTTCTGTAAACAGTATCCTTTTAAGACTCGGTTGGTCTTAAAAAAAGAGGTTTCAGGTAAAATTATCAAAAATTAACTGTGAAAATTTAACTAAACGACATGCTAAAAGGAGGAGTTTAAGCTTTGTAAACTACTGGCCCACCTCATCAGCAGTCGGGGCAACAATCTCATCCTAATTGAAGGTAGTGTTTCCTAGATTGAGCTCATTGAGGCGCTGAGCGATCGCAGTCTTTTTCATTGTAGGTTTGTGAGCCCTGAAGGCTCTCTAACTCCAACATATGCTTAAGCTAGTAGTTGTTGGCTTCCTATCCTACAACATAATAAAGGGCCTCGACGGTCTTGTAGTTCGGTATTCCGTTGCTAATGGTTGAATCTAGCCACTCATAGAATTCGAACATATTCTTCGGTGAGTTGTGGACAATTTATATAATTCAGGCATCCAACAACATGACGATAAGGAGCCTAGAACATAGCCTCACATTCTTCTTCATTCTGTGGGCATTGATCAGGTGTAAGCTTAACATCAGCATTACCAAGAGTGGAGACAAAGTTTGCCTAGTCTAGGTTGAAGTGGTGAAGTGTCCAACCCTCAACCCAGCTTGAAAAGGTCCTATTTTTGCAAGAGACATCTTGGAGGAGCAGCGGAAAAACAAGAGGCACTCTGAAGCAGAGCAAAGCTTGCTTGCACGCACTAGAATAAAGCTCCTAGTTTGTTGGTTATGATGCATGTGGGAGTTGGGAGCTGGTCAATCCGTGCTCGCGGTTGTGGGAGCTGGTTGCCAGAAAATAGCCTACAATGATTTCAATAAATAAGGTTTAAGTAATATGCTTCTTCAAGTCTTATATTTTTAAATAAATTTAATACTATATTAGGACTAATAGGTCTATGGAGGCACTTGAGATAGTGAAATGTTAGGATCCCGATGATTGAGATTTGATTTTCGCTTTCGAATATTTTGTGGTCTAGTGTCCCAACAACCCCTTTGCATACCCTTTAATTGTGCATGTTACCCATGGAGGGAAAATGAAAGGGAGGGGCAGAAGAGTACCAGTACCGTATTACATATGTGCGTATGGTAGCAAGGTGGGCAAAAATACTTGACGAGAAGGAAGCGTATGAGATGTTTGAGGTGGTGAACGCGCATTGATAAAAGAGCACCAGAGTTTCCTTGACTTTTACGATATCAAACTCTAAGCCAAAAAGCGAACGAAATGCCAGGTCAGGACGATTTACCTCGCGTTTCAACGGCGTGAATTACGCGAGATAATAGCGGCCACGGCGCAGTATAGCCGGAGCGGGCGAAACCGTGAAAAGACGGCGCACAGGCACAGGCGGGGCAGCGGGGTTGCCGCGTTTGGCCCAACAAGTGGCCGACGTCGAAGCCATTGGCCGGGCGTCGAGCCAAAGCGGCCGCTAAATGTAGCGGGCAGCTGACGGCTCGCAGTCACTGGCGAGGGGCGGCCGGCAACCCAGTTGGCCTGCCGCTAAATTACGCCACCTCACCAACTTTATCGGGAAACGGTTGCCGCTAAATATATGCCGCGCCCGTTGCGTGTGGAACGCAAAGGAGACCAGTCAGCACGGAGTAATAACGACGGCCTTATCGTGTCGCAGCCGCGGCCGTCCCGGACCGACGAGACCAAATCCGGGTCATCCGAGGTCGCAAGAGAGTTTTAACCTACCGGAAGGCAGGAAGCTTCGCGCGGGCTCCTCTAAATGTGGCGGTTGTGGGCGGCCGGATTCCGGATTCCGGAAGCCGGAGCCGGAACCGGAAACCGGAAACCGGAAGCGGCAAGACGCGCCACGATTTTAGCCAGCGCTTTCCTGGGCCCCCTTTCCGCGCTGCTTTGTCCGGGACTCTCGCCGCGGGCCTGCACGTTGGCCGAGCGGCTACGCGACAGCGCGAGTACCGAAGCTACGCCGCCTCGACAACTTCGCCGCAGCTTCCGTGGTTCGGAGACGAGGGTTGGGTAATATTAGTTTAGCGGCTCCGCGGTGTCCTCCGTTCGACCTGGTTCCACCTGGGGGTCGGTGAAGTATCCACAGCGCTTGCCCCGCTGTGAAATGGCCACGTTAAACGGGATGACTGATTGGTGCCGGAAATCGGAATCCAGGTGCATCTCGCAGGCTTATCGCTTTCAAGCGGCTGGATGTTCGGGTTCCCGCCGAATGGAATGCGGTATGGGCAGGCTGGGTCCGTCCTATCAGGCGGTGGTGCCGTGTCTGGTGAAAAGACAACCAGACCAAGCGACCGTGGCCTGACCACACTCTCTCCCAAGACGAATAATGGGATCGATGCTCACCACTCAGGGGGATTGCGGGGTTGGCTGGAATGAGGAAGGAGATGACGAGCTGTTTCTGCTTCTGGGGTTGCGTCAAGTTAGTGCACGCGAAGAAAGAAAGCATGTTAGTGGGTGGTAGACAGTGTCCCACGAGATGTGGAAGCATCTGCAAGGTTGCTGGGTCGGAATCTGTGGAAGGGTGGAGAGAGGGTGTGCAAAGGGAGCTTGTTCCGTATGTGGGTTGCAAGTTTCTTTCGGGTTGGTGAAAAAAAAAACTTTGGATGACAGATTTTGTTCGCAAGTGCACAAGAAGGGGTACTGGAGAGCGAAGGAAAGGAAAAAAAAAAAGACTCGACCAGGAGTTGAGTCTTGAAAAAAATTGAAGGAGGAGCTCATCCCCTTGCTGGAAGGTCCAAATGAGGGGAACATAATTACAGGGGCAAACTAGGGTGTCACTACAATACCAGCCAATGTAAAGCTACTGCGGGGGCCTGTTATGAGACGGGGCATGAACCCGGTTACAGCTCCTAGGCATTTGTACAGAGAGAGGGCATGCCTGCCTGCCTGACAAATTCTAGAGGGTCTATGCTTGGTACAAGCTGGAATGGTGAACCTACCAAGCCAGCGAGCTAACAATTCAAACTGGCAGCAAGCAAGCTACAAATTGGTGGAATGAAGGCGTCGGCCGGCTCACCACATTCCCACAGGGTCAACAATTGAAGGCACTGCAATGGCAGCTACCGCCATTCAATACATCCTACAGGCCAGGGAACAGCACAAACTATGTGATCCTGAGATAGCAATGAAAATGGAATACGCGAAGCTAAGCTACTACAACAACAATCTACCAGGCAGGTGCTCACCAAGGGGGATGAAGATATTCCCTGCCCAGCCGCAGCACCCACCTCGTCCAAAAAATACAATGGCTTACTCAGAGGCGTGCCCTGCTTCCGGCCACATTCCAGATTTGCCACCGAAAAAGTTATGCAGCACGGGACCATCATACCAGGCAGGAATCCTGGTCAGCATGGCGGAGCCAGGCCCAGAAGCTTTGGCCAGGCAGAGGTTGTTCCTCAAGTCGCAGACAGGGTAGTCATGGGGGCAGCAGTGGTAGTGATCGTCGCAGCAAGTGGCGCTCTCCAACGGGCAGCATCCCCACGCCAGGCAATACTTCCCGATCGGGAACAGGCAGCAGCAGGTGGTGCTCTCAGGGCAGCTGTGGTAGTTGTCACATTGGGTAGGAGGAGTAACAGGGGCAGGAGGGGAAGGAGGAGAGGGAGGAGGGTTGGGCCCGATCTTGGTCGGGTAAGAAGGCTCGATGTTGATCCCGCACAGCCCGGCAGCCTTCCCAGTCCCCCTTTGCATCTTCAAGTACCCAGACTCTCCCCAGGCAGCCCCCCAAGAGTTCTTCACGATCCAGTAGTCCAGCCCATTCTCAGATCCATAACCGACAGCCAAAACTCCGTGATCCAAGTTAGTGCCGCAGGTTCCAGTGAACACACCACTGACGTAGAACTGGAAGTCCCGGCCCCCAGCCTCGATGGCCACAGACACAGGCTGGTTTGCCACAGCCTTGATCAAGGCCTGCTCATTGTTGTACGGGACGTCTTCGTACCCGTCAATGGTGACAACGTGTGCGTTCAGCCTCGCGGTATCACACTTCCCCCCATAGCCCTTGTACGGATAGTCCTCCTCGGTGTCGATCCCCCCGTTGCTGATGATGAACTCGAAAGCGTAGTCCATGAGCCCGCCGTTGCAGCCCTGGTTCACCCGGGTGTCACAGTCCACCAGCTCCTGCTCCGACAGCGCCACCAAGTTCCCGGTCACGATCTGGTTGATACCTTCGACGGCCCCGGTCGTAGAGAAAGCCCAGCAACTCCCGCAGCTACCCTGATCCTTCACATACGCCACAGCCCCCGAGGTCCTCCAGTCGACCGAATCCGGCACCGACTCCACCTTCTCGTACTTGAAGCTTCCTCCCACCTTCTTCTCCCTCCGCGACAAGTCCATCTTCGTCCCCAGATACTTGGCCTTGAATTCCTCATGGCTCATGTCCGCGAACTTGTTCAGCCCCAGGCTGTAGTTCTCCTCGCCCTCGTTCCGCTCCGCGATGTACTTCAGGTTCTCCTTCCAGATCTGGAACCTCGCCTCCTCTTCCGGGAGGCCGTTGTAGAACTTGCCGTGCTTGGCCTGCCACCTCTGGTGCAATCGCACCATGGCCTCCTCCGACTTCATGTCATCCGGGGTATACCCCAGCTGGGAGTAATCCCTGGCCGCCTGCGCGAAGCCAGCCAGGGCCAGCAACACCAACACCAACACCGCTCTCACGGCCGCCATTGCCCTATGCTCCAAGCTCTGGGATCCAAGCTCAGCCCAGCAACCAGCCTGGCGTGTGAGGAGACGACGCCCTCGGGCTCCCCACAAGCACCAGCTGCTGCAGCGTGGCACAAATGATGTTCCTCGCTGAGAGCGAGGAGGAATTTGTACCGGAAACGAGAGGCGCGATCAGCACGAATCCGGCGCCCGATCCGGCAACTTCGCACTTGGCGCAGCCGTAAGGGGAGGGAAGAGCCAAAATATCGCACTTGGTTAAACCATCACGCCTGTACGGCCATACATAGTGGCTCTGCCTGGCAAAACTCGGGAACTTACTCTTTCGCCACCGTGCGTACTCGGTAACTACTTAATTACGCAACCCAGGTTACCGTTGTATCGAGGATTAGCGCCGCAATTTCCCCGAGAGGCACGCCAGTCAAATAAGTACACTCATCCTCCAATAAGTTTTCTTCTGATAAGTTTCATCCCCTGAAAACGTATCGAAAATCCGGAAAACCGTGCAGGTTACATTGTACATAAGTTGTAAGTTCTGAGTTCTTGAATAACTAGTTGGGAAATAATTTTTTCTAAAATTAATTAATTCTCATAGTTTTTATTATCATAACTTAATATAACCCAATTAAGAGATAAATTCATATTATTTGATCAATCACAAAAATAATCTAAATTAACCACGTACCTAAGGCCGATAAACATCTGCATTGCTTGTAGCTGTACGCGATCCTCTTCCCTCGAGATATTATCAAACAATGACATGACAATTGCTGAGGCTCTTCACTTTCTCACACTTTAAAAAGGTAGGTTGTACTGCCTCCTCCTCTTTCTGTGCATCCTCCTCAGCATCCTGACTCACCATGACAATTTATCCACACCGAAACCCACTTCACTAACTTCATCTTAGGGGACTAATGGTGAAGCACAAACTATAGATATATATATAAAAGGACGGGAATACCTATGCCCACATACTCCCTTATGCTCTTATAGTCCCTTTAAAGAGCCGGGCATGTCGGCGCCCTTAGATAAGTTGTGTCATGGGCCCTGTATCCCACCTACCTATATCGACGTTAATGCACCCAAGCATATCATCTCTTGCCCACATGAAATCCATTAGCAGGAAAGACATGGTATTGAAGTATGCGGACACAGTGGTAGACAAGGCAATAAATATGTCATAGGCTTTTCTTTCTGTTTTCAGAAACACATATATGCCTTGGGCGCGTGCATGCTCTCTAGTACTAGAAATAACTATCTTCATCACAAAAAACATTCAAACAACTGAAAACCTTGACATTCCTACATCTAGACCATGAAGCAGGTTGTACGTGTCCCAATACCTTGATTTTTGGAAAATACCATAGGCTGTTCCCATTGGCGCCCTGGCCCACATGGACCACATAGATGAGCATTGTTAGATTGTTCCATGCCATTACTGTATCAATTGGCTAGCAATTATTTGTCTTCCTATCCTATGCACACCCTTATTTTTAGCCTTTTTCTTCGGCCGCGACACGCAAACATGAAAGCCCGTTGAGCTGTATGTTAGGGTCAAACATCCCTTCATATATATTCTGCCTCTATAAATATTATGTTGTTTTAGGTTCGCTTCCCTTTCAAATTTTCATCTTTTTTAAATACTTCTTACTACTTCTAATGACATCAGTATGCCACACTTCCCTGTGAACACGCCTGACACCCCATGGCGGCTTGGCAAACCTTTGTGTCCAAGTCCAAGCGGAAACAGGCCCCCGGCCGATGTCATCAAGAGTGTGACATAAGAAGTTTTTCCATCGTATGCGGCAGGAAAACTTCTTATGTCACCCTAGATAAAATCCCTTGGTGGCCCCGCGAGACTTTGATATCCAATATGGGAATATGTACAATATAGAATAAGTACATGTATAGTAATGCCCCTCACTAAGCAGCTAGTAAGAAAGCGATAAGTGCTGGCTTACCAACAGTCTAGGACCTTGCTAATTCACTCCACCCGCGAGACTTTGGTATCCAATATGGGAATATGTACAATATAGAATAAGTACATGTATAGTAATGCCCCTCACTAAGCAGCTAGTAAGAAAGCGATAAGTGCTGGCTTACCAACAGTCTAGGACCTTGCTAATTCACTCCACAAGTGACTTGCACGATTCTCAACGCTCTCAACCTCACAATGCAACTCTAAGCTCTAAGTAGCACCCCGTCCACATGTGACTCACAGGCCACCTCAACAGTCTAGGACCTTGCTAATTCACTCCACAAGTGACTTGCACGATTCTCAACGCTCTCAACCTCACAATGCAACTCTAAGCTCTAAGTAGCACCCCGTCCACATGTGACTCACAGGCCACCTCCTCGAGGTGCTGCTCTTTATAAAAAAGCTCACAATACAGCACTAAACTCTAAGTAGCCCGCCGTCGACTCACAAGCTACCTCCTCTAGGTGCTGCTCTTTATTGATAGAATACACACTTGACTCACAGGCCACCTCCTCGAGGTGCTGCTCTTTATAAATAGAACCTCACAACACAACACTAAACTCTAAGTAACCCGCCGTCGACTCACAAGCTCCCTCCTCTAGGTGCTGCTCTTTTTTGATAGAATACACACTTTGAGTCTAGCCATCTACGCCCAATTGGCTACTGCCCTTGACTCAACTAATTACTGCCCCTGACTCAACTCAATTGACTATTGCCCTTGACTCAACTGACTACTACCCTTGACTCAACGACAAGCCCCTGATTCAACTCAATTGACTATTGCCCTTGACTCAACTGACTACTACCCTTGACTCAAGGACAAGCTTACTAACTACGCTCTCCACAGCTCTCTCAACACAAGGCTTGCAGCCCATCATGAACTGAATGATGATGATGATCGTGTTTCTCAAGGCCCTTGCTCTCGCCCTTATATATCTCGCAGGTTTGTCTTAACTAGGCAATTACTAACTGAAGTGATTCTTGACCACTGATCTCTAAGAGTCTTCTCTAGGCAACTCTTCATTAGTGGCTGTAGCAATTTCTCTCTAATAGGAGATTGCATGAAGCATGCATGCATTTCTTAACAGGGTAGCTAATAAGTAGCTTAATTTAATTTTTTAACTTTTTTATCTTTCTACCTTATTTCACGAGTACCCTTACTTGTATAGAGTTTTAACCGAGATGCCCTACAGCCCCGCGGCAGGAGCCATGAGGGCATCGCGGCGACTTAGGGCATAGGGGTATGGGGCACAGGGGAATGGGACATGGAGCATGGGGCATGGAAGGATCGCGCCGATATGGGCATCGGGAAGAAGCTCTGGCATGGGTTAGCCCATCAGGACACCGGAACCGGAGGGCGGCGTCCGCATTGAGTTTGTAAGTTAAATACATAGCCTATGGCCAAAAGCCGAAAGTAACATGGTCAGCCAGAATGAGGCCCTCCTGCTGAAATGAGGCTCCATGTCACTGTTTTCATGTCATCAAGAACCTGGCGTGCATTAGCAATGGCACAGTGCGGCACATCGCAGTGCACACTCTTGTTTAGACTCCGAGGCGGCGGCAAATGCACAAGCTTGAAGGGCACCTACAAAGACCTGACCTAGGCATCTCATGGTACAGTTGTAAGACCTCATTAGGTTTTCCATGCTTGGAAATTATGGAGAACCACATGAACAAATCCATGGCATCCTGCAGCTTACCTCAACAAGCAAACATGAACAAGATGAGGTTCCCCAGGGCACATGAAAGTTACGGAATTAGGTGTCGCCAAGCCTTCTCGTTGCGTAGCACTGGCAGATTGGAAGCTGCTGCCTTACCGAGGCTGCTGACTTGTCTGAAAGATCTATCAGGGAATGGGCAGATGTGCATTCCGCTTGCTGACAAACCGATCAGTGACTGAATATTTGTGTCCATCGCAGATTGTGCTGATCTGCCATTCCTCCCATACATGGTAGTCGCTCCTGGTCCTTGTTGGAGTGCAGTCACCAGCAAAGCAGTTTCTGCCAGGCGAAGCTCTACCAAGCAAATCCGATGGTCACTACCACAGCCTTACCACGTATAGGCTGCACGCAGTAGCACTCTCGCTTTATCCAGACGCAAGGCCATTTTGGAAGCTTTACAGCACTATTGCACTATTGCTTTACCTTCCATCAGGGTTTCGTCGGTTTGTCCGACTAACGATGGAATTAACGATGACCATCGTCGCTGCCATCCTTTAAAATGCACCTGTGACGCAGGCAGCATCCGAGCACTGCGCACACGGCTCTCATCAGGGAAGACGTCGATGTCGCCGAGGCCTCTTCAAACCTACAAGGCACGCCGGATGGGGGTGGGTGTAGCAAATTGGAATCCAGGCCATTGCATGCCTCAGGTGGCTGGCAATGGCAGTTCCACTGATGCCAGGATCCGGGCCTGGAGCGGCGACAGCAGATGACTACGACGGTCCCAATTACTTGCTGGAAGGTCGGGAACTGAATATGGGGATGGCAAATCGGCGTCGACTACACCCTGCACATGCAGCGAGATTGCAACCTTGTGTTGAACCCTCGTGGACTCCTGAACAAGCCGATGTGGGCCGGCAATACTGCCGGCAAGGCAAAGAATTGCCACCTTATCATGCAGAAGGACTGCAATCGTTTACGAAACTGGCACCCAGAAAACTCTGTGGGCGTCGCAGTCCGCAGGGCACGGCATCGACTACAGGTTCCTGGTGCAGGACGACAGGAAAGAGGTCATCTGCGATGGGTTATGGAGCCCCGCAATGAAGCACTGAGACGGAAATCCACCACCATGGACACCAGATTTTGGCCTTTCCAGATAGTTTTTATATGGCATGTATCATCTCTGATGCCTGATTTTGGGAGCAAAGCTGTTTTAGCTTTAAGTCTCCGACCACAAAACTGTGAACTAGTCCGTCCATGTCTGTCCACCAGCTCTGGCCTGGTTGCTTCCAAGCCTGGGTTTTTGTCCTCCTTGCTTGCATCTCCTCTGCCTCCTCCCACATCTGGGCGTTGATGTAGATGTTGGACATCAGTACATATGGGGCGGAGCCTTTGTTGTTGAGCTTCACTGCCTCATCGAAAGCATGTCGTCCCAGGTCGACGTTGCTCCACTTTTGACAAGCACCCAGTAGAATGCGCCAGACGGTGTCGTCTGCCTGTACAGGCATTGTCTTCACCATTGCTAGTGCTGCATCGAGGTGGCCTGCTCTGCCCAGGAGATCCACCATGCAAGAGTAGTGCTCGGCGGTGGGAGTGATGGCGAACTGTTGTCTCATTGAGTCGAAGTACTCTTGCCCCTTGTCGACTAGGCCTGCATGGCTGCATACCGTTAGGAGACTGAGGAAGGTGACACCTGTCGGTTGGATGCCCCGTTCTCGCATTTTGTGAAATAGCTTGAAGACCACTTCGCTGTCTCCTTGGCGGGTGTATCCTGCAATCAGAGCATTCCAGGCCACGATGTCTCTTTCTTGCAATGAGTCGAAGACCTGAAGAGCGTCAACCATGCTCCCACATTTTGCATACATGTTTATCAAACTGATGGCTACGAACTCATCGGTTTGAAGCCCTTGCTCTTCAATCTGTGCATGAAGGTGTCGTCCCGCGTGCAAAGCTGCTACATTTGCACATGCTTGCAGGAGGCAAGCAAACGTGACAGCATCTGCTGTAGTAAGGCCTTCGTCTTGCATAGCAGTGTAGACACGAAGAGCTTCCTGACCCATGCCTTGCTGGGAATATCCGGCTATGAGGGCATTCCATGTCACCACAGTTTTTTCCAGAAGCTTGTCAAAGATGCTCTGAGCATCCTCTAGGCTGCCACATTTTGCATACATATTCACCAGGCTGCACCCTATACCTCCATCAACCAGGATTCCACGGTCTCTAATTTGTGCATGAAGCTGCTTCCCCTTCTCCAAAGCCTGGGTACCCACAATTGCACACGCCTGCAGGAGGCACACAAAAGTCACAGAATCTGGTGCAGCAATGCCTTCTTCTTGCATAGCACTGTAAAGATGAAGGGCTTCCTCCCCCATCCCTTTCTGGGAATATGCAGCTATCAAGGCAGTCCATGTCACTGCAGATTTTTGAGGAAGCTTATCAAACACGCTCTGAGCATCCTCTAAGCTGCCACACTTTGCATACATGTTTACCAGGCTGCAACCTACAACCACATCAGCTTGAAGTCCTTCATCCTCAATCTGTCGATGAAGCTGCTTCCCTGTCTCCATAGCCGAGGTACCCACACTCGCACATGCTTGCAGGAGGCACACAAATGTCACAGAATCAGGTGATGCAAGGCCTTCTCGCTGCATGGCCCTGTAAAGACTAAGGGCCTCCTGACCCTTGCCCTGCTGGGAATATCCCGCCATCATGGCAGTCCACGTCACCACAGTTCTCTGAGGAAGCCTGTCAAACACTTTCTGAGCATCCTCGAGGCTACCACACTTTGCATACATGTCCACCAAGGCATTGAATACAAATAAACGAGGCTCTATGCCCCTAGCCACCACATCAGCATGCACCTGCTGCCCAGTTTTCAAGTCTGCTGCCCAAGCACAAGCCTGTAGGGCTGCTAAAAACACATGGTCATCTGGCTTCACACTTGACCTGCGCATCTGATGATACAAATGTATGGCCTGCTTAGCCTGCCCATGTTTGACATGGGCAGAAATTATCGAAGACCACATGAAGGCATCTGGATTGGGAACCAAGGTGAACACATCCATCGCTTCTTGCATCCTGGCATGAGACGCATACATCCTCAGGATGTGGTTGCACAAGAACGTGTCCAAGTGATACCCTTTTTTCGCAATGAGCGCATGAACACTGCGCCCCAGACCTAGATCCTTCTTCCCAATACATTTTTGCAGAACACTATAAAACAGAGACTTGGTCACAGGGGAGCCTGTCTCTACCAGCATCTCCAGAGCCTCAATGGCCTCACGAAGCTCCCCCTGCTGGCACAGCTTGCTCACAGTTTCTGCCGCTATGCTAAATCCGCAGCCTGCAGGGATGCGGCGGTCAGGATCATCCGACAAGCTCGACTTGGACGAAGGCCCACGAGGAGCCATCTGCAAGAGCTCCTGCCGCCCGCTCTTGCCGGAATTTTTTTCTCCAGCCACCCATTCTGTGGAACGGGCTGACCCACTCCTGGCCTGCCAAGCTTCTTCGTTGGGCAACGGGTCAGACCTTGAACTCAGACCAGCAGGATGTCTCCCTCCAAGACCCGGTATCATTTGTCGGATCCAGAAATGCTGTTGCCACAAGAGGCTCCTTAGGCCTTTACTTGCAACCCTGACTCGCAAAACCATGATTCGACCCAAGGCTGAACCCCAATGCCCCGCTACACGCTGGACTGATGGAACCCTGTCTCATAGGCTCATCCGGTCCGTCCGATTCCCAGAAAATCCTTGCACGAACATCATCTACTCCGGCCAGCCCACCACCGGAACAACATCGAGCTGCAATCAGCTGACAACACAATGCCAGATGGTTGCTGCACATGACCCATGAGTAGTCTGCATAGAGCTTGTCATCTGCATTCAACTCCATCCCTTGGCAAAATCAAGCTGCGTGCATGCATGCTTCATACCCTTCGCGTGTTCGAAATGCCGGCTGTAAAGCTACATCCAGCAGCAGTACAAGAAAGTGTAGCCTCCATCTCCCAGACAGCGAAACTCGTCCGAAGTTGAAAGAGGTCATCCGAGGTTTAGGGTTTAAGGAAAATGGTCCATTGCACTCCACTGGTTGATGTGTAGCTTGACGTGCAGGAAGATTGAGATGCCTTTCGATCGAGGTGAGATTGCAATAAGCAGCTTAGGGCATAGAAGGGGTGCTGCAGCTGCTGGAGCCTTCAGAAGCTCTAATAGAGGAGGCCGTTCTTAAGCAAAGGAAACAAACGCAAAGCAAAGTCTAGCAAAGTCCAGCAAATGTTCGTTAAGATGCTTTGAAGATGGAGGAGTCTGTGTGTGTCACGGGGATAACGACACGGTTTGTTGTTCACCACGAGGTGTTTGTGCGTCGTTGATTCTCCCGAATCTTCAGGCATTAGCTACCAAAATTTGAACTAGGTGCACAGTGCAGACCAAGCGGAAGGAGTGCTCAAGATGTTTCCTTCTCCATTTGAAGCTCCGGAGGAGGCGACGCTGATGAGACGAGACCGGTACCGTCTGAATCACAATGGCATGGAATGTAGGTGGTTGGTCGGGGTTGAGCAGATCAATTTGCGGAAAGGTTGGGAAGAGCGGCTTCGGGTTTTTCACGACGGGAGAGGCAGTCACGGCAGGCCTGGATGCATCCGGCTTGACAGCGATTGTCACAGGCCCGAAAATAATCTGTCTTACATCGTAGTTGCATGTTCAGGTGTCCTGGATCTGCTGGCCCGGGATTCTGAAAGACTGAAATTGTGTTTCTCTTGTGTGTTTGGAATTGATTGAAGGCGGATCGAGCGGAATTGGAGCTGAAACTGTGCGCGTTCTGGCCCTGCGGGGTGCACATGTCATAATTGGTGCGAGAAACCTTGAAGCTGCTGGCATCGTGAAAGATGACATCCTCAAACAAATTCCTACTGCACGGATCGATGCCATGAAGCTAGATTTGAGCTCGTTGGACTCCGTGAAGCAGTTCGCACTCCAGTTTCTTGCCACCGGACATCCTCTTCATGTGTTGATGTGAGTTCAGCTTGGCCTGGCTTCTTGGTCTAATTCTTGACTGAGTCCTGATTGTCTCACTTGAGAGATGGCTGCCATGGGAATTGGAACCTGATAATTGCGTACCTTCCATGCTCAGAAACAACGCAGGTGTGTTCATGTGTCCCTTCGAGTTAACGGTTGATGGAATCGAGTCAACGTTTGCTGTCAACCACGTCGGTCATTTCTATCTCACACAGCTGCTTCTGGAGAAGATGAAGACCACTGCCAAGGAAAGTGGAATTGAAGGGCGCATTGTTAATCTCTCCTCCACCATGCACAACTGGGTATACAAGGGTGGCATCAGATTCGACAAGATCAACCAAAAGCAAGGGTAAACTCCTCGACCAAGAGATCTGTACCAAGGGCTGTCCTGCAATGTGGCCGCTGATTTAAAAGGAAAATGTCTCTTCATGTAACTTGCAGGTACGACCGTTCACGAGCATATGGCCAAAGTAAGCTTGCCAATGTTCTGCACTCCAAGGAGCTCGCCAGACGACTCAAGGTGCAGAATTGCAACATTTGCTCTGACCATTGCATGCATTTGTTCAAGACTAAGCCCTTTTGATGCTTTCAAACAGGAAGAAGGAGCAAATGTAACAGCCAATTCTGTCCACCCAGGATACATCTTTACAAACATATTTCGACATGTACGCCTTCAGATGGGTGTGTGCAATTTCCAAGGCATTCGCTCCACCAACTGCCCACTCATCAAAACGTGTCACTAACTCCTTGTTACCTTGTTCTTAACTCCACCATGGCAGCGGTTGGAAAGGCGCTATTCTTCTTCCTCTGGAAAACGATTCCTCAGGTACAGGTCTCTTGCGTCCCAATGACCCCTCTTGCCGTAACCACGGGGTTTGCCGTGCTTGTTTTGTACAGTACTTACTGCACGCAATCTGGTACAGGGCGCAGCAACCACCTTGTACGTTGCCCTTCACCCTGATATGAAAGGAGTGAGCGGCAACTACTTCAGTGACTGCAACGCTGAAGACGTCAGCAAGCTGGGAGCTAGCCAAGAACTGGCTATGAAGTTGTGGGCCGTGACTCAGCAGATCGTGGATGACAAGGATTCCGGGACTGAAGCTCAGTGACGGTGCCAGCTCCCACTCGAATTTTAAATGCCCAGGTGGATGTCACTAGAATCTCACGAATCATTCCTTTAATTGCTACCCCCAATCACCAATCACAGTGTCCGAGTCGCCACTTTCCAGCTCCAACGCGGGGTTAGGGCAAAGATGGGATACACGAGTGATAGGATTTCTCCCAGAATCGGATAGCAACAAATCTGATCGATGGACAAGAACTTAAAGAGGCGCGAGTTCAAGCGGCAGAGGCAGTTCCCAGTTGTCACGCAAGAGGCCCGCCGGAGGACGATGCCGTTCGAGACTGCACTAGCCTGCATCACTTACTCACTCACGCTCGTCTGGTGCCGCCAAGTATCGGTGGTGGCGCTCTCCTTGCCGCAGCTACGCAGGGTCTTGAACATGCTCTGCTCCAGGTTCACGCCCGGGTGGAGACTCTGAAGAAAGCGCAGGGTGAGAATCGTTGCTGAATTCCTCCTCCACGCTGTTCTTCCATTGCTGGCCGCTTGTCTCCGTTGAGAGCTGACGGCAAACACTGATGAAGCGCTCTTCCCCTGTGCTGCAGAATCCCTGCTCGTTCAGATCTGCAAATGGCTCAGCTAGAGGTAGAGCCTGTGAGTTCGATGAGAAACACAGATGCTTCGGAGGGGAGGGCTTTCGCCAGGAAGCTCCCGCCGCACTTAGCCGCAGCCGCGGCCTGAGGCTCCCTAGTCGGATCCAGATCTAGCCTAACTCGGCATGGCAGGAGCAGAACTACACCGGCTCGGACTCTCCCCGGTTCCGACGGAGGACATCGTGACGCTCCTCCAGCCGAGGAGCAGAAGGTCCAAGCACATCTACAGGTTCTTGCTGCAACCACAGGATTATCTGACAGTTAGGCGCGTTTCCCAAGCTGCGGCGACAGCGCAGGAAGTTGATCTACCAAGAAGGAACGCATCGCTCCCGTTATCCGGACGCGTCGTGGCATTCACTACTCCGAAGGAATACGCAGTCCGCCTCCAGCACCACCTGGCCGCCGCGGGAGCGACGCCGATCTGGTGTCCGACAATCGTCACCGACACCACTTCCGCGACACAGCAGGAGCTCATCAACAGCATCTGGAGTAGCAGCAGCGGCAACAGCATCATCGAGCAGTACCACGGCATCGCCTTCACATCCAGAGCCGGCATCCAAGCCGTGGCTTCCGCTCTGGCCGGGCTGCCATCTCCCCTCCCCCGGACAGGGCCTCCCTTCTTCCTCGCCGCCCTGGGCCGCGACATGGATCTCCTCCGCGAGCTCGACCTCTTCCCCGGAAACCCTAGGCCAGTCTATCTCCATCCCCCCTCCGCCACCCCGTCCTCTCTCGTCCAGGCCCTCGGCGCCGGCATGAAGCGCCGCATCCTCTGCCCCGTCCCCCTCGTCTCGTCCCTCAAGGAGCCTCCCGTCATCCCCGCCTTCCTCCGCTCCCTCTCCCAGGCCGGCTGGCAGCCCGCCGTGTCCACGCCTACCTCACCTCCTGGGCCGGCCTGACCCCGCCTGTGCCATCCTCGGCCCCGGCCCCCGCCTCTCCTGCAACGCGCTCATCTTCACCAGCACCGCGGAAGTCGAAGGCCTGCTCCAGAGCCTCCGCGTCTCCCCGGCCGAGCTCTCCGCCATAGCCAGGTCCTCCGGCTGCGTTCTGGCCGCGCACGGGCCAGTCACGGCCCGCGGAGCTGCCGACCTGGGCGTGGAGGTCGATTTCGTCGGCACTCAGTTCCATAGCTTCGAGGGAGTAGTCAACGAGTTAGCACAATTTCTTTGCCCGGGGCCGGCCTGATCCCGTGGCCACCCGTCACCCGACCCGGGGACGTACGGACTACGTCACATATCATTGATGTACAGGACAGAACAGTATCTTTCACCGCACATTCTTTCTTACATGCTCCCCTGTGGAGATGAGTACGATGGCCTGTGGAACACAAGAAGTTTGAGAGGTGCTGTTTGTCCAATCGCCAAGGAGAGGCCGTGGTTCGCCGGTCGCGAACCGGGCGACTGGGGCCAGCCGGTGCGCACGGGCGCGCCACGGACTGCAGCAAGCTCGATCGCATATTTCACATTCCCCACGCCGCGTGCTGGTGTGGCCAGGCTCCGCCAGACGCGCCCGGCCTCTGCCAGGCCAGTTCGCTTTCACTGCACTGTGGCATGCACTACTTCTCGCACAGACGGGGAGAAGGGGGGAAGGCAGAAGGCAGTGGCGCGCGCGGCTGCGGTCACAGCGCTCTGTCTTTGCCGCTCTCCCTTGTCTGCATTGGAGAGCTGAGCAGCGCGGTGAGGACCTCTTCCGCTGGCATTTGCGTGCGGTGCGGTGTCGGCGTGTGGTGTGCGGTATGCGTTCTTCTGTGGCTTGCTTGCAATTTCCGCTCCTCTGCTGGTCTCAGGAGGTCATGCTTTGAACTGCAACTCGTTCTTCATTTGGTATGGTTTTTGCACGTAGGCGGAGGCCTCCGGTGCTTTCTGCCGCTGGAAAGTAGCATTGTGCCTGTTTGTGTCGTTCCGGCATTGTTTTGTGGAATTCCGGGTAATGTGCGTTGCTCCGGCTGCTGTTCCTGTTGTTTGATGACAATGCCGCTGGTTTGGCGGGTATGCAGGAGTCGATTATGGTGTCTGGGAGCTAAAGCTTGAGTGAAGCTCGCAGCGCGGGACCGGGAGAGGATCTGGTGCGGGAGAGGGGAAATGGCGATGGCGATTGCTCCGCGCGCTGCCTTCTGCAGATGTGGCACGTCCTTCCCGGTGGACACTGGTTCCTCCTCTTCCTCCTCTCGTTCGTCGGCTGCGCTGCCGGGTGGGACTCGGCAGCGGCTGTTCTCTTTCAGAGGATTGAGAGCGGTTGGAGGATGCCGCCTTGGCGAGCGGGAGGAGTCCTTCCAGGCAAGGTTCCGGAGTCAGGTGTCCAAGGCGTTGGAAGGCAACGGGACGGGATTCAGAGGCGTCACCACCTGCGCCGCGGGAGGCATGAATCTCGTGTTTGTCGCTGCAGAAGTGGCGCCCTGGAGTAAGACTGGAGGATTAGGAGACGTGCTGGGAGGCCTTCCGCCTGCTCTTGCCGTAAGTTGTTCTTCTTGGCTTTGCAGGCGCTGCTGTTCGTTGAGTGTCGGAGCCTCGGTTTGGTTACTGTTTACGTGTATGTATGTATGTAATAACCATACACACATCAGAACTAGAGGCCTCCTATGTCTGTCGCGACTGCTGTTGGGAGGCCACACATTGGAAACCGTCGTTGTGTCATGGACCGATGATTTTCTGTGGAGTGTTTCTTACTCTGTCCTCTTGATCAACTCAGGCCCGTGGACACAGGGTTATGACCGTTTCCCCTCGGTATGACCAATACAAGGATGCTTGGGACACAGCTACAACAGTTGATGTAAGTTTTGTTGGGTTGAAGACATACTGATCACGTAGATGTGTGTGCGACTTTGTTGGAGTGATGAAAATGACGTTTGGTGTGTTCGTTCGTCTACAGATAAAGGTTGGAGACCGGACTGAGACTGTACGCTTTTTCCACACGTTTAAACGTGGTGTCGATCGCGTATTTGTCGACCATCCACTCTTTCTGGCTAAGGTACTGCCCCGCCGGTTGAGACTGTCGGTATGATGGCATACATGGTTTATGGCTTCTGCTAGGGCACAGATTCTGATATCGATTTCTACATGGCTGCAGGTTTGGGGAAAGACGGGAAGCAAGATTTATGGTCCGCTAACTGGGGAAGACTACACCGATAATCAGCTGCGTTTCAGCCTGTTTGCCCTGGTACCGCTCGTGGCTTTTTAGCTTCTTCCATGCACTTGCGAAGCTTGAGAGCCTGGCATTGGTGGGTCCTAAGTTTGCTGCTAACTGGAGCAGGCAGCAATTGAAGCCGCCCGAGTTCTTAACCTAAGCAGCAATGAATACTTCAGTGGTCCATACGGTAAGCTTGAGAAGTCATGGTTCAGTCGTCTTTGATAGTCCGGCTGAGTTTGTATCTCACGCTGCTATGTTTTGCCCGCAGGAGAGGATGTTGTGTTCATCGCAAACGACTGGCACACTGCTCTTCTGCCTTGCTATCTCAAAGCTATTTACAAACCCCAAGGAGCCTTTAAGAATGCGAAGGTGACGACGTTGGTTGTCGTTGCTTTGCTTTCTCCTTTGACCAAGTGCTGAATGCCGGTTGGGTTCCTTCTCTGCAGGTGGCATTCTGTGTGCACAATGTTGCATACCAAGGCAGATTTGCCTCCGCCGATTTCAAGCTTCTGAATCTACCGGATGAATTTATAAGCTCCTTTGACTTTTACGATGGGTAAGCCTTGCCTAGCAATGCATGTATATGAGCTTTTGGGAGGTTTATACTTGGTGAAGAAAGTTGGTTCGGAAGCGCCTGACACCAATTGGTTCCGCAGATACTTGAAGCCAGTGGCAGGGCGCAAGATCAACTGGATGAAAGCAGGATTTCTTGAAGCTGACATCTGCCTGACCGTTAGCCCCAACTATGCTAGGGAGCTAGGAAGTGGACCGGACAAAGGTGTAGAGCTGGATGACGTCGTCCAAAAAGTTGGAGTCTTTGGTATTGTCAACGGGATGGATGTCCAAGAATGGGATCCGTCTGAGGACAAGTACATCGACCTGCCGTATAATGAGAAGACGGTAAGAACGATCTGCGCTGGGCAGAGTCTGTACATTGATACTAGTGAGCGTTGATTCGTCTTTCAGATGACCTGTTTGAGCACACGCTTGCAGGTTCTGGAGGCCAAACCAATCCTTAAAGAGCTGCTTCAAGCCGAAGTCGGTTTACCTGTGGACGCCAGTAAACCGCTTATTGGCTTCATTGGTAGGTTAGAAGAACAAAAGGGATCCGACATTCTGAATGAGGCTGTCGCAGAGTTTTTGGACGAGGACATACAGCTGGTGGTTCTGGTGAGGACGGAAATATTTCCTATTTTAAGAAAAGGACCGCAGTCATCCTATTTGAAGCTGTGTCCTGCTATGTTCTAATTCCTGTCTGGCGCTGATGTCTTCCTTTGATGCAGGGTACAGGGAAAAAGAATTTGGAGAAGCAGCTGGAGGATCTGGAAAAGTCGTACCCTGATAAAGCTCGTGGCATAGTGAAGTTCAATGTGCCCTTAGCACATCTGATTACAGCGGGAGCTGATTTTATGCTAGTTCCCAGCAGATTTGAGCCTTGTGGTCTTATTCAACTGCATGCCATGCGATATGGAACTGTAAGTAGTGTGTCCCCTCGCAGTAAGAGAGCAGAATTTTATGGTGTTTTGGTGTCTGTGCTGTGGTTTTCTAATGAAGGGCTTTCTCCCTATCGGTACAGGTACCAATCGTTGCCTCCACTGGTGGATTGGTGGACACCGTAGAGGAAGGGGTGACTGGGTTTCACATCGGAGCCTTCAATGTCGATGTGAGCTTCTAGACTTCTGTCTTATTTCAGGGTCGTGGCTTTCCAACTGAAACTGATGCACTAAGGGTTGGACTGACTGGTGGACTTGGTCTCAGTGTGAAGCAGTGGACCCAGCTGATGTCAAAGCGCTTGCCAGCACAGTCAAGAGAGCAGCCAAGACTTATGGTACCCCAGAGTTTTCCAAGCTGGTAAAAGCTGGCATGGCGCAGGACTTATCATGGAAGGTAACTACTGGTCCAATGTCGCGCGCAATGAACGATAGTGGTTCCGCCTATTGATCTGACGGTGTTTCGTCTGAAATAGGCACCTGCAAGAAGGTGGGAGGAAGTGTTACTTGGACTGCAGGTTGAAGGTAGTCGAGCAGGAACGGAGGGCGATGAGATCGCACCGAAGGCGAAACAGAACGTGGCGACTCCCTGACTGATGTGCATGTCCGTCCACGTTTGCAAGGATACCGCACAGCTGCGCCAGCTTCATGTGTTGTTGTACACAGGTTTTTATGTAAATTAGGTTGTGCCAAATTGGGAGCCACAAGAGTGAGCTATTGAGTTGCACATGGTGATGTGGCAATGATATGCCGCCACATCATCACCTACTGACATGGCGCTTAGAATTGACCACGTTAGCTGTTTTACAACGCGGTGAAGCTCCGGTTTACAAATGCGGTATTTCGACGGTTTACAATATGACATCATAACATCCGTGTGGAAAATGTGTTGTAGAGACTCTCTTTCTTGTAGTGATATTGTGAACTATGCTCACCTGAGTCACCGAGCTCACTCTTCCCATTTGTTCTTCCCCCTCCTTGTAGGCAGAACGCCGCCGAAGGACATAACTCATGTGAAAGCAACTTTACCTGGTCATGCCACCATGTTTCCATCCTCGTCTGAAAATAAAGATAGAGACCAAACAAAGCATAAGGAAGCGTAGAATAAAGACAGAGACCAAACAAAGCGTAAGGAAGCGCAGAATAAAGACAGAGACCAAACAAAGCGTAACTCGCTTCCGAAGTTGCGGTCCGTCAAAACGCACCACAACCTCACCTGGTCTGTACATGGACCAAACAAAGCGTGAGCGTGCACGCGGGTTGCGATAAAATCAAGCACCGCAACCTCACCGGTTCCAGACATGTCTCTCCGTACCCGGAGTGAAGCAGAGAGGGTTCCGAAGTTGCGGTCCGTCAAAACGCACCGCAACCTCACCTGGTCTGTACATGTCTCTCCGTACCCGGAGTGAAGCAGAGAGGGTCACGGGTTCAATATCGAATTCGGAGACCAAGGGCCCAAAGACTGCCCTTGGGGTCATGTTGCTGTACTTTGATTGATAGAATATAACTACATTACATCATAGTTTAAAATAAGATATTTTTAACTTTATTTTATTTTTCTGTCTGTATTTTTCTTTTCAATTTGATCAAGAGTTGGCACTGAATCCTTTCAACATGAGAAAGACAGCTAACTGCTTTCTTTCCTTGTTTCCTTTGATGTGGCACCTCTATTTGAATTATCCCGCATGCCTTACGCCCCTTCTCGATAGCGACCTGAAGCTCAATGATGTCCAAAGCATAACGTAGGAGTTTGTTCAATACGTCCATGGCGACAATATTGTGGTTAAAGACATTCTTTTCTTTGAGCTCATCAAGGCTCACGTGTTTTTAGTGCAAGGTTCTCTGGTCTCATACTTGTCTGCCTGCCTTTTGATTGCACGCTCTCATACCTGTCTACCTGCCTTTTGATTGCCTGCTTTCTTGCTTGCCTACTAGGCTTT
Source organism: Anthoceros angustus (assembly GCA_010909165.1). Lineage (NCBI taxonomy): Eukaryota > Viridiplantae > Streptophyta > Anthocerotopsida > Anthocerotales > Anthocerotaceae > Anthoceros > Anthoceros angustus. The sequence goes on along the minus strand of VJWM01000063.1, from coordinate 769,551 downwards.
TGCTTGCTTTGTATTTAAACCATGCAAGTAAAAAAACTACCTTATATCTTAGACTTCTTTGTCACTTCTCTCATACTTGTATTTTCATATCAGCCTCGTCTTGCTGCAAGCTATCTTTGGAGAGAGCCTCTAAAATATAAGATTTACAAATTTTGTTGGGTCCAAGGGCAACCCGTGGTTTGACACAGGGTACATATTGTTTGATGGAATCATTTTGATCAAATCTATCACATGGCTACTAAGTTTATTATTCTCCAGCTAAGTTTTTTATTCTTGGATTGGAGAAAGTATGGAAGAAAAATATACGTGCTAATGAGAATAAAGTTTATATGCAAAATAATGTATAAAATTTTGAAGATGATAAATAAAAAAGATATACAATAAAAGTAAAGAAATATACTTTATAATAAAAAAATACCTAGCTAACTTTTGAATATGTAGTCAAGTTTTAAAAACTTTTGAACTTGAAAATAAACATATAGTAATCCAGGCAGAATATATGGTTCCCCATGTAACATTCTGAGAAAGATATAGTGAGGCGGATGTCAAAGTTCAGCTGACATGCGACACGTCCGGTAGTTAAGGATTGTTTGGGTGGGTAGTGAGGGGATGAGGGTGTTCCCTTCAGGAGGCTTTGAGGGGGATGGTGGCAACTGCCCACCGTCTCCACCACCATGGATTCAGCAGGAGCAGGAGCAGGAGCAGGAGCAGAAGCAGGAGCAGCAGCAAGAGGGGCAAGTGAGATCGCACCGAAGGCGAAACAGAACGTGGCGACTCCTGACTGATGTGCATGTCCGTCCACGTTTGCAAGGATACCGCACAGCTGCGCCAGCTTCATGTGTTGTTGTACAGGTTTTTATGTAAATTAGGTTGTGCCAAATTGGGAGCCACAAGAGTGAGCTATTGAGTTGCACATGGTGATGTGGCACGATATGCCGCCACATCATCACCTACTGACATGGCGCTTAGACCACGTTAGCTGTTTTACAACGCGGTGAAGCTCGGTTTACAAATGCGGTATTTTGACGGTTTACAATATGACATCAACATCCGTGTGGAAAATGTGTTGTAGAGACTCTCTTTTCTTGTAGTGATATTGTGAACTATGCTCACCTGAGTCATGAGCTCACTCTTCCCATTTGTTCTTCCCCTCCTTAGGCAGAACGCCGAAGGACATAACTCATGTGAAAGCAACTTTACCGGTCATGCCACCATGTTTCCATCCTCGTCTGAAAATAAGATAGAGACCAAACAAAGCATAAGGAAGCGTAGAATAAAGAGAGACCAAACAAAGCGTAAGGAAGCGCAGAATAAAGAGAGACCAAACATGAATTTCGCGGTCCGTCAAAACGCACCGCAACCTCACCGTCCAGACATGTCTCTCCGCATCTGAGGAAGGTAGAGGGTCACGGTTCAATATCGATCGGAGACCAAGGGCCCAAAGACGCCTTGGGGTCATGTTGCATTTTGATTGATAGAATATAACTACATTACATCATAGTTTAAAATAAGATATTTTTAACTTTATTTTATTTTTCTGTCTGTATTTTCTTTTCAATTTGATCAAGAGTTGGCACTGAATCCTTTCAACATGAGAAAGACAGCTAACTGCTTTCTTTCCTTGTTTCCTTTGATGTGGCACCTCTATTTGAATTATCCCGCATGCCTTACGCCCCTTCTCGATAGCGACCTGAAGCTCAATGATGTCCAAAGCATAACGTAGGAGTTTGTTCAATACGTCCATGGCGACAATATTGTGGTTAAAGACATTCTTTTCTTTGAGCTCATCAAGGCTCACGTGTTTTAGTGCAAGGTTCTCTGGTCTCATACTTGTTCCGCCTTTTGATTGCACGCCTCACCGCTTCACCGCCTTTTGATTGCTCGCTTGCTTGCCTACTAGGCTTTTGCTTGCTTTGTATTTAAACCATGCAAGTAAAACTACCTTATATCTTAGACTTCTTTGTCACTTCTCTCATACTTGTATTTTCACACCGCCTCGGCAAGCTATCTTTGAGAGAGCCTCTAAAATATAAGATTTACAAATTTTGTTGGTCCAAGGCAACCCGTGGTTTGACAGGTACATATTGTTTGATGGAATCATTTTGATCAAATCTATCACATGGCTACTAAGTTTATTATTCTCCAGCTAAGTTTTTATTCTTGGATTGGAGAAAGTATGGAAGAAAAATATACGTGCTAATGAGAATAAAGTTTATATGCAAAATAATGTATAAAATTTTGAAGATGATAAATAAAAAAGATATACAATAAAAGTAAAGAAATATACTTTATAATAAAAAAAATACCTAGCTAACTTTTGAATATGTAGTCAAGTTTTAAAAACTTTTGAACTTGAAAATAAACATATAGTAATCCAGGCAGAATATATGGTTCCCCATGTAACATTCTGAGAAAGATATAGTGAGGCGGATGTCAAAGTTCAGCTGACATGCGACACGTCCGGTAGTTAAGGATTGTTTGGGTGGGTAGTGAGGGGATGAGGGTGTTCCCTTCAGGAGGCTTTGAGGGGGATGGTGGCAACTGCCCACCGTCTCCACCACCATGGATTCAGCAGGAGCAGGAGCAGGAGCAGGAGCAGAAGCAGGAGCAGCAGCAAGAGGGGCAAGTGACATTGCAATCGGAGGATACAGCGGTACCGCGCTCTGCTTCACCGCACAGGCACGGGAACATGCACATTGGAGCCGAGCGGCAGCCGCAGCAGCATCGGAGCCCGATGAGAGCAGGTGATCATGGAACTGCGAGGGTGATGGACGTGCCCCTCCGGCTGCTGCTGCTCCGCGTGGTGGTGCTGGCGGCAGGCCTGGGCCTGGCAGGTCCCGCGCTCTGCCACGACGTGAAATTCACCTACTTCCCTCGGGACCAGGGCAAGGGCTACTGCTCCGTCTTCTGCGCCTCCGTCACCAACTGCACCGGCAACGAGGGGTGCAAGATCGACGACGCCACCCGGGACCCCGCCCTCAGCCTCATCCCCTTCGGCATCGGCAACAACCGCGACATCGCCGTGCGCTTCATGCGCGACGAGGCCGTGCAGATGTGGGACAAGGTGTCGGGGGCCAACGCCTCCGTGCACACCTTCTTCGTCATGCGGGTGTCGGGCGTGGTGGGCTACCCGACCGGGGACGGCATGACCTTCCTCATGGCGCCCGAGGTGGCCGTGCCCCCGGGCTCCCAAGGCGGGAACCTGGGCCTCTTCCCCAGCGACCCCGACGGGAACCCCCTCCCCGGCTCCGACCCCCAGACCCTGGCCATCAAATTCGACACCCACAACAACACCAAGTTCGGGGATCCCATCGCCCCCTACGTCGGGCTGGCTGTCAACACGCTCAGAACCGATGCCTTTGCGGAACTGGACGATGATCTAATCCCGCAGTTGGACTTCCTGCACAACAAGTTCGGGGTCTGGATGGACTACGATGCTCCCTCCCAGAACCTGCAGGTGGCAATCCTGCTGTGGCCGGAGTTCGGAGGCTTTGATGCCGCCAACGCCCTCAAGAAGACCGCCAGGATCGCGTTCAACTACTCCCTGGACCTGAGGCAGACGCTGGAGGAGTGGTCCTACGTCGGGTTCTCCGCCAGCACCGGGCATGACTTCGAGATCAACGAGATCTTCTATTGGACCTTCACCACCACCGGGCTCGGGAGCAAGAAGAAGACCATCCCGACTTGGGTCGAGGCCTGCCTCATCGCCGCCGCGGCCCTGCTGCTGCTGCTCCTGCCTGCTTCTTCTGCCTGCCATGGTGCCGCAGATGCCGCCGCCGCCACAAGAAGAAGGAAGTCCCTGCTTCCTTCCCTGATGCTGGGGAGGCTCTGCTGCGCATGGCGGCGGCCAGGCACGGATCAGCATCCGCCTCGCTCGCCCCCGGGCTGCAGCCGAACTTCGCCCGGGCTACGGCGGGAGCATCCGGCGAGCCCGCCCCCGCAGCTTCTAGGGTCTCACGGCGGGCACTCTGCTGCTGCTGCGGCGAGCCGGCACAGGGATGTCAGAGCTTCGTCCGTTGCTGTGTCTGTGGAAGAGAAGGCCGGTGATGGACAAGACACGGCGGCAGCGAGCCTAGCAAGAGCAGGAGAAATCGGTGGCTTGGTTCTTCATTCCTGCCGCCAGTGCTGGTGCTGCGAGTTCTCGATCGGAGGAGCAGAGGAATGCGTCCAGATCGTCCAGAGGCGGGATGGGGCAGGGGCAGGGGCAGGGGCAGGGGCAGGGCAGGGATAGGGGAAGGAGGAGTGTGGTGCATCGGAGGGTGTCAGGGCTCAGGGATGGCGGCTCGGGAGGCCAAAGGAGGCGGCGCAGGCCGGTGCTGAAATGGCCCAAATGGCAGAAGAACCCGCCGCCGCCGCCGCCGCCGCCGCCTCGACCTCCTCAGCAGCCGCCTCCCCGCGTGCAAAGGTACACTGTCTGGGTGCCGTGATGAGCCGGGTATTCTGTCTTGGACACATATCAGATTGGGTCTGAAAGTTTGATGGCGTTGCGCATTCAGCTCCGGCAAATCGCGCCCTAGGTCTTAGTAGAGAGCTTTCAGCAACCAGCCAGCCGTGTGTACGTATGTCGCGCAACAAGCCTAGGGTGGTGCATGGGATTCAGTTGGAATAGATGGATGCATGCTTGGTGCGAGCTCTAGTGCAATTGGAGCACTTGGCACAGTTTTGTGGACTGCGCGTTGCAACACACATTCTGGGAGAAACAGGCTCTTGCTGTCTTGGTGGTTGAAGGAATGCAAATGAACGAGGATGCACTACTGCCGAGGAGTTGCAGCATTTTAAGGGTTGAGCTGAAGACAGGACTGCAGTAAAGTCATGTTGAAACCGAATAGGTCTCAGCAGGAATGGATGGGATCGTGCCTCCAGCTTGCCTTGCGTCATAACTTATGGAGTGGACTGTTTGTTGAAGTTCGGCTCCTGGAGATGTGCCGGATATGGTGCTAAATTATGGAGCTTCTGAGCTTCTCCTAGATGGAGGGATTTCAGGAGCTGCCAGTTCATGCCAAGAAGTTTCAGCTTTGAGCGAAAACTAGACCGCCAGGATCGCGTTCAACTACTCCCTGGACCTGAGGCAGACGCTGGAGGAGTGGTCCTACGTCGGGTTCTCCGCCAGCACCGGGCATGACTTCGAGATCAACGAGATCTTCTATTGGACCTTCACCACCACCGGGCTCGGGAGCAAGAAGAAGACCATCCCGACTTGGGTCGAGGCCTGCCTCATCGCCGCCGCGGCCCTGCTGCTGCTGCTCCTGCTCTGCTTCTTCTGCCTGCCATGGTGCCGCAGATGCTGCCGCCGCCGCCACAAGAAGAAGGGGAAGTCCCTGCTTCCTTCCCTGATGCTGGGGGAGGCTCTGCTGCGCATGGCGGCGGCCAGGCACGGATCAGCATCCGCCTCGCTCGCCCCCGGGCTGCAGCCGAACTTCGCCCGGGCTACGGGCGGGAGCATCCGGCGAGCCCGCCCCCCGCAGCTTCTAGGGTCTCACGGCGGGCACTCTGCTGCTGCTGCGGCGAGCCGGCACAGGGATGTCAGAGCTTCGTCCGTTGCTGTGTCTGTGGAAGAGAAGGCCGGTGATGGACAAGACACGGCGGCAGCGAGCCCTAGCAAGAGCAGGAGAAATCGGTGGCTTGGTTCTTCATTCCTGCCGCCAGTGCTGGTGCTGCGAGTTCTCGATCGGAGGAGCAGAGGAATGCGTCCAGATCGTCCAGAGGCGGGATGGGGCAGGGGCAGGGGCAGGGGCAGGGGCAGGGGCAGGGCAGGGATAGGGGAAGGAGGTGTGGTGCATCGGAGGGTGTCAGGGCTCAGGGATGGCGGCTCAGGAGGCCAAAGGAGGCGGCGCAGGCCGGTGCTGAAATGGCCCAAATGGCAGAAGAACCCGCCGCCGCCGCCGCCGCCGCCGCCTCGACCTCCTCAGCAGCCGCCTCCCCGCGTGCAAAGGTACACTGTCTGGGTGCCGTGATGAGCCGGGTATTCTGTCTTGGACACATATCAGATTGGGTCTGAAAGTTTGATGGCGTTGCGCATTCAGCTCCGGCAAATCGCGCCCTAGGTCTTAGTAGAGGAGAGCTTTCAGCAACCAGCCAGCCGTGTGTACGTATGTCGCGCAACAAGCCTAGGGTGGTGCATGGGATTCGGTTGGAATAGATGGATGCATGCTTGGTGCGAGCTCTAGTGCAATTGGAGCACTTGGCACAGTTTTGTGGACTGCGCGTTGCAACACACATTCTGGGAGAAACAGGCTCTTGCTGTCTTGGTGGTTGAAGGAATGCAAATGAACGAGGATGCACTACTGCCGAGGAGTTGCAGCATTTTAAGGGTTGAGCTGAAGACAGGACTGCAGTAAAGTCATGTTGAAACCGAATAGGTCTCAGCAGGAATGGATGGGATCGTGCCTCCAGCTTGCCTTGCGTCATAACTTATGGAGTGGACTGTTTGTTGAAGTTCGGCTCCTGGAGATGTGCCGGATATGGTGCTGTGCTAAATTATGGAGCTTCTGAGCTTCTCCCTAGATGGAGGGATTTCTCAGGAGCTGCCAGTTCATGCCAAGAAGTTTCAGCTTTGAGCGAAAACTAGATCGACAATGGTTGGCTTGCTGGGCATGGCCTTACCTCTTGGCATGAGCCAGTGCACACTCTGTGCTGGTCATGCACAAGCAAACTTTGGCCGGGCATTTCTCAGCAGCTGCGCATGTTTTCACCACGGCCTGCACATTTCATCAGGCCATTTGGTGTGCTCTGTACTGTAAGCACGTAATCCTCCTCTCCTGATGGTGTGGTCGGTATCCTGAGCTCATCACTACTGCCGCTTTGGAGTAGACAGCTGACATGCAAACACTTGGTGTGTGCCCATTTGAAAGCAAGCATAACACACCCACAAAGCATGAGACACCTGTGTGTAAGAGAATTCATCTGGTTGTATATAACAAAAACAAGCCTAAGTCTGCCCGCCCGCAAGCCCTAAAACCGAGCCCATTCGACTTCCTGCCTCGAAGTGGAGGTACCGTGGGAACGGGATGAAACCAAGTCCGCGTGTGAAAGCACTTCTGGAAGTTTCGAAAAAGAACCGGGAAGAGAAATTGGTTTTCTGTCTCCGTGGCGCAGAAGTGGCTATGGTCTGGGCCCCTGGGGTTTTAAGAGACGAGTTCATTGCCGATGCCCTCTTGCATGGCGTGATGACCTCGCGTTGCCGCCCGTCTTGCGCTTAGAGATTCGTGCGGCCAGAGGTCTCTTCCACCTTTCAGCTCTGTGTGCGGCGGAGCACTTGGGCTCTGGGGTTGGAAGCGTCACGCCTGCTTGCTTCTGTTTCTGAGCTTCCGACACCTGCAAGGCCGCAAAGCTATGGTAATTTCTGCGCTCTAATCGTGTACGTATGCTCCGATCGGGTGCGGCTGTCGGATCTGCTTGGCTTGCGCCTTTCTGTAGGTCTGTCGGGTTTCAGGTGGACAATGGGGGGCCGCTTGGGGTTGTTGCTTGGTCTAGCTTGTGCGTAGCGTCTTTGATGGTTCAGCGCCTGTCTGCTGCTGGGACGACCTTTGAGGAGGGACGGAATAGGGCTTTTCAATCTCCTTGCAGGTTGTCGTGGTCGGATTTGAGCGTTTGGCTTTTGGTTTTCTGTGTTTGAATGAACCGCCTCTTCGAGAGGGTTGGGAGCACGTAATCGATTGCTTGTGCCGCACTGGCGGTCATCCTGATGCTAGAGCTTGCACCCTGTGGAGGCTGCTTTAGGGTTTTCTGCCCCTGACGGGTTGGACTTGTGGGATTGTTTGCAGGCTTTGCCAGGCCAGACCACACCTGACAACTGTCCCAACTTCAAGCTTGTTCTGGTCGGAGATGGAGGAACGGGTATGTCTATCGTGGCCTACGCTGTAGCTCGCATTGAGTAGGAGTGTGTTCGGGCCGCCATGGATTCTAACGGATGCTTCTTATCTGTGGCAGGTAAAACGACGTTTGTTAAGCGTCATCTTACCGGGGAGTTCGAGAAGAAATACGAGCGTGAGTATCTGTGGCTTGCTGGGGTGTTTTGGTAGTTGGATCTGTACTTTTGCGTAGCTTTCTGAAACTTTACTGAGTTGTGTCGTCGGTCCTGGTGCAGCCACCATCGGTGTAGAGGTGCACCCACTGGATTCTACACCAACTGTGGCCGCATCCGCTTCTACTGCTGGGACACTGCGGACAGGAGAAATTCGGAGGCCTTCGTGATGGTTACTAGTAAGTGCTCGTCAGGCCGCGTGATTCTAGAGGTAGCTGAGAGTGTGTGCCATTTCGATGGTGTAGGTGTCTTGCAAGGCAAAAGGGTTGTTCTTAAAGTATGGCCCATTTACTAATGCCGAAGAGTCATGATGCAGCATCCATGGCCAATGTGCTATCATCATGTTTGATGTAACAGCACGTTTGACTTACAAGAATGTTCCAACGTGGCACCGTGACCTGTGCCGGTGAGTTCTCCTGTCGACTTTTGAAGGTCGAATTAAGTGTGCACTTTGCTCTGATCTGCATTTCGTTCCTGACGCGCAATGTGCTTTTCAGGGTTTGTGAAAACATTCCTGTTGTGCTTTGTGGCAACAAGGTCGATGAAAAACAGGCAGGTGAAGGCCAAGCAGGTTACTTTCCACAGGAAGAAGAATCTTCAGTATTACGAGATCTCAGCGAAGAGTAACTATAATTTCGAAAAGAACCGGGAAGAGAAATTGGTTTTCTGTCTCCGTGGCGCAGAAGTGGCTATGGTCTGGGCCCTGGGGTTTTAAGAGACGAGTTCATTGCCGATGCCCTCTTGCATGGCGTGATGACCTCGCGTTGCCGCCCGTCTTGCGCTTAGAGATTCGTGCGGCCAGAGGTCTCTTCCACCTTTCAGCTCTGTGTGCGGCGGAGCACTTGGGCTCTGGGGTTGGAAGCGTCACGCCTGCTTGCTTCTGTTTCTGAGCTTCCGACACCTGCAAGGCCGCAAAGCTATGGTAATTTCTGCGCTCTAATCGTGTATTGCATGCTCCGATCGGGTGCGGCTGTCGGATCTGCTTGGCTTGCGCCTTTCTGTAGGTCTGTCGGGTTTCAGGTGGACAATGGGGGGGGCCGCTTGGGGTTGTTGCTTGGTCTAGCTTGTGCGTAGCGTCTTTGATGGTTCAGCGCCTGTCTGCTGCTGGGACGACCTTTGAGGAGGGACGGAATAGGGCTTTTCAATCTCCTTGCAGGTTGTCGTGGTCGGATTTGAGCGTTTGGCTTTTGGTTTTCTGTGTTTGAATGAACCGCCTCTTCGAGAGGGTTGGGAGCACGTAATCGATTGCTTGTGCCGCACTGGCGGCTTGGTCCTTGATGCTAGAGCTTGCACCCTGTGGAGGCTGCTTTAGGGTTTCTGCCCCTGACGGGTTGGACTTGTGGGGATTGTTTGCAGGCTTTGCCAGGCCAGACCACACCTGACAACTGTCCCAACTTCAAGCTTGTTCTGGTCGGAGATGGAGGAACGGGTATGTCTATCGTGGCCTACGCTGTAGCTCGCATTGAGTAGGGAGTGTGTTCGGGCCGCCATGGATTCTAACGGATGCTTCTTATCTGTGGCAGGTAAAACGACGTTTGTTAAGCGTCATCTTACCGGGGAGTTCGAGAAGAAATACGAGCGTGAGTATCTGTGGCTTGCTGGGGTGTTTTGGTAGTTGGATCTGTACTTTTGCGTAGCTTTCTGAAACTTTACTGAGTTGTGTCGTCGGTCCTGGTGCAGCCACCATCGGTGTAGAGGTGCACCCACTGGATTTCTACACCAACTGTGGCCGCATCCGCTTCTACTGCTGGGACACTGCGGGACAGGAGAAATTCGGAGGCCTTCGTGATGGTTACTAGTAAGTGCTCGTCAGGCCCGCGTGATTCTAGAGGTAGCTGAGAGTGTGTGCCATTTCGATGGTGTAGGTGTCTTGCAAGGCAAAAGGGTTGTTCTTAAAGTATGGCCCATTTACTAATGCCGAAGAGTCATGATGCAGCATCCATGGCCAATGTGCTATCATCATGTTTGATGTAACAGCACGTTTGACTTACAAGAATGTTCCAACGTGGCACCGTGACCTGTGCCGGTGAGTTCTCCCTGTCGACTTTTTGAAGGTCGAATTAAGTGTGCACTTTGCTCTGATCTGCATTTCCCGTTCCTGACGCGCAATGTGCTTTTTCAGGGTTTGTGAAAACATTCCTGTTGTGCTTTGTGGCAACAAGGTCGATGTGAAAAACAGGCAGGTGAAGGCCAAGCAGGTTACTTTCCACAGGAAGAAGAATCTTCAGTATTACGAGATCTCAGCGAAGAGTAACTATAATTTCGAGAAGCCTTTCCTGTATCTGGCAAGAAAGCTTGCTGGGTAAGTTTCTTGTCCTCGTCTGCCGAGTCAATGTCGTTCATGTGAGTGGTATTGATAACGTGGATCTAAATCCAGGGACCCTAACTTGCACTTCGTCGAATCTCCCGCTTTGGCTCCTCCGGAGGTTACCATCGACATGGCCCAACAAGCACAGTAAGTCCTACTGTCATGTCTACATTTGCGCTCTCCTCTTGGAATGTTGGTAAGTCAGACCTTCACCCCTGCCTGCCCTTCACCTCACCACGTGACTTGGATCTTGCAGGCACGAAGCCGAGCTAGCGCAGGCCGCCAACCAACCTCTGCCCGATGAGGATGACGAGAATTTTGATAACTAGAGGTTTGATGTTTGGGAGAAGTTAGCCTGTGAATGCTGAACCTGTGCCTTCCAGGTGATGATGCTGCGCGGCCATTGCTACAGGGTGGTATCTTAACTCTTGAGAGGAAGTAGAGCTGTCTGTCTTGGATGTCGGAATTCCAGACTATGATTCCCGTTTATTTGCAGCCGTGTTAGGAACATGTGGATGAATGGATCGTTTTGAGACGCGATCCCAGTTGAGATGTCCTATCGTCCTATCTATATATCGTACCCCTTTCCGTTTCTCACCCTCCCGCCCTACACCCTGTAGCTATCGTACACTGCCATCGTGCAAAAGGCAGCCCTGCAGGACGCGGTGCGCTGTTCCCACACCAAGGCCTCCTCCCTGGCTGCGCCCCACGGAACCGGGGAAGCAGGCGGGGTTCTGGAGTAAATCGGTGCGGTTGCGCACACCTGTGTGCAAACGGGGAATCACTTAAGCAAGCAAGCCAGCCCTGACGGAATGTCTGCATCGTTAATCGCCAAAACTGAAAAAAGACATTATGTGCATACTGTGAATACCTGGGGACACCGATCCCGCAGCACCCAGAGGTCGGACAGGGCCGGCCTTCTGCGCTTCAAAGCCAGCCAGCTCTCATCCACCTGCTTCCCAACCTTTCTGTCACGACAGGGAACGGAACGGAACGGGGCGGGACGGAATTCAGCACTTCTCGTGACCCAAGAACGGCGTGCCTGCCTTGGTTGTGAGAAAGAAGGAAGAAGGAGACGGCATACCTCGGGGCGAGAGCGAAGCAACAGGGATCCCGTATCGGGCACAGCTGCTGGAAGCGGGGGCGCAATCCGGCAGACCTGGCAGCCCTGGCAGCCTTCCCGCAGCTTCTGGACTGCGCTAGCTTCTTGACTGTGACGCCCTTCTCCTTGGCCAGCCTCCGCAGCGCGGCTCTGGGGTTGAACTCCTCGCACTCGGTGGTGGCTATCTTTGCCAGATACTCAGCGGCTACTGCAGCACGGCATGGCTGCTGAGTCTGCTTCTCTCCCTGGTCCACCCCTTGCCCTTGCACTTGCAGGGGCGGGGCGGGGGCGATGGCAGGGACCGAGCCCAAGAAGGTGAGGAGCGGGAGGACGTCGTACCTCCCGCTGCTCACGTAGTGCCTGTCCTGCCTCAGCTCTTCCAGCGTCGTCCTGAACTGCGAGCCCTTGGTTCTGGCCACCGTGGGCCACACCGGGGTTGCCGGGGGCAGCACGAACATGGATTCGGCGTCGGCGTCTGGGTCTGCGGCTCCTTCGAGCGCGTGCTGGGCCGGGCAGTGTGCTGCTGCCTCCGGAGGTGCCGCCTGCTTCGCATTCTGGGTCCTCCTCTCCATGGAGTACTTGATGTAGGACTGCTTGCAGCACCTGCCCACGATGCTGCAGGGCAGATGTTTCTCGAACACCGGTGGTTCGGGAATCTGAGGTGCGACCTGCGGAAGCTGCAAGTAGCAAGCTGATTTGTCAAGCCGGGCTGCAGGTTAGAGTTGCTTGGATCAGGAGGAGGGAGATGTATGCTCGCCTTCTTCTCCCACATGTGGGCGTAGGGGTCGTACGGCTTGGCATGGCTGGTGCTCTCGCTGCTGCTCTTGGATGGGGACGGGGATGGGGATGGAGACGGGGTGCTGCTCCCTCTGCTGCAAATGCATTCGTGCTGCACCTGGCCAATGGCAGTACCAGCGCTTCCGGGTTCAGATGGGCTGCAATGCTTGCAAGTTGGAGCAACAGCAAGAGCTTGTTACATCGCTGCCGTGAGCCTCTGGGCCTGGAGGTTTGCAAGGTTCTTTAACCAGCTTGAAATCAGATTCAGCAGAAGCTGAGATACACACCTGTGTGTGGCTGGAGAGTGTATGGTAACCTCTGTCTCCTCCTCCTGTTTGGATCCGCCCGCAACCTCTCCTCTTTCGGGGCGGGACCCCTTCTCTACATGTTTGCTCGAGGGATTGAAGTAGCTCCTGTGTCTGTGAGGCTGCGTGCTGGGATGATGGGGTGATGGAGTCAGAATAGTAATCTTTGGAGAAGGGGGCGCTGATTGCTTCTCTTGAGCAGCTTGCCCAACAGCACCAGCACCAGCACTCGGTGACAGTCTCCCACCAGCGCGAGCAGTAGCTAGAAGTGGTGATGGGGGCCTGGAATGCTCTCCAACACCCAAACACGGAATTCGCAGCTTCCTCTCAGCAAACAACCCCTGGACCACATCCTGTGCCCTGGACCGAGTGGGTGATTTCGAAGACCCTGGGCTGGACTTGTGCACATGGCATGCTGCAGAAGATCTCTTGGACCACTCCTGCAGATAAGGGCTCTGGTGGCGAGCATCCTTTCCATGAACTTGGCATTGTTTAGGAGTCCGAAAACTCTCCTCAAAATGCCTGCGCTGCTCCCCAGCATCCGGATGCTGCTCTGTCACAATGGTGAAATCTTCGTGTCGCCGTCTAGAAACCTCCTCACCATGCTGCTCGGCACGGGCGGTTGTTGTGGTCGACACGGATGCTTGAGTGGCCTGCTCCGCATGCTCGTAGAACTCCTTCCGGAAGATGTGAGGATAGTTGAAATCGGGCTCGGCTTTGGGCGCAACCGCAGCCACATGGGCGATGGGTTTGGAAGCAGCCTGATCTGCATGCTCATAAAACTCCTTGCGGAATACATGAGGATAGTGGAACTCCTCCTTCAACTCCACACGCTCCTTCTGTCGCTGCTGCCGCGGGGATGCAGGCAACGATTCCAATGTCCGATGCTTCTCGGATTCGTCCCTCAGGTGCTCATGATTCACATGAAAATCCTCAGGTTGAGCTGGAGACTTGGATGCTCTGTCTATGTCCGAATCTGGGGGAGTTAACACTTCAGTGGAGCATGATGTCTCCTCACCCCCAAAGGACTGCGTGTCTGTTTCCAACGCTTCAGGACGCACAGACGCAAGGTTGAGTCTGGGCACCACCAAACTCCTCTTCCTCGGTTTCACAGCCCATTTATACATTTTTCTCTACCCGACGCCACCATCTGCCAGTCATGGCAGACTCCTTCATGCTGGTGGGTGCCTTCCGTAACTGCCCTTCCTGGCTTACGGAAGCGCGATAAAAAAATTTGAGTTTAGATTAACATCTTGGATTAACAGTTCAACTTCTTTTAAGTTCGCTAATGCATACTACCGATTTAATTTTAGCTCCCCTTCTTTCCCTTCATTTTACAGCCTTGGTCCTTGGCTTGAACACTCACCATGTATTCATTCCTCCACCGTCATGTTACACGCCCATGTAAGCTTTCTCTTCTAGGATGCCAAAGTTGCATATACCTAGATAATATTTAATTTATTATTACTTAGAGTATATATTTCTTGAAACTAGTCTTTCTTGAAGCTAATCTTTCTTGATTATGCAGGTGTGCAAAAGCATTTTGAAGTGAGCAACTTGTATCCTCAACTCCATAGCTATCATTCTTCCTACTATCATGGGAAAGAAACGTGGAAATGTAATCTTGGAAACATATGCTGTCAAGAAGGATAAGATCATCAAAGGTGCGTTGTTCTCACTTCTTTGGTTACATTGTTGTATAGAACCGGAAGCATATGTTACATGAATTCAAGAATACATTGATACATCTATTCACCGGCAGCTACCTCATTTCTCAAGCAAAGGTAATGGATGCAGATTCAAGATTGAAAGGAGGTTGAGTATTACCTTGAGCTGTCCTATCTTGAGCAAAACGTTTTCAATGTCTTTGAGCTTCTAAACTTTATGTCTTTTCCTCATTTTCAAACATAGTTATTTTTAAAAGTAAAATAAAAGCTTTTTATTGATTATTTATTGTTGCAGCTGGGGACTGTGTGACACTACAACCTCCGGATTCAACAATCCCAGTTTACATAGCAAGGATAGAACGAATAGAAGTGGATGCTCTGGATAATGTTATTTTGAAAGTTCGATGGTACTATCGTCCAGAAGAGTCTCATGGTGGAAGGCGTCAATTTCACGGCTCCAGAGAATTGTTCTTGTCAGATCATTATGACGAATGCAGTCCAGCGGCTGTTGAGAACAAGTGCAAAGTTCACACATTTAGAGACTACACTCAGCTAAAGCACGAGGGCCCTGATGATTTTTTTTGTCGATTTGAATACAAAGCGGCAGCTGGAACATTTACGCCAGACCGTGTGGCAGTGTAAGAATGAGTTTTAATCTTTATGTGTCATTGGAGCTCACGTAGTTTTAATCTATATGTGTCATTGGAGCTCACGTTCTTTTTTTAGCACTACTAATCTCATTGTTTTACAGATATTGTAAATGTGAAATGCCATACAACCCTGATGATTTGATGGTGCAATGTTGGCAATGTAAAGATTGGTAAGCTCTACTTGTTCATTACCAATGCCATACAATGATATGCTATTATATTTATAAAATTTTTAGATTCTACTTTTAAAACATGTCACACTCTTCAACGTACGTGGCTTACCTTTTGAGCCTTATACAGGTTTCACCCCAAGTGCATTCATACTACTCCAGAGAAGATCACTAGCTTGCAACAGTTTTCTTGTCCCGACTGTCCTTATTTGTAAACCTTGTAGATAGGATTAGTGTTTTCAAGTATAATTTAGATATAATATTTAAACAATAAAAAGTAATCATCATTTACTTTTATAAACTATTGATTTGATGTTCCGAGTAAACTCAACTTGACTTGTATGGCCAATGTTTAGTACAATGCCTTCTTTTGGAAAGGGAAATGTTTCATGTGTTCTAAATACATTTCTTACTTACCTAGTAGTTTACCAAATTTTATTTAGTTTATGAGTATGGTAAATAGATAAATATTTGTCTTGTGTATTTTGCTGTTTTGGATTTGTACTGCTCCTTACACATGTCTTGTTGAGTTTGTTCATGTATTACAAAGATGTTTAACAAATTTGCTATTGTGGAGGATTCAAAAGCTTTTCTATTGTGGAGGAATCTAAAGCCTTTCAATTATGGAGCTTTTTGATAATCTTGTACCTAAAGTTGTGGAAGGAAGTAAAGCTTTATAAGCTTAGGATCAAGGGTTCTTGACAAAATCTATACTCCATTTCTTCCAATACCTCATACCAAACCATAACTAGATGACTTTGAATGGCTTGACCTTGATAGAACCTTGATAGAACTTCCCATCTGGTCTAAGCAGCATATACACGCACGAGTGTCTAGTTGTGTCTGGCATCTGGCCTAAGCTGCATATCCACGCACGAGTTTCTAGTTGTGTCTGGCAAGGGCCTTTGGCAAGCCCGAAGCAGTCTACACTTCGAGCATGAATCTTGTGGGCTGAGTTCTTCCAGCTTACTCAAGCAAGTGGCTTCAACAGTCTCTTGCACGTTATCTATTGTGAGAAATCTTTGAACCTTCTAATGGGATCTAGAACATGCGCCTGCTGAGAATATAATCTTACGGAATTCCCCTTTGAGCATTGAGCAACCATATTGTTCATTATCCAAGCCTACTGGTAACAAGCTTACCTGTGTCTCCCGATCCATTTCCGCTAAGCTGTGAGAGCTGCTATTGGCCAAGTCTTGGCCAAGGCTGTTTCCTGTGATCCTGGTTCCCACAAGATTCTAGGTCTCTACTGAATTATGAGCTACAAAGGACCTAAGCAAACTTTCCATATGTTAATGCACACGCTTTGCAATTTCTGCACCAAATTGTCGCACGCTCTTTGAACAATGCCTTGGCTTTGGCAATCACCTCACTTGACCGCATATTTGGAGTTCCCATGGCTTTCATACGGCGTCATTTACATTGAGTTGAAGATCTGGAGAGGCCATGTCAATGGGTGGAAAGGACACCCATGCATCCAATGTTTTCGAGATGCTCAATCACACTAGCTGCTATCAAAGTTCCATTTAACATATCTCATTTGCCACATTGAGCTATGTCCCGTTGCCTCCACAAGAATCCTACGGAGCTATGACATCTCTATGGGAAAAGCACTTTTAGCATCTATTTGGACTAACTGAAATCATGCGAAACATGACATCATAGTGAGGAAATGCTCTAGCTAGCACCATCGCATAATTAGCCAATAATGTAGTTGTGCGAATAGATGTCTCGACTTTGCACGTGCTCGGGAAACTTGAGTTTAGACTAGCTTCTTGGATTAATAGTTTAACTTCTTTGAAGGTTGCTCTTTGGATACTACATGATAGAATAGTCATAGGAAGAGTGCACCAATTGGGTCTCATTCTTTCTTTCTTTTTTGTTTTTTTTTTGTTTTTGTCATCGCCCAATATCTAGGCGCGCCGACCTCCCTTGAGCGAGGCCTTTTATGCGAGATTCTCGGTCTTCTAATAATAATACTCATGTTGCATACATGTATAACTTTAGGTCCCCTTGTCCTGTTCATCTTGGCTTGAACACTCGTCGTGTATTTATTTTTACATGTTTATGCCTATTTTTTGAAACTTGATTGTACATGTGTGAAAAAGCATTATGTAGGAGGTCATTTGTATTCTAGAGCTGAAACTACCAACTATGAGTTTTCTTTTATTAAGAGAAAAAGCTTTGAGCAATAATCTTAGGAAGATATACCATCAGAGGATAAGATCATCAAAGGTGCGTTGTTCTCAACGTTGCTTATATTGCTATATTGAAGTGTAAGCATGCCATGTTACATTATTTAAGAATACAATTATCCAAAGGCATCTAGTTCATTCTACTTGCTAACCTATGCTATTAAAAATGATAGGCGGACACATGTTATGTAACATCAATTCAAGAATACTTTGAATACATGAATCCAAAGGCAAACTAGCTCATTCCACATGTATATTTAGAATTGATAGGAAGTTTAGTTCTTCCTCGAATGGTTTTATCCCGAAATAAGTTTTCAATGTCTTGTAGCCACTAAAATTTTATTTCTTTTCGCTTTCCTTATACCTATACATTTCAAACATCTTGATGTAAAATGTGATAAAAATATAAAACTTTGAAATCTTTCGATTCAAAGGTACATCCAATCATTTTAAAAATGAAAGTAAAAATAAATAAATTGAAAGATTATACATTCTAACTTCTAATGCTGCTTTCTTCACGGATACTACATATTCGGACCTAATTGTGTTTTGTACGGTGTAGATTATAATAGAATTTTTCTTCTTCTCCTTCCTTAATGTCTATTGAAAGTGAGCAAATGGCGGGGCTGAGCGCAACCTCCAAAGTGTTAGTGATTGTGCAAGGACAAGAAAAAAGATACAAAAAGGGTCTCTTGCACGTTATCTATTGTGAGAAATCTTTGAACCTTCTAATGGGATCTAGAACATGCGCCTGCTGAGAATATAATCTTACGGAATTCCCCTTTGAGCATTGAGCAACCATATTGTTCATTATCCAAGCCTACTGGTAACAAGCTTACCTGTGTCTCCCGATCCATTTCCGCTAAGCTGTGAGAGCTGCTATTGGCCAAGTCTTGGCCAAGGCTGTTTCCTGTGATCCTGGTTCCCACAAGATTCTAGGTCTCTACTGAATTATGAGCTACAAAGGACCTAAGCAAACTTTCCATATGTTAATGCACACGCTTTGCAATTTCTGCACCAAATTGCTTCTGCTACTGCTCTTTGAACAATGCCTTGGCTTTGGCAATCACCTCACTTGACCCTGCATGACTGGAGTTCCCATGGCTTTCCGCACGACGTCATTTACATTGAGTTGAAGATCTGGAGAGGCCATGTCAATGGGTGGAAAGGACACCCATGCATCCAATGTTTTCGAGATGCTCAATCACACTAGCTGCTATCAAAGTTCCATTTAACATATCTCATTTGCCACATTGAGCTATGTCCCGTTGCCTCCACAAGAATCCTACGGAGCTATGACATCTCTATGGGAAAAGCACTTTTAGCATCTGCTGGACTAACCTGTGAAATCATGCGAAACATGACAGCATCATAGTGAGGAAATGCAGCTCTAGCTAGCACCATCAGCGCATAATTAGCCAATAATGTAGTTGTGCGAATAGATGTCTCGACTTTGCACGTGCTCGGGAAACTTGAGTTTAGACTAGCTTCTTGGATTAATAGTTTAACTTCTTTGAAGGTTGCTCTTTGGATACTACATGATAGAATAGTCATAGGAAGAGTGCACCAATTGGGTCTCATTCTTTCTTTCTTTTTGTTTTTTGTTTTGTCATCGCCCAATATCTAGGCCGACCTCCCTTGAGGCCTTTTATGCGAGATTCTCGGTCTTCTAATAATAATACTCATGTTGCATACATGTATAACTTTAGGTCCCCTTGTCCTGTTCATCTTGGCTTGAACACTCGTCGTGTATTTATTTTTACATGTTTATGCCTATTTTTTGAAACTTGATTGTACATGTGTGAAAAAGCATTATGTAGGAGGTCATTTGTATTCTAGAGCTGAAACTACCAACTATGAGTTTTCTTTTTATTAAGAGAAAAAAGCTTTGAGCAATAATCTTAGGAAGATATACCATCACAGAGGATAAGATCATCAAAGGTGCGTTGTTCTCAACCGTTGCTTATATTGCTATATTGAAGTGTAAGCATGCCATGTTACATTATTTAAGAATACAATTATCCAAAGGCATCTAGTTCATTCTACTTGCTAACCTATGCTATTAAAAAATGATAGGCGGACACATGTTATGTAACATCAATTCAAGAATACTTTGAATACATGAATCCAAAGGCAAACTAGCTCATTCCACATGTATATTTAGAATTGATAGGAAGTTTAGTTCTTCCTCGAATGGTTTTATCCCGAAAATAAGTTTTTCAATGTCTTGTAGCCACTAAAATTTATTTCTTTTCGCTTTCCTTATACCTATACATTTCAAACATCTTGATGTAAAATGTGATAAAAATATAAAACTTTGAAATCTTTCAGATTCAAAGGTACATCCAATCATTTTAAAATAGAAAGTAAAAAATAAATAAATTGAAAGATTATACATTCTAACTTCTAATGGGCTGCGTTTCTTCACGGATACTACATATTCGGACCTAATTGTGTTTGTACGGTGTAGATTATAATAGAATTTTTCTTCTTCTCCTTCCTTAATGTCTATTGAAAGTGAGCAAATGACGGGGCTAGACGCAACCTCCAAAGTGTTAGTGATTGTGCAAGGGACAAGAAAAAAAAGATACAAAAAAGGGTCAAGATCCCCAATTCCTAGGGATATGATTGCTGAGCAAGGACCAGAAGCTTGAGAAACAAAAACATGCTCTAAGTTTTGAGTCCTAACATTCTAGCAGTGTGCAAATTAGTAAGAGAGTTAAGTCCTTCAGCTTACACTTTTCTTTCTTACTAGAGTATGTCCAAAGCAACGGACAAGGTGTTTGTTAGACGATGTACATAGAGTAGAAGAACAAACAAACAAACAAACAAACAAACAAACAAACAAACAAACAAACAAACAAACAAACAAGGCAACAGACAAGGTGTTTGTGAGACAAACAAACAAACAAACAAGGCAACAGACAAGGTGTTTGTGAGACAAACAAACAAACAAACAAGGCAACAGACAAGGTGTTTGTGAGACAAACAAACAAACAAACAAGGCAACAGACAAGGTGTTTGTGAGACGATGTACATAAAGTAAAAGAACAAACAAACAAATAGATTTATTGTAAGTGCACTAAGGACATCCATGGCGGCATGAATGAGAACCGAATGGGGCTCGGTTCCTTAAATAGCTTAGGCTAAATGAACACACATTTATAAGAACGTGCTTATTAAGCATCCTGCGCTTAGATCGGTACTTTACCTAAAGGGAATGGATGTCCTTTGGTGCATGTAGCTTAGGCACACCATGGTACAAGTTGTTAAGTACCAAGTCCCAAGTCCCATAATGGAAATCCGTCCTTAGTGGACTTCAATAAAATTCTTCTTACTTAGATGGGGTGCCTAAAGAAAATAGATGCCCTTGGTGCAAGTAGCTAGGCACACCATGTGGTACAAGTTGTTAAGTACCAAGTCCCATGATAGAAATCTTATTGTTAATGGACTTAAATAATTTTTTGACTTAAATAAAATTGGAATTAAATAAATTTATGAATAAAATTAGACTTAAATAAATTTATGACTTAAATAAAATTGGATTTAAATAAATTTCTGACTTAAATAAAATTAGACTTAAATAAATTTCTGACTTAAATAAAATTCTTCTTCTTCTCTGGGCAACTTGCTTGGTCATGGAGTAAACTATCCCAGGCAACTTACTCCATACTCATGGACTCATGGAGTAACTATCCCAGGCAACTTACTCCGGGGCACGTCATGGACTCATGGAGTAACTATCCCAGGCAACTTACTCCGGGGCACGTCATGGACTCATGAAGTAACTATCCCAGGCAACTTACTCCGGGGCACGACACACATACCTAGCCCACATCCACTAGAAGAAGAAGAAGAAGAATTTTATTTAAGTCCACTAAGGACGGATCACGACACACATACCTAGCCCACATCCACTAGAAGAAGAAGAAGAAGAATTTTATTTAAGTCCACTAAGGACGGATTTCCGTCATGGGACTTGGTACTTAACAACTTGTACTAGCCCGGGGCACGACACACATACCTAGCCCACATCCACTAGCCCACCATTCCCGGGCAACTTACTCCGGGGGCCCGACACACATACCTAGCCCAGCCATTGGCATCTCAACTACTGCTGTGTGCAGAAAAATTCCAAAGTTGAATGGACTATAAAAAATGCACTTGCGCTGAAAATTCACCTGCGCGAGCCGACCACGCTGGGGATCGAACCCAGAATCTCTGGTTTCGTAGACCAGCGCCTTATCCATTGGGCCACGCGGCCGGAGCTGATCGTCTACGGCGTACAAAAAAATTAATTAATGTAAGGAAGATTTCCCTAAAAATCCAACATTTTCACGCCACGGCTTCATAACTCTCCCCTTTCCGTACATGGCTCTCCGCGCTCCGCGTTGTAAATTTTAGGGCAATTTGCTGGCCATTTGGAATAACACAGGGAGTCTTAAGCTGCTGCTGCCTCAAATAATTAGTGACGTCTTCGGCTCGTGTTACGGGGAGGAGCCCAAAATGCTTTACTTAAAACACGTTTCAGGGACCGGACCTCCACCTCCAGATGGCAGACAGTTTGATGCAAACCGCGTATCCTGGACGGCTCCATTGTTCTCACTCATCTATCATCTTCATCACCAGACAGAAAAGAGAAGGAAGAAAGAGAAGATCTGCAAAGAAAGTGCAGAGAATGCAGGGCAAAACGAGCCGTCTACCAGTTCCAAAATGGCGGTGGTGTTGATCTGCCTTGTTCACCAGTGTCAGTCCCAGTTGCGGCAGCCGATGAATTAAGACGGTTTCCATTTCCCGGGCCACACTCTCGTTTTCCACAGTCAAGTACATGAATGGAGCGTGCTGCAGAGCTTTGAAATTTTCGACTGGATCAAGAGCTGCAAAGGACCTAAGCTACCTTTCCACATGTTTTTGCTCAGGCTTTGCAATTTCTGTACCAAAGTTTTTCTGCTGCTGCTCTTCGAACAATGCCCCGGCTCTGGCAATCGCCTTGTCGAGAACTCCCTCCTTCCTTGCTATCTCCAATCCTAGAATCTCCATCCAACTTCCATCCACAAGTTTCCAAGTAGGCCTCACTTGACCCTGCACAACCGTAGTTCCCATGGCTTTCCGGACGCACGTCGTCTTTTACATTAAGTTCAAGACTCAGAGGGGCATGTAAATGGATGGAAACGACACCCATGCATCCAATGTGGTCGAGATGCTTAATCACAAATAGCCGCTATGAAAGTTCGCCTTTTGAACTGCTGTGCCTTCACACATCTCATCGGCCATAACCAAGCTCTGTCCCGTCGCCTCCACAAGAATGCTAGGGAGCTCTGCCATCTCAATTGAAAAGCACTTCATCATCTGCTGGACTGTCATGTGAAATCATACGAAGCACGATGTCATCACAGTGGCGAACGACTGCTGCTCTAGACTATCTGGCACCATCAGTCCACAATTTAGCTAATAAAGTAGCTGCGCAAATAGAACTCTGAAGACTCGACTTTCCAGCTCCAGTGTGAGAAGCGGAAGCGTGATCGGAAATTTTGTCGATTAACTTCTTGGAATAATAGCTTAAATTCTTCTTAAGTTGGCTCATGCAGACTACCTATTTAACCTTACGTCCCCTTCTCTCCGTTTATTTTATAGACTTGGCTTGAACACTTATCCACCATTCATTTCTATGGCATGTTAGAGGTCCACATAATCTTCTTCCTTTGGATGAAATTATATATATTATTTTATTGTTTAAATATAATTTGATATATTTTCTGAAAACTAATATTTCTTGATTATGCAGGAGTACAAAATTATTTTACAGTGAGGCACTTGTATCAGATATTCAAAACTACTGGCTATCATTCTTCCTAATATTATGGGAAAGCACTCAACAAAGAAAACTATTATGAAAAATGCACGTGAAGAAGTCACCTTAGAAACATATCCTATCAAGGAGGATAAGATTATTAAAGGTAGGTAACATTGTTCTCACTTCTTTAGTTACATTAAAATTGAAGCTGAAGTGTGTGTTACATGAATTCAAAAATACTTTAATTACATCTATTCGTGGGTAGCTAGCTCATTTCTCAAGCATGGGTAATGGGTGTAGATTCAAGATCGAAAGAGGGTTTAGTTCTTGGATGAGCTTATTTGAGCACAATTTTTCAATGTCTTCTATCTACTGTTTAAAAAATCTATTATACATATATTTTTAAAAGTAAAATAAAAGCTTCATTTATGGTATATTTATTGTTATGAGCAGCTGGAGATGATGTGATGTTCCGACCTCCAAAAGTAACAACACCAGTATATATTGGAAGGATAGAAAAAATAACAGCTCCTGCGAATGCTCAACATAATAATGATAATGTGTTACTGGAAGTTCAATGGTACTATCGTCCCGAAGACTTGGAAAGTGGAAGACACTCTTTTCATGGCGCAAAAGAATTGTTCTTGTCAGATCATTATCAAACATCTAGTGCAGCCACCGTTGAGGACAAGTGCAAAGTCCACACATTAAAAAACTACTCAAAGCTAAAAGAGGCGAACTTCGACGATTTCTTCTGTCGGTTTAATTACAAATGCAAAGATAGAACATTTATGCCAGACACTGTGACCGTGTAAGAATTATTTTTTACCTATATCTATCATTTGATATCGATTTTTTTCCTGCACCACTGATTGCATTGCTTTACAAAACATGTTCCGACTTATATCTATCATTTGATATCGCATTGTTTTTCCACCTCTATGTATCATTTGATATGACATTGTTTTCCAGCACTACTAATCACATTGTTTTACAGAACTTGTCAGTGTGAAATGCCATACAATCCTGATGATTTGATGGTACAATGTGAGCAATGTAAAGAATGGTAAGTTATAGCTGTTCAATACTGATAAAATTTTTATATAGCAGAGAATGTGACCTTTTTATTCTCTTTTTGAAACACGCCTCTCTCTTGAAAGTAACATTATTTACCTCTTGAGGTACACACAGGTTTCACCCCAAATGTATTCATATGACACTAGAGGAAATCGAACGGTTGGAACATTTTTTTTGTTCCAATTGTCCTAAAAAGCATATTTCGTAGAGAAAACTAGTGTTTTCAAATATACATTATTTTTAGATAGAGTAAAAATCTTCATCAAGTATTTTTTTGTAATATAGTGTATGACATCCCAGCAAGTAGCGAGTCACCTTTATGTAGCACTTGAATAAAAATGATTGCTGGAATGATGACATATTCTAAATAATAATTAGATCATTATATCTCATAATAAGTTTTTTAATCTGATAAAATATATCATATATACTATTTATCAAAACTATGAAATGTATGTTTTGAAAGGAGAAATTGAAGTGTAGGAAAGAGAAAGTGGGTGAGAATATTGCTAGCTACGCAGCAAGAACCCGAGTCCTTTACACAGCTACTAAAGGATGAGGACATGGGCTTTGATGCTCAATAAATAATGCAAATGTTCAATTCAAGTCATTGGGGGAAGTGCAGGCCTAAGCAAGTGTTCTGACTTGAGATGTACTAGTTGTGAGGCGTGTGTTTCTAATCTCTTCATAGTTAGGATCCTAATAATTTGAAGCTTGCCTAAGAAAAGTACAATAACCTTGCCTAAAATAAGCATAATTTGAAGCTTGTCCAAGATAAGCGTAGAGTACAAAGTTCTGAGGCCAATGAATTTTTTCAGGCAAGGTAGACATTGAGTCGTTGTTGTGGAGTTGACAACTGACGAGGAGAACTATTTTTGCAAGCTCGTAGGTATCTCAGAAGGGCTCTTCGAATGTATCACCAAATATGTAAAATCAGACATGTCGGGATCAATTTTTAGATGGAAGGAAGAAATTGTTTTTCAAGCTTAAGAGTGGGCACACAATCAGTCTTATGCGGCATGCTGCCTCTTGGTGAAGAGGTGTGAATTTCCTCCAAGCGGTGTGTATCCCTAATTGCCATGCTGGCTAACGACTCTGCTAACAGGAGATGTTTATATGTTCCTATACTCCCCCACAGACGTGACATGTTAGCAGAATGGAAATTAGTCTCCTTCCTCGTAGCCAAGGGTGCAGAGTCCTGATCGCGTTGTAAGCTCTCAATCTTCGTATGACCGTTATGTTGATACTCCTTGAGTTGGTGTCTCTCCCTCAGGTTGATGGCTAGGATGAAAAGGTTCACATGGATGATGAGCTATTGCATCTTCACTGCATAGGTGCTTGCTGTGGAACGCAAAAGTTTGAGCCACTGGGTTAAGTGAGTTTGTTTTGGAATAGCTCTTCACGCCGGGATAGGTGAGTTGAACATGGGCGAGATGCTTACAAGAGTAAGTGTGAGCATGGAGTGTGGCTTGAAGATGATGAGGTGGAGATGACACAACAACGATTAGCAGCCCATCTTCATAACAAGGTACTCAAGGCAACTAACTTGTTGCGACTTCTTTGAGAGAAGGATCGGGACCCCATGATGATGACGAGGCCCTTATGCAAATCCA
Organism: Anthoceros angustus; assembly: GCA_010909165.1. NCBI lineage: Eukaryota > Viridiplantae > Streptophyta > Anthocerotopsida > Anthocerotales > Anthocerotaceae > Anthoceros > Anthoceros angustus. Next base: position 743,870 of record VJWM01000063.1, on the reverse strand, counting down.
AAGAGCCTTAGACTTGGAGAGCGCCATAGCGACATGGATCCCGAAGGAGTGAAGGGTGAAGGGGCTCCGCGACAAGAAGGGCGAGTGGAGCTGGAGGCTTCAGGAGGAAGGAACCACCTTAGGGAGGGGTGGGAAGAAAGCGGCCCCGATAGGAGGAACTCCTACCGTAGGAGGACCGGAGGAAGCAAATTCAAGGGCTAGCATGGATGCGGCGGGGGAGGCAAGTACCTGACCCTTGCAGGAAATGTGAAGGAGGTGGTTGATCTTGCAGTGGAGCAAAATCACAATCAACCCGCCATCATGAATGCGAGCAGAAGTTCCCTCGTTCCACAAGTAAGGGGAGGAAGAAGGTGAAGAGCACATGGCCAAGAGGGCAGGCGATCCTACTGAAGAAGGGTCGTCCTTCCGGGCAAGAAGTAAAGGGGGACCCATGAAGGCCCCTAGATTTAGCTTGGTGACATGAGCATGATCTTGGTTGCGGGGACCTTTCCTTGGGGAAGATAAACATAAATGTTCAATTCAAGTCATTGGGGAAGTGCAGGCCTAAGCAAGTGTTCGACTTGAGATGTACTAGTTGTGAGGCGTGTGTTTCTAATCTCTTCATAGTTAGGATCCTAATAATTTGAAGCTTGCCTAAGAAAAGTACAATAACCTTGCCTAAAATAAGCATAATTTGAAGCTTGTCCAAGATAAGCGTAGAGTACAAAGTTCTGAGGCCAATGAATTTTTTCAGGCAAGGTAGACATTGAGTCGTTGTTGTGGAGTTGACAACTGACGAGGAGAACTATTTTTGCAAGCTCGTAGGTATCTCAGAAGGGCTCTTCGAATGTATCACCAAATATGTAAAATCAGACATGTCGGGATCAATTTTTAGATGGAAGGAAGAAATTGTTTTTCAAGCTTAAGAGTGGGCACACAATCAGTCTTATGCGGCATGCTGCCTCTTGGTGAAGAGGTGTGAATTTCCTCCAAGCGGTGTGTATCCCTAATTGCCATGCTGGCTAACGACTCTGCTAACAGGAGATGTTTATATGTTCCTATACTCCCCCACAGACGTGACATGTTAGCAGAATGGAAATTAGTCTCCTTCCTCGTAGCCAAGGGTGCAGTCCGATCGCGTGTAAGCTCTCAATCAGATGACCGTTATGTTGATACTCCTTGAGTTGGTGTCTCTCCCTCAGGTTGATGGCTAGGATGAAAAGGTTCACATGGATGATGAGCTATTGCATCTTCACTGCATAGGTGCTTGCTGTGGAACGCAAAAGTTTGAGCCACTGGGTTAAGTGAGTTTGTTTTGGAATAGCTCTTCACGCCAGGATAGGTGAGTTGAACATGGAGCGAGATGCTTACAAGAGTAAGTGTGAGCATGGAGTGTGGCTTGAAGATGATGAGGAATTGGAGATGACACAACAACGATTAGCAGCCCATCTTCATAACAAGGTACTCAAGGCAACTAACGAATTGTTGCGACTTGCTGAGAGAAGGATGCTGGGACCCCATGATGATGACAGGGAGGCCCTTATGCAAATCCAACCAAGAGCCTTAGACTTGGAGAACGCCATAAGCGACATGGATCCCGAAGGAGTGAAGGGTGAAGGGGCTCCGCGACAAGAAGGAGCGAGTGGAGCTGGAGGGGCTTCACTGGAGGAAGGAACCACCTTAGGGAGGGGTGGGGAAGAAGAAACGGCCCCGATAGGAGGAACTCCTACCGTGGTAGGAGGACCGGAGGAAGCAGCGAATTCAAGGACTGCTAGCATGGATGCGACAGCAGGGGAGGCAAGTACCTCGACCCTTGCAGGAAATGTGAAGGAGGTGGTTGATCTTGCAGAAGTGGAGCAAAAATCACAATCAACCCGCCATCATGAATGCAGGAGCAAGAAGTTCCCTCGTTCCACAAGTAAGGGGGAGGGAAGAAGGTGAAGAAGAGCCTGTGGCCAAGAGGGCACGGGCGATCCTACTTGAAGAAGGGTCGTCCTTCTGGACGGCAAGAAGTAAAGGGGGGACCCATGAAAGGCCCCTAGATTTAGCTTGGTGACATGAGCATGATGCTGGTTGCAGGGACCTTTCCTTGGGGGAAGATAAACATAAATGCTCAGCAGTCAAGTAGTGGTGTGTAGAGTAGATAGGTAGCCGCGTTGGCAAAAGTCTTCTATGCTGACATAGGTAGAGTTACGAAAATAGAGTTTTGCCAGGATGAACCGGTGGACCCCGGATGTCAGACTTAAGAGCCTGACGGTAGAATACATTAAAATAAGGAGAAGGCGGCGTAGGGAAAGCGCGCCAAGGGGGAGGTTAGATGTGAGACTCCTCCTATAAGAGGAGTGAAAATTGTGAAGTAAATCATCGTGTCTTGCACTCCCATCCTCCCGAGTCCCTCATCTTGTGTGCAAGGGTTACGTGCCGGCTGCAAGCCAATGCAGCGTCTGGTAGAGAGGGAGTTCGCGGCGATCGGAGTGCTAGGCAGAGGGCTTGCTGCCTGCAGGCGCCCCTGTCAACTGCTCCCCGTGTGAATGGTTGCTGTGTGAATTGCTTTGCTTTGAGTGTGTGGCGATGCTCAAGGAACTCTCGGCTTAAGGGTAGACTGCAGGGAAAGACTCCCTAGAGGTTCTCGTCCGTGCAAACCACACGCTGCCCAAGGAAGAACTCGTGAATTTATGGTCGGACCCAGGCGGTTGCAAGGGTGCATCGTAATTCATGAGCGAAACAGAAGAGTAGAGGGAAGTGGAATGTGAGGAAGTAGGTGATTAGAAAGGAAAGTGAGTGGGGGTGATGGAGAAAGATGAGTAGGAAATAGTGTGTAGGAAGTAACATTCTATCTCGCCTCTCCCAATGCATTCTACTCCTCCTCCCCTCCTAGTTATCCCCTCCACATCACACCACCACCTCCTCATGATTTCCCCGTCTTGCATCCTTCGTCTAAATGCCACCGGACCGGATCCATCTCCAATTCCATGTCGTTCAACAAAATTGTCATTTCCCTTGTTCTCCTAGCAATAGCTTGAACCTCTGGGGTGTTTTCGTTTATTCCATGTCTTACCATGTAGGAACTCAGAACCGCCTATCGTGAACCGCCCATAGAGGTTGCATGGAGATCGTCCTCTTCAGCCTCCTCTTCGCTTGGGTACCTACCATGCTTCTTCTCAAACCGAAGCACCCATCCAGACGCCCTCCCTTTCCCAAAGGTTTGGCCCCATCCTCCGTTTTTGCCAGCTCTTTAGCTGCAATTTCATACTGGATGGCTCAAACTTCCCGCTTGCGCTCCATCCGCAGCAGAGCCTACGGCGAATCCCACTCAGAACAAGAAGGTGCTCCAATCGTTGAGGAGCTAGCTTGATGTAAAGAGCAACGCGTGGGTCAAGGGTCCCACAGGGCCGTAATCTTAGCAAGACCACACATGAGGGAGGTCGGCGCCCATATAGAGAAGGACTGGACCTTTTACGAGGTGAAGTCATACTTGTATGTCGTGCATAGGATAAGTTTTGCAAGGGTTGTGTTTGACATCCGAGTGCATTTCTAGAAGGGTTCCTTACTTTTTCTCTCGATTATAACATGAGATGTGTTATAATCCTACGGATTTCAAACAAGCAGGATAGCGAGACGTACACATGGTGATGATAGTGAATTGTGAAATGATCAGCTAGAGTGATTTCCTCTTATTGCATAGTAGCATAGTGATCAAGCACTTCTTGAGCAAGGTCATGTGGACTCCTCTCCGTTGAGGCATGGCCTATGGTTGTGTTGTGCGTGGCCACACTTATCCCAGCCAAGACATTGGGTTTCGTCCCCATGAGACTTGTGTGAACGGTCGAATCCTCGGGATCAATCATTGCCTACATCTACTCACACCTCAACCTCCTCAACAAGCAAGGCGCCCACTCTTACAAATGCACCACCATCTTGCCCGAAAATAAACAACACCGCCTACAACCGGCAGATTTTCCTCCCACACTTGCTCCCATGCGTCCTCCTCCTAAGCTCCAATCGCAAAAGTCTTCCTCCGAAGGGGAGGCCATGTGATGGCTAGGATGAAAAGGTTCACATGGATGATGAGCTATTGCATCTTCACGCATAGGTGCTTCATGGAACGCAAAGTTTGAGCCCTTTGGGTTAAGTGAGTTTGTTTTGGAATAGCTCTTCACGCCGGGATAGGTGAGTTGAACATGGGCGAGATGCTTACAAGAGTAAGTGTGAGCATGAGTGTGGCTTGAAGATGATGAGGTGGAGATGACACAACAACGATTAGCAGCCCATCTTCATAACAAGGTACTCAAGGCAACTAATTGTTGCGACTTCTTTGAGAGAAGGATCTTTGGGACCCCATGATGATGACGAGGCCCTTATGCAAATCCAACCAAGAGCCTTAGACTTGGAGGCGCCATAGCGACATGGATCCCGAAGGAGTGAAGGGTGAAGGGCTCCGCGACAAGAAGGAGCGAGTGGAGCTGGAGGCTTCAGGAGGAAGGAACCACCTTAGGGAGGGGTGGGGAAGAAAGCGGCCCCGATAGGAGGAACTCCTACCGTGGTAGGAGGACCGGAGGAAGCAATTCAAGGGCTAGCATGGATGCGGCGGGGAGGCAAGTACCTCGACCCTTGCGGAAATGTGAAGGAGGTGGTTGATCTTGCAGTGGAGCAAAATCACAATCAACCCGCCATCATGAATGCAGGGGCAAGAAGTTCCCTCGTTCCACAAGTAAGGGGAGGAAGAAGGTGAAGAGCACATGGCCAAGAGGGCAGGCGATCCTACTGAAGAAGGGTCGTCCTTCCGGGCAAGAAGTAAAGGGGACCCCATGAAAGGCCCCTAGATTTAGCTTGGTGACATGAGCATGATCTTGGTTGCGGGGACCTTTCCTTGGGGAAGATAAACATAAATGCTCGTGATCAAGTAGTGGTGTGTAGAGTAGATGGGTAGCAGCGTTGGCAAAAGTCTTCTATCCTGACATAGGTAGAGTTACGAAAATAGAGTTTTGCCAGGATGAACCGGTGGACCCGGATGTCGACTTAAGAGCACGGTGAATACATTAAAATAAGGAGAAGGCGGCGTAGGGAAAGCGCCAAGGGGAGGTTAGATGTGAGACTCCTCCTATAAGAGGAGTGAAAATTGTGAAGTAAATCATCGTGTCTTGCACTCCCATCCTCCCGAGTCCCTCATCTTGTGTGCAAGGGTTACGTCGGTGCAAGCCAATCGTGTCTGGTAGAGAGGAGTTCGCGATCGGAGTGCTAGGCGAGGGCTTGCTGCCGCGCCAACCGCCTCCCGTGTGAATGGTTGTTTGTGTGGTGCTTTGCTTTGAGTGTGTGGCGATGCTCAAGGAACTCTCGGCTTAAGGGTAGACTGCAGGGAAAGACTCCCTAGAGGTTCTCGTTGTCTGGTGCAAACCACACAGCAGCCGGCCCAAGGAAGAACTCGTGAATTTATGGTCGGACCCCAGGCAGTTGTGCCGTAAGGGTGCATCGTAATTCATGAGCCAGAAAACAGCGTAAGAGTAGAGGGAAGTGGAATGTGAGGAAGTAGGTGATTAGAAAGGAAAGTGAGTGGGGGTGATGGAGAAAGATGAGTAGGGAAATAGTGTGTAGGAAGTAACATTCTATCTCGCCTCCTCTCTCCCAATGCATTCTACTCCCTCTGTCCTCCTAGTTATCCCCTCCACATCCACACCACCACCTCCTACAGCAGTGCCTCCCCTGTCTTGCATCCTTCGTCTCGGAAATGCCACCAGATCTGGATCCATCTCCAATTCCATGTCGTTCAACAAAATTGTCATTTCCCTTGTTCTCCTAGCAATAGCTTGAACCTCTGGGGTGTTTTCGTTTATTCCATGTCTTACCCGCTGTAGGAACTCCGGGACAGAACCGCCCCTATCGTGAACCGCCCACAGAGGTTGCATGGAGATCGTCCTCTTCAGCCTCCTCTTCGCTTGGGTACCTACCATGCTTCTTCTCAAACCGAAGCACCCATCCAGCACGCCCTCCCTTTCCCCAAAGGTTTGGCCCCATCCCTCCGTTTTTTGCCAGCCTCTCTTTAGCTGCAATTTCATACTTCGATGGCTCAAACTTCCCGTTTCGTTGCAGCTCCATCCGCACAGGCAGAGCCTACGGAACGAATCCCAATTCTGCAACAAGAAGGTGCTCCACTGTTGAGGAGCTAGCTTCAGTGTAAAGAGCAACGCCGCGGCGTGGGTCAAGGGGTCCCTGGGCGCCCGTAATCTTCCGAGCAAGACCACACATGAGGGAGGTCGGCGCGCCCATATAGAGAAGGACCTGGACCTTTTACGAGGTGAAGTCATACTTGTATGTCGTGCATAGGATAAGTTTTGCAAGGGTTGTGTTTGACATCTGAGTGCATTTCTAGAAGGGTTCCTTACTTTTTCTCTCGATTATAACATGAGATGTGTTATAATCCTACGGATTTCAAACAAGCAGGATAGCGAGACGTACACATGGTGATGATAGTGAATTGTGAAATGATCAGCTAGAGTGATTTCCTCTTATTGCATAGTAGCATAGTGATCAAGCACTTCTTGAGCAAGGTCATGTGGACTCCTCTCCGTTGAGGCATGGCCTATGGTTGTGTTGTGCGTGGCCACACTTATCCCACTGCCGCTCAGTACATTGGGTTTCGTCCCATGAGACTTGTGTGAACGGTCGAATCCTCGGGGATCAATCATTGCCTACATCTACTCACACCCTCAACCTCCTCAACAAGCAAGGCCCTAATTCCCACTTACAATTGCACCACATGCTTGCTCGAAAATAAACAACACCGGCCTACAACCGGCAGCCCCGAGATTTTCCTCCCACACTTGCTCCCATGCGTCCTCCTCCTAAGCTCCAACTGCAAAGTCTTCCTCCGAAGGGAGGCCATGTGAAGGCTTGAATAGAAGAGGTGTGCCTGGCATACAACTCGGAGGAGGGGAGAAGTTAGTGATGTCATCAGAAGTAAAAGCAGATGCTAGACAAATAGTCCATCAGACTCAGGACATATGGCACGAACATGGTGAGAGGAATCGAAAATGCTACACTGGGCCGGAGCAAATGAAAAAGGTGTAGTCGGACTCCACAGCTTGACCTACGGATATAATATTCTCGCTCAAGTGAGAAACGTACAGCATGTTAGGGAGATCTATTATCTCACCATCGGGCAAAATGATTACGACTATACTTAGCCCTGGATGGCGCAGCGCGGGAGTGGTCGCTAAGATAAACGTAGCTTGTGACTGTACGGGGTTGGAAGGAGAGACACAAATCTCTGAGGCTCGTCATGTGGTGGGTTGCACCTGTATCCACAAACCAAATATGGAAATCCAACGATGGGTTAGAACATTCATGAGGAACAAATGAGCGCCTGAGTGATGCTGCTAGTAGAGGGCCCTCATGTCCGCTTGGCTCTTGAGGCAGTCACGTTGTTAATGCCCAGGCTGCAAGCAGTAGAAGCAATTCCCTATCTTGCGCTTATCATTAGGGTGAGTGGCAAGGTGATTGCCCTTGTCAAATCCTTTGGACTACTGCCTAGGATAAAGGCCGGTCCTAATTCGGGTGAAGAGAGCAATATCTCCGGGGGCAATGGTATGGGCCGCCTTCTTCCGCTTCTCCTCTTGTTTCAACAACGAGATAGTCTTGTCCAACGAACGCGGACCATGAAGGGGGCATAGACTGCAAAATTTGCACAGAGGCATCATAATCGGACACTGGTGCCCGCTAACTCAATCGAATCCTTAAGGTTCTCCTACTTGTTCACGAACTGCTCGACCAATTCGTTCTGTGACATACGGAGGTTGTAGAACTCCCTTGTCAGGTAACCTTTATTTACGGCATTATCAAAGAGGTAATTCTTCTTCAAAAGGTCCCAAACCTCCTTGGAGGTTCGCAGATGCCAACCCTAGCTTAGCTGAGCGTCCTTCATTGAAGGACGCTCTATATGACATATAAAGCATGATGTTTGCTCTTGCCCTCCGATCTTTCGAGTCCCATTCGAACTTGCTTGCGGGTGTGGACATCCGTCCCACCGGGTGTGGCGGGTGGAGTAGCTAGCCTCGGCTGGGTCCCGTCGACAACGCTAAACAGGTCTTCTCGGAGGAGAAAGACCTCGATCTTATGCCCGTCGCCTAAGGCTAATGCAAACTTAATGAGCCCTACCATTTGTACCGCTCGTGTGGCCACGCACCCCGATGCAAAGCCGAGAGGCATGAGGCCGGCATGCGGGCATGCCTCTCTTTCTTCCGTCTCCCTTTCCAGCGGAGGCGTCGTCGTCGCTCCTCTCAGCTCCCTCCACCCTTCTCTCATGGCTCCCATCCGCGCTCCTTTCAACGCCGTCCTTCCACACTGCTCACCCGTTTGTGGTCTCAACATTCCCCATCCCCTGTTCTCGTTCTAATGCGCCAAAGCGAGCGTTTCAAGTATCTATAACCCACTTCTAATGCGGTTGAGTTCGAGGGAAGCTTGGCCAGATGCGATCGAGCAAGCGGCGATCTCTCCAATATCGTGATGTCGCAAAATGGAACATTTGCCTCACACTCAAGTCTTGCGACAGGGCAAGCATCTTCACCAAGGAGCATTTGTCATGTGGGCAATCATCAAGGGAAGATGAAAATGCACATGAATGTGAAGCGCTTACATTCCCTCTTGGCCGTGTTGGTGATTTTATTGCGGTGAGAAAGCAAATGCGTGCTTTCCCACCTTCATCAAGCTGCGTCATTGGGTGAAGACCGCGGAACCAAAGCGGCTTGTCAAATCCTTTGGACTACGCCTAGGATAAAGGCCGGTCCTAATTCGGGTGAAGAGAGCAATATCTCCGGGGGCAATGGTATGGGCCGCCTTCTTCCGCTTCTCCTCTTGTTTCAACAACGAGATAGTCTTGTCCAACGAACGCGGACCATGAAGGGGGCATAGACTGCAAAATTTGCACAGAGGCATCATAATCGGACACGGTGGTGCCCGCTAACTCAACTGAATCCTTAAGGTTCTCCTACTTGTTCACGAACTGCTCGACCAATTCGTTCTGTGACATACGGAGGTTGTAGAACTCCCTTGTCAGGTAACCTTTATTTACGGCATTATCAAAGAGGTAATTCTTCTTCAAAAGGTCCCAAACCTCCTTGGAGGTTCGCAGATGCCAACCCTAGCAGGCGGCGTCCTTCATTGAAGGGCGCTCTATATATTTATATAAAGCATGATGTTTGCTCTTGCCCTCCGATCTTTCGAGTCCCATTCGAACTTGCTTGCGGGTGTGGACATCCGTCCCACCGGGTGTGGCGGGTGGAGTAGCTAGCCTCGGCTGGGTCCCGTCGACAACGCTAAACAGGTCTTCTCGGAGGAGAAAGACCTCGATCTTATGCCCGTCGCCTAAGGCTAATGCAAACTTAATGAGCCCTACCATTTGCTCGTGTGGCCACGCACCGATGCAAAGCCGAGAGGCATGAGGCGGCATGCGGGCATGCCTCTCTTTCTTCCGTCTCCCTTTCCGAAGCGGAGGCGTCGTCGTCGCTCCTCTCAACGGCTCCCTCCACCCTTCTCTCAACGGCTCCCATCCGCGCTCCTTTCAACGCCGTCCTTCCACACCTGCTCACCCGTTTGTGGTCTCAACCTGTTCCCCATCCCCTGTTCTCGTTCCTAATGCGCGCCAAAACGAACGTTTCAAGTATCTATAACCCACTTCTAATGCGGTTGAGTTCGAGGGGAAGCTTGATGCACGATCGAGCAAGCGGCGATCTCTCAATATCGTGATGTCAAAAATGGAACATTTGCCTCACACTCTGTCGACACAGAGCGATCTTCACCAAGGAGCATTTGTCATGGTCAGGGCAATCATCAAGGGAAGATGAAAATGCACATGAATGTGAAGCGCTTACATTCCCACCGACTGGTGATTTTATTGCAGGTGAGAAAGCAAATGCGTGCTTTCCCACCTGCTTCATCAAGCTGCGTCATTGGGTGAAGACCGCGGAACCAAAGCAGCATGTCAAAGACACACAAGGAAGCGAGGTGACAATCTACCTTTGTCAGTATGGGCCTGATGACCGTCGTGGGGAGGCTCCTATGACGCTTCTTTCCTTGCTCCAGGGGCGAGCAGTAGACGTCCAACGATGAGTAAGAAACGTGGATGCCTCTTCCAATTTGTTGTGACCCGGTTACTTAAGTGGCCTGACATAGTGGAAGTGAGGTTGCAGCATTGTTTTCACACGGATGCCACGGGTGAATTGTGTCATGGAGAACTCATGCCAGGTCCCCTATCCCATCGTGCACGGCTAGCCCCAGCCAAGGTTGAACAATAGTAAAAAAAGATGTGAAATTAGGGCCAAGGTAAGGGGGGGGTAAGGATCCCCCACACACCGGGTCGAAACCAGGTGGAGGCGCCGCGACCTCTTTGCACACCGATTGGTGACCGGGCGTGCCGCATAATAGGCCGCGCGCTGGCCCATCGCCGATCCGTAACGGGCGGGGGGCACCGATTCGCAAGCATCAAATCCATGTTCGGGGGGAGGGGGAAGGGGTAAGTGGCGCAAGGGCTGCGGGCGTTTGTCTTGGCGCAAGTAACCAGGTCCCAAATTCCTCTGTAGGATTGGGCGAGGATTTATGCCCATCGTAGCGCAATTGTAGCCTCGAGGGAGATGAAGGCGTACTTGAATCCTGGTTGGGATCCGATCTCTAGATGGAAGGGAGAAATTATTATTCAATAGTGGGCACACAGTCGGTCTGTCTTAAGCGGCATGTTACCTCTTGGTGAAGAGGTGCGAGTCTCCTCCAAGCGGTGTGTGTCCCTAACTGCCATGCTGGCTAACGGCTCTGCTGACACGAGATGTCTGTATGTTCCTGTAGGAAGCCATGTCCGTCTCCTCACGTTGAGGTGACCAGGGTTGTCCTACATTGTGCATCTGGCCAATGTATTACCAAGGGCACAACAAGAATCCATCGCAGGTTTGTCATATATTGTGCATCTGGCCAAGATATCACCGTGTGAGAGCATTCTATGTTGTACGTTGGGGATTGGCTGCTGATATGTTGATTAGGTATGACGAGGTTGGGGGCTGAACCCCAGGTTCCGTAAACTAGCGCCTTATCACTTCGGAATATATGTCAAAATTCCTAGCAATACTGAGACAAAGACTTTTGATAACTCTCCCCTTTCCCTACAGGCACATAGTTCTGGCTCATTGCTCCTAGCTCTCCCCCATTGTTAATTGTAAGCTGCTGCCTCCAATGATAAGTGACGTCGAAGGAAGGCGTTTTTTTTTAACAGAACAGTCTGAGGCAGGTGTTACGAGGCGTCTAAAGCTCGTGTTACAAGGCGTCTTCTTAGGCTCGTATTACGAAGGGAAGCCCAAAATGCTTTAGTTGAAGAAAGAGGTCCGCCCCCGGTTGAAGTCGACGTTTGCTTAGGAGATCAAGCACATTCGATGTGCTTGATACACTAAGCAGATCGCATACAATTTGATGCAAACCGCGTGTCCTGGACGCCTCCATTCTCCTCACTAATCTATCATCTTCATCAACTGACAAGACCAAGGATGAAGGACTAGCCCAAGTCTTCCCCTCAACTGCCCAGCACAGAAGGTTCAGAAAAAGCAGGGCAAAAGGAGTCCTCTACCCTTTTAAAGGAATGTAGCAAGGACTAAACAGGTTGCTCTCAAAAAGGAGGGGCATCCATGGTTGCGGACGACAACGCAGTTCCAAAATGGCGGTGGTATTGATCTGCCTTATTCACCAGTGTCAGTCCAAGTTGTGGCAGTCGATGAATCAAGACGGTCTCCAGCTCGCTGGCCACACTCTTGTTTTCTACAGTCACGTAGATGAATGGAGCGTGCTTCAGAGCCTCCCCCTTCCTGTGTGTTGCAATGCGTCCACTGATGTTGTCAGTCTGTCCAACATAGAATTTCCCATCTGGCCTGAGCAGCATGTAAACGCACGAGTGTCTGGTTGTTTCTGGCGGGGGCCTTTGCCGAGCCCGAACCAGTCTACACTGCGGGCGTGATGATGCATGCGGGCCGATTTCTTCCAGCTTACTCAAACAAGTGGCTTCAAAAGTTTCTTGCACGTCATCTATTGTGAGAAATCTTTGCACCTTCTGATGGAATCCAGAACTTGCCCCTGCCGAGAATATGGCCTCACCTTCCCCCTCTAAGCAACCGGTAACAGACTGTTCATCCGAGCCTACTGGTAACAAGCTTACCTGTGTCTCCGTTTCTGCTAAGCTGTGGGAGCTGCCATTGACCAAGTCCTCGCCAAGGCTGTCTCCTGCAGTGATCCTGGTTTCCGCCAGATTCTGGGTGTCGACTGGATTATGAGCTGTAGAGGACCTAAACAAGCTTTCCACAAGTTTATGCTCAGGCTTTGCAATTTCTGCACCAAATTGCTTTTGCTGCTGCTCTTTGAACAATGCCTCGGCTCTGGCAATCACCTTGTCGGGGACTCCCTCCTTCCTTGCCATCTCAAATGCTAGACTCTCCCTACAAACTCCATCCACAAGTTTCCAAGTAGGCCTCACTTGACCCTGCACGACCGTAGTTCCCATGGCTTTTAGCACAACGTGTTTTACATTAAGTTGAAGATCCAGAAGGCCATGTAAATGGGTGGAAAGGACACCCATGCATCCAATCTGGTCGAGATGCTCAATCACACTAGCCGCTATGAAAGTTCCCTTTTGAACTTCCGTGCCTTTACACATCTCATCAGCCATAACCAAGCTCTGTCCCGTTGCCTCCACAATAATACTACGGAGTTCTGACATCTCTATCTGGAAAGCACTTTTAGCATCTGCTGGACTGTCATGTGAAATCATACGAAGCATTATTGCATCATAGTGAGGCACTACTGCCGCTCTAGCTGGCACCATCAGGCCACAATTAGCCAATAAAGTAGCTGCGCAAATAGAACGCAGAAGACTTGACTTTCCACCTCCATTAGGACCAGTAAGCAGGAACATGGAGTTCATCTCTACTGTATTTGGGACAGCAGAGTTCACAGTCCTGTCCAGCCAGTAAGGTACCAGATCAATGAGCTGCAGACTTGCAGTCTCTTGGAAGAATGCTGCTGGTTGTGCCTCAAAGTTCTGCTGGACTATCTTCTGTCCTTGCTCCCTTCTGACCAAATCTGGGAAGACCCATAATTGTCGTTTTCCTTCACGGACATGTGAGAAGAGAGCCTTTGCTATAATTGAAAAAGCGGAAACGAAAACAACTGCATTCATTTTCACTTTCAGAGTCTCAGCAAGCTCCCTCAAAAGTCCTATCACGGTTGAAGCACCCCGTTCAGCTGCATTTTTGTACCTTTCCAATGCGTCTTGCACCTTGGGTGTCGTGTGCCAATCTTCACCTGCCCTTTTCCCTTTGTTATCAAAAGCTGGTACCAGACGGGATATTTCAGCCTCCCCTCGTGTATCTGCCGCTACTAAGGGTTTGAAATGCTTTCCTTTGAACCACACACTTTGATTCTCCCTGCTGTAGCATATCTCAGCACGACAACCCACGCTCCCTCCACCATTCGTCATGGATCTTGTCCTCTGAACAATGGGCAGGAAGTCCTCAACGATTGCATCAGACAGTGCTGCTGCAGCCTCATCAACCTCCCTAAAAACCTCTTCTGCCAGTGCCCGCCTCACCTTGCCTCTCCATTTCTGCTCCATGTCATAGAAGAAGTCTTCAGGGACAGAGGCTCCCCTACTGTGTGCCTGTTCAGGATCCCCTTCAACAGCAAGAACTTTGCCTATTGCATGAACCAAGTATCGACAATCCTCAACAAGTTGATCACGATCAATGCGCAGCCCTGTGGCAAGCCAGACAGGATCCAGAAGCTGTTCTAGAATTGGACCAAGTACTGCACTTTTGTGCATATCAAGGATATCCTCTGCCATGTATTGGATTCGAGAAAACTCCATTTTGTTAGCCTCCTGTGCTCCAATCAGTTTCACTAGTTTTGCTGAGGAGACACAAGTAAAATCCGGAATGGCTGACTGTACAAGGGCCATCTTCTTACATGCTACTTGAATCCGCTGGGCAACAACAAAAGGCGGTGGGTTCAGCAGCAGGTCTCGTATGTAAGCTACACAAAGTCCGTTGGTATCCTCAGGAAGCAAGACTTTTGGCAAGCTGGGAACCCCAGGAGTTGATAGAATGCCAATTTGGGAAGCGGTACCCACGTAGAGAGGTCTTGGCCTTTCTCCTGCAGGAGGAACTATTTTCCTGAAGTCCTCCCACTGCCCCAGGTCATACAGCTCTTTCACTTTGGAGAGCAGCTCCTCAACCGAGTCATTGCTATACCACTCAAACTGTTTGCCACTGCACTCAGCCCAAAGCAAGCCACCCTCACCGTACTCCCCCCAGCGCACAGTAGCAGAGCCATCATCCTTCAAAGATCGATGCAGGTACAGTCTTTGGAACCTTTTTGATCGAAGCTTGGCCACAACAGCTTCCTCTGTAAGTCCATCCTCCACGGAATACGTTTTCATAATCTCTAACACCGAAATGAAGCAGTAACCCCTGGTGGACTTGGAGATGCCAATAACAGGTTCAGGATCGACAAATTCTAAATCAACATCACCCCCAGCAAGCCCATAAACGTAAGGGCTGCCTGGATGTGCATGTCCACCCACAAAGCGTTCCTTACGCATGCGGGCCTGACTCGGACCCTGAACTTCTTCCATGATACAAACCGAAAAGCCTTGCCTGGTAAGACAATCGAGTGTTTGACGTAGATTCACAATAGGACATCCAGCCTTGGGGGTCGCATTACCTCGTAGACCTCCCATTGGGTTCAGCGCTGCATATTCTATCAGCATGCAGGCGTCAAATCCAACGCACTCATAAAATTCTCCTACCCTGCAGATCAGAACCTCACGAGGAAACTTCCTCTTCACCTCCAAAAGATCGGAATTGAAAGATCCATCCTTGAGAGTTCCATTTTTGAGTCCCTCGTCTACACCTAACAGGTTACTGTTAGTCAGCCGCTTGATCATCTCCACAGTTGATGGTTTTGTGCAGGCTTTCATCCTCATTTCCCACCATTGAATATGAACAGCATCCCCTACGTTGCTCAGTCCTGCACCCTGAGATTCCTGAGACTTGCGGCCCCGCTTACGTGTGCCAGTCGTGGCTTGTGCCGAGCTCAAACTCGCACTTATGCTACCAGTCCTAAAACTTCTACAACCTTTCGGGCTCCCGACCTGATGCAAGCCCTGGTTCCAGTGCTGCTGCTTGCAGGGAGAAAGAAGAAGCTGAGGGAAATGAGGCAAATAGCCACCCCTGCTACCCAAAAACCATTCACGCAACACAGCTGATCCCTTCTGCCGTAAAGGCATGGCTGCAACCACCCCACTCCCTCTAACCACCACAGGCGTACGTCGATGGTCTGAAGTTCCTTCCCAAGAAGGCTCTTTCAGAACACCTGCACCGATTCTGCACCTGCAGACCAGAGAACATGCAGCCCATGCCTGGGCTGCTCCCACAACCGTCATTGCCACTCTTTTGTTCGTGCCTGCGTACAGCACACAACCTGACTTCATGGAGCTAGCTACATATGTCACTCCATGCCAGGTGACTCGAATGTCCTGTCATCAGATTTACCGACGCCTCCGACTGGACTTCAAATCAAAACCTTGTTTCCACTCCGTGACCCCAACCATGACTCGAGTTCCCGACATCGCTCCTACAGGGAAGAATTTAATCCAAGAGCTATGCTGCGAGGCGGAGGCCTCCACCGTAATGTGGACAAGTCTACAAGCAAAACTGGCCTGATGAAATGGCGAAACAAACAAATCAATCGCAAGGAAAGCTGTGAAGCTGCCGCCTTGCAAGCAGAAGATAGATGAGCCCTTGCTAGCCAGCTGGTTTGGAGAGATGATTCACAGCAGCGGAGGAGCAAAGGCTGGGAATCAGAGCATAAGACTGGCTAGTCGCCAAAAAAAACAAGCAGAGTGGAGAGAAGAGCTGGAATCTCAAAGGCCAGATCCAGATCACAGCGTCGCCCGAGGTTGAAGCATTATCCCCACTCCCGCGGTGCAATGCAGAGCGCGGGAGAGAGGGAGAGATGGCTTCCACGCTCGCTGAAGTGAAGTAATTGCGGGAAACCAGAGTTACAGTAACCGGCGGCTACGGTTATGCTGCCCACAAAACGGTCCATGTGGTTATGCAGATCTCACTTCAGCGTCAATAGTTTTAATTATCACAGTATCAAGTTGATGCCGTATACCATAAAATGGTCACTCTGGTTCACGCATACATCACTTCAGTATAACAACTTATTTATTTATTATAAATATCAAGTGAATATATCACTTACATCAGGGCCCTAAGGGCGACCACAAAGGGGCTTTTGGATCATGGCCCTAAGAGGCTTTACGACAAGCAGGCGTTGTAAGGACAGCTTGTTGTAAGATCAAAAGTGCATTTTCTGTATACTTAAGAAGAAGAAGAAGAAGGAGATATCATTTAATAAGGGAAAAACATGGAAAGAAGCACATCCAGCAATCGAGCAGGAGACAACCGGAGGACCTTGATAGTTAAGATGAAAAAGAATGACTAAGCTCCCTACCTAAAGCTACCTACTGCTCCCAAAACATCATATGCAAGAAGAATGAAAGGCATGCAAACCACAGAGGAAGAGGAAGAAGCGTCAACTGCCATTGCCGCCTTACGAAAGATTGCCCCTTTTGAAAAGCAATGAAGACCCATCAAAGTACATAGCGGAAATAGGAAAGGTGGAAGGTAATGAAGACCCACTCTCGAAATAAGCGTTGAAGGCAATGAAGACTTGCTGTCCAAGTAAGTTGAAATAGGAAAGGACAACCCCACGCCATGCCTACGGCGTGGTAGGATCAGGACTTTCAAGAAAAGTAATCTACAGCTATCAAATCATAAACATGACAGCTATCAAATCATAAACATGATTAAGACTATTGACTCGTACTATTTCGTTAAAATATTTATGATATAAAATATGAATTTTAAAACGATTGTGAATTAATTAAGTCACGCACTATAAACTCGCAACGTGAATTTGGAAAGTCTGAGACATGGTGAACTCGGAACGAGGGAGTCCGGCGGCAACACTGTGAAGTCGCAACGAGGGAGTCCGAAGGCAAAGTGAATTAACCAGTCTGATCCCTTCTGCCGTAAAGGCATGGCTGCAACCACCCACTCCCTCTAACCACCACAGGCGTACGTCGATGGTCTGAAGTTCCTTCCCAAGAAGGCTCTTTCAGAACACCTGCACCGATTCTGCACCTGCAGACCAGAGAACATGCAGCCCATGCCTGGGCTGCTCCCACAACCGTCATTGCCACTCTTTTGTTCGTGCCTGCGTACAGCACACAACCTGACTTCATGGAGCTACATATGTCACTCCATGCCAGGTGACTGAATGTCCTGTCATCAGATTTACCGACGCCTCCGACTGGACTTCAAATCAAAACCTTGTTTCCACTCCGTGACCCCAACCATGACTCGAGTTCCCGACATCGCTCCTACAGGGAAGAATTTAATCCAAGAGCTATGCTGCGAGGCGGAGGCCTCCACCGTAATGTGGACAAGTCTACAAGCAAAACTGGCCTGATGAAATGGCGAAACAAACAAATCAATCGCAAGGAAAGCTGTGAAGCTGCCGCCTTGCAAGCAGAAGATAGATGAGCCCTTGCTAGCCAGCTGGTTTGGAGAGATGATTCACAGCAGCGGAGGAGCAAAGGCTGGGAATCAGAGCATAAGACTGGCTAGTCGCCAAAAAACAAGCAGAGTGGAGAGAAGAGCTGGAATCTCAAAGGCCAGATCCAGATCACAGCGTCGCCCGAGGTTGAAGCATTATCCCCACTCCCGCGGTGCAATGCAGAGCGCGGAGAGAGAGATGGCTTCCACGCTCGCTGAAGTGAAGTAATTGCGGGAAACCAGAGTTACAGTAACCGGCGGCTACGGTTATGCTGCCCACAAAACGGTCCATGTGGTTATGCAGATCTCACTTCAGCGTCAATAGTTTTAATTATCACAGTATCAAGTTGATGCCGTATACCATAAAATGGTCACTCTGGTTCACGCATACATCACTTCAGTATAACAACTTATTTATTTATTATAAATATCAAGTGAATATATCACTTACATCAGGGCCCTAAGGGCGACCACAAAGGGCTTTGGATCATGGCCCTAAGAGGCTTTACTGCCAAGCGCTAGGCGTTGTAAGGACAGCTTGTTGTAAGATCAAAAGTGCATTTTCTATACTTAAGAAGAAGAAGAAGAAGGAGATATCATTTAATAAGGGAAAAACATGGAAAGAAGCACATCCAGCAATCGAGCAGGAGACAACCGGAGGACCTTGATAGTTAAGATGAAAAAGAATGACTAAGCTCCCTACCTAAAGCTACCTACTGCTCCCAAAACATCATATGCAAGAAGAATGAAAGGCATGCAAACCACAGAGGAAGAGGAAGAAGCGTCAACTGCCATTGCCGCCTTACGAAAGATTGCCCCTTTTGAAAAGCAATGAAGACCCACTGTCCGAAGTACATAAGCGGAAATAGGAAAGGTGGAAGGGTAATGAAGACCCACTCTCCGAAGTAAGCTGAAATAAACAGCGTTGAAGGGCAATGAAGACTTGCTGTCCGAAGTAAGTTGAAATAGGAAAAGGACAACCCCACGCCATGCCTACGGGCGTGGTAGGATTTGGTACAGGACTTTCGAAGAAAAGTAATCTACAGCTATCAAATCATAAACATGACAGCTATCAAATCATAAACATGATTAAGACTATTGACTCGTACTATTTCGTTAAAATATTTATGATATAAAATATGAATTTTAAAACGATTGTGAATTAATTAAGTCACGCACTATAAACTCGCAACGTGAATTTGGAAAGTCTGAGACATGGTGAACTCGGAACGAGGGAGTCCGGCGGCAACACTGTGAAGTCGCAACGAGGGAGTCCGAAGGCAAAGTGAATTAACCAGTCTGACACGTTGAACTCGCCAAGAGAGGGTTTGGCGCGCCCTTTGCAGGGACGACGTCGCAGGGCAACCATGGGCGAGTGCCAGCAAAACAAGCAAAGCTTCCGGTCTCCAGAATCCATAAGTAAGGAAACGAACTATTCGAAAAGCCACGACATGGGCGTTGGGTTGGTCCGAGACCGGGCCCAGGTGTGGTTATTCCTGATTGCAAGACCACACGAGAAAAAAACTAAGTGCCGAGGCAACTTTAAAATCCCACGGGTTACCAAACAGAAACATAGTCCTGTCTCTCGAGTGTTGATGAGCTGTATCAGAAATCAACCGACCCTACAACTCGCAATTCCAACATATACCTGACTCAAGGATGATCCTCATTGCATATCCTAGACTTGGTTTAAGTTCGGGAAGTAAAGACATACGGAAGTCAAATCCATGTGAAATCCCTCCTAAAAGAAAGAACCACAGGAGCTTACTTCTTCAACTGGGCACGTATGGAATCTATATCCGGGAACCCTCCAGGGGTGAGTGAGCTCCTTCTCGGCAGCGTTCTGGTGATGTATCAGATTCTGACGAAGACTCCACAAGGTCCCGACTACTGGTGGGTAAGGACCTGTTGAACGATGGAGATACTTCAACAGATGGGGAGGTCGTTGAGGGGAGGTTTTGCAGTTCTGGGGTGTACAGTCTTGAGGATGCCTGTTTGGTCGGCGAGAGCCTTACAGGTCTAGGGCTCCGGGCAGGGACAGAAGGAGGGCATCATCAAACTGAGGTGGACTGGGTAGAGGAGGGAAAGAGGCCTGCCGTACCGACCGGGGTGACCAGGAGGAGGAGGTAGACCAACTGCGAAAAACGTGGGTTTCAAATCAAAACCTTGTTTCCACTCCGTGACCCCAACCATGACTCGAGTTCCCGACATCGCTCCTACAGGGAAGAATTTAATCCAAGAGCTATGCTGCGAGGCGGAGGCCTCCACCGTAATGTGGACAAGTCTACAAAACTGGCCTGATGAAATGGCGAAACAAACAAATCAATCGCAAGGAAAGCTGTGAAGCTGCCGCCTTGCAAGCAGAAGAGATAGATGAGCCCTTGCTAGCCAGCTGGTTTGGAGAGATGATTCACAGCAGCGGAGGAGCAAAGGCTGGGAATCAGAGCATAAGACTGGCTAGTCGCCAAAAAAAACAAGCAGAGTGGAGAGAGAGCTGGAATCTCAAAGGCCAGATCCAGATCACAGCGTCGCCCGAGGTTGAAGCATTATCCCCACCGCGGTGCAATGCAGAGCGCGGGAGAGAGAGAGATGGCTTCCACGCTCGCTGAAGTGAAGTAATTGCGGGAAACCAGAGTTACAGTAACCGGCGGCTACGGTTATGCTGCCCACAAAACGGTCCATGTGGTTATGCAGATCTCACTTCAGCGTCAATAGTTTTAATTATCACAGTATCAAGTTGATGCCGTATACCATAAAATGGTCACTCTGGTTCACGCATACATCACTTCAGTATAACAACTTATTTATTTATTATAAATATCAAGTGAATATATCACTTACATCAGGGCCCTAAGGGCGACCACAAAGGGCTTTGGATCATGGCCTAAGAGGCTTTACGACAAGGCGTTGTAAGGACAGCTTGTTGTAAGATCAAAAGTGCATTTTCTGTATACTTAAGAAGAAGAAGAAGAAGGAGATATCATTTAATAAGGGAAAAACATGGAAAGAAGCACATCCAGCAATCGAGGGAGACAACCGGAGGACCTTGATAGTTAAGATGAAAAAGAATGACTAAGCTCCCTACCTAAAGCTACCTCCTGCTCCCAAAACATCATATGCAAGAAGAATGAAAGGCATGCAAACCACGGAGGAAGAGGAAGGCGTCAGCGCCATTGCCGCCTTACGAAGATTGCCCTTTGAAAAGCAATGAAGACCCCGTCAAGTACATAGCGGAAATAGGAAAGGTGGAAGGTAATGAAGACCCACTCTCAAGTAAGAAATAAATTTTGAAGGCAATGAAGACTTGCTGTCCAAGTAAGTTGAAATAGGAAAGGACAACCCACGCCATGCCTACGTGGTAGGATTTGCAGGACTTCAAGAAAAGTAATCTACAGCTATCAAATCATAAACATGACAGCTATCAAATCATAAACATGATTAAGACTATTGACTCGTACTATTTCGTTAAAATATTTATGATATAAAATATGAATTTTAAAACGATTGTGAATTAATTAAGTCACGCACTATAAACTCGCAACGTGAATTTGGAAAGTCTGAGACATGGTGAACTCGGAACGAGGGAGTCCGGCGGCAACACTGTGAAGTCGCAACGAGGGAGTCCGAAGGCAAAGTGAATTAACCAGTCTGACACGTTGAACTCGCCAAGAGAGGGTTTGGCGCGCCCTTTGCAGGGACGACGTCGCAGGGCAACCATGGGCGAGTGCCAGCAAAACAAAGCAAAGCTTCCGGTCTCCAGAATCCATAAGTAAGGAAACGAACTATTCGAAAGCCACGACATGGGCGTTGGGTTGGTCCGAGACCGGGCCCAGGTGTGGTTATTCCTGATTGCAAGACCACACGAGAAAAAAACTAAGTGCCGAGGCAACTTTAAAATCCCACGGGTTACCAAACAGAAACATAGTCCTGTCTCTCGAGTGTTGATGAGCTGTATCAGAAATCAACCGACCCTACAACTCGCAATTCCAACATATACCTGACTCAAGGATGATCCTCATTGCATATCCTAGACTTGGTTTAAGTTCGGGAAGTAAAGACATACGGAAGTCAAATCCATGTGAAATCCCTCCTAAAAGAAAGAACCACAGGAGCTTACTTCTTCAACTGGGCACGTATGGAATCTATATCCGGGAACCCTCCAGGGGTGAGTGAGCTCCTTCTCGGCGAGCGTTCTGGTGATGTATCAGATTCTGACGAAGACTCCACAAGGTCCCGACTACTGGTGGGTAAGGACCTGTTGAACGATGGAGATACTTCAACAGATGGGGGAGGTCGTTGAGGGGGAGGTTTTGCAGTTCTGGGGGTGTACAGTCTTGAGGATGCCTGTTTGGTCGGCGAGAGCCTTACAGGTCTAGGGCTCCGGGCAGGGACAGAAGGAGGGGCATCATCAAACTGAGGTGGACTGGGTAGAGGAGGGGAAAGAGGCCTGCCGTACCGACCGGGGTGACCAGGAGGAGGAGGTAGACCAACTGCGAAAAACGTGGGTTTCAAATCATCAGGTTGTCCCCGCTTATCTCCAGATTGTGACCTATGACTCTCAGGCTGTGGTTTTCTACCCCTGGACGAGGAGTCCCATGTTGCTGGACCTGCATCATCCTTGTCTTGATAACTGGCGGAGGGGCGACCAAGAGGTCCCTTTGTCGATATCCAGGAATGATCCTGCACTTCCCTAACACTAATGTCAAACATATCGATGGTGCTCATCCCACCCTCAGAAGACGAAGAATTTGACTTTCCTAGAGTCTTTCCAGAGGTGTTTCGGAGCTGAGACTCATCTGCTTCATTGAAGGAATCATACCGGGCTATCCCTGAAGATGATGGCTTTCCCCGTAATGACCTTTCAAGAGGAGATCCTGAATGTGTGTTAAAAAGGTCCTCCTCCTCTTGCTCCTCTGGAGGGCTTCTCTCTTCTCGCACTGGCCTTCTTGAGTCCCGTCGACCTCTTTCAAAATTGTCCTCCTTGAATGACGGTTGCTCTGTTCTCAAATTCTGTGTACCTAACCCGCTGGGTTTTTTAACATACACATCAGGTTCGTCTTCTGCCAGGGCCCCTCTGGGTGATCCTTTCTGCTTTGCATGGGTCTGACCACTACGCCTTACTGAGCCAGAAACCTGAGCTGAACGTCCCAGAATCTCTTCCTCCTCATCTGGTGGAGACTGTCTCGGTGCTCGCCTTTCTTGCCTTCCATGGTCCACACGGTGTCTTCCTGAGTCGGGAGTCCGTCCATGCCCTCGCAGATCTTCATCAAGAGGATCCTCAGAACGATCCTTCCTAGAGTCTCTGCGAGTTGACACTGGTTGTTCCCTCTCCTGATTATGACGGCTTAGAGCTGCAAATCTGGCATTCAGATCAGCATCTACATCATCCTCTGCCTCCTCATCTGAACTATCATGCTGTGGAGGTTCTCTGCTAGGACGTTCTTCCCTGAAAGTCTTGTTCCTTTCCTCTGATCCCATCTTCACTGCTTTTGTCTTTCCATGTTGAGAGCCAGTTGCATATCGAGGATCCTCTTCCTCCTCAGAGTTTTGAGAAAACTTACGCTGTGAGCTAGCAGCTCGAGCACTGGGCGAATAGTCGTCAAAAGAACGGGTTTCAGAACGTATAAAGTCACTAAAAGCCGGCTTCCTCACTGCCTCCTGTCTGTATTCAGGCTTTCCTAAGGCAGCAGCTGCCCAAGCTGCAGCAGAAGCTCTACTGGCAGCATCTTCCACTGCACGTGCAGCAGCTTCAAGATTGCTGTATGCTTCCTGCTCATCCTCTTTCCGTGACCTGGAATGAGCAGGTTGGCTTTTTTTTTTCTGGATAGGCATAGGATCTGGAGGCTTCACATATTCATCACCATCATCATCTTCGGATGATTCGTCTGACTCAACAACCTGCTTCTTGGGGGCATAATCCTTGGGGGGACTCCCATATTTACTTCTTGGCGGCATTTTGTCTTGGGGGACCGTTGATGCAGTAGCGGCTCCTGAGCTCTGTCCGGGGGATACACCATCGCTTTGCCCTTGTTCACCCTGTTTGTCAGTCATCTGTCGAACAAAGCTGTTCTCGGGAAGCCTACTTGGAACCGATGGCAGCTCATCCTTCTGCGGAGCCAATGGAATTTGGCTGGCACCCGTGAAATGTCTTGGACCATCCTGTTAGAGACATGCATCCAAGATGAACATGGCATCACAATATTGAATGAAAAAAGTAAAGTTTGACGAACAGAAAGTGGCTGCTCGGTCAACTCACAAGTAGATCCTCTGGGGGCTTCAGTAATTCAGCCTCAGAGTCTGCAGGATCCCAGTCAACATTGTGCTCGTCCGCTATTTCCTTCATCAGCTTTAACTTCAGCTCTCCAGGCGGTGCTCGCACTGATAGCTTTTCAATAATCTGCAAACAAAATGAACACAGCATGAAACATGCACAACTATGAGAACCTGGGCACCATCACCAAGCCGCAGCTTAAATACTACAGGATTCTGTCACAAACGGGCAAGTAGCTAACCCGTCTATTCACTCCACAGTCTGGACGCAGTTCTGCAGCTGATGCAGCAAACTCTTTTCCATATTTCGCAGCAAAGAGACCTCGAACCTGCAAAAGCTCCGGCAAATCTGCACATCTCGGTGAAGCAAATATCAAGCTTGCAATGGCTTCCTTCAGATCGATTGGACAAGTCCTGGAGACGAGCCAAAACACAAAAGACCCAACACGTAAGCCATTCTGCAGCCAGTCGAAAACCCAAGTCCCCAAAACCAGCTCTGCCACACCAGGGAATTGCAGACGCACTTTTGACCCTCTATAATGGGCAGCCTCACAGCCACAAGCTCGCAGAACAGCTCAATAATATCATAAGCAGCCATAATGTTCTGTTCTCTGATAATATTCTCCACCTGCCACACACCACGAGATCGAAAACCACAATCAGCGGGCCGAAAACTCAAATCTTTAACAAAAACATCACCAAGCCGATCATCACCCGGATCCGCGCACTGGCATCCTGCCGCGTCTGGAGAAGCTGCGCCAAATCCTTCCGCATCTGCTTGATCTGAATATCCCGCTTGTTCCTCAGCAGCTTGATGCGGGCCATAGCCAGCTTCAACAGGGTTTTGCTGCACAGCACAAACAAAGGGCAGGGAATCAGACAAGCTCCGCAGCCGCTCCACCATCCTTGTCCCTGAATTTCGTTCCCTGCTCACCATTTTGAGCCCTTGAAGCCCTTCCCGAGCACGGCGTCGAACATGGAGAGCCTCGTGAAAAAACCCGGCGACGGGAACCTCCCAACAGCAGGCTGCGATCCACTAACTATGAGACGCGAATCGAGGCGTGAAATCGCACACAAACGCAGCCAGCGGCACTTGAATTCTCCGCTCTTGAAGCCTCAGGATCCCAGCCACGCGCTTTCGCAAGTTTCCCTCCCAAGCGCCTTGGAAAGCAGCTCTCACTGACCGTGCGGGCGCGTATAAACAAAAATTACGTCTACCCGATTGGACATTACATCAATAAAACTTAGACAAACGGGCGTCTGATCACTCGTATTCCAGAATCAGCGACTGACGCTGGGAATTTGCCGACGAGACACGCCGCAGCCGTGGTGAAAAATCTCAGACCAAGCGAAGGGAAGCGGCAGGAAGGGGCGCGCCGCTTGCTGGCCAGCGGGAAGGTGCCGGGAAGGTTCGGGGAGGAGAGCTTCTGGTGTGGAGCATTTGGAAGGGAGCGTGATCTGGGGAGGATGGCCTTGGCTATGGCTGCGCAGAGTTCTGCAGCTGGAGGGACAGTGGGCACCAGCTTAGGATTGCCCAGGAGCAGGCAGTACAGGAGTGTGTTTGCCGGGGAGGGGGCGGGGATTGGGAGTGCGTTTTTGGGAAGAAGGCAGGGTTTTGTAGCACAGAGATGCCCCACGCGGGCTGTAAGGGGACGGGTGGCCGTGGCCAGGGCTTCGTTTGATCATATTCCCAAGCAATTTCGGCAGGAGAATCTTGATGAAGCATGTAGGTGTTGGGGGCGTGGGGGAGGGGGACTGGTTTGTGGCGTTGGAAGGGGTTGACGATGATGAGGACGATGTGTTGGTTGTGTGTTTGGGTGTGTGCAGTGGCGGAGAATTTTCAGAATGTTCCGAAACATCTGTTTGGATTGACTCCCTCGCAGATGGACATGTTTATGACGGAGGACAGTCCCATGAGGAAGCAGTTTGAAGGCGTCACTGAGGTATCGGGTTGTTAGAGTGAGTGTCGTGGGAAGGTAGGTTGGATTCGTTTGGAAGGGGAGGTTGACGGTTTTGGTGGCCTGCTGAGAGCGGTTTGGATGGTGGGATGGATGCAGGACTCTATTTCGTCAGCGAAAAATTACAAAGAAGGGACTGGGTTGTGGAATCTTAACCAGCTGAAGAATAGTTCTTCTCGGTTGAGCATGAGTGTGAGCATGTACAGAGGCGGTGGTGGGTATGGAAGGCCGAAGACTGCTCCTCCAGATCTGCCTTCGCTGCTTCTGGATGCAAGGATTTGTTACCTGGGAATGCCGGTGAGAGTGTGTGCAATGCATTGTTGTGGTTGCAGTGGCTGTGCTCATCGTTTTGATGTTGCTTCGATTGGTGCTGATGTTCCGACATGCGACATCAACACGGTTTCCGGCGTTGATGTGCAGATAGTCCCAGCTGTCACTGAGCTTGTGATTGCTGAGTTGCTGTGGTTGGATTTTGATAATCCCGCAAAACCCATCTATTTCTACATCAATTCACCTGGAACACAGGTGAGGTTGCTCGGAAAGTACGTTCTGACTGTTTCCAAAGGATGGAGACCTATCCCCTCATGCCTGACCATGTCTTTTCGGTTAACCTGCGCAGAATGACAAGAGGGAGAGCATTGGCTTTGAAACCGAAGCCTACGCCATTGCCGACACAATCGCTGTATGTGCACTCTTTTCTTGTGCCTGATCATAAACAGACCAAGCACTGAGATGCCCTATCTGGTCTATTTATGGTCAGGTCCACGTTGCCTGAAGTGCGGTTTCTACTGGAAAGAAATGGTGTCCTGCCTCTGATGTATCTGGATCTTGTGGGCTGGTGCAAGTACGTAACTCGCCTTGCTGGATGCAGTATGTCAAGTCCAAAGTCTACACGGTGAACTGTGGCATGGCATTCGGTCAAGCCGCCATGTTGCTCTCCATTGGAGAGAAGGGTTACAGAGCAGTTCAACCGAATTCCGTCAGTAAGTGCAGTTCTTGTGTGACTCGGTATGGTGATGCGTTGTAAAGCCTCCTCTTGAGCGGTTCATACTTCAATGTCTGCAGCTAAGTTGTACTCACCGAAGGTGAACCAATCCAGTGGCGCTGCAATCGACATGTGGATTAAGGTACTTGAACTCACTCCGTGTTTGATGGGCTTGGTTAGGAACGCACCGCCGCTAACAACATGTCCTCAGGCCAAGGAGTTGGATGCAAACACCAACTACTACATCGACCTGCTGGCAAAGGGTACCGGAAAGAGTCGCGAACAAATCGCCCACGACATCCAACGACCGAAATATTTCAGAGCCCAAGAGGCGATGGACTACGGCCTTGCAGACAAGGTCATCGAAACCCGTGGGGTTGCAATGGAGAAACGGGTAAAAAGTTCTCGTTATTCTTCTTCCACTTGTTTGGACGTGGACTGGATGTGACGATTTCTGGCCTCGTCTCCTCCTAACCCTCTCTCATGGTGATATCAGAACTACGATGAAATGCTTGCCCAATCCAAGGCCATGAGAGCCCAACGGGGAGGCCCTCAAGCTGCTCCAGCGGGCCCGAGGATGTCCGGTTAGGGGTGGAGGCAGGGCAAGACCCGAAGACCCGCATGGGCAACAAATGTACACTACTCTATCTCAGGTTGTTGCAGGGCCGTGTTAATAGACAAAGCTAGTCTACTACCCTACCTACTTGTGAATAGGTCCAGCAAGGGTTGATACTTTTGGTTTGTTTGCCTTGCCGTCCAAGCTGAATGAAGCAAAAGCTGGAAGGTGTGATGCATGTCTATATTGTACTCAGGCCGAGCCTGAAGAAGAATGGGAAGACATTCTGCTGACACTCATCTACCTTGGTCGGCGAGAGTAGGCCATGGCGCGGATGCCATCAGGATCAGGCACGAAGCCGAGGGGCTTGTAGAAGGAAACGACGTTAGGCTCCGCGTACAGAGCAATGTTGCTGATGCCTCTGGCGATCAGCTGCGACATGAGCCGCTCCATCACCACCTTCCCTAACCCGATTCCCTGGTAGGAGGGATCCACAACCACGTCCCAGATGACGGCATTGAAGACGTGGTCTCCCGTGGCCCTGGCGAAGGCCACCAGCTGCTTGGACCTGACCTCCCCCAGCCATACCAAAGCCAGGGTATGGTCCAGTGCTTTGGCCAGCTTCTCCTTCTGCCGCCTTGGAAATCCTACCCTGACGAAGAGCGTGTTGAGCTGGTCCAGATCTAAGTCGTCCACAGCCGTGTGCACCTCCAGTCCTTGTTCGTCCAGCTCGCTGTCGCTCCTGCTGAAGAGCGCGGTAGCCCCGGCCCCCGCCCGGGGGATCCCGATCCTATCTCCTCGTACATTGTTCCCGAGCTTGAGCATCCCGCAGGCCAAGGCCGGAATTGCGTGGCAGCTGGGAAGCTTCCGGCTTCTGTCGGAGCAGGCTAGGTAGGGCCTCGGCGCGGCCGCCATACACAGGCTCCCTGTGGCCAAGGCTCCGCATGGCGTCCTCATTGAACGTCTGCGGTTTACAGCATCCAAGGCAAGCCGCAGGAGGGGAAGAATTTGGAGAAAGAGTGAAGACAGTTGGACCAGGAGCTGGACGACAAGAATGCTTATCTTCTCTTATGCGCATGAGCTCATGAGCTTTGTCTGATGTGATGCTACTCCAAACGAATACGTCCGTGAGTTTTGGTATTGGATGAACTTGACTAAGCTTTCGAGCCTGAAGAGCTTGCATGAGAAAACAAATCTGGCACGTAGAAACCAATCTCGCACGAAGAAACCAGCCCGCCCCATTCCAAGGATCAACCGGGTGTGATCAAATGAGAATGTGGTGGGAATCATATTCAAGCTCACAATATCTGCGTTGTTGGAACAAAGGAAGCTAGCTAGTCAGTCCATTTGATCTTCTTTGATGCTAACCAGCCGGACTAGGAATGCCAGGGGCTCTTTAACATGCTCGCGGAGTCTCTCCCGAGCAAAATTCTGCATGGCAACGGCCACAGCAATGAGAATGGAGGGGAAGTTTTGTGAGGAAGGAAGGAATGTTTTGAAAGTGGGGAAGAATGGAAGTTTGTGGCTGGGGCTCAAGACTCGTGTCAGTGTAGCCCACATCTGGAGGTACCAACACTCTCCTATTTCCTGTGGCACAGGCCAGTTGCAAATGTGAACGATGTTTCATGCCCTCATGACCTGACGGACCAAGCTCAACTGGAACAGCATGTGGTAGTCCATGGATTTCACAAGTAGACCTACCTCCAGGCTTCATTCCCATGAGAGCTTCTTCCAACCCCGAAACGATCTGCATGACGAATGTTAGCAGATGCTAGTGGAAGAAGAAGAGATTCTGAAGGAAGGGAGAAGGGATTTCCACCTTTCCCTGACCCAAAAGCAGAACCACCGGTTCATCAGGCCCCCCCAAGAAGTTCATGGTGCTGCATGCCGTGTTCCAGGCAGTCAAGTTTCACTTGCACAGCTACCTATTAACTGCTCGCTGCTAGCAAACAAGAGGTGGGAGGATGATTCTTCACCCATACACGGGTACCCCATCGGCAAGCCTGATGGTATAGTCGAATTCCAGCATATCTCCTGCATTTGCCTCTGGCCCTGCCCCTACCCGAAATTCTGAGCAGCTTAATCGCAACAAAGTCAGTCTTGGCGGGTCTGAGAACAGCGCTAGGCTGGATTGGATTCATGCGGGCTTCAGCACCACCTTGTATTTCCACTCCGCTGGCGGTCTTCCGGAATCTGTCCAAGGACATGATGGCCATGCAATGTTCAGACAGCCTGCAATGGAATGCCATGCCAATTTCAGGCTGCCTCCAGCTCACTTTGCTTTGGCAGGCTCTTCCATCGTCGGCGGCTGTTTAGCTAGTCCAGATTTTCGGGTGCACCCAGCAGGAGAGTTGCCAGCCGCAGCAGCTTCCTTCTGCTTGTGCCCTTGTCTCCACCTCCCGTTCCTGCTCCTGCCCCGCCCTTAGCTCCTCCACCCGGCGTTGTGAATAGGTGTGATCAGTGGGGTGGTTTATCTTCTTTCATGTGCAGGAGATGACGGGACGGGAGGACACATGCGCGTGGATCTAGGATCTTGGATGCCTTTGCTATGAAGCGTGTCTGGTACAGAATAATGCTGCTGCTCCCAAGGAGCATTGTTGTTTGTGTCAGTGATATTTGGAACTGATTGAGGCAGGGGTCGCACATGTAACTCGCACCAGGGAAACCAACGAGCGGCCATCCCAGGGACAAACCCAGTGTGATGGAAATGACATGGTGATAGGAATCAGATTCAAGCTCACCATATCTGCTTTCTTGGAACAACGGAAGCCAGCTAGCCAGTCTATTTGATCTATTTGATCCTAATCAGCTGAACTTCGAATACCAGGGGCTCTTTAGCATGAGAGAAGAGGCTCCTTCGAGGGCCGAACTGCATGGCAACGGCAACGGCCACGGCAATGGAATGGAGGGGAAGTTTAGTGAAGAAGGTGGGAATGTTGGGAAAGTGAGGAAAGAAGGAAGCATACACCTACTTACATCTTGTGGCTGGGGCTCAAGACTCACGTCTGTATAGCCCACATCTGGAGGTACCAATGCCCTCCTCTTTCCTGTGGCAGGCACAGGCACAGGCCAGTTGCAAATGCAAATGCAGTTTTTTGCTCTCATTGAACAGCATGTGACAGTCCAGGGATTTCACAAGTACAAGCACACCTACCTCCAGGCTTCATTCCCAAGAGTACTTCTTCCAAGCCCGAAATGATCTGCATTATGAACGTTAGCAGGTGCTAGTGGAAGAAGAAAAGGAGACTCAGAAGGAAGAAGGGAGAAGGGATTCGCACCTTGCCCTGACCCAATGGCAGAACCACCGGTTCACTAGACCCACTGAACTGGTCGATGGTGCTGCATGCCGTGTTCCAGGCAGTTAAGCCATGCACTTGCACAGCTACCTGCTCCCTGCTCCCTGCTCCCTGCTGGCAAACAAGAAGTGGGATGATGATGATTCTTACCTGAACACGTAGTACCCATTAGCACGCCTGAGGACGTAGTTGAATTCCAGCACGTCTCCTGCATTTGCCTCTGGTCCGGCCCCTTCCAGGATATCTGAGCAACCCAATCGCGAAAAAGTCAGTCTTGGCGGGTCTCAGATCAGCGCTAGGCTGAAATGGAGTCATGCAAGCAACAGAACCACCTTGTATTTTTACTCCGCTGGGGGTCTTCCGGAATCTGCCCAAGGACATGGTGCCCATGCAATGTTGAGTCCTGAAATGCAATGCAATCCTCTACTCATGTCACCCACTTCCAGGCTGCCTCTAGCTCACCTAGGTGTGGCAGGCTCTTCCACCACCGGCGGCTGTTTAGCTACTGCAGATTCAGGTGCACCCAGCAGGAGGGTTGCCAGCAGCAGCAACTGCCTTCTGCTGGTGCCCGTGTCTCCACGTCCCCGCCCTGCTCCTGCCCAGCCCTTGGCCTCTGACCACCATCTGGGAGATGGCGGAGGAGCGGCTGCGGCATGGTGAGTGGGTTTGATGGAGGCAAGGGCACACGGCGGGCAGATGCTTGCAAACAAAGCCATGGTGTCCCAAAGTTGCAGACACAATCACATGTTCGCTACACAACAACGGGACTCTTTCTTTAGATACGTTGTTGCAACACCGCCAACGGATGTCTCTTCTTACATCTCAAGGATAGCCTATGCTTCCAAACGTCAATCGATTAACCGAGATTGCATTTGCATGGCTCGCTGCATTCAAGCAGATTATCCACGTTGGACATGCTTGTTGCGTTTGTGGTGTCCTTCGCTGGCGATCTCACTTGTCGTCTTTGAAGACAGGTTAGAGAATGCTTCTTGCCTTACATTCCAAAAAGGCCCAAGGAGCAATTGGCATCAACGGTCATCCGTAATCTCCACAGGAGCACACCCCATCCTTGAAGTGATGCACACGATGCTCGTCTGCAACAATTATCTCTCGTCTCTCAATTCTGGAGATGACCTTAGTGCCCCTGTGACAGTCACTGCACATTCGCAGATTCTTCGTCACAACAAGGGTCGAGTTTTGAGGTGTGTTGAGCAGTCCGAAGGCTAAAGCCAGTTTCTCTGCGTGTCCACAGAGGGCATCTTGCATCTTCTTACCATCTTGCATCTGGTAAGAACGTGCCACTGACTGTGTAACCGGATCATCTTCCCCAGCAGCTCGTGAATTCAGGCTTTGCAACTTACCAGAGGTATCATCTCTCTGCTCTCCAACAACAAACTCGTACACCTTGTTCTGCACTTCTATTGTTGCCATGGCAGCCTTCGTCTGAGCTCCTGCAGCCTTCCTCAGGAATTCTATGTAATTGTAGTCATCTATCAGGCCAGCATCCTGGTATATGTTGGACATAAGAATGTAACCTGCAGATAGTTGAGGTTCTATTTTCACAAGCTGGTCAAAGCAGCGTCGTCCAATCTCCACATTGCGGTGCAGCTTGCACGCAGTTAGAAGCGACCTCAAGCCAACACTCTGGGGCCCAAAAGGCATGGATTTCAGCAAACTCTCGGCCTCTAGTAAGCGACCTGCCCTGCCAAGTAGATCAACCATGCAGTTGTAATGCTCAACTGATGGATTGATGCCGTGCTTATCTGACATGATTCGGAAGTACTTCTCACCCTCTTCTACAAGGCCCACGTGACTGCAAGCAACAAGGAGAGAAGTATATGTGGCAGCATCAGGCTGGATGCCATAGCCTTGTATACTGTCAAAGCATTGCACTACCATTTTGTAGTCATTGTGCTGTGCATACCCATTGATCAGCGCATTCCATGTCACAACACTTTTCGTCGATAGGCTGCTGAAAGCCTGTTGAGCCTCCTCCATACTCCCGCATTTAGCATACATGTTAACCAGAGCATTACCCACCATTTCGTCTGCATCCCAGTTCCCATTCACTATTTGGGAATGGATCTGCCTCCCCTGTGCTATGGCTGCGCTACTCCCACATGCTTTTAGAACGCTCACGAGGGTGAAGGTATCTGGCACTGCACCTTCCCCTTGCATACTCTCAAAGAGTTTGAGAGCTTGCTCACCAAGTCCTTGCTGAGCATATCCTCCGATCATAGCATTCCATGTCACCAGATTCCTTGTATGCAGTCTGTCGAAGACGCTGCAAGCTTCCTCCAAGCTCCCACATTTCGCATACATGCCTACCAGTGCACTCCCTACAAACGCATCTGACTCTAACCCACTGTCTGAGATCCGTGCATGGACCACCTTACCCTGTTTAATGTCACACAAGTTGGTACAACCTTTCAGGACGCTCACGAAGGTAACACTATCTGGCATCAGACCACCATCTTGCATTTGGCTATAAAGTTCCAGGGCTTCCTGGTCCAGCCCATGCTGAGCACATCCTGCAATCATGGCATTCCATGTCACCACATCTTTGCTTGGCAGCCTATCAAACACTCTGCGTGCATCTGCAAAGCTTCCACATTTGCAATACATGTCAAGGAGGGCATTGGAGACATAGATATCTGCTTCCACTTTGCGCTTCTCTATCTCAGCATGGATCCGTCTGCCCTCCTGTACGGCTCCAATGCTGCCACAGGCTTTTAAGATGCTAGTATAGGTAACATCATTTGCTGGTAGCTTCTCTTGGTGCATCCGCTCATATAACACAAGGGCTTCTTTACCCAGACCATGCTGTGAATAACCTGCAATGAGGGCACTCCATGTCACCACGTCCCGAGTGGGCAATCTTTCAAACACACTGCGAGCATCCGCCAAGCTGCCGCATTTGCAGTACATGTCCACAAGGGCGCTTCCAACATGCAGGTTCAACTCCAATCCACTGTCTATCACGTCACTATGGACCAGCCTGCCTGCACCAAGGTCTACCGCACTTGCGCATGCCTTGAGCACAGCAACAAAGACATAAGAATGTGGCTCCACGGCAGATTGTCGCATCTGCCAATACAGATCAATGGCCTCCATGGCCCGCCCATGCTCACAGTGTGCTGATATAATTGCAGCCCAAACAAACGCATTAGGTGCCGGCAGTCTGCTGAACACTTCCTTTGCTTCCAACAAACTCCCGTTGGAAGCATACATACGGATGATATGGTTCCCCAGAAACGGATTCAACTCGTACCCTACTCTAATACAAAGAGCATGCACGAGTCTTCCGACAACCAAGTCCTTCTTCGAAATGCACTCCTTCAGAATCCGATACAAGGTGGCTCTGGCAACGAAGGTGCCATGCCGGCTCAGTTTGTCCAGCACTAGGAAGGCCTCATGAAGATGTCCTTCTTCACAGAGATCATTCCATGCTCCAGATTCAAGCATACCTGCCAATCTAGACAATCAAGAGTCAGAGAACCACCCCACTGAACTTGGCACAGCATAATCGCCACAGGCTCAGAATATGCCAAGTACCTTTCTGAGCTACCAGCCCCTAGGACCAATCCTTCAGAACATCTGCCACCCGTAGAGTACAATTCCCCCTCCCAACAAGGGTTAAGCCAACGAGGAGCAGCTGTTTCGTGTGCTTTTGCTGTCCTGTGCAATAGTCCCGAATGCTTGAGGTTGCTCTGTGATGATCACCAGAGGTCATTCTGCAAACTGCAAATCACCAGCACCCAGCTCTGCCAAACAGACAGCCCACAATCTTTTCTTTTCTTTTTTACCTCACTGCAGCCATCTTCGCAAGGCTCCTCCTGCAACTTTCCCAGCATCTCCTTCCCCGCAGTGCTGCTGCCTGCAAGCCATCTGAACACATGAGCATCTCTCCAATCCTAAACTGCATGACGACCCAACTTAACTCTGCGCTTACCCACAAATTCACGGGACTCAACCGAGCCCCGCAATCCCGACAGCCGCCTGCACCACGCTTCCACACGAGAGCAGGGACTGCACCTCCCAAGCTGCAGCCAGAAGAGCGGCAAGTTCCCGCCCACATGACCATGTCCTGTCATCGCTGCTCCGCCTCGAGGCCACCCATCACTTTCCCATGCTCCGGGAAGCAAATCTCGTGCTTATCTAATCCAGGATGGGAAGACCGGAATTCCAGACCCATCTCCTGAAACAAACGTATTTCCGCTGAGGCGCTCAGGCTCAGCCACAGTCTCAGGATGGCTGCTGCCGCATGTACAGTCTGCAGTCAGTTGCAATTCCCGGGAACAGGAAGAAGCGCCAGGAGGACGGAATGGGGCAGCAAAGTGGGGGGCTGTTCTATGTTACAGACGTCGCCATTCCCTTCCCGTCCCTGGAGCAGGAGGGCGTCGAGCAGCCAACGGTTGCAGACAGCGAAGGCCATACCCACCGAGCTCATGCAGCTTGCTGACGCCATCGCCAGCCTCGCCGTGGAGGAGGGCCCCGTGGAGCTGCCCCCGGAGCTGGAGTTCGACCCTCTGGCCAACGTTTCCGAGTTCTCCCCTCTCCAAATCGGAGCCAGCTTCGCCCTCACGGGAGTGCTCGCATTCCTGCTCTTCCGGGCTGTGCAAAAGCGTCTGAAGCGGGCCAAGGAATTGGTGCGAGATGCTCCCTCCGGGTCTCCCTTGCCTTCCTTCTCTGCTACTCTTCCGCCCTTCTGACTTCACCCTGTGCGTGTGCCTGTCCTTGCATCCAGCAATTCCGCTCCTCAGGCGCGCAGCGAGCAGAGGATGCCAGGCGAGCTGCCCTCCTGAGCCTCCAGCAGGAGCCGGAAATCGAAGCCCCGCCTCCCTCCGCTCTCCAGACCCTGTCTGGTGCCGTGGTGGCCGGTGCCATCGCCTTCCTGCTCTACCAGTTCGCTATCACCGTGGAGGCATCATTTGCAGGGCAGGCCGTCTCTCCCAACTACTCGGTACTCACAAATCATGGCTTCTCCTTCTTTTCTGTGACGATGTTATGTAACGATGGTGTGGAAGAATGCACAGGAAAAAATGCTTGCATGGATTCATGGATTCAATCCTATCTCACTCTCCGTGTGCCGTCCCTTCCCCTGCAGGTTAGGAACATCACTGTGACTGTAAGGTAACATCTGGAATCATCTGTTCCTCTGCAAGTGTCTTTCTTGTTTTCCCCAAGTGGGGGTTGAGGCATCCAAACATGTGGATATGCTGTGTTTGCTTGCAGGACCATAATCAACGGGCTATGCTACTTGTCAACATTCGTGTTCGCTGCCAACTCGGTAGGACTCACTCTATATTCCCTGCAGCTTGCCTTGAACCCGAGGCAAGACTCCTCTTCTCCGACTCCTTCCCCGTCCACGCAGAACTCCTCTGCTGGCCCAAACATCGAGGAAAGCAAGACAGACTAGGTTCTTCTTTCTTTCATAGGCCGGAGGTGGAATTGCCCTTCCTTTGTACAGTGTCGGGAACAAGGTAGTAGAAGAGTGTGGTGTTGGGATCCATGATTTCTAGCCACGATCGCGGTGGTGGTACAATCTGATGCATGGCGTGGAATCAGTGCAACTCAGAGAGCGATGGAGTCGAGTTCGAACATGCATGAGCTCGGCGACCGGGTGACCGGATGCGCCGGTGGCGCAGCCAGTCATCCCCAGCAGTACGCAGCGTAGTGAGGAAGGGAATGCCATGGCCGCGCCAGGCCTTGCTCGTTGCGCTTCACGCCCCGGGCTTGGCCTCGGCACCGCACGATCATCCTCCACAGCTGCTGCCACGCTTGCTCTCGCCGCCTCGCCTCCTTTCTTTGCCTGCTGCGGAGACGCCGCTCTTTCTGCACCACTCGCCACGCCCGAAGCAGTGAGAAGAAGGCTATCCTGCCGAGGTTGGGCTTCTGCGTCCTCTCCGCACTCCGCACATCATTTTGTGCATTGCTGCTGTTTGCGTTGCTTGGAGCTTGGCTGCTGCGCTGTGTCCATCTTGATGCACTGACACGTGTGGATCGGGCAGGGTTTACGTACCAGACTGCTGCTGCTGCTGGCGTTGCTGTCTGACTGCTGATGCGGAAGCCTGGGGTTCGGGATTTGGCTTCTCCGCCGCATCGCTCTCTGATTCGGCTTCACCGGGGTGGTTGGAGGCACTGATCGGGGCACCGGAGGATCGGGGTTTTGAGACTTGATCTTCCATCTTCGAGGCCGCGGAGGCGGCGGCGGCGGCGAGGGAATTGGTGTTTTGGACGCCGGCTGGGCATGTAGCACTCGGCAGCAGCCTTGGTCCATCCGCACGGCCCGCCCTTGCATGGCAAAGGAAGTGCAGGTGCACTTCTGGCATCCGGGTGAGTCTGATGCTTCCTTTTTCTCGTTGTTTGGGGCTGGTTTGCCGCCGGCAGGCCGTTGGCTCCTGTAGTTGCTGCTTTGGAACATCTTTGCTTCTGCGATCTCGTTTCAGGGATCTTGTAGGCTTGATTCGTACATATGTGTGTATGCACTCCCGAAGCCGCTGTGGTGCACAATCAGATGTTAGGGTTTTCTTCTTCTGGAAGTCCTCTTTGCCGGATGTCTCCTGATTGGTGTCCTTTGGGAATCGGCCGGTGGCGGTGTTTTTTGTGCTGTGAAATTCGCAGGCGTAGAATCTTATATCTCAAAAAGTTAAGAGTAGCCTGGGCCCTGAAACCATGGAGGAGAGCGAGGATATGTTTGATTCAAGGCATCGTCGCAACCCCCTTGTTCCAATAGGTGTGCATCCTGTTTTGTTGTGCGCATTGCCAGGTTTTGCAGTAATGGCTGGCAGCTTCTGAAGAGACACTGAAATCGTTTCTCGTGTCTTCGGTGATGGATGTCTGATCAGGGGCGCTAGCTACAGCCGGGGTCTTGCTAGCAGGCTTGTACTCCTTCAAGCAGGGGAACCACAACCGCAGCCAAGCTCTGATGAGAGCCCGAGTGGCTTTCCAGGCTGCAACTGTAGCACTTATGGTGGGTTCTGTCCAGATGAACAAATGACAGTCCTCCACACCAGCCAACTAGCCCACGTGCACCATCTGGGATAGGCAAATTCTGGTGGAGAGATGTGTTGTGGAGATCGTCTTGAATTTCCGGCGAACAGGGCTAGTGTTATACGGCCACTTTCAGAGCCGAATCGTCCCTCCTCCGGAACAATGTGTCCTGACTGTCCATTGCCTCTCTCCAGCATTTTGTAATACAGTGACTCTCAGTACAATATGAGCAATTGCGAATGCGTGCACTTCCCTGCCTGTCCTGTGGATTTCGCGGGGGTGAGAACCCTGACGTTGGTACAGACGGGGCCGGCAGTGATGGGCTGGAAGGCATTAATATCCATCTGTCCCTCGTGCAAAGGAACGTCTTTAAAAGGCTCATCAGGAGACTGGGCCTGCAACCAATTTTTCTTCTTTTGTCGCAAATTGGCGATCTTCGTGCGACCCTCTTCTCTCAAAGCTGAGGGCTCTCGGGTTGCACAGGTTTTTCTTCCATTAAACAGAGCGGAAACCCTAATAAGCACGGCACATCAGCTCTCAGCCCCTGCAGCCAGACTGTGTTTCGTGTCGTTGTGCTCGGTCATTGGAGGCTGCGGTTCCATGCCTCGTACAGGCAACAAATCTGTGACTCCGTGAACAGTAGGAGCTTGATGCGATGGAGATGATGTTGAAGGCTAAGAGAGGCAGTGCGACCACGGAGAACGGGGAGAAAGGAGATGGCGGGTCGCTGGGAGTTGATGATTCTGCTCTCGCTTCCGCCATAGCCAACGGCGAGGACTTAGGGCCCCTGGTCAGGAATGCATTTGAGAGCGGCAAGCCCGAGACGCTGGTGCATCAGCTGCGGAATTTTGCCAAGAAGAGGGAGCTTGAAATTGAAGATCTCTGTAAGCTGCACTACGAGGAGTTCATTCATGCTGTAGATGAGCTGCGCTACGTCCTGGTGGATGCTGATGAGCTCAAGAACGGGCTTTCCAGGGAGAATTCGCAGATGCAGGAAGTAGGAAACGCGCTTCTGGGAAAGATGGATGAGTTGATTGAGTCGCACGGGATCAAGCGGAATTTGACCAAGGCTGTGGATGCCTTGAAGATCTGCATCAGAGTTGCGGAGCTGTGCGTCAAAGTGAACGACTACATCGCTAATGATCGCTACTATCCGGCTCTCAAGACCATCGATAGCTTGGAAAGGGATTTTCTGCAACAGGTGCCGGCACGCGCTCTGCGGGTGCTGCTGGAGCGCCAGATTCCGGTGTGTAGGGCTCACATTGAGCGACGGGTGAACATGGAGTTTAATGACTGGCTGGTGCAGATCAGGACGGCGTCTAGGGAGGTTGGCCAGCAGGCTATCGGACAGGCGTCTTCCGCGCGGCAACGAGAGGAGGGTCTCAGGGGCAGGCAGAGGCAAGCGGAAGAGCAAAGTCGTTCCGGTGCCAAGGAGTGTGTCTATATGCTGGAAATGGAGGACATCGATGAGGATGATGCTCTGCTTAAGTTTGACTTAACGCCTGTGTACAGGGCTCACTACATCAACACTTGCCTGGGGTTGCAGGAGCAGTTTAAGGAGCACTACTATAAGAACCGGCAACTGCAGCTGAGCTCAGACTTACAGATATCATCGGGGCAGTCGTTTCTGGAGTCTCATCAGACATACTTTGCTCAGCTGGCTGGCTTTTTTATCGTGGAAGATCGGGTGTTGAGGTCTGCAGGTGGTCTCATTTCTGCATCACGGGTAGAGAGCCTGTGGGAAACGGCTATCAGTCGTATGAACAGTGTGATGGAGGAGCAGTTCTCTCGAATGCAAACGGCAAATCATCTGCTTCTTGTGAAGGACTACGTGAGCCTGGTGGGTGCCACTCTCAGGAGGTATGGATACCAGGTCAGTCCTTTGTTGGATGTCCTTGACACGTTGCGGGATAAGTACCACGAAATCCTGCTGAATGACAACAAGCGGCAGATCAACGAGGTGCTTGTGAATGACAAGTTTGAGCAGATGGTGATGCGGAAGGAGTATGAATACAACATGAATGTGCTGGCTTTCCACCTTCAGACGGTCGATACCATGCCTGCATTCCCTTATATTGCTCCATTCTCAGGGTCCGTACCGGACTGCTGTCGCATTGTTAGAGCCTTCATCGAGGATTCCGTTAGTTTCCTTTCATATGGGGGGCACATGGACTACTACGATTTGGTGAAGAAGTACCTGGACAAGTTGCTGATCAGTGTACTCAATGAAGCTCTGCTGAAGTTAATCAGAAATTCAAATCTTGGAGTCTCTCACGCTATGCAGATCGCTGCTAACATGACCGTACTGGAAAGAGCATGCACCTTTTTTGCAGGCCATGCTGGCAAACTGTGTGGTGTGCCTATGCGCTTAGTTGAGGGTCCACATGGCTCTCTAGGAGCCAGGACGGTTCTAAGGGAGGCCCAGGCTGAAGCTCATGAGCTCATGTTGAAACTTGTTAAATCCAAGGTGGATGAGTTCATGTCTTTAACTGACAACATCAATTGGACCCCGGATGACCTTCCACAAACAGGTAATGAGTATTTGAATGAGGTGATGATCTACCTTGAAACTCTTGCTGCTACGGCTATGGAAATTCTCCCTCTGGATGCCTTTGAGAAAGTCATCAGCGGTGTGCTGAAGCATATTTCTGACTCCATCGTGCATGTCTTCTTAAGTGATTCGGTCAAACGCTTCAATATATATGCAGTAATGGGAATAGATGCTGATTTGAGGGTTTTGGAGTCCTTCGCTGAGGATAAACACCATAGCAGTGGCTTAGACAAAGTGGCAGGTGCCACAAATCTGAAGCAGTGCCTAGCAGAGGCCCGACAGCTAGTTGCGCTGCTGTCTAGCAATAATCCTGAGTTATACCTGAATGTCGTTGTCAGGGAAAAGAATTACTACGCTTTGGATTTCAGGAAGGTTATTTTGGTCGCTGAGAAATACAGAGACCTTCCTGAAAGGCTTTTCGGCAACAGGTCTTCTCGCCAAGCTGGAAAGAAGAAGTCCTTGGATGCACTGATAAGGAAGCTGAGGGAGCTGGCCTAGTTGAAACAACTGCAATTGAGAACAGTGCAGATGTCCATAAGGAATTGCCTCAATTCTACTTTCGACTGTTGTGAGGTAGCAAATTGATGTACCTGTCGCAACGGGCGGAATGGCTGCAGCCTTCTAAAAGTTATGCCTCTGTTCGTGGAGATGGAAGCTGAACGTCCGTCCCGCAGTGCATATCACCTTCCTTATCGAGGTTGTGCTTGTCCCGGGGACGGGGGATGATGGTGAATAGCTAGTTGAGATTATCCTTGACAGACTGCGTTCCACTTTAGCGTTGGTACTGATGGCGGCACTTTGTTATGAGGGCCGCGTGGAGAGTCCATCCAGGTCTGGATACTCTGAGACGCTTCAACATGTGCTGGATGTTCACAATGACGGGAGTGCGTCAACGGGGACCAGATCATCAATGAGAAGCTGGAGTTTGCAGGTGTGGCAGCCTCTGTCCCGCTTCTAAGGAAAGCATCTATAAGGTCCTTGGGTGCCCTTCTTAGACAAACATGTTTGAACTTCCTGTGATGTACGATACCATACCCATTATACAATGGAAGTGGACCTTCATGCTGTAGCTGAATTCTGAAAACGATGTTGTGTAGGGCAATTTTTGTTTGCGATAAATCACTGGAGTTGCGAATTTCGTTTCCTTCCTTATGGAATGATTCCTCCTTTCTGGTCCGTTTCCTCCACCTCAGTGCATTTAAGACGAGCGAATCACGGGGCAAGCGAACTCCAGTTTACGAGCAAGAGGAATGCCGGCAAATAAGAGCTTACTGATTCAATTCGGAATACAGATTAAGAACAAGAGGATTGCTCACAAAAGAGAACTTACTCACTGAAATCGCACTCTCCCAGGACTCCAACATTGCGAATCGAATCCAACATCAGGTCTTGGGTGAGGGTAGGGACTCATCTACCACCCATAACACACATAACTCTCCTGATACGGCGTCAGGCGTTTCCTCTGCTGCCGCAAGCTCAAGCTCGTTTGCAACCACACAAGCTAGCAGTACGACAGCATTCACCACTCAGATGCCTGCCTTTGCCTCCTTTGCGCCAGGAACAGGACCCTCTTCCAACGCGCCAGGAGCAGGACCCTTTAATCCACTGCCAAACCTAGGAGCTGGCTTTGGGAATCCTTTGCCTGGGACAGGAGTTGGATTCACCAACCCACTGCCCAGTTTTGGAGGAGGATTTGGCAATCCTGTGCCTAGGCCAGGAACTGGATTTGGACCTCCCTTGCCTCCTCTATCAAGACCGGAGCAGGCTATGGTCTGCCTCTGCCTTCATACACTCCTACATATCAGCCATCTTATACCATGGAGTTCAAAGAACGAGAAAGGTTTAACAGGAACAAGTACCCTGTTTGGAGTATTCGCATGCAAGCAGCTCTTGATGCCAGACATGTGTGGATTGTCGTGAGCGGGCAGTGCCAACAACCTGATCAACTCGATAAGGACAAGTGGGACAATGCCAATAATGTGGCATGAGCCCTGATCATTAGCGGGCTTGATGAGGTATTAGTACCAGACGTTGCCTATCTTACAAAGGCAGAAGACATCTGGAACCAGCTTTCCCAAACTTATGACGTGAAGAATATATTGACCCTGTGTGCTGTGAGAAGTGAACTGTTTTCCCTCCGCATGCGTGACAATGAAAAGGCAGCTATATTTGTTGGTAAGTTCAGACATCTTTGCCCAACTCATCTCTTTTAGGCTCCCCTATGTCAGACTAAGATGCAGTTGCCCAACTCCTTACTAGCCTTCCCACAAGCTATCAGCCTTTTGTCTCCAACTATGGGGCTTCTTTGAGAGATGCAGGAAAAGCTGCAGCTGCAGGACAACCAGTGCATATTAGCTTTACAGATGTAGTAGGGGCTCTATATCAAGAAGAGCAATCACGTAGTGGTTCTCATTCACAATCTGGGCGCACAAAAACAGATAAGTGTTGTTTACCTCTAAACCTCGTTCACAGCATAAGGGCAGAAATCCTTACTCACTGGACCATCCAAGGATACTGGTTCGAAATCAGCTCAAACCAAAAGAGTTGGTTCTTGCAACTGGCGTGGCTTTCCCGGCCACTGGGAGCGGGAATGCCGCAAGAAGAAATCTGGAGAGCCCAAAAAGGCCGAGAAATCCCACAAAGGGGTTGAGGCACATTCGGTCTCTAAGGAGAAATCTTCACAAGGCAAACAGCCTGTCGTGCTGACCACTTGCCTAACCACATCCTCCAAGACACACGATGCTTGGTACTTGGATTCCGGGGCAACAACCCACATCTGTCACAACAGGAGTTTGATGAGTAATTTCACCCCTACTACC
Organism: Anthoceros angustus; assembly: GCA_010909165.1. Lineage (NCBI taxonomy): Eukaryota > Viridiplantae > Streptophyta > Anthocerotopsida > Anthocerotales > Anthocerotaceae > Anthoceros > Anthoceros angustus. Next base: position 700,821 of record VJWM01000063.1, on the reverse strand, counting down.
ACATCTGAGAAGGTACTACTAGGTGATGAACTCACCCGTTCTGGCCTGAAGATTCTGGGGAAGGGTTCTTGTCATTTCCTAAAGTCATATGGCAGTCTCATTTGCATTGACATGGCCAAACATCTGCTGTCAGTCAGCCAGCTTATGCGAATGAAGCATTTTGATTTGACCTTCACTCCCTCTGGTTGTCTCTTGACTAACATGGGTTCCAGTAACTCTCTGATGGCCAGAGGTTTTTTGGAGAATGACCTCTATAGACTGGATCTGTCTTGTATGCCTGCTAAAAGTACACATGTAGCTGTGCAATCATAAGCGCAGTTAGCCCAGCTTTGGCATGCCAGATTAGGGCATGCTAACAAGGACAAACTTCTCAAGATGTCTAACCTAGAATGCTACAGGGAACCCTTGCCTAAGTGTTTTAAGGAGCTCCCTTCCTATGACTCCTGCATAGTTGCTAAACAGAAAGAGTTACCTTTTCCTTCTACTGTTGCATTTAGGTCTTCAAATGTCCTTGACCTCGTTCATGCAGACATATGTGGCAAGATCCATGTCGCCTCCCTTGGTGGCTCTCTATATTACTTGACCATCACTGACGACTACAGCCGATATTCCTGGACATATCCCATGAAGAAGAAGTCAGATACCTTCCAGTTTTTCAAGGAATGGCTAACTATGGTGCAAAGGCAAATAGGCTGTTACCTTCGCTGCTTAAGGTCCGACAATGGGACTGAATTTGTGAACTCTCCATTTAATGACTATCTTGCAGCTCAAGGCATCACTCGTCAGCTGAGCATTCCCTGTACACGGCAACAAAACCGAGTTCGAGGCCGACCTACCCTCGCAACATGACACATGAATATGTTGGCGGTCGGGTCTCAAAGAAACCTATGGCGGGCGGTTATTCAGCCACATACATCTTGAATCGACTTCTTATAGCCCGCATCGACTGCCTCGCTTGAAGTGATCTGGAAGAGAAAGCCCAGCTTGCTCCATCTCCGTGTTTTCAACTCCCCTGCCTATGCTTATGTCCACTCTGAATTGCGTAAGAAGCTTGAGGACAGAGCCAAACCTCTCATTTTTATTGGCTATGGTGAAGAGACTAAGGCCTACAAATTGTATGATCCTCCTTCCAAGTCCCTGATTTTTGCCCGCAGCGTCACGTTCAAGGAGCTCGTCAAGCCTGCTCTAACAACTGTTGCCTTGATCCCGAGTTTGTTGCCTCTTCTTCGACACCGAATGATGACTTTGATGAGTTTGACGACTCTCCCTCTGAGTTCCCTCAAGATGCTGCTTACGAACCACCTCCTGTCCCCACTTCTCGGCCTGACAACAGTGATTGGTGGTCTGTGGGGTGGAACTGCATCATCTGCTGGGCCACCCTCTTGCATCAAGAAGTGAATGCTCCTCCTGCCTTCTGAGCTGGACCGCTTGGGACCCCACTTTCAGGGGGTGGATCTCATGTGCAACCTGCAAACAACATTGATCTGGGTTCAAATGCTGAGACAAGACACAACATCCAACTTGCTGATCTTGTCACAGATCTTGACATGGATACAGATGTCCCTCCGGACCTGGATGCCAACAATATTGTATCAGCAACAGCAGACTCTGAGGTGGACGAATCAGACTCTATGCATGAAATCATTGAACCTGCTGCCGAGTCTGAACCTACCGAGCTTGAACCTACCGAACTTGACCCTGCACCTACTGTAGAAGAACGACGCTATCCCAGCAGATCCCGACCATCTCGTGATCAATGGCAGGAAAGACCCTACCAACGCCCTGAGGATTTCCGACTTCCTCGTTCAGCGCGCCTTCTATTCAGGATGAATATGATTCTCTAATGAAAAATGGAACATGGGAGCTATGTCCCTTACCCGCTAGCAGGAAGACTGTAAGTTGCAAGTGGGTCTTCAAACACAAGCTCAATGCATAAGGTAAGATTGCTCATTATAAATCTCGTCTTGACGCAGGTGGTTTTTCCCAAGTTGCAAGAGTGGATTTTAACGAGACCTTCAGTCCTGTGGTAAAGACACAATCCATCCGAATGATGTTAGCACTTGTAGCAGCCAAGGGCCTGGGATCTTGAGCACATGGACGTATCGACTGCTTTCTTATATGGTGACCTTGAAAAGGACATCTATATGGATCAGCTGGAGGGGGTTTATTGACCCTGAGCAGCCTGACTGGGTGTGTAAGCTCAAGAAAACCCTATATGGGCTTAAACAGAGTGCTACGGAATGGTACAAGTGTATAGACAAATACCTTAAGTCCATCGGCTTTGTCTAGAATCCTGCTGATGCAAACATCTACATCTATACAAAAGGAGGCTATCTAGTTATATTAGCCTTGTACGTGGATGATGCCATCCTCGCATCAAATGTGAGAGGCTTGGATTGGGTTAAAGGGATGTTGCATAAACGCTATGACATGAAGGATATCGGACAACTTACCTTTGTCCTTGGAGTGCAGCTTCTAAGAGACAGAGCTAACCACACCCTAATCCTTCACTAGACAAATACATCAACGAGACCCTTCGTTGTTTCAACCTGCAGGAAGCTAAACCTGTTAGTACTCCTAGCTGTGTAGGAGTGAAACTCACCTTCTGAGTCCAGGGATGGCGGATCGGGGAACTCGCGAGCGTGTCCCTATCGCCATGCATTGGGCTGTTTGAACTATATCGCAATTTCTTGGACAAGGCTCGACATCCACATGCCGTTGGTCTGTTCTCAATTTACGGAATCCGTAAGGAGACCTTGGATCGAGTGAAAAGAATATTGCGTTGAAAAGGAACTTCCACACATGGACTATGCTACTGAGGGCATGGATAAGGATGTTACCTTGTTCATGTCACGGATCTTGATTGATTGATCCACCAACCGATATCTACACCTATTGCTTCCTCCGTTAGGAGGCATTGAGCGGAGCTTAAAGCAAGCTTCTGCGGCTATCCTCCGAGGGTGTATAAGGCACACGGAGTTCTACTAAGAAGCGGGAATGGGAGCGCATACATTTCCGGGCTTGATTTCACACAGCTGGCTTCAACCACCTTGTCACGTGTGACAACATGTCCACTGGTCGTGGGAATCCACACTTTCACGCCGCACGAAGCATATCGAGATCCACCATCATTTTGTTTGACACTGCATTGAGCGGTCATGGTCATCGAACATGTGCCCACAGAGCTCAACTGCTTGACTACCGGTCCACGAACAGTACACTTCTCTATAAAGCTAGGCTTAGTGGATTCTGATCCCTGTCCACCTAATCAACACAACATCGAGGCTAGCCTGGCCAAGCATCCGCACTAGTTGCTTATCAATGGTGCCCTACTTATCAAATTGCAAAATTAGGTTAAGCGCTGAATAGACTCACATCTGTGAACTCGGACGGATGAAGCTCAGCGCCAACATCAATCGCCCCACTCACCTCTCAATTGAGAATTTGGCCTTGCCTCTCAGCTTGATTCGCAGCTCCTGGCTATGTTCTGGAGCTACTGGAGGTGTTTCTGGGGCACACACATCCACCGCCATGATGCTTCACGCTCCAAAGAATCTCTACCTGCTGCGGAGTATCCCGTCCGTGCTTTTGGTGCTATCTGCCTTTTGTGCTGACCGCCTCTTCTCGGCCTCTCAACAAATATTTCAACAAGTTATTCTCCATTAAAGGGGTTTGGGTCCCTAAAGACCAAAATGACCCCAAAACGGGCCAAAATGCATCATCTTTAGCAAAACCACTCTTTAGACATGTCCGAAAGACATTGACCATGTTATTTTCTCGTGAATACTTACGCTACAGGGTTGAAGCCAAGAAGGTTCATGGATTTCACCTTCACAAGGAAGGGATTTCAAGGATTTTTAGTGCTAGGAATCCTAAACACCTCTTTCGCAGCGATAGTACTTCCTAGGTGGTGAAGAGGCAAACCAAACAAAATTAGTCCAAGAAAAACCACGGACGTCCGCAACCAACACGCAAAAGTAGCAAGAAAGAAGCAAACGCCGGACGTCCGCGCAAATTGTGAGAGAACATTAACCGATAGCCCGATCATGGCCATCTCGAGAGGACCAAACTACGACTCTAAAAGTAGCCTGACGTGTGCATCGTGAGTACACAACCGGATCTCCATTGTTAGAGTGAAAACATAGGAAGGAACAATGCGCCGGACGCTGCACATTGGCGCGAGTTCAAAGCTCGCCGACGTCCGGCGCATTTTCTGAGACCCCAATCTTGTGGGCGCCCAATGAGATGGAAATGGTGGAGTGGATGCGGACGTCCGGCATATTATTGTATTGTATCCGCTGGGATAGGTGGTAGATAGACTATGGTGTAAGAACTCCAAGGTTAAGCACTGTCGGATCAAGACTGGATGGGGTGCTTGACTTTGGTGCTTTGAGAACTTGTTATGCACTCTTGGGTGATTAGTACTAGGATGGCTTGTTTTGGCGCTTTGAAAACTTTGTAACAACTCCACCTAAGCAACCTAGAGGCGTATCAATACTAGGATGGAGTGTTGATTTTAGTGGTTTGAAAAATTTGTAAATCATCCCAGATCTAGGCGTAAAGTCATGAATATTATTTTTGAAAATCATTTGTTGGTTGATGTTATATTCCCACATTCGCTTTGTATACAACATGTAAAACCTTTTGGCCTTACTCTATGTGCCCTTCCGATGACTTGCGCTGATCTCTTTGATTGGTGCGCCAAATGTCCGCTCATTCGAGTTTGATGCACGATAGATGCATAGGCCTTGGTTTCTAGATGAGCTACATTTTCCAAAATTCGACATGTATGATGGTGGTTTCTAATGGCCAACCTTTTGAAGACGACATAATGTTTCACAATGTTTTGCAGCAAGAAAATAAATAGAATAGATGATTTTTCCTTGAGTAAGCTGCGATGTCGAACACAAGATAAGAGCATCACGAGCCCTAGTGAGAGCCAGAGTATCTCGAAGAAAGAGGGCTGGTCGAGCCGGGGTTTTGACCAAATGGCGAGTATTTCAGTGAGGCTCAAGGAGGACTCTATACCGTGACGCCCACATACCGTGGGCGCCTAGGTGTTGTGAGACTAGCCAAGCTTCGCCAGAGATTTTGAATTTAAGATCCGACTTGCTCCATGTGCCACCCATGGATAGATTAAGGTTGAAAGCGATGGACTTGACAAGAAGAAATGTAAGCTCAAGAGTTTGATCAAGAACGGTTGAGGAGGCCTCACCATCCTTTACCTTGTCCACCCTCGCCCAACCAATGCAGATCTAAGTGCGGCTTATCTCCGACACTGAGGGGCCAGTCGACCCGATTGCTGAATCACGGGTTTGAAAAGAGAATTGATGTGAGTGTTGGTGCGGTGGCAAGTGCACAAGCTTGAACAAGTATTGACGCAACCCTCTCCAAACCCGGTATTGCACCTCTTGAGTATAAGTGCGGACGTCATGCACTCCAAATTTTTTGAGCATAAGTGCCATCATCCGCCACTTGGTACAAAGGTGTGCTATTTGTGACGGTATACATTAGGTCTTCCTTGGGCTTGATGCATGGGTGGGTTCAAATCATCGAAATGTTGAAATGAGACATGTGCATTTCGGATGGTTAAATAAAATGGGTTCGAGACATACCCCTATGCTAAGAAAGCTCGAGACTCAATACCTTAGCGGAAGATCGTGATTGCTAGGTGCCTGTAATTCATGCAAGCACAATTGTCCCCACATCCTACGCCCCGCCAAACAACTCCTGTTACTATATTAACCCCGGCGTGGTTATGGGGGTGTGTCAAACCCCTAGGGTTAACCCGCTAGGGTTGTTCATATCACCATGGCTACAGAGTTAATTGTTTTAGGGTTTGTCTCTAGAGCGGTACCACTTATCTCTAAGGAGTTGTCAAGAATGTGATCATGAAGCGGTCCATGATGGCTTCCAGCTAAGTTAAAAGGAGCACTTGCTCGTTCCTTCCCTCCACGGGGTTTGTGTTGGTTCTCGCCCGGCAAGTGGTAGTGCTCAAAATCTGATGGCTCTCTCGGTGCAGGACTACGGTGGGGAGGTAGGGCTGGTGCCCGGTTCACGAGAGGACCAAACTACGACTCTAAAAGTAGCCGACGCCCTGTGCACTGTGAGTACACAACCCGGGATCTCCATTGTTAGAGTGAAAACATAGAAGGAATTGGAACAATGCGCCGGACGCTGCACATTGGCGAGTCTCGAAGCTCGCGCGGACGTCCGGCGATTTTGGAGACCCCAATCTTGGGCGCCCAGCGAGATGGAAATGGTGGAGGATGCACGGACGTCCGCAAATTTATATATATTGTTTGTATCCGCCGATAGGTAGATAGATACTGGCATAAGAACTCAAACCTGACCGCAGACGGGATGGGTGCTTGACTTTGGTGCTTTTGAGAACTTGCTATGCACTCTTGGGTCGATTAGTACTAGGATGGCTTGCTTGTTTTGGCGCTTTGAAAACTTTGTAACAACTCCATCAAGCAACCTAGAGGCGATCAATACTAGGATGGAGTGTTGATTTTAGTGGTTTGAAAAATTTGTAAATCATCCCGATCTAGGCGTCATGAATATTATTTTTGAAAATCATTTGTTGGTTGATGTTATATTCCCACATTCGCTTTGTATACAACATGTAAAACCTTTTGGCCTTACTCTATGCCCACCGATGACTTGCATGGATCTCTTTGATTGGTGCGCCAAATGTCCGCTCATTCGAGTTTGATGCACGATGAGATAGGCCTTGGTTTCTAGATGAGCTACATTTTCCAAAATTCGACATGTATGATGGTGGTTTCTAATGGCCAACCTTTTGAAGACGCATAATGTTTCACAATGTTTTGCGGAGAAGAAAATAAATAGAATAGATGATTTTTCCTTGAGTAAAGCCCCGCTTGATGTCAACACAAGTATAAGAGAGCATCCGCTCGCCACCGCGAGCCCTAGTGAGAGCCACGAGTATTCAAGAAAGAGGGTCGCCCGAAATGGGGTTTTGACCAAATGGCTGAGTATTTCAGTGAGGCTCAAGGAGGACCTGTCTATACCCACCGTGACGCCTACACTGTGGGCGCAATAGGTGTTCAGAGACTAACTATAGCCAAGCTTCGCCAGAGATTTTGAATTTAAGATCCGACTTGCTCCATGTGCCACCCATGGATAGATTAAGGTTGAAAGATGGACTTGACAAGAAGAAATGTAAGCTCAAGAGTTTGATCAAGAACGGTTGAGGAGGCCTCACCATCCTTTACCTTGTCCAATTCGCTCATGGGCCCAATGCAGATCTAAGTGCGCTTATCTCGACACGAGGGGCCAGCATGCCCCGCCCTGGGATTGCTCAATCACGGGGTTTGAAAAGAGAATTGATGTGAGTGCGGCAAGTGTGCACAAGCAACTTGAACGAAAGTGCTTGCCACACAAGTATTGACGCAACCCTCCAAACCCGGTATTGCACCTCTTGAGTATAAGGCCGACGTCTGCACTCAAATTTTGAGCATATGCCACCATCCTACCACTTGGTACAAAGGTGTGTCCGCATTTGTGCGATGGGCACATTAGGTCTTCTTTGGGCTCGGATGCATGGGTCAGGTTCGCAAATCATAAAACAAGTGAAATGAGACATGTGCATTTCTGGATGGTTGGGGCCAAAATGGGGTTCGGAGACATACCCCTATGCTAAGAAACACTGGAGACTCCAATACCTTAGCAGCAGGAAGATCGTGATTGCTAGGGTGCACAGAATTCACGGCAAGCACAATTGTCCCCACCATCTCCACAGTCTCGCCAAACAACTCCTGTTACTATATTAACCAGCGACGTGGTTAAGGGGGTGTGTCAAACCCTCTAGGGTTAACCCGCTAGGGTTGTTCATATCACCATGGCTACAGGTTAATTGTTTAGGGTTTGTCTACCGAACGGTCACTTATCTCTAAGGAGTTGTCCGAATGTGATCATGAAACGCTGGTCCATGATGGCTTCCGCTAAGTTAAAAGGAGCACTTGCTCGTTCCTTCCCTCCACCAGGGTTTGTGTTGGTTCTCGCCCGGCAAGTGGTAGTGCTCAAAATCTGATGGCTCTCTCGGTGCAGGACTACGGTGGGAGGTAGGGCTGGTGCCCGGTTCACCACTGCCCTAACTCCTCATGGATCATATCCATAACCTCTTCCCGCACGTCTGGTGGAAACCCCAACTCAGCTTTTTCTTGCTTGGTAGTTTCCACTGGAGTTTGTGAAGCCGAGCCTTCTACGACCACTTTCCTTGGCAATTCCTTCCCATATACCCCCTCCTTCGAATTTCCACGTTCGTTCATGGGCAGCCTACATGTTTCACGCATGCCATCTCCCTGGAGTTTGTTCCTGCCAACATACGATGTGCCTCGGGTCACCTCCGTCTGCCTTTGTTTACGCAAATTTAGTATTTCGCTGACGCCAAGTGAGGCTCCTCCTCATCAGGAGCCATGGTGGTGTCGCCCCTTCCTTCTTTTCTTTCCCCCCCTTCTCTTTTCCTTCGCTTTTGAGCTCCGCGTCCGAACAGCCATGGCGGATGCTTCCCCATAATAATCGCTATCCATGGCATCCAAACCTTCTAGGCTCCTTAGGGCCTTAACTTCGGCATCCTCCCACACAGCCATAAGCGCATCCTCTACATGCGTGGCAGGCACTGAATTTTGGCCTAAAGCCGGCTGGACCCCATCGGTGGTCAATCACCCCATTTTTTTCTAGGGTTTTGGCGGAGCACACACTGCCGCTTGCAATCCTGGCACAACTTGTCAAAATCCCCATTGCCACACATTGAGGTTGGCGGGGGCAGCTATCTTATAGTGCCCAAGGTTGCGATAGTTGTAGCACAAGACAGTGCCCAACTGATTATTGTTTTGTGCCAGCTGATTGCGGACGCCCATTCTCGCGGAGCCGTAAGTTGGAGGGATACACAGTTTTCGGGTACCTTTGATTTGGCTGAACTTCTTGGATCTGATATGTATCCTCCACAGGGATTTCCTGCTCTTCCTCCTCATATCTTAGCAGGTGCACCTTAGTTGTCGGACAGTTAGCCTTGGAGTGCCCTTGCCGTCCACAAGTCGAACAGAAGAGGTTAGCCCGTGGATTCGTGGCAGCCCTCCGTCTCTCATGCTCCTTCACCGCATTAAGATGAAATTTCTCAAATTTCGCCATCATCTCCTCCATCTTGTTTCACTGTTGTTCCACTTTCTTGGCTGCCGCCTCAGCCTCCTTCCTTGCTTGCTCCGCGTTCTTTTTTGCATACACCACCTCTTGTTTCGCCCTTGCCAGCTCTTTGTTTTCTCACACGCAGCTCTTCTTCCCTTCCACTTCACCCCTTGATTTCTTCTTTTTCCTCCTGGCGCGCTCCTCATCTGACGAATCTTCCTCCGAGTTGTCACTCGTTTCTTCCTCCATGGAATTCTCTGTGGAATCCTCTGAGGAGCTCTCCTCTCCTGTGGAACTTTCTTCCGAGGAGGATGAGGAATCCCTTTTCTTTCTCCCCGTTTTGGACTTCTTCATGTCCTTCTTAGTTCTTCTCCTCCCTCCTCAACTTCTTCATCTCCTGCGGGTTAGATTCCTCGTAGTTCAATGCCGCCTTGATAGCTTTGCCCAAATTCTTCTCCGCTTGCAACCTTACGTGTCTCCCCATCTTAGAACCCAAGCCCTTAGCGAACCACCGTATTGCCTGCAGCTCGAGATGATAGGATCTACCACATGGTCGTGAAACCTCTCAACATACGCTTGCAAGGTTTCCTTCCTTTCTCTATGCAAGCTCTCAAGCTTGGACAAAACATAGCACTCCATGTCAATTCCCCTAAACCTCTCACAAAAGGCGTTTTTCAATTCTTCAAAGGTGGCTGGGGGCGTGGATGACTTGAGGTACTCGCGTCTGTACCACTTTACCCTCCCAGTACTCCATTAATCAGCCTAGATTGTGCATCGCCCACTTTCTGGTTTGCAAATGTCAGCTGCTCAAAATGCTCAACAAACTCCGGGATCCTCATACCCCTTCTCCTCGCCATAGCAGGTGGGTTGCTTGGTGGTTGCCAAACCTTCATGGTGGACATGACTCACAGTGGTGATTCGGAAGCGTGGGATTCAGCAGCGTTACTGAGAGTTGATTGATGCAACATCTGCAACGTCTAGAAGAGAGTCAAGACAAGGTTGGATCAGGTTCGGCCATGGTACCTCGTCCAAGACTAGAGATTGGGGATCTTGCTCCAACAAGATCGGACTCACAGTGGGATTATTACGCCTCCCCTCCGCCTTCCGCAGTGCGTCCTCGATTGGGTCCTCCTCAACTCCCGATCCGCAGCCCTTTTCAACCTTTCACGCTTTGCGGCCACGCCCTGCATCTGTGAGAGCTATGTTTCGCTGGTCACATTACGAGAGTTGGGACACCTTCGCATACAGCACTCGCCTCGCTAGTGGTCTTACCATTGTAAATGTAGAAGGTAGCCTCGTTAACCGAGAGGAGGTGAATAGAAAACATGGAACCTTCCAAAGGTTCCAAAGGTCATAGTGAGAGGGAGGTCCACCAAGGGGAAGCAACCGGATGTAAGCTTCTCGTAGCAAATCGTAGTCGAATAAGAATGTGGAGTGTCACTATTGTCACAAAAGGGGTCACTTCAAAAGAGAGTGCGAAGTTCAAAAGGACCAAGGAAAAGAGAAGAAGTGACGACAAGAAGGCGACTCGCCGTTGGAAGAGTTAAACTCTGAGGACGGAGATGTCCTTATCTCTTACTTGAATGCGCACACCGTGGATAGTCATTTATTCCGCAATTGGATAATTGACTGCATCTTTCCATGTTACTCCTCATAGAGAGTGGTTTAACACGTATGATGCTACAAGGAAAGGATGCGTTAGGCTTGGAAATAACTATATGCGATCGCAGCGAGGTGATGTGCAACTCAAGTTTGACAACGGATCATTCATTCAAGGACGTTAGGTTCAAGCAAGTTGAGAGCATGATTAGCGCAGATTGGATGATGCGTTACCATCACCTGGTTTGGGATCACTTGGAAGATCTCCAAAGGTTCTCTTGTGTTAGCGTGGATCAAGTGTGGCACTTTGTACTCACTGTAAACATGCCAAAGATCATGTGATCTGCATGAAAGCAGCCAAATGTTTCCTTGTGGCATTGCTTAGGACATATGTCTCGAAGGGAATGAAGGTTTTATCTCGTTATATCCTCGTTTTAACTTCTCTCGATCGATGTGTGAGCACTGCTTATATGGGGACAAAACATAGCACTCCATGTCAATTCCCCTAAACCTCTCACAAAAGGCGTTTTTCAATTCTTCAAAGGTGGCTGGGGGCGTGGATGACTTGAGGTACTCGCGTCTGTACCACTTTACCGGCCCTCCCCGAAGTACTCCATAGAACAGCTAGATGCGCTGTGCATCGCCCACTTCCTGGTTTGCAAATGTCAGCTGCTCAAAATGCTCAACAAACTCGTCAGGATCCTCATACCCCTTCTCCTCGCCATACAACGGGTAAGGTTGGTGGTGGCGACCAAGATGGTGGACATGACCGTGGTGATTCGGAAGCGGTATTCTAACAACGTTACTGCGAGAGTTGATTGACCGGCGACACTGCCTAGAAGAGAGGTCAGAAGACAAGGTTGGATCAAGGTTCCTCGGCCATGGTACCTCGTCCAAGACTAGAGATTGGGGATCTTGCTCCAACAAGATCGGACCCTTCTCGGATTCCCTTACTCCCTCCGCCTTCCAAAGTGCGTCGACAGTCCTCCTCAACTCCCGATCCGCAACCCTTTTCAACCTTTCCTGGCCATACCGCTGTCCGTTATTCCGTGAGAGCTATGTTTCAAGTGGTCACATTACGAGAGTTGGGACACCTTGAGTACACTCGCCTCGCTAGTGGTCTTACCATTGTAAATGTAGAAGGTAGCCTGCTAATCGAGGAGGTGAACAGAAAACATAACCTTCCAAAGGTTCCAAAGGCTCTCATAGTGAGAGGGAGGTCCATCGGGGGAAGCAACCGGACAAGCTTCTCAGCAAATCGTAGTCGTAATAAGAATGTGGAGTGTCACTATTGTCACAAAAGGGGTCACTTCAAAAGAGAGTGCAGAAGTTCAAAAGGACCAAGGAAAAGAGAAGAAGCAGACGACAAGAAGGCGACTTCGTGTCAGTTGGAAGAGTTAACTCTGAGGACGGAGATGTCCTTATCTCTTCTTACTTGAATGCCGCATAATTAATGTGGATAGTCATTTATTCGCAATTGGATAATTGACTCGCATCTTTCCATGTTACTCCTCATAGAGTGGTTTAGCACGATGATGCTACAAGGAAAGGATGCGTTAGGCTTGAAATAACTACGCATGCGATCGCAGCGAGGTGATGTGCAACTCAAGTTTGACAACGGATCTTCATTCATGTCAAGGACGTTAGGCATGTTCAAGTTGACAAAGAGCATGATTAGCGCAGATGCTTGGATGATGCTTACCGGTTTGGGGATCACTCTTGGAAGATCTCCAAAGGTTCTCTTGTGTTAGCTCGTGGATCAAGTGTGGCACTTTGTACTCACTTCGTAAACATCCAAAGATCATCTGTGGTGATGAAAGACCAAATGTTTCCTTGTGGCATTGCTGCTAGGACATATGTCTCGAAGGGAATGAAGGTTTTATCTCGCTCGTTATATCCTCGTTTCTTAACTTCTCGATCTCGATGTGTGAGCACTGCTTATATGGGAAATGACAAAATCATCACATCGAACACGAGGTAAAAGTAGGAGTAAACCTCTTGAGTTGGTTCACGTGATGTATGTGGACCTATGCTCATGCATCATTAGGCGGTGCCTCCTATTTTGTCACTTTCATAGATGATTTCACGCAAGGTGTGGGTTTATCCTTTGAGGAAAAAGGATGAAGTTCGACGGTGTTTCGTAAATTTGTCACCCTTGTAGAGAATCCCCGCCACCGATTGAAGTGTCTAAGGACGATAATGGTGGCGAGTATGTTTAAAAGCTTTCAGTCCATTCTGTGATTCCAAGGGAATCAAAAGAGAATTGATCGCTACATACCTCCACACAAAATGGTGTGGCCGAGGATGAATGTAACCATTCAGAGAGGATGCTTTGTTGTCAAACTCGGATTGCCTAATGGGTTTTGGGCGTATGTTCACTGCTTCATCTGATCTCCTAATTTGATGAGCAGTTCCAGAGGAGCTATGGTCCGAAAGAAACCATCCTACAAGCATCTGCGAGTGTTTGGTCGTGAGGCATACCGCCATGTTCCAAAAGAGTTTCGGACAAGTTGGCACCTAAGTCCAAGAAATGTATTTTTCTTGGCTATGGTGATTCCGTGAGATGGGATACCGCTGGGATCCGAGGCTAGAAAGGTTGTTCAGTACTAACGACGTGTTCTTCAATGAGAACAAGATGCAGGAAGCCTACTCCAACTGTGGAGGTGCGGGTGATCTTCCAAGAAGATGGACATGATCATCATGGGTGTGATGTGGTAATGTGTGAGCACATTCCTCCACCGTAGATGAACCAAGAGTCGAACAAGCACCTATAGAGGTGCTCGTGGGAGGCAGATTACACGACCTCGATGTATGATCCATCTCGGATTATGTTATCGACAGATTGGGGAACCCTTCTTACAAAGAGGCCATGTCAATGAGTAACAAAGAGAAGTGGGAGAAGGCCAAATAAATGAATTACGCATAAGAACCAAACTTGGGAGTTGGTTCCGCTGTTTAGATAAGAAGGCACTCACTGCAAATGGGTGTACAAGATGAAGGTCATACCCTTGATGGCAAACCAAAGTACAAGGCACGTTGGTTGCTAAGGGTTTCAAGCAACAACGCATTGACTTTGATGAGATTTTCTCACCGAGTCAAAATGACAACTGCGATGTGTTCTTGCTTTGGTTGCTGTGAATGATATGGAACTTGTGCGATGGATGTCAAGACGGCATTCTTGCATGGTGACCTTCAAGAGGACGCCTACGCAACCGTAAGGTTTTGTTGAGAAGGGCAAAGAGCATCCGTGTGCGTTGAGGAAGAGCCTTTATGGTTTAACAGCACCCAGAGTGGTATCACAAGTTCCACTCATTTATGCTTTCTCAAGGCTACAAACGAAGCGATGAGGATCATTGCCTCTATACGAAGCTAAGGATCAAAGCTTGCTCATTTTGATCCTCTATGTGGATGATATGCTAATTGTCGGAACAGATCGATGAGATTTCATGAAGTCAAAGTTGAATGCTCACTTTGAAATGACAGACTTGGGAGAGGCGAGCCATACTTGGCATGATTCGCGAATGACATAAGCCGCTTTATTTGTCTCGCATTTTAATACATTAACTGGTGCTTCAACGCTTCAACATGGAGAAGGGAAGCCATTGGGTACTCCATTGCCTCCATATGTGAAACTTTCTGCGCGGATTGCCCAAGCTCGAGGAGGACAAAGTCGAAATGGAGAAGGTCCCATACTCATCACCGTAGGGAGTTTGATGTATGCAATGATTGCTACGTCCGACATTGCCTTTGCGGGAGTGGTTAGTGTTTATGTCAAACCCCGGCAAGAAGCATTGGGAGGCGTGAAAAAGGAGTTATGAGGTATCCGAATGGTACAAAAGCTTTGTGCATATGTTTTGGTAGTGAAGATGCATGTGGTTGGGTACAGATGCGATTATGCGGGGATATGGAAAAGGAGGTCCACATCAGTTATGTCTTCACGTGCACGGAGGGGCGCCTCATGGCGATCTGCGCCGTGCATTACGCTATCTACCACAGAGGAGTATGTTGAAAAGAATCGAGGCTTGCAAGGAAGCCATATGGCTTGCTGCTTAGTGGGAGACTTGGGGATCAAGGTTGAGTCGTGTTGCATTGTGATAGCGAGTGCTATCCAATTGGCAAAGAATCCGTGTTTCATGCGAAGACTAAACATGTGGATGTGAAGTATCACTTCATTCGAGAGGGATGACAAGAGGGTACAACTTGTCAAGGTTCACACCACCGTAACCCGCAGATATTCTTACCAAGGGACTCTACGAGCAATTTGCACAAGCTTGACGATGGGCATGAGATAGTCCATTCTCTGGTAAATTGGCCTTTAAGTGGGAGGTTGTAAGGGTATTAAAGCCCAATGTACTTAGACTAATACACTTAGTCTAAGTTAGGTGTCGATTAAGTATCATTAGTTTAAGCTAATCACTAGGAAGCTTCTTGTGCTCCTTCCTAGGGGCTTCTTGTGGAGCTTCCTAGGAGCCATTGGAGGGTATAAACCCTCCAAGCCTCATCTCAATGTGAGAGAGCTACACTTGCCTCCTCCTCTCCTCTCCTCTTCCACCATCATGTTGCCACACGATCCTTCATCCTCTATGTTGTTATAGTCGAGATCTTCCCAAGGGAATGGTTTTGCGTCAAGATGTTCCAAAACCACTGATTCTGTCAGTCTAACGGCCTTTACCCAAATTGCCCATCTGGTCCAGTCCACCACTGCAGTAAGGCCACCGTGGTGGGTTCGCCATCGCTGGCTGATTCAGCCACGGTGGTGGGACCCACCTGACCGGCGCGCGCGCGTCGCGATCGACTATTTGGCGCCCGGTTCTTTTGCCACGCCCACTAAGGGTAGTGGCCCTACGCACACAGATTCACAGGTACACCAGGTCACACCCATGTGGATTCAGACCCAGAGCTCACTGGTAGATGCATACCATGGCCATGCACACCGCGGCATCTCACTCCGTCGCTGTGTTCCTCTGACCCCACCACACAATTTATTCCCAATCTTCCTCAGTCGTTCCACGTTTTCCAGACCCTTGCGCTCACCACTTCCTATTATCTCACAACCGTTCTGGACTCCTCTTCACACATCGACTCACTCACCCACTTTCTTCCACGTGACCCTAAACCCTCGGACACCACCACGCGCAAAATGTTCTCACCAAACCCCCTCTCTCAGACCACACAGACCTCACCTTCAGCCACACCACCTCACCTTGCCACAGACCCTCTCAGCCACACTGACACCTTGGAATTAGACACAATGTTAGACAATGGTTTGAAGGAAAGAAAAACAGTTGGTCAAGACCAGCGATTCCAGACACCATGATCTCACCGGCCTCATGGAAATCTTCCTTCCCAAGATGCGAGAGCCCTCACCTGCTAGTCACCCTGTGGAGCTTGGTCACCGCCTCCATCCATCCAGTGATTTAGAGGCACTCAATCAATCTATTAATCTGATGCCCAATCAATCTCGCGGTATTCGGCCACCACGGTCACACCGAAATTTTCTAACAAGAGAGACGCAAAGGGTCTCTTACATCCGGCCACTAACGCCATAACTCACTCTTCCCCATTGTCTAAAAAATGGGTGACCCACAAGCCCACCTACCATGTAACTCTGATTTGTTGTGCTTTCCTAGCACCTTATCCCTAATCCGAGTGAAAAGCCCCGACCCTATGATGCCGCCTCTAAAATCACCGCCTCCCATTGTTGCCGCCCAGCGGCCCATGGGTGTTCCCTGTGCTACGCCTCCGATCCAAAGATTCTCCTTACCACCTCCACCTCACTTCCGCTTATCCGAGGTCCCTTCACTCCTTCCGAGGTGCCGCCTGCCCACGCGCACGCGCCTCGCCTCATCACCGGACAACCACATAGTGCCTCCTCCACGCCTGGCCTCCCGCCTTGCTCATCTCCTCGAGCACAACTGCGGAGGGTATGCCCGCCCCGCTCAAGGAGTTCCTTCGACGGCGCCCGCCCCGCTCAAAGGTAGGAGCCCGTGGCGGTTAGGATGTGCGCCCGAGTTTTACGCCCTTCTTGTCCCAACAACCGCATACATTTAGAATGAGCACCCGCTCACCATGCGGAAGTCGGGACATGAGCATCCTCATCCAGACGCTTGTGACAATACGCCTTTTCGCTAAAGAGGTCCTCTCCGCCCGTGGACAATCCTCGACTGCCGCCTCGAACTGGGAGTCAGATCCCCTCTCATAGCCCTCGATGGTGGCTTCCCACCTTGAGTCTCTTCCGCGAGCGGTGGCCGTTTTAGCCACCGCATGCTTTCAACGGTGGTTTTCACCACCGCGTGGTTGATGTTTCCTTCTTCGGCTTGCCCATCTCTCTGACCATGGCCTAGCCTCATCTCTCTCCCATTTATACCTCTCCTAGCTTCTTGAACTTCTCCGGTGGCGTCCACTGCTCCCGGACTCAATTTCATCTGAGCTCAATGAGGCTGCGCCCCTTTACGTGGGTCACTGTGGCCTAGTGGACATAATCCTAGTTCCTCTGTCTTGCTTAGTGACTTTTCACACTCCGCCTCAAGGGTCCCATTGCTTTTTCTAGCTCCACCTCCAACTTTTCCTTGAGCAACTTCTCTGCACTTGCATACTAAGCTGTGAGAGCCATGACAGTCGAGAAGATCCAACGGGTTTGAGTCATTCGGAGTTCGACCCTGCAGTCGCCAAATTAGGCTGCTCCGGGCCATCCCCTTCCACTCGTGCCCGTACTGGTGTGTCACTTGCCTCCACCCCACCGGACAGCCAAAGGAGTATCCCTCAAAAGTGTCCTTCCGGTGAGAACCCCGTCACGAGTTAACTCTTCCTTCTGTGCGTGCAACGCCTCCTCATTCATAAAAACTCACCAAGTGACTGCCCTCCACACCGAGAGGATAACCCGCTTGCCTTCCTCCTTCTCCCTGCGTTCCGACCACCGTGATCCGGTGTGGTTATGCTGCCTCCTTTTTGTCACCCTCATCGCCCGCACCGCCTTCCTCTTGCTCCTTGCAACGCCTCCTTCATCCGAATCTTCGTGCCGCAAATTCCCAACTCGGAGTCCTTTCCAATCTTCCTTGGACTCTTCTTCTACCTTGAGCTCCCCACCGGCTTCCAACTATGGAGGGCGTATACACGATCCAACTTCGGTGGCACTTGGAATACGCAATACATGAATCGAAGGCGAGATTAGAGAGGAGCGAGCGAGGAGAGCAAATAACAAATACCTGCTTAGAAAGGGGTTTCTCACAAAAGGGTTTTGGAAAAATCCCAACCCTATTTGGAACCGGGTTGGTTTGGTTTTTGTTGGTTTCGAGGTGTTCATCCATCGGTTTCGCATTCGCCCACCACTCGTCAGAGTCAACACCGGCTGCGTCTTATACTCCAGTTCATGGCGATTTAGTCGGTGTGATGAAGTTGACCTCATTGTTCCATAATTTCCATGTCCGTAGTTTCGTGTGGTGGTTTTGTATGTTTTGTATACCAGTTTAGGCGCGCATAAGTCATTAAACAACGCTTATGTGCAAACTTGTGCATGCATGCAAAAAGAACGCGAAAATGATCCTAATGGGAAGCATGTCCTTTGGCTTTTGAGGATGTGCGGAACTCCCGATGTGCTCTAAAATTGTTTTTAGAGCAAGGCCAAGCCTGCTCTAAAATTTTGACAATTTTTCATTGTATTTTTTGATATTTTGTTGTTTTAAAGGGTTCCTTCGACGTTTTCAACCTTTTTGTGCAGCTCCTAATGTGGATATGTTCTTATCTTTACTTAACCCTCATCTTTTTTCTAGTGGTTAAAACTTTGAACTAGTAGTGAACCTTTGCATCTTTTGAATCTTGAGACGCTTGGTGGGCCAAATTTCAAGTGCGCACTATGCCACTCTCATTCTCTAGACGTGGATCAAGAGCATCAAAAAGAAGATATTATTGTCCCAATGTCTAAGGAACAAAGTCTGTAAAATTCTGAGCGAGAGTATAGTCATAGGATTGACTAGTATGAATGAGTAGCAAACAAGTTTGCGCACTGTAATTACTGCAAGCCCTAAAACTTTAAATGTTTGTATTGCTCCAACACCGCAATGATTGCCGATGTTGGAGACTGCTTAGATGTAAGTGCCGATAAGTTTGCGCGAATTTTGTGTCCATTTGAAAAAAGCCGAACGAGAATGGGACTTTAGGTTTTGCCACATACTTGCAATCTACAATCTCAAATAACATGTATCAAAACAATTATTCAAAAGGTTGCGGTAACATGTCCGCAGAGAAATATCAAAAGCCCGATTATAGCGGATTTTTCAAGTGCAAAAGGGTCCGCCAAGTCAGGTGGCTAAAAGGGTTTCGTGAGAAACCCCTTTCAAACGTATCAAGCCCCCTTCACACGCCCTCTCAAAATTATCCCGCCTAATCTATCCGGCCCTTCTTTACTATTTCATGTAGGAAGATTGGAAGTGGTCCGCTATGTGATCCACTTCTTGTCGGGAAGCACAAAATCAATTGGCCCACGAGTTGCACAGACGCGAGTCACCCATCCATTGTTAGCCCGCATCTCCTGTGCTTCATGATTCTTGTCACTGCTTTTAAGGTCTACTTCCTCCTGGGGTCAATCGGACTCCGTCTTCGACCTCCCGCCCATACACTTGGAAGAGTTCTAGGTCCCAATTTTGCGGCCTCCTTATGTCACCCTCCTGCGACTTGGCCTTCCAATGTGCACACTCTCACCAATGCGGACTGACGTAACACCATTTCTTCTCCATGAAGCTCAATCTCAACTCTTGCACAAGGCCACCGCTCTAACCTTCCAATGGTCCATGTTGGGCCAGCTGCGTAGTGGGAATCTCCCACACCCCGAGGCGCCATCTCTTCTTCCCGCCTCCCGTCCGGTTCAAACTCCTTTAGGCTCTGGCCCCGATCCACAGGTCCGGAGGAAGTTCTCCTTGAGCTCGCGACCACCCCGCCTCCCGGGCCACAGCCCCGCCTGTGAGCCATCTGTGGCGCGACTACTGACCGGCCCGGCGCGCCACAATCCGGGTCGATGTAGTAAGGAGTCCGGTTCCAAGAGAATGATAAGCTCCGTTGCTTTGCCAATCGATTCTCACCTTACTGCGACCGCTCAACTTTAACACACGCAATCGCTGCTTTGGCGCCTAACTACTCATAACGCTCACCGAACAGCCCGTGTGGCCAAACGCTTTAAGGACCCGCTTGGCGTCAGATCGCTCACGCACGCCACTGCCTTTTTAGTCCTCCTCTCATCACTCTCACTACGCCATCAACCTTGGAAAAGAACGCAAGTGGCTACACAACCGACCTCCTCCGTTGCTCCGGGCCTCTCCGGCTCAGACGCCTCCCGAGTTCCTCCGGCTCACACGCCCGGCCCACCCGACACGGCCGCCGCCTGACGAACACGGTCCCGCCGCTCTTCCCGCACACCACCACACGCTAGGGTCCGCCACTGTGACCTTGATCGCCTCCCGAGCTGCCGTGCTCGCTGACTCGTGACTCACGTTAGCATGAAGACACACAAGGTCCGCAAGAAAACGCATCAACACCAAGAGAAGATGATTTATTAGAGCCCTCTTATACTACGCCCAAGTCGGCGCCTTTATTACACCCTATTCGAGCCGGTGGCTACCAAGACGCCCTAATCGGCCGCCTACCATCCTATTCCTTCCTCCTATCTCCTTCGCTGTGGGCTGGAAGGTCCCGGTTCCGCCTCAGACAGGTGGTCCAATCTCCGTCTCGATAGCGGCGCACCCAATCGGATGATCCGCGAGGCGGGCCCCTTCCTCTTCCCGAATCCCGCTGTTACGGCGGCGGTCCGACGACCGCCACTACAACGCCTTCTGCCCCGAGTGGGTCCTCCCGGTAGGGCCACCGACCGACCTCAACAGAAGCCTGAGGGGACTCCTCCTTGCTCGAGTCCGACTGGTCCGGCCTCGACTCCCGAGTCTCGAACTCGAGTCTCGCTTATTTCCCGAGTCCGTCCGGTCCGGTCTCATCTTCGGGTTCGACCTCGTGGTCCGAACTTACACGGGTCCGTCCCCAAGCTCCGGACCCCTTATCTCATGGGACCACCTAGGCCCTCATCTCACCCACCCCACCCTTGTCTTGGGTCGGGTTGATTTTCTCTTCCGCGCCTTTCTGTGGCCCCCATCTCTATCCTCCCGACAAAGGTGGACTTACCCCGAGGTCCGTTGTATTGGCTGGCCCCGCCTCCTCCCGAGGCTCTTCTCCTCACGCTGCCTCCAAACAGGCCACTAGGGTCCCTGTGGCCGTCCCCATGTCCTTCATCCCTTCTCGAGCCTTCCGGGTCCGTCTGCTTAGAAGGCCGAGAGGCTTCCAATGCCTTAAGGAGCTCGCTGGTAATAGGCAAAATCCAGTCAATTTGTCGGATTGCTCTTCCACATGTGCCCGAGCACCCGATACTCCTTCGCCATTGGTGCTCCGGAGCCGAGCGTCGTCCGCTTGCCGGACCATCTCCCCGCCAGTGACACCGAGCCGGGCCAATCTGAGGCCACAGGGACGCCAGTCACCTCCCCGCAACCGCCGCTGTTCACCGCCCAGCTGCTTCCGCTCCGCGCCACCGCCATAACGCAGCCCCTTCCGCCTTCCTTAATCGGACCAGCAGTTTCTTTCTCAAGGCCCGCTTTCCCGCCTCTCCTTTAGCTCCGCCATCTCCTCTCCTCTGCAGACGGTCGCAACTCGCCTGATTGCGGTTTCGTCTGTGTCCTTCTCCATTTCGGCGACGCCCCGCCTCCTTGTTCCATCGCCTTACCTCCTCCGTCCAATGTAGCCGGAGCCGCTTATCTCTCGCTCGTGATCCGTGATCACGCCCGCAGCCGCTCAATGGTAACTTGAGCCGCAGCCTGTGGTCTCTCTTGCGGTCTTCCATCTCCCCGCCATTGCTCCACCTCAGAATCGAGTCCCGGAGATCCTCCATCTCCTTGTCGCTTCCTTCTCGCATGGCTGGCCCGCACTGCCCGCCCGCCGCCTCCGCCTTCGTTAGCTGCACTATCCCCGCCGCCTCCTCCACCGGCTGATCACGCCGATAGTGATCGCGCCTTAGCAATGCTTCCGCCTCCCTCGCCACACTGCCACCAGGCCGGGTCCACCGGCCGCCACCAGTCGCGAGCCTCGCTGCGCCTCCTCCGCCTCTCGCGCTACCCTCCGCCCGCAGAGGTCTCACCGCTTGGGCCTCGGCTCACGCTCACCCACCCAAATGAATTTAGTCCGCCCGCCGAATGGACCAGATTTCTTCGGCCTCCCGCTTTCTTCGATGCCGAGAGCTTCCGCCTTCCTCCTCGCCTCCGGCCGCCTCCAATTGCTCCTCGGAGGAGCACCATGCGCCTCCTTGTGGCTTCCACCTCGGGTCTTCTCAGTCCCAGAGACCCCAGAGCATACCGCCCATGATAGCTGTGACCCGCCGTGTCTCTTCCACGGCCGCCACCGGTGAGGCCCCCAAAAGTCCGCTAGGGAGCGCATCTCACGGTCCGCCAAGGACCTCCATACGCAGCCCGAGCGAGTCCGGGCTCTCCGGACCTAATCAGTCCCTTAGGTCTTGAGTGCCGAGGTCCCGAGCCTCACCTCCTTGGCCCTCTTGGTCAATTCCTTATTCGCCTCTTCCCCTGGGCCTGAGGTGAGGGGGTTCGAGCCGACCCCTTGCCTCCCGGCCGGGCATGTGACTGCCCGTGGGTTGCTGCGGACCTCGCCTCCTTGAGCGGCGCCCTTTCTCGCCTTCTCACCTCACCGCCTCTTGCAAGCAAGGGCAAGGCATGCGCACCGTCCGAGGTGTCATACATGGGTGGCACCATCTTCCGCCTTTCGTGCCCGCGAGTTCGCTGCCCATCGGCCGCCGCTGTCCGGTGGTCCGCTTGAGCCGGGCCGCTCCTCCGTGACCGGCCGCCCGGGCACAAGAGGAGGGAAGGGATTCCCACACTTCCCTAGGTGGTGAGGGGTCCGCTGCAGGAGTCCGATCCTCCTGCCGCCCTCCTCCCGACCTGCTTGGCCCTAGGGGTCGGGCCTCACCGCGCCTTGCCCGCCCGCCTGTAGGGCCGCCAACCCTTCCCGAGCGCCCGCCTTCTTCCCCATCCTTCAGAGGTCGTAATGTCCCCACACATGGATCGTATGGGGATAGTCCCGACGGTGGCTTCTCACCAGGCCTCCCTGGGTCAACTCGCAAAGATGATCCTTCCCCCGCCTCTTGCCCACCGCAGCGCATGCAGAACATTATCACCAAGGTGATCCACCTTGGTGAGCAAGTTCTGGACAATGATCCGGCCACCGCCTCACCTCCGTCCAAGCAGTCCGACATCAACCACCGCTGGTTGGCTGCCTTTCAAGATCGCCGCCCGCCGCCTATCTTTCCCTCGCCTTGAGGGGTTCCGGGACTACGCCCCAATCTCCTCCGCTGGGCTCTGTGAAGCCGCCTCAGACCTCCAAGGTCCACCTGATCCTCCTGAGGTTCTTGATCGAACCTCCTTGGCCGTCAACATCTTCCGGCGAACTCCTACTAGGTGACATCGTCAAATGTATGCACCGGGAACACGTCTAGGTGCCACTCTTCACCAATCCTCCCGCCTCCTCCAGTACCCAAAGTCGGGATAGCGCCAGATACCGCTACTACCAGTTCCATGGCGCCATACCGCCAGCGACCTTCTTGGGTCCCATCGCCTTTTCCCACTCCGCAGACGATTGTCCGAGATCGGCCCGGCACGATGCGCCCTCTTCGCCTGCTCACCGCTGCTCCAACCCCAAAGGTGAGCTGGCGAAGGTGCCTAAGCGTGGAGAGATAGCGCCAGGGTTGCGGGCGCAAGAGATCATGAAATTGTCTCGAGTCGCAGAGAAATGACCCTCCTCGGCCGCGCCCACTACTAGAAAAATGGGGCGTGGTTACGCTTTTTTATGTTACAATTTGGCCCTATTTTTGTATACATGGGGGCCATTTATGGATCATGTTACAGTGGTTAGTCATGTGGGTCCGGCGAAGTCGAACATAAAGCGAACCCTTTCACCGAATGGAATCATATGTTGAGTTTGGAGGGTCGGTTTATGTGGTTGGTATAATACCCGTGTGGTTCAGAGGAGGCTGAGCCCCTTCGAGGCAGAGCAAAATTGGTGGTCAAGTATACTTGACCACCAATTTGCATGCCTGCATGCCCTGATTTTGCCGACGGCCCAATCTCAAGGCCTGGCGTCGCGGTCACATCCATGGTACAGTATCATGGATGCACATGGCACCCGTTTCGCCGCCACGGCGCCCCTCCTCCCGCGAATCGACCGTCGGCATGATTGCAAACATGTGCCGGTGCATATGTACGATTGGATACCTTCCATGGGACACTCTGCACCAACCGTCGTCTGGGTCTTTTGTATTTTGGGTTCTGAACCCATAAATTGTATATTGCCAAAATAATTGTATTACTGTAAGTTTTGGTGATACCCCCTCACGTGGTGTATACGCAGATTCCAATTCCACTGTACACGTGGCGGTATACTCTGATACCGCAATCCGCTAGCTTTTCTTCAATGCTCGAGTCGTGGCGTCCGCAGTGATCGTGTTTTCACCGTGGCTCAATTGGTTTTGCTTCTTTAGTCTTGCATGATAGCTTTTTTCCGACTGCACCTGAATGCGGCGGCACTAGAGGGCACATGCAATCGACCAAGTCTCAAGGGGCCGAACTTGGATGGCCCCTCTGAAGGACGGCCGCGAGAAGATGGATTCCTCTTTTGCAGGCCCGCGATCCCCTTCGACATCGTCATCACCGCCAACACCCTGTTGGAGTTGTACCATATTCGCTGTTGTCCGGCGGATGGATCTCATATCCAGCTCATCCGGAACTGAGTCTATTCCATGCCTGCTTGTGCCACTCATCCTCCTTGCCCTTGCATCCGTGATAACATTTGCCATATCTTGGCCTCGCCTTCGTGATCCCAATACTCTTGCATTCGCTAATCTGGTGTAATCGCCATACTCACTCCTCCGCTGGCCGGTGTGTTTCTGTTTGAACCTCTCCATCCAGCCTTGCTTGCCTCCTTTCCCCAGGTTGGGCCCCATCCCCGACTTCCCCTTTCACTTTGGCGCGATAGATGCTTTGACGGGAGGAAATTGCCATGTTGGCGCAATTCAACTCTAGCCCAACTAATGCTTTTCTTGCCATGATTTGTCGCCCGTCGGGGCTTCAAGTCTGTCTAGCACGCCTTTGTTCTCCTCTCTTCCACCACGCTGCCTTCGCGTCCATGGCCCGCAATGTTCGACGCAGGAGAATTTTTCCTGATTATTCTCTTCTGCAGTGTCCGGGAAGGCGCCCCTCCACTTCCACACAAGCTGCCCACTGTTCAAACGTCCTTCCACTTTTCCAACCCCGATCTCCACCGCTTGTTAAATGCCTCACCATTTTCACCATTTCCATGCATGCTCCGGGCCCGAGGCCCCGTGACGCCGGATCTCCCCGCCTTCATCTTCTCCAACTTCATCCGGTTCGTCCATGATGTTATGCACCCATTCTTTTCCTCTCTTGTGAATAATGGCTTGCAACAAAGCCCTATTGTCCACCTTCTCCACAACAATCGGTGGGAAGCAATCTCCCACAGTGCGCCGCCCACCACCACCCTCAACAAAATTGTCACTCCACTGCCGAGGGGTACCGGGCTTGATCACCGCCCGTCCTTCTTCTCGCCGTGGCGTAGGTGTTGTGCGCGGCGGCTCTTCCCACCTCTTCCCGAGGCTCGGCGGTGTGCCGCCGCTTGTTCCACCCGATAGGGCCGCACAATGTATGTGTTGCCCTCCGGATTCGGCGGCCGGGAGGTGGGTATGGGGATGAACCTCCGCTGCCCATCCCACCTACTTTCAGCGCTTTCCTCCGCTGATAGTCCATGACTCGCTCCTCGCCTAACCCGCTACACAAGTGCAGTGCATGCACCTTTGTCGAATGAGGCACATGCGGGTGCTATGTTCCTCATACCAACTCTCCCAACGCTGACCTCACATGATGCTCCGCTCGGCGTGAACATCATCCGTGGTTCCGCCGAATCCGTCCAAATCTTCCGCAGGCCGACGCGCCCATAGCCGAACACCGCGTACATCGGCCGCGACGCCAAGAGGGCCAACAAAAGCCGTGTCACCGCGGAGCCTTCAACACTCGCCAGTGACATGCAATGATGGTGTCAAGCGCCTCTCGCTTGATGATGTAGTTCCCACGGCCGCCACCGGCCGTCCATGTTCAAATCTACCGCCTGCATGGAGTCCCCTGCTTTCTCCAGATCGCTTGTAGGCGGGGCCAAGGACAACACACCGGGATGCGCGCACCGAATAGGCCAATTACCTTCTTCACAGACGCCCCACCCCGCCCGAGTCCCGCCTCCACCGCGCCACTTGACACCCCTCACCGTAAGCATGGATACATGTGCCATGGGCTCATCACGCTCAATCCCCACCGCAGTTGAATGCAGATTTCCACCACACCGCGTTGATGTTGAAGGGATCCTCCAGACTCAGAGTCCCGCATGCAACTTCAACTTGAAGATGCCATGTTTGTTAAGGTGTGGAAAAAGGGGAGGCATGAGGGGCGAGATTCATCATGGAGCCCCATTATTTCCGGATGATGTTCACTCCAACACGCACATGCCACCCCGTTGTACTAATTCAAACACATTCTCATGCTATTCGAGACGGAACACTTTACTACAACACCGACATATGTATTTTGGGCATACGCGCAATTAACGCCAGCATTAAAGAAAACGTAGCCAGCTTCACGCCAATATCGAGGTGCAAAACAGCATCACCCGTAATCATCCACCTACTCGCCATGTAATCTATGCCATCAGGAGGAATGGCAGCCTCTTCCGTCTACCGCCTAAGGTGGATTCTGCCCGACTCGACTCTGCAATCGGACACGTGTGGCCAATCCTTAGCTATGTCAGACCGAATGGCAGCGATTTGTACACAATTGGAGAAACCATGTCACCTTCCACGGGAATTTGACAAGCTATTTTCTAGCTTTGCCATACAGTGGCTGTGAGAAGGCGTGCCGGCCATGAACCTCGGACGTATCGGAAACCCCAGCGAACTAGTACGCCTTTAATGAGTACAACCGTGCTCGACATGCGGATATGTGCGAATGGCTTGCAATACGGCGCACACATACGATTGAAGGGTACCGGGGAAGCCCGTTCCGCTCAATGGAACCATGGGCGACCCGATCGTATGTTACATCCATGTATACAAGCGCAACATAAGCGAACACCCTAAACCCGATCACGCAAGAATTAAGGCATTTTACATACAACCTGCAGCACCGTAATGTAAATATGTAACTACATTGTACAAAGAATAACATGCAAGTTCTAGTAGTGGCCGTGGGGAGTAATCGGCTGGAGGGTGCCCTTTCCCCGTCTGAACCGCCAGTAGCCGCATGGCTTACCGCCTTACGCCCGCTTACCTCAGCTTACACGCACAGACGCCTTTACGCCGTCGCACAACGGGCGAGAATACTGCTATAACGGCCCCGGCAAGGCTACTGCCCCTGCCTGCATGCAGTCCGACTCCATTCAGTGCCCATCGCGCTCGATCGACTTCACGACTCAACTTCTAAATTACTGACTTATCCTGCTTTATCTGCTTTGACTCCGGAGTGGGGTCGGACTTATCCGATACCCGGCATCAGAGTTCTGGCCGTGAGTGATGGGGTCCGTTACCCACTGAGTCCGGAGTATACCACGGAGCACCCGAGCACCGTCCTGCTTATTCCTCCTTTTCCGCCCGGACCCTCTGACCTACGAAAAAACCCAACTTATTTCCTAACTCCCCAAGGGAAGTCCTCAGAGCTACACCCACATCGCCTCGACCGTGGGGTTCTCTCCCCACCGTCATCGCGCATCACAAGACTCCACCGATGCTCCTTCCCACGGATGCAAACACTTGCGCCATAAAAAAAGAAAACCCTCGTCCACCTCAGCACACGCCCTTCACTCAACTCCGCCAAGTTCCGCCTTGAAATTTCGCGAAACTTCCAGACCTGTGCGGTCTTCCACTATGCGCTCCGAATTTGCTCACCACTCATCGGCCCGCCACTAGGGTTGTTAACTCCCCGCCTGATCCGTGAGACGCTCCATGCTCGCCCACTGCTAGGAACTAGCCACCCCCACTCCCTACACCATTGTTGCCGAACGAAGGATCCCCCACCATATATAGACAATTTTTATTCAAAGGATGCCAAGCATCCTCAAGCTCTTGCTGGTCAAGAGCCCTCCGTCTCCACAAGTGCAAATAGGGTTAGTGTACATGTGGTCTCCCACACAGGAGAATTCGCAGCACTTGATGAAAAGTTTGAGCGTAGAATTGTGTATGAGCACGCCGTATCATCCAAATACATATGGCTCAACAATGCAAGTCAACCAAATCCAAGAAGAATACTTAAAGACATTACGTGATTGATAAGAGAGATTGGGCTTATCATTTAGATGATGCAATTTTGTTACAATAATGCTACACATGCTCTCTAAGTTGTAGCCTTATTGAGATGGGAGGATTATGTGGTATCCATGCTAAATGCTAAAGTTTTCAACACTACAACTAGAAATCCACTAAATTCATTGAGGAGTTGAAGGCTAGGTATGAGATTGCCAAAGGAATTTTAGTCAAGGCTCAAGCACGTCAAGCAATATCTTGATAGGTATAAGAGAGAAATTATCTTCAATGTTGGGGATAAGGTATGGGTGAATTTGAAACATTTCATATTACCACAAGGATAATCTCTTAAGCCAAGACCGAGATGTGGAGGTCCTTTTGTAGTCTTGAGGTGCCTTGGGGAAGTGGCTTACAAGCTACAACCACTTGAATGGATTTTACACGATGCATTTCATGTATCACTATTGAAACCATTCGTGTCAAGCCAATTGACAAAAATTTGGTTGTTGAGGTTCATTCGTATGTGAAGGCACAAGTATCAAAATATTATCATTTTATTTCAAGTTTAGCTTTGATCTATAAAATACTCAACATTTGGTTTCCTCTCTCAAGGACTTTAAGGAGCATTTCCATCGAGTGGGTCCATTTCATCAATAGGAAATGAGGCTTTAAACACCACAAGGAGAAAAAAAACACAAAAATTTACGATAGATTTTATGACGTATTTAATAAATTATAGAATGAGTTATCATATTACAATTTCAGTTAAGACGATTTAGAACACTCATTAAGATGTCAATTACAATGCAAATTGTGATTTAGAACGCTCATTAGTTTGAGACATCTCAATCATTTACACCACCATTATAACGTCGACTACAACGATTATTTCAAGAGTTTGAGACATCTCAATCATTCCAACATTCATCATACTCTCATAAAAGGCAAGTGATCAAGTTGTTTTCTTACGAAGAACCATATGAAATTTTGATATACTTTTGAGCTTGGCTTATAGGTTGGATCCCTTTCAAAATCTTCATCATTTGAATCGAATCGACTCGCTTTGTAAATCATTATTGATTATTGGTTTATTCAACATCTTTTCTTTTTGGTATTGTGTATCTTTCTCTTGGCCGACTTTTTCTCGTCCTTGCGAGGAGTATGTTTCGATATCTTATGAGAAAAATAATCTCTTAGTTCTTTGATAGGAATATTCTCAAAAGGAAACTCCATATTCATGACTTGATGTACATGAAAATTTGATACTGTCTAGACCTTCAAAAAGGATGTTGTAGAGCATGTTTGCGGTTATTCTATCTTCGTTGAAAGGCAAGTAGTTGTTTAAGTAGTGACAAGGCGGTAGGATCGTTTTTGGAAACCGAACTTCAAAAGAATCTTTTAGACGCATTATTTTTGACTCTTCTTCAGCTTCAAAAACTTTGAATTAGCTTGATTTGGTCTTTATTTCCTTGAGATAAATTTCCTTGAAATAAAATTCCTCGTTGTAATATTTCGCAAAGATACATCCTATGCTCCACATATCAATTCTTTGAAGTGTAACATTTCATACCATCCATACAAATCTACGGAGCACGGTAGCATTCGATTACAATATCATAACATGAAGTTTGTTGATGGATGAAATTACTTGTTGGAATCAACCGAGCCAACCCAAAATCGCATATTTTAAGTAAACCTTGAGATCTTAGCACTATGTTTGATGGCTTCAAATCTCTATGGACAACATTTGCTGCATGCAAATAACAAAGTATTTGATGTAATAAAGATCGTTGTTTTTCAATAGAAAACTCTTCAACATCTCGCAACTCTTGAAATAAATCATGATCCATTAGTTACATTATTATATAAACTTCATCTACCTTTTTGTTGGTGGAAAAATTATTTCTTCTAATTTAATAATATTTGGATGGTGTAATACTTGAGCAATGTTATCTCCGAGAATAAAATCATTGTCTTTGTGACTCGATATTGAAATTTAATTTTTTTATAGCCACATTTTTACGGTTGTTAAATCTTTTGCAGCACAAACTTCTCCATAAACTCCTTGACCTTTAATTTCAGTTAAAAGGTACCGCGATTGCCTGTAATATTTCCAAAAGATAAGTTAAAGTTTTCGGTAAATCCTTTTCGACGACACATTTTGCTCATGTTGAGTTCCTTTTCTGTATGTATGATGTGCTGATTTATCGTATGAAAGTTCTCGTGTGTAGATAGATAGGAGCCTTTATGTAGTAAAGGATAGATAGGAGGACTTATGGATTTATTATACCGTGAGTCGTGCAAAATTACTTGTAGTGATAAGTATAATAATAAGTCCAATGTAGAAAACTCGTGCATGCAAGTTAATGATACTACCACAGGAGGTATAAATAGTCTAGACATATAGCAAAAGGCGGAAGACTTACATTAATATAATGAAACGAGGTTATTTATATCATACAACAAACTTAGTAAGTACCGTGATTATTTCACTATAAATGATATGATTAGTATCTACTTACCATGTCTACTTATATAGGTAGATATATAGAATAAAATCTACCCAATGACAACTATGAAGATTGGAATCATGTAATATC
This sequence comes from Anthoceros angustus, assembly GCA_010909165.1. Taxonomy (NCBI): domain Eukaryota; kingdom Viridiplantae; phylum Streptophyta; class Anthocerotopsida; order Anthocerotales; family Anthocerotaceae; genus Anthoceros; species Anthoceros angustus. The sequence goes on along the minus strand of VJWM01000063.1, from coordinate 670,083 downwards.
TATATTAAGTGCAAATCAAAAAGTAAAAGAGGTCATCATACTTTAAAGAAAATAGGTATAGATAATTTTCTAGAACTTATATATGTCTATTTTCTTAATTATACATATAGTTCTATATAAGACCTACATAAATAGATATATACCTATTTATGACATTTCACCGTGAAGAAAACATTAAAGAGCCTCGAGAAAATAGACCATTGTCGGACAAGCTCCCATTCTCAACAAATCTATCCACAATTGCATTTTGGAACAATTGTGCAAACCATGCATCTCCATGCCTTCCTTGCCAATCTCTAAGTCGTGATCAAATGTCAAGGTGCAAACAAAACCACAATGGCATGAAGGGGATCAACTCTTGGACTCACTTGAACCCAAGTGTCACTCAAGGTGGTCACTGGTGCAAAATAATCTTGAAGCAAGCTCTCAAAACTCATGAATACTACTTTTTCACTGGGGTATGCCAAAAGATCAAGGGGCTTGAGTGATATGTGATCGCTTTTACTCTTGCATCATAAGTATGCACGCACGTTCGATTTAGTATTAGATTAAAAAGTTGTGACTTTTGATTCAAACGCATACCATGGATCGGTGTTAACTCATCCTCAATTTTCATCCATCTTGTCCTCAACATGCCTTTTCATTCATGATCCTTTAGAGACACTTTCATCTATCCTTGATAGATGAAAGTGCAAGAACGAAAGATGGACAAGACAAATCCATGAAAATTAATGAAGAATATGAATTGGGTTGCCTAGTGGAGCATGTTTGAATCGAAAGTCATAGTCAGGTGATCTAACACCAAATGAGATATTCTTGAAGTACTTTAGTAGAGTGCTTAGTCTAGGATTATGACACCATAATCCTAGTATTGCCATCGGATCACATTTGGTCAAGAAGCACGTTTACTCGTCATCTGAAAAATTGGTGGTATGCCCACAGAGGCCCTTGGGCTTATGATGAAACTTATCAAGAGTTTCTTGAAGGAAGGTGACCGGTGTTATACACTTGCTCCATGAGTGGAACCACGATATTGGCCACCTTATTGGGTGGTCGGAACTACATTGCTATAGAGGTTGTCTTGAGCTATGCAAGATACATCTGCAGCGCATCCACAAATCTTGTATAAGGTTCTTCCGAAAGTCGATGAAGAGTTGTCATTCGAGCTCCACCGCAGGAGGCTTTCACAGTTCTAGTCCAAGGAGGTCTCATTAGTGAGAAGGACTGTCTAAAGGCGCAAGCTTGTTGTTTCTTTGAGTGCCAGGAGAATCAGGACCACAATTGGTGAGTTGCTCAAGGAGGGCCAGCAGACTTTGGATGCTGTGTGGCATCCTTTGGCCCCAACCTTTGATGATTCAGGAGAGGAAGAGAATGAAGATGGCTATGGGAATAATTTGTGACCAAGTGTGGCATATATGCGCAACTTAGAAGTCGTTTTAGATTATGTGTCGCTCAAAGCCACCCAAGCGAGTCCCAAATTAGTCCCCATGAGGCAGCTATCCAGGTGGAGACACTTGGATGTTCCAGTTTTGATGTTTATATTTTTCTTGGTTTTGGTGAGATTGTCGGTATAACACACAATGCTGGCTTTTATATCCTAGTATTGTCACCCTATGTTCATATCTACTAAGCTAACCATTAACTCTATCTCCTGTGCTCCATGTCCGTACTGGTAGGCCGGGTATTTTGTGGGCCTGCAATCAAGTCTTCAAAAAAAAGTTAATTGTATGTCGAGGTCTCTATGACAATGGTCATATCACCTGGAAAAAAGAATTGGTGTTTTAGGTATTATGCGTTTCATGGAAGAGGGTCCAAATGATAGGAAAGGGATTTGTGTATTTACCCCTTCAAAATTTATGGTGTTAAATGTTTATATCATGCAACTCTTCCAACATCTAATGCCCTCTCTACACTCCATCCACTAATCATCTCTACCTTTCTCGCTATGCTCTTGGCCACTATCACCCATTTTCTTCCAATCGCCGCATATTATTTTCATCTTGACTAATGTGATGTATCATGTAAGACATCCAGTGTTTGAAGCTACATCTATTCTTCGCATTTGCCAAACACCGTTAGTGCAAGTGCGCTTCATCCGCCTATCCAAGCATAACAATCAAGACCTCATGTCCCTTCTCACTTCATTCTTCTCTTTCCCACTTGTATGGTCACTCCTTTCGTAATAAGAATCTCTATTATAGCAAATCACACACATAGGACAAATAATACTACCATGCTATATACTACAAAGAAATTCCACCGTTTACCAGATTATTCATGCTCCATACACGCTTATTAAAGATACGCCACGCTCAAGATATTCACATCATAACGTCACGCCCTAGATACCTCACAAGATGCAGCACACTGCAATACAATCAGCACCAGCTGCAGCACAAAATGCAATTGACTGAACATAACAAGCTCATAGATCAACAATCGTTCGCACGGCACAAGATGCAACACAAGTGTAAGGTGCAATTTACAAAGCTTGAGCAAATTCTCACATCCCGCCAATGCTTGTTAAACATGTGCCATGCCCAAGACACTTATATCATACCGTGCCATGTACTCCGATTCCACACATGTAGCCATGCATCAAGCATTTTCAAGCCGAGGTCCACACCTGTAGCCATGCACCAAGCATTTTCAACCCCTCGCCGGTAACACCAAATGCCACTTTCGATCTTCTTTTCTTTTCACCTTCAATTAGATAGACGGAGGATACATACATACGAGTAGGAGGGATGACACTAAGGATTTTATGTAGGTAATTATCTCTTATTATTAAGCTACATCGTATTTAATACAATCGTGTCAAGATTCCTAAAATTCAGCTCTCCTTTTATCAGCCATCCACCAAGCGGAATCGGTATCAATCCTGTAAAAGTAACAGATCACTACTGAAATCTTTGGTTCAACTCTATACAAAAGTCTACCAATGTACCCAGGGGAAAAAAGCTGCCCAAAGCACAATGGTCCAGAACTCGTACAGCATTGATATACAAGGGATCAGAATGTGTATTCTACAACAGCCATTCAGCAAGCACCTTTCAAAGGGAATGAACAAAATTTAGAGCTCGGGATCCGAAGTAGAGAATCTGTTCTGGAAGAACTGAAGGCAGATGAGTGCAGGTCTCACCTTTTCAGAGGTGAATGGGCAGCCATCCCTCGGATCCCTGATCTCAACGACCACTGTCAGGCCCACTTCCAATAGAGTCAAATCTTGGCCTCTTCTGAGTCATTAGTTCTTCAAAGGTGTTAATCAATTGTTCAGCTAACTGTTCCGGTTGGTCAGACATTGTATCTATAAAAACGTTGACCACCTCCTTCTCTCTGTCTGAGGCCCTCCTACTTAACCAGGTTAGAAATGCCTTCCGAAATGCAGATGGCAGATGGCTCTTTCTTTCCAAGCCGAGTATGACTTTTCACACACAGCTCAAATGCACTGCAGACCCTGAGTCCCCTACTTTCCATTTTGCATACAACTCACGTTAGTTGACGTCCTTCCATTTCCATGGTACTTGGTTTGGAACTGACGTCTTGATAAGTCTTGCATCCCTCGGCTTTCATGTTGGTAGACTTGGGACTGACATGTTGAAGCCTGGAGTCCCCATCATACTTGGCGTAGGATTGAGATGTTGCGGATTGTGTACCTCAGTATGCATGTTTATTGGCTTGGAACTGCCATTTTGAAGTTTGTATCCCTCGGTTTGTGTATAGACAAATACCTTAAGTCCATCGGCTTTGTCTAGAATCCTGCTGATGCAAACATCTACATCTATACAAAAGGAGGCTATCTAGTTATATTAGCCTTGTACGTGGATGATGCCATCCTCGCATCAAAACAATGAGATCAGATTGGGTTAAAGGGATGTTGTACTACATGATGACATGAAGGATATCGGACAACTTACCTTTGTCCCTTGAGTGCGACTTCTAAGAGACAGAGAGCTAACCACACCCTAATCCTTCACGACAAATACATCAACGAGACCCGTTGTTTCAACTCGCAGAAGCTAAACACATTAGTACTCCTAGTCGTAGGAGTGAAACTCACGCCCGCGAGTCCACGGGATGACGCAGATCGAACTCATGAGCTGTGTTCCCTATCGCCATGCATGCTGTTTGAACTATATCACCGTCGGACAAGGCTGACATCCAACATGCCGTTAGTCAGTGTTCCACTGGAAAATCCAGTAAGGAGCCTTGGATCGTGATGAAAGAATATTGCGTTACTTGAAAGGAACTTCCACACATGGACTATGCTACAGAGGCATGGATAAGGATGTTACCTTGTTCGGCTATGCGGATGCTGATTGGGCCACTGATCCAGACCAACGCAGAAGTATCTCTTGCTGGCTTGAATTTCACACAGTGGCTTCCAACCACCTTGTACTGTGACAACATGTCCACAATCGTACTTGTGGGGAATCCACACTTTCACGCTCGCACGAAGCATATCGAGATCCACCATCATTTTGTTCGACACTCTGTTGAACGGAAGGTGGTCATCATTGAACATGTGCCCACAGAGCTCAACACTGCTGACTTGCTCACGAAGAGCTTGTCCACACAGAAGCACAACTTTCATAAGGAAGCCCTAGGCTTAGTGGATTCTGACTTATCCGCCTACCCAATCAACACAACACGAGGCTAGCCTCGCTCAAAGACATCGGATTAGTTCCAGCCATCGAATTTGCCACCTTATCAAATTAAAATTAGGTTGGCGAATAGACTCACATCTCAGGAACCCTTCGGACGATGAAGCTCACCAACATCGAATCAGTCCCCTACTCACCTGTAATCGAATCTTTGGTGTGGCGCGATTTCGTGACCCGGCCACCGCCTGACAATCCCGTGTCGTGTAGTAAGGAGGTCCGTTCCAAGAGAATGATAGGCTCAGATTGGCGGCGTTAGCGTTTTCTCACCTCACGTAGTACCCATCTTAGAACTCTACACACAATATCCGGGCGCTTACGACTAACTACCCGTAGCATTCATTCTGACAAAGGGCCAAGGCCGAACGCGTTTAAGAGACCTGTTCGCTGGCCCTCGTGTCATTCGTTTGTCCTCGTCCCTCTAGTCCGTTCCTCTCATCATTCACACTTCACTCATTATCCTTGGGGAGAATCACGGGTGGCTGCGTGGTCCGGACCTCCTCCGCCGCTCCGCCAGGCCTCTCCGTCCGGGCTCTACACGCCCTCCGGAGTTCCTCTGGCTCACACGTTCCGGTCCGTCCGACGCTGGGTCGCTGCTTGGGACGAGCAAGGGTCCCGGCCCTTCCTCGCACACACCACCACACGTTAGGGGTCCGTCAGACCTTGATCGATCTCTCCCGGGCAGCCGGCTCGCTTTCAGACTTCGGGACTCACGTTAGCAAGAAAGCACGGGGGCCCGTAAGAAAAGCGGCATCAACACCAAGAGAAGATGCTTTACTGAGCCTCGGCCCTCTTATACTATCAAGGTCGGCGTCTTTATTACACCCTAATACGGTGATGGCCGCCTGGGCAGTGCCTAATCGGGCCGCCTACCATCCATCGCCCCTCCCCTATCTCCGGTGGGCGGGGCCCCTGGGATGCCCCTTGTCTTGGCCATGACCCACTCCTTGCCACACAAGTGCTACTCTAATCGGATGATCCGGCGAGACCCCTTCCCTTCGAGACCACAGCCGGTTAGGCTCGCGGCGGCCCGGCGACGCATCATGTAACCACCACATCTTCCTCCGCACAGCGGTGGGTCCCCTCGTGAGGGCCCGACCACTGCTCCCCTTGCGTGAGTCGGAGGGTCCCCTCACCTCCCGAGTCAGGACCGGGGTCAGGTCTCACCTGTGGTCGAACTGGTTGGGATTTATTTCAGTCCGGTCTTCCAAGTCCGGTCTCATCTCGGGGTTCGGACCTCGAGGTCCGGACTTGTGGTCCGGTCCTCAAGTCCGGACCACCCTCTGTTAGGAGTCCGTCTCGTCACAACGCTCCCTTCCATGGCTCGGATCGGTTGGTTTCCTCCTTCCTCCTCGGACCACAGACCTCAATCAGCCACACAGGACCTCACCTGCCACCACAGACCCCCTTGAGCCACCCGGACCTCACCTTTGGGAATTAGACACAATTTGGTTGATGTTGGTTGGGAAGGAAAGAAAAAACAGGCTGGTCAGGCACCGAGTTTATGCGCGATCTCACCCGGTCCCGCGGAAATCTTCCTTCCGGCATCGAGAGCGCCTCCCGTTAGTCGCCCGAGAAGCCAATACCGACTCTCGACCATCCGTGGATCTCCCTCGGGCCCTTGTGAGAGAAGGGCAAGCACCAATCAATCTGTTATTAATCGGACGCCCAATCAATCCAAGCAGATCGGTTCGACCTGCGGGAGCTCACACCGAAATTGTTCTAACAAGAGGCGCAAAGGGTCTACTTGTACCCATCCGGCCATAACGCCATAACTCACTCTTCCCCATTGTCTAAAAAATGGTGACCTACAAGCCTGGCCACTACCAAATTCGGGTAACTTTCACAGACAGGCTTTCCTAGCACCTTATCCCTAATCCGAGTGAAAGCCCGACCTATGATGCCGCTCCCTCTAAAATCACCGTGGCCCGCCTATTGTTGTCGCCCAGCCGCGCCCATGGGTGTTCCCTCGCTCCTGCACTCACGCCTCGTCCAGAAGATTCTCCCTTACTACCCTCCACCTCACTTCCGCTATCGAGGTCCCTTCACTCCTTCCGGAGGTGCCCGATCATCGCCTTGGCGCATGTCGCTCGCTCCTCATCCTTTGAATGGACAACCACATGGTGATCGATTTCCTCCTCCACGCTTTCTGGCCTCGCCTTGCTCATCTCACCGAGCACAACTTATGCCGGAGGTATGCCTTCAACGTTCCGAAGGAGTTCCTTGAACGGAGCAGAATACAACTTCCGTTCAAAGAGTAGGGCAAGCTAAGTGGGCGGATGAGATGTCTGCGACCCGGTGGTTCTTACGCCTTCTTGTCCCAACCGCATACATACATTTAGAATGAGCACTAGCTCACCATGTGGTCGGGACATGAGCATCCTCATCCAGGGCGCCCCGCGGCCATGCCGCAATGCAGCCTCGCTAAAAAGTGTACCCTCCCTCATGAGAGTGGACAACCGTCTGGGCCATGGTTGCCTCCACAGGAATCCGGGGAGGCTGCGTCCCCTCTACAATGGCCTCACATGGTGTGGCTTCCCCACCTTGAGTCTTTTTCTTCATGACGGTGGCTGCTTTTAGCCACCGTGGTGGTCTGCTAACGCTGGTACGTTTCTCGACCACCGCGTGGTTGATGCTGCCCTTCTTGCTTGCCCATCTCTCTTGACCATGGCCCTAGCCTCATCTCTCCCATTTATACCTCTCCTAGCTTCTTGAACTTCTCCGGTGGCGTCCACTGCTCCCGGACTCAATTTCATCTGAGCTCAATGAGGCTGCGCCCCTTTACGTGGGTCACTGTGGCCTAGTGGACATAATCCTAGTTCCTCTGTCTTGCTTAGTGACTTTTCACACTCCGCCTCAAGGGTCCCATTGCTTTTTCTAGCTCCACCTCCAACTTTTCCTTGAGCAACTTCTCTGCACTTGCATACTAAGCTGTGAGAGCCATGACAGTCGAGAAGATCCAACGGGTTTGAGTCATTCGGAGTTCGACCCTGCAGTCGCCAAATTAGGCTGCTCCGGGCCATCCCCTTCCACTCGTGCCCGTACTGGTGTGTCACTTGCCTCCACCCCACCGGACAGCCAAAGGAGTATCCCTCAAAAGTGTCCTTCCGGTGAGAACCCCGTCACGAGTTAACTCTTCCTTCTGTGCGTGCAACGCCTCCTCATTCATAAAAACTCACCAAGTGACTGCCCTCCACACCGAGAGGATAACCCGCTTGCCTTCCTCCTTCTCCCTGCGTTCCGACCACCGTGATCCGGTGTGGTTATGCTGCCTCCTTTTGTCACCCTCATCGCCCGCACCGCCTTCCTCTTGCTCCTTGCAACGCCTCCTTCATCCGAATCTTCGTGCCGCAAATTCCCAACTCGGAGTCCTTTCCAATCTTCCTTGGACTCTTCTTCTACCTTGAGCTCCCCACCGGCTTCCAACTATGGAGGGCGTATACACGATCCAACTTCGGTGGCACTTGGAATACGCAATACATGAATCGAAGGCGAGATTAGAGAGGAGCGAGCGAGGAGAGCAAATAACAAATACCTGCTTAGAAAGGGGTTTCTCACAAAAGGGTTTTGGAAAAAATCCCAACCCTATTTGGAACCGGGTTGGTTTGGTTTTTGTTGGTTTCGAGGTGTTCATCCATCGGTTCGCATTCGCCCACCACTCGTCAGAGTCAACACCGGCTGCGTCTTATACTCCAGTTCATGGCGATTTAGTCGGTGTGATGAAGTTGACCTCATTGTTCCATAATTTCCATGTCCGTAGTTTCGTGTGGTGGTTTTGTATGTTTTTGTATACCAGTTTAGGCGCGCATAAGTCATTAAACAACGCTTATGTGCAAACTTGTGCATGCATGCAAAAAGAACGCGAAAATGATCCTAATGGGGAAGCATGTCCTTTGGCTTTTGAGGATGTGCGGAACTCCCGATGTGCTCTAAAATTGTTTTTAGAGCAAGGCCAAGCCTGCTCTAAAATTTTGACAATTTTTCATTGTATTTTTTGATATTTTGTTGTTTTAAAGGGTTCCTTCGATGTTTTCAACCTTTTTGTGCAGCTCCCTAATGTGGATATGTTCTTATCTTTACTTAACCCTCATCTTTTTCTAGTGGTTAAAACTTTGAACTAGTAGTGAACCTTTGCATCTTTTGAATCTTGAGACGCTTGGTGGGCCCGACTCTAAGTGTACCATGCCACTCTCATTCTCGCACTAGACGTGGATCAAGAGCATCGGCCAAAGAAGATATTATTGTCCCAATGTCTAAGGAACAAACCTCAGAAAATTCTCGAGCGAGAGTATAGTCATAGGATTGACTAGTATGAATAGTAGAGAAACAAGTTTGCGCACTGTAATTACAGCAAGCCCTAAAACTTTAAATGTTTATCGTCCCAACACCGCAATGATTGCCGATGTTGGACTGCTTAGATGTAAGTGCACGCGATGGCCAATTTTGTGTCCAGCTTGAAAAAGCCGAACGAATGGGACTTTAGGTTTTTGCCACATACTTGCAATCTACAATCTCAAATAACATGTATCAAAACAATTATTCAAAAGGTTGCGGTAACATGTCCGCAGAGAAATATCAAAAGCCCGATTATAGCGGATTTTTTCAAGTGCAAAAGGGTCCGCCAAGTCAGGTGGCTAAAAGGGTTTCGTGAGAAACCCTTTCAAACGTATCAAGCCCCCTTCACACGCCCTCTCAAAAATTATCCCGCCTAATCTATCCGGCCCTTCTTTACTATTTCATGTAGGAAGATTGGAAGTGGTCCGCTATGTGATCCACTTCTTGTCGGGAAGCACAAAATCAATTGGCCCACGAGTTGCACAGACGCGAGTCACCCATCCATTGTTAGCCGCATCTCCTGTGCTTCATGATTCTTGTCACTGCTTTTAAGGTCTACTTCCTCCTGGGGTCAATCGGACTCCGTCTTCGACCTCCCGCCCATACACTTGGGAAGAGTTCTAGGTCCCAATTTGCGGCCTCCTTATGTCACCCTCCTGCGACTTGGCCTTCCAATGTGCACACTCTCACCAATGCGGACCGACGTAACACCATTTCTTCTCCATGAAGCTCAATCTCAACTCTTGCACAAGGCCACCGCTCTAACCTTCCAATGGTCCATGTTGGGCCAGCTGCGTAGTGGGAATCTCCCACACCCCGAGGCGCCATCTCTTCTTCCCGCCTCCCGTCCGGTTCAAACTCCTTTAGGCTCTGGCCCCGATCCACAGGTCCGGAGGAAGTTCTCCTTGAGCTCGCGACCACCCCGCCTCCCGGGCCACAGCCCCGCCTGTGAGCCATCTGTGGCGCGACTACTGACCGGCCCGGCGCGCCACAATCCGGGTCGATGTAGTAAGGAGTCCGGTTCCAAGAGAATGATAAGCTCCGTTGCTTTGCCAATCGATTCTCACCTTACTGCGACCGCTCAACTTTAACACACGCAATCGCTGCTTTGGCGCCTAACTACTCATAACGCTCACCGAACAGCCCGTGTGGCCAAACGCTTTAAGGACCCGCTTGGCGTCAGATCGCTCACGCACGCCACTGCCTTTTTAGTCCTCCTCTCATCACTCTCACTACGCCATCAACCTTGGAAAAGAACGCAAGTGGCTACACAACCGACCTCCTCCGTTGCTCCGGGCCTCTCCGGCTCAGACGCCTCCCGAGTTCCTCCGGCTCACACGCCCGGCCCACCCGACACGGCCGCCGCCTGACGAACACGGTCCCGCCGCTCTTCCCGCACACCACCACACGCTAGGGTCCGCCACTGTGACCTTGATCGCCTCCCGAGCTGCCGTGCTCGCTGACTCGTGACTCACGTTAGCATGAAGACACACAAGGTCCGCAAGAAACGCATCAACACCAAGAGAAGATGATTTATTAGAGCCCTCTTATACTACGCCCAAGTCGGCGCCTTTATTACACCCTATTCGAGCCGGTGGCTACCAAGACGCCCTAATCGGCCGCCTACCATCCTATTCCTTCCTCCTATCTCCTTCGGCTTGGGCCTGGGAGGTCCTGGTTCCGTCTCGAGATTGGTGGTCCAATCTCCCCGACAGCTATGGGCGACCTAATCGGATGATCCGCGAGGCCCCTTCCTCTTCCCGAATCCAGTTATTACGGCATGGCCCCGACGACCGCACACAACGCCTCCGCCCCGAGTGGGTCCCTCCCGAGGGGCCACCGACGATCGCCTCAACAGAAGCCTGAGGGGACCTCCTGTTTCCCGAGTCCGACTGGTCCGGCCTCGACCCCGAGTCCGAACGGAGTCCGCCTTATTTCCCGAGTCCGGCCTCACGGTCCGGCCTCATCTGGGTTCTGACGTGGTCCTGGTCTTATTACCGGGGTCCGTCCCCAAGCTCCGGACTTTATCTCATGGGACCACCTACCGCTAGGCCTCATCTCACCCACCCCCTTGTCTTGGGTCGGGTTGATTTTCCTTCCTTCGTGGCCCCCACTCTATCCTCCCGTGCTATGGACTTACCCCGAGGTCCGCTGTATTGGCTGCTGGCCCCGCCTCCTCCCGAGGCTCTTCTCCCTCACGTCTGCCTCCAAACAGGCCACTAGGGTCCCTGCCTTCCCATGTCCTTCATCCCTTCGAGCCTTCCGGGTCCGTCTGCTTAGAAGCGGCGCCCGAGAGGCTTCCAATGCCTTAAGGAGCTCGCGGTAATAGGCAAAATCCGAGTCAATTTGCCGGATTGCCTCTTCCACATGTGCCCGAGCACCCGATACTTCTTCGCCATTGGTGCTCCGGAGCCGAGCGTGTCCGGCTTGCCGGACCATCTCCCCGCCAGTTTGACACTGGAGCCGGGCCAATCTCGAGGCCACAAGGGACGCCTGTCACCTCCTCGCAACCGCTACTGCTGCCCGCCCGCCCAGCCTCCTGGCTGCTCACGCCACCACCCGCCATAACGCCGCCCCTTCCTCCTTCCTTAATCAGCAGCCTCTTTTCTCGGCCCAGGCTCTCGCCTCCCCTGCTCATCCTGCCTTTAGCTCCGCCATCTCCTCTCCAGACGGCCGTGCAACTCGCCCGATTGCGCTTCGGCCTGTGTCCTTCTCCATTTCCGACGCCCCGCCTCCTTGTTCCATCGCCTACCTCCTCCGTCGCCAATGAGCCGGAGCCGCTTATCTATCTCGCTCGATCCGTGATCACGCCCGCATTGCCATTCCGCTCAATGGTAACTTGAGCCGCAGCCTGTGGTCTCCTTGCGTCTTCCATCTCCGCCTGTTGCTCCACTCACAAGAATCGAGTCCGAGATCCTCCATCTCCTTGTCGCGGCTTCCTTCTCGGCATGGCCTGCACCGCCTGGCCTCCCGCCTGCCTTCAGTTAGCTGCAGCCTATCCTCGCCTCCCCTCCACCGGTTGATCACGCCGATAGTGATCGCGGTTTGCCTTAGGGCCGCCTCCTCCGCTTTCACTGGCTTCGCCACCAGGCCGGTCCACCGCCTCACCAGTCTTCTCGCTCGGCCTCCTCCGCCTCCTTCGCCTCTCCGCCCAGAGGTCTCACCCCTGGGCCTCTCAGGCTCGCTTCACCGCCACCCATGAAGAATTTAGTCCGCCCGTCAATGGACCAGACTTTCTTCGGCCTCCCGGCGCTTCGGCGCGGCCGAGCTTCGCCTCCTCGCCTCCCGGCCGCCTCCAATTGCTCCTCGGAGGAGCACCATGCGCCTCAGGCTTCCACCTCCGGGTCTCTCCGTCTCCAGAGACCTCAGAGCATACCGCCCATGACGAAGCTGTGACCCGCCGTGTCTCTTCCACGGCCGCCATTGGTGAGGCCCCCAAAAGTCCGCTGGAGCGGGCATCTCACGGTCCGCCAAGGACCTCCATACAGGCCCCGAGCGAAGTCCTGGGCTCTCCGGACCTAATAGGTCCCTTAGGTCCCGAGTCCGAGGTCCGAGCCTCACCTCCTTGGCCCTCTTGGCCGCCAATTCCTTATTCGCCTCTTCGCCCGGGGCTCTGAGGGGTGAGGGGGTTCGGCCGACTTGCCTCCCGGCCGGGCGATGACCGGCTCCGTGGGGTTGCCGCTGACCTCCCGCCTCCTTGAGCGGCGCCTCTTTCGCCTCTTCTCACCGCCTCTTCACCTCTTGTTACCCGGGTGGGCAAGGCACAGCGCCCGTCCGAGGTGCTGGCTGGTGGCACTTCCGCCTCTTGTCTTGCCGAGTCTGCCGGGCTCATCGGCCGCTGTGGCCGGTCACGCCGAGCCGGGCTGCCTCCGTCAGACTGGCCGCCTCATGCAAGAGGAGGGAAGGGGATATCTTCCCACACTTCCCTAGGTGGTGAGGGGTCCGCTCTGCACGTATGGAGTCCCAGATCCTCCTGCCGCCCTCCTCCCGACCCGCTTGGCCCTAGGGGTCGGGCCTCACCTCGGCGCCTTGCCCGCCCGCTCGTAGGGCCGCCAACCCTTTCCGGAGCGCCCGCTTCTTCCCCATCCTTCGAGAGGTCGTGAATGTCCCCACATGGACTGCAGGGATAGTCCCGACGGAGGTGGCTTCGCACTCACCAGGGCCTCCGCTGAACTCGCGAAGATGATCCTTCCCCGCCGCCCTTCTTGCCGCCGCAGCGCATGCAGAACACCAATAAATTATCACCAAGGTGATCCACCTTGGTGAGCAAGTTCCAAGTGGACAATGATCCGCCACCGCCTCACCTCCGCCCAGGTCCGGCATCAACCGCCGCTGGTTGTCCGCCGCTCAAGCTTCAAAGACGCCGCCTGCCGCCTATCTTTCCCTCGCCTTGAGGGGCCTCGGGACCACGCCCCAATCCTCTCCGGCTTGTAAGCCGCCTGACCTCCAAGGTCCACTGATCCTCCCGAGGTTCTTGATCGACCTCCTTGTTGGCCGCCAACATCTTCCGGCGAACTCCCGGACTAGGGTGACATCAAATGTCCAGACACTGAACACGCCTAGGTGCCACTTCGACCAATCCTCCCGCCTCCCTCCACGCACGGCCCAAAAGTCCCGGAGTAGCGCGGGTGACAATGTTGCGCTACCAGTTCCATGGCGCCATACCTCCGTGACCTTCTTTTGGGTCCCATCGCTTTCCCTTACTCCGTCAGGCGCGATTGTCCGAGATCGGCCAGCACGATGCGCGATCGCCTTCTTCGGCTGCGTTCGGCTGCTCCAACCCCAAGGTGAGCGGCCAGCAGGGTGCTAAGTTGCCTAGCGTTCGGAGATAAGCGCACTTGACGAGGCGGTTATGAGCGCAAGGGCTGAGGAATGTCTCGAAGTCGCATGTATTATACCCTCGTCGGCGCGCCCACTACTAGAAAAATGGGGCGTGGTTGCAAATGGTTTTTAATATTACAATTTGGCCCTATTTTTGTAACATATAGGGGGCCATTGCGGGATCAATGCACATGTGGTTAACCATTGGAGTCCAGGGGAGCTTCGAAAGTGTACACATAAAAGCATCAACCCTTTCAACACTTTCACATGGAACGAGATCATATGTTGAGTTTGGAGGGTCGGTTTATGTGGTTGGTATAATACCATCGTGTTCGCGTAAATGTTGTGGGGCAGGCTGGAAGCCCGCCGGCGAGGCCGCGGCCACAGAATTGGTGATCAAGTATACCCGGCCACCAATTTGCATGCTGGCTCTTGCCATTCGTCATGAGCACTTTTCATTTATCGACCCCTTGGCGTCCAATCTCTAGCAGCGTGGCAGGGCGTAAACGGCGGTCACATCCATGAGTACAGGTGATCATGGATGCACATACGGCACTTTCCCGTTTAAGCGGCGCCCTCCTCCCATGGTAAGCCTGACCCGATTGGTGGCATGATTGCAAACATGTGCTTGGGGTGCATATGTGTGTACGATTGGATACCTTCCATGGGACACACTCTGCACCAATGGCAAATCGTTAGCGGGCCTGTCTTTTGTATTTTGGGTTCTGACCCAACCCATAAATTGTATATTGCCAAAATAATTGTATTACTATTACACGGTTTGGTTTGGTGATACCCCCCCTCACGGGTGTATCACGGTGCTCCAATCTGATGTATCGTCACAATTAAATTCTGGTACTGCAATCCGCTAGCTTTTCTTCAATACTCACGAGTCGTGGCGTCCGTGATCATTCGTCGTGTTTTCACTTTCCATTAGCTCAAGATTGGTTTTGCTTCTTTTAGTCTTGCAGCGGTAGTAGCTTTTTCCGTTACACCTTGCACCTTGCAATGCGGTAGGCGCACTAGAGGCACATGCAATCGATTCCGATTAGTGCTGCGGGCCGGTGAACTTGGATGGCCCTCGAAGGGCGGCCAGCGAGAAGATGGATTCTCTTTTGCAGCCCCATCCCCTTCGACATCGTCATCACCGCCAACACCGCTGGAGTTGTACCATATTCGCCGTTGTCCGGGATGGATATCCAAAGCTCATCCGAATCGAGTCTATTCCATGCCTCGCTGCCACTCATCCTCCTTGCCCTTGCATCCGTGATAACATTTGCCATATCTTGGCCTCGCATCCCAATACTGCATTCGCTAATGTGTAATCGCCATACTCACACTCCTCCGAAGGGCCGTGTTTCTGCTTGAACCTCTCCATCCAAATTGCTTGCCTCCTTTCCCAGGTTGGGCCCCATCCCCGACTTCCCCTCACTTTGGCGCGATAGATGCTTTGACGGGAGGAAATTGCCATGTTGGCGCAATTCAACTCTAGCCCAACTAGCTTGCCATGATTTGTCGCCCGTCCTGGGGCTTCAAGTCGTTGTCTAGCACGCCCTTTGTTCTCCTCTCTTCCACCACAGCGGCCTTCGCAGCGTCCATGGCCCGCAATGTTCGACGCCTGGTTACGGAGGAGAATTTTTCCCTGATTATTCTCTTCACAAGGTGTCCGAAGGCGCCTCCACTTCAAGACACAGCCGCCCACTGTTCAAACGTCCTTCCACTTTTCCAACCCCGGCATCTCCACCGTTGTTAAATGCCTCACCATTTTCACCATTTCCGCATGGCGTGGCCCCGAGGCCCCGACGCCGGATCTCCCCGCCTTCATCTTCTCCAACTTCATCCGGTTCGCCCATGATGTTATGCACCCATTCTTTTCCTCTCTTGTGAATAATGGCTTGCAACAAAGCCCTATTGTCCACCTTCTCCACAACAATCGGTGGGCGAAGCAATCTCCCACACGTAATCGCGGGCGGGCCGCCCACCACCACCCTCAACAAAATTGTCACCCACCGTGCCGAGGGTGGCGCCGCGCTTGATCACCGCTGAAGTCCTTCTTCTCGCTGGCGAGGTGTGGCGGCTCTTCCCACCTCTTCCCGAGGCTCGGCTGTGTGGCCGCCGCTTGTTCCACCCGATAGGGCCGCATAAATGTATGTGTTGCCCTCGGATTCGTTATGGCGGCCGGGAGGTGGGTATGGGGATGAACCTCGCTGCCCATCCCACCTACTTTCAGCGCCTCCGCGCTGATAGTCCATGACTGCTCCGCCTAACCCAGCTACACAAGTGCAGTGCATGCACCTTGTCGAATGAGGCACATGCGGGTGCTATGTTCCTCATACCAACTCTCCCAACGCTTGACCTCACATGATGCTCCGTTCGCCGCGGAACATCATCCGTGGTTCCGCCGAATCCCAAATCTTCCAACCGGGGCGTTGGTAGCGAACGCGCCCATAGCCGCAACACCGCGTAAGCATATCGAAGCCACGACGCCAAGAGGGCCAACAAAAGCCGTGTCACGCTTGCGAGCCTTCCCAACACTCGCCAGTGACATGCAATATGATGGTGTCAAGCGCCCTTCCGCTTGATGATGTAGTTCCCACGGCCGCCACCGCCGGTCCATGTTCAAATCACCGCTCGCATGGAGTCCTCGCTTCTCAGATCGCTTGTAGGCGATGGCCAAGGACAACACACCGGGATGCGCAAGGCGACGAATAGGCCAATTACCTTCTTCACAGACGCCAGCCACCGCCCGAGTCCCGCCTCCACGCGCCACTTGACACCCCTCACCGTAAGCATGGATACATGTGCCATGCTGGCTCATCACGCTCAATCCCCACCGCAGTTGAATGCGATTTCCACCACACCGCGTTGATGTTGAAGGGATCCTCCGTAGAGTCCCGCATGCAACTTCAACTTGAAGATGCCATGTTTGTTAAGGTGTGGTGGGGGGAGGCATGAGGGGCGAGATTCATCATGGAGCCCCATTATTTCTGCGGATGATGTTCACTCCAACACGCATGCCACCCGTTGTACTAATTCAAACACATTCTCATGCTATTCGTAGACGGAACACTTTACTACAACATCGACATATGTATTTTGGGCATACGCCAATTAACGTTGCATTAAAGAAAACGCGCCTTCACCGCCAATATCGAGGTGCAAAAAGCATCAGGGACCCGTAATCATCCACCACATGTAATCTATGCCATCGGAGGAATGGCGCCTCTTCCGCTCACCGCCTAAGGTGGATTTCGCAAACTCGACTAATCGGACGTGTGGCCAATCCCGCTATGTCGCACGAATGGCAGCGGTTGTACACAATTGGAGAAACCATGTCACCTTCCACGGGAATTTGACAAGCTATTTTAGCTTTGCCATACGGTGGCTGTGTAGGCGTGCCGCTGAACCTCGACGCCCATCGGTAAAACCTCACTAACTACAGCCACTACCCCCTAATGAGTATGGGCCGTGCGACATCCGCGGATATGTGTGTGCGAATGGCTTGTGCAATACGCCTATACATACGATTTGAAGGGTGCCATTGACGGAAGCCCCGCTACTAATGGAACCATGGCGACGATCGTAGTTACATCCATGTTATACAAGCGCAACATAAGCGCAACACCCCAAACCCGATCTCAGCAAGGCCATTTGTATAACCCGGTGAGCACGTGAATAAATATGTAACACACATTGTAACAAAGAACATGCAAGTTCTAGTAGTGGCTGTGAGTAACACTGGCGGAGGGTGCCTTCCCCGTCCGTAGTCGCGAGGTCCGCATGGCTTACTCTACGCCTTACCCCGCCTTACACCACCGCATCGCCCGGCGACATGCCGCGCCCGGGGCGAGAATACCGCTATAAGCCTCTGCAAGGCCACGGCCCCTGCTCTGACTGCTGCCCGACCTCCATTCGGGCTCCACGTGGCGCCCGCTCGATCGACTTCACGACTCAACTTCTAAATTACTTTCCAGCGTACTTATCCTGCTTTTGACCGGGAGGTCCGGACTTATCCGATACCCGTGCGCAATTCCGTAGCTCGTCGTAGTGGTACCGGGTCCACCCACTCAGAGTCCGGAGTATACTACGGAGACATCGAGCAACCGTCTGGTGTTTATTCCTCCTTTTCCGCTTTATTTTACCCTTCGGACCTACGAAAAAAAAAAACAAACCAACTTATTTCCTAACCCCCAAGGAAGTCCGTAGTCCACACCCACACGTGATTCGCCTCGACACGCGTCGGGTTCTCCCCACTGCCGCCCGCGCATCGCGCAAGACTCCACCGATGCTCCTTCCACGGATGCAAACACTTGCGCCATAAAAAAAAAGAAAACCTCGTGCGTCCAAGACACGCCTTCACTCAACTCCAAGTTCCGCCTTGAAATTTCGCAAACTTCCAGCACCAAAAGTGTCTTCTTCCGGCCCGAATTTGCTCACCACTGCTGCCCGCCGCCACTAGGGTTGTTAACTCCCCGGCCTCGTATCCAGACGTTCCATGCTCGGCCACCGCTAGGAACTAGCCACCTCCTACTCCCTACACCATTGTTCTTTGAACGAAGGATCCCCCACCATATATAGACAATTTTTATTCAAAGGATGCCAAGCATCCTCAAGCTCTTTGCTGGTCAAGAGCCCTCCGCCTCCCACAAGTGCACCAATAGGGTTAGTGTACATGGTCTCCCACAGGGAGAATTGCGCACTTGATGAAAAGTTTGAGCGAGAATTGTGTATGACACGTATCATCCAAATACATATGGCTCAACAATGCAAGTCAACCAAATCCAAGAAGAATACTTAAAGACATTACGTGTGATTGATAAGAGAGATTGGGCTTATCATTTAGATGATGCAGAATTTTGTTACAATAATGCTACACATGCTCTCTAAGTTGTAGCCTTATTGAGATGGGAGGATTATGTGGTATCCATGCTAAATGCTAAAGTTTTCAACACTACAACTAGAAATCCACTAAATTCATTGAGGAGTTGAAGGCTAGGTATGAGATTGCCAAAGGAATTTTAGTCAAGGCTCACACGTAAGCAATATCTTGATAGGTATAAGAGAGAAATTATCTTCAATGTTGGGGATAAGGTATGGGTGAATTTGAAACATTTCATATTACCACAAGGATAATCTCTTAAGCTAAGACCGAGATGTGGAGGTCCTTTTGTAGTCTTGAGGTGCCTTGGGAAGTGGCTTACAAGCTACAACCACTTGAATGGATTTTTTACACGATGCATTTCATGTATCACTATTGAAACCATTCGTGTCAAGCCAATTGACAAAAATTTGGTTGTTGAGGTTCATTCGTATGTGAAGGCACAAGTATCAAAATATTATCATTTTTATTTCAAGTTTAGCTTTGATCTATAAAATACTCAACATTTGGTTTCCTCTCTCAAGGACTTTAAGGAGCATTTCCATCGAGTGGGTCCATTTCATCAATAGGAAATGAGGCTTTAAACACCACAAGGAGAAAAAAAACACAAAAATTTACGATAGATTTTATGACGTATTTAATAAATTATAGAATGAGTTATCATATTACAATTTCGCTTAAGACGTCGATTTAGAACACTCATTAAGATGTCAATTACAATGCAAATTGTGATTTAGAACAGCTCATTAGTTTGAGACATCTCAATCATTTACACCACCATTATAACGTCGACTACAGCGATTATTTCAAGAGTTTGAGACATCTCAATCATTCCAACATTCATCATACTCTCATAAAAGGATCAAGTTGTTTTCTTATAAGAACCATATGAAATTTTGATATACGGCTCAATTTTGAGCTTGGCTTATAGGTTGGATCCCTTTCAAAATCTTCATCATTTGAATCGGAATCGACTCGCTTTGTAAATCATTATTGATTATTGGTTTATTCAACATCTTTTCTTTTGGTATTGTGTATCTTTCTCTTCGACTTTTCTCGTCCTTATGCGAGGAGTATGTTTCGATCTTATGAGAAAAAATAATCTCTTAGTTCTTGATAGGAATATTCTCAAAGGAAACTCCATATTCATGACTTGATGTACATGAAAATTTGATACTGTCTAGACCTTCAAAAAAGGATGTTGTAGAGCATGTTTTATGCGGTTATTCTATCTTCAAAGTTGAAAGGCAAGTAGTTGTTTAAGTAGTGACAAGGCGGTAGGATCGACTTTTGGAAACCGAACTTCAAAAGAATCTTTAGACGCATTATTTTTGACTCTTCTTCAGCTTCAAAAAACTTTGAATTAGCTTGATTTGGTCTTATTTCCTTGAGATAAATTTCCTTGAAATAAAATTCCTCGTTGTAATATTTCGCAAAGATACATCCTATGCTCCACATATCAATTGTCGTGTAACATTTCATACCATCCATACAAATCTACGAGCACGGTAGCATTCAGTTATATCATAACATGAAGTTTGTTGATGGATGAAATTACTTGTTGGAATCAACCGCCAACCCAAAATCGCATATTTTAAGTAAACCTTGAGATCTTAGCACTATGTTTGATGGCTTCAAAATCTCTATGGACAACATTTGCTGCATGCAAATAAGCCACAGCTTGAAGTATTTGATGTAATAAAGATCGTTTTTCAATAGAAAAACTCTTCAACATCTCGCAACTCTTGAAATAAATCATGATCCATTAGTTACATTATTATATAAACTTCATCTACCTTTTTGTTGGTGGAAAATTATTTCTTCTAATTTAATAATATTTGGATGGTGTAATACTTGAGCAATGTTATCTCCTCATGAATAAAATCATTGTCTTTGACTGATATTGAAATTTAATTTTTTATAGCCACATTTTTACGGTTGTTAAATCTTTTGCAGCACAAACTTCTCCATAAACTCCTTGACCTTTAATTTCAGTTAAAAGGTACCGCGATTGCTGTAATATTTCCAAAAGATAAGTTAAAGTTTTGGTAAATCCTTTTCGACGACACATTTTGGTGTTGAGTTCCTTTTCCTGTATGTATGATGTGCTGATTTATCGTATGAAAGTTCTCGTGTGTAGATAGATAGGAGCCTTTATGTAGTAAAGGATAGATAGGAGGACTTATGGATTTATTATACTGTGAGTCGTGCAAAATTACTTGTAGTGATAAGTATAATAATAAGTCCAATGTAGAAAACTCGTGCATGCAAGTTAATGATACTACCACAGGAGGTATAAATAGTCTAGACATATAGCAAAAGGCGGAAGACTTACATTAATATAATGAAACGAGGTTATTTATATCATACAACAAACTTAGTAAGTACGGATTATTTCACTATAAATGATATGATTAGTATCTACTTACCATGTCTACTTATATAGGTAGATATATAGAATAAAATCTACCCAATGACAACTATGAAGATTGGAATCATGTAATATCTATATTAAGTGCAAATCAAAAAGTAAAAGAGGTCATCATACTTTAAAGAAAATAGGTATAGATAATTTTCTAGAACTTATATATGTCTATTTTCTTAATTATACATATAGTTCTATATAAGACCTACATAAATAGATATATACCTATTTATGACATTTCACCGTGAAGAAAACATTAAAGAGCCTCGTTTAAAATAGACCATTGCCTGACAAGCTCCCATTCTCAACAAATCTATCCTCAAATTGCATTTGGAACAATTGTGCAAACTATGCATCTCCATGCCTTCCTTGCCAATCTCAAATAGTCGGATCAAATGTCACAGGTGCAAACAAAACCACAATGGCATGAAGGGATCAACTCTTCAGACTCACTTGAACCCAAGTGTCACTCACAAGGTGGTCACTCATTGCAAAATAATCTTGAAGCAAGCTCTCAAAACTCATGAATACTACTTTTCGCTTGGGTATGCCAAAAGATCAACGGGCTTGATGATATGTGATCGTCACTTTTACTCTTGCATCATAACAAGTATGCACGAATCGCCATCGATTTAGTATTAGATTAAAAGTTGTGACTTTTGATTCAAAACGCATAATCATGATCGGGTGTTAACTCATCCTCAATTTTCATCCATCTTGTCCTCAACATGCCTTTTCATTCATGATCTTGATACTTCTATCTACTTGATAGATGAAAGTGCAAGAACAAAGATGGACAAGACAAATCCATGAAAATTAATGAAGAATATGAATTGGGTTGCTAGTGGAGGCATAAGTTTGAATCGAAAGTCATAGTCAGGTGATCTAACACCAAATGAGATATTCTTGAATTTAGTAGAGTGCTTAGTCTAGGATTACGGACATACAATCCCAGTATTGCCATCGGATCACATTTGGTCAGAAGCATCAGCACGCCGTTATACGAAAATTGGTGGTATGCCCTCAGTAGGCCCTTGGGCTTATGATGAAACTTATCAAGAGTTTCTTGAAGGAAGGTGACCGGTTATACACTCTGCTCCATGAGGGAACTATCGAGCATTGGCCACCTTATTGGGTGGTCGGAACTACATTGCTATAGAGGTTGTCTTGAGCTATGCAAGATACATCCCGCAGTCAGCATCCACAACATCGATAAGGTTCTTCCGAAAGTCGATGAAGAGTTGTCATTCGAGCTCCATCGCGTGAGGCTTTCATGCCTAGTCCAAGGAGGTCCAGACAGTGAGAAGGATGCCTAAAGGCGCAAGCTATTGTTTCTTTGAGTGCCGGAGAATCAGACCACAATTGGTGAGTTGCTCAAGGAGGCCAGACTTTGGATGTGTGGCATCCTTTGGCCCCAACCTTTGATGATTCAGAGAGGAAGAGAATGAAGATGCGGCTATGGTGGAACGATAATTTTGACGACTCAAGAAGGTACATATGCAACTTAGAAGTCGCTTTAGATTATGTACGCCAAAGCCACCTAAGCGAGTCCCAAATTAGTCCCCATGAGGCAGCTATCCAGGTGAGACACTTGGATGTTCCAGCTTTTGATGTTTATATTTTCTGTTTTGTGAGATTGCTCAGATATAACACACAATGTCGGCTTTTTATATCCTAGTATTGTCACCCCATGTTCGGGACATATCACGGTTAACCATTAACTCTATCTCCGTGCTCCATGTCCCATACTGTAGGTCAGGCCTTGTGGGCCCGTGGCAATCAAGTCTTCTCAAAAAAGTTAATTGTATGTCAGAGGTCTCATGACAATGGTCATATCAAATCGAAAAAGAATTGGTGTTTTAGGTATTGCAGTTCATGGAAGAGGGTCCAAATGATAGGAAAGGGATTGTGTATTTGTATTTACTCTTCAAAATTTATGGTGTTAATGTTTATATCATGCAACTCTTCCAACATCTAATGCCCCTCTACACTCCATCCACTAATCATCTCTACTCTTCGCTATGCCTTGGCCACTATCACCCATTTTCTTCCAATCAGCCGATATTATTTTCATATCGACTAATGTGATGTATCACATGTAAGACATCCGGTTTGAAGTTGTATCTATTCTTCGTGATTTGCCAAACACCGTTAGTGCAGCAAGTGCGCCTTCTATCCGCCATCCAAGCATAACAATCAAGACCTCAACCGTCCTTCTCACCTTTCTTCTTTTCCCACTTCGTAGATGGTCACTCCTTTCGTGACTTTAGCCATAAAGAACTCTATAGCAAACACACACATAGGACAAATAATACTACCATGCTATATACTACAAAGAAATTCCCTAAGCTTTCACCATCATTCATGCTCCATACACGCTCGCTTATTAAAGATACGCCCATCAAGATATTCACATCATAACGCTACGCCTAGATATTTCCTCAAGATGCAAGACATCAATACAATCAACAAAGTGCAAGACAAAATGCAATTGATCAACATAACAAGCCCATAGATCAACACGCTCAAGAGACAAGATGCAACACAAGTGTAAGGCAATTTACAAAGCTTGAGCAAATTCTCACATCCCGCCAATGTCATAAATATGTGCCATGCCCAAGACACTTATATCATACCGTGCCATGCTACTCCGATTCCCACATGTAGCCATGCATCACATTTTCAAGCCGAGGTCCACACCAGAGCCATGCACCAAGCATTTTCAACCCCTCGGCCGGTAACCAAATGCGTTTCACTTTCAGTTTCTTTTCTTTTCACCTTCAATTAGATAGACGAGGATACATACTAGTAGGAGGGATGACACTAAGGATTTTATGTAGGTAATTATCTCTATTATTAAGCTACATCGTATTTAATAGCAATCGTGTCAAGATTCCTAAAATTCAGCCTCCTTTATCGACCATCCACCGAATCGGTGATCAATCTACAAAAGTAACAGATCACTACTGAAATCTTTGGTCTAACTCTATACAAAAGTCTACCAATGTGGGGAAAAAAGCCGCCCAAAGCACAATGGTCCGAACTCGATTGATTGATATACAAGGATCAATGTGTATTCTACAACAGCCCATTCAAAGAAGCACTTTTCAAAGGGAATGAACAAAATTTAGAGCTCGGGATCCTCGGGCAGAATACATTACTTCCGAAGAATCAAGGCGTATGAAGTGCAGTCTCACCTTTCAGTAGGGTGAATGGGCGTCATCCCTGATCCTCGATCTCTCAACGATCAACGTTTCAAGCCCACTTCCAATAGAGTCAAATCTTGGCCTCTTCCAGTCATTAGTTCTTCAAGGGGTGTTAATCAATCGTTCAAATAACCTGCTCCTAGCTGGTCGCTATCATTGTATCTACAAAAAACGCGTTGACCACCTCCTTCTCTCTCCACTCGAGGCCCTCCTACTGCAATCCTGGGTGTTAAGGGGTTGAAATGCCTCCAAAATACGTATATGGCGGATGGCTCTTTCTTTCCAAGTCGAGTATGACTTTCACACACGTAGGCTCAAATGCAACCGCGCACTTCCAGTCCCCTACTTTCCGCTTTCCATTTTGCATACAACTCTACGCATTGTTGAAGTTGACGATCCTCCATTTCCATGGTACTTGGTTTGGGAACCCGGCGACACTTGATAAGTCTTGCATCCCTTTCAGCTTTCATGTTGGTAGACTTGGAAGTGACATGTTGGAAGCCGCTGCTTCTTGAGTCCCCATCATATCAACTGTTGAGGATTGAGACATGTTGCAGATTGTGTCACCTCCCGGTATGCCATGTTATTGGCTTGGAACCGCCATTTCCAAGTTTTGTATCCCTGCCGGTTTGTGTATAGACAAATACCTTAACCTTAAGTCCATCTTTATCTAGAATCACTGATGCAACATCTACATCTATACAAAAGGAGGCTATCTATTATTATATTAGCTCTTGTACGTGATGATACCATCCTCGCATCAAATACTTGAGACCTACTGGATTGGGTTAAAGGATGTTGTATAACGCTATGGACATGAAGGATACTCGGACAACTTACCTTTGTCCTTGGAGTCGCAGCCTAAGAGACAGAAAGCTAACCACACCCTAATCCTTCACCGGACAAATACATCAACTTGACCTCCTCATGAGCTCAACCCTCGCAGAAGCTAAACTTTGTTAGTACCCTAGCCGCATGGTAGGAGTGAAACTCACTTCCGCTTTGCTGAGTCCACGGATGTGTGAGACGCAGACGAACTCATGAGCCGAGTTCCTATCGCCATGTCAAGAGGGTCAGAAATTTAGAACTATATCACAACTGACAAGGCCTCGACATCCAACATGCCGTTAGTGGGTTGTCTCAATTTCGAAAATCCAGTGCAAGGAGCCTTGGATCGTAGTGAAAAGAATATTGCGTTTTGAAAGGAACTTCCACATGGACTATGCTACGTAGGCATGGATAGGATGTTACCTTTGTTCGCCATGCACGGATGCTTGGGGTGGGCCGACAATCGGACCGCATCAACGCAGAAGTATCTCTTCTTTGGCTTGAATTCTCACGGTGGCTTCCAAACCACCTTTGCATCTTTGTGACAACATGTCCACAATCGCACTTGTGGGGAATCCACTTTCACGCCGCATCGGCCTGAAGAGCATCGAGATCCACCATCATTTTGTTCGACACTTTTTGAACTTGAGCGGAGGTGGTCATCATTGAACAATATGTGCCCACAGAGCTCAACATCGACGACTGCTCACCAAGAGCTTGTCCAATATTGCATACAGGCACAGCTTTCATAAGGAAGCCCTAGGCTTAGTGGATTACAGCCCATCTCGCCTACCCAATCAACACAACACTCGAGGCTAGCACTCGCCAAAGACATCCAGACTCAGTTTACCGGGCCATCGAATTGCCTCGCTTATCAAATTGCAAAATTCAGGTTAAAAGCGGCTGAATGAGAACTCACATCATGTGGAACTCTGGACGGATGAAGCTCGGTATCAACATCCGAATCATCCCTACTCACTACAGTGTAATTCAGACTGGTGTGGCGCGACTACCGGACGGCCACCAAGCGCATAACCTGTCGCTGTAGTAAGGAGGTCCGTCCGTTCCCAAGAGAATGATAGACTCAGGTTGTGGCGGCGCTTTCAAAGCGTTTCTCACCTCAATGATAGTACCCATCTTAGACTCTACACACATCTCGGCGTTACGATTAACTACCCGTAGCATTCATACCTGACGGGGCCGCGTGGCCAACGCTTTAAGGACCCGCTTCGGCCCTCTAATCTGTCATTCAAGCTCGCTACCTTTCGTCCCTCTAGTCCGTTCCTTCTCATCATTCACACTTCACTCAATATCCTTGGGGAGAATCACGGTGGTCATATGTCCGACTCCTCCTCCGCCGCTCTCCGCTGGGCCCCCTCCGTCCGGCTCTAGCACGCCCTCCCGGGGTTCCTTCACACGCGCTCACGCGTTCGGCCCGTCCAAGTATCGGAGTCAGCCGCTTGGGACGAGCAAGGGTCCGCCGCCTTCCCCGCACACACCACCACACGTTGGGGTCAGGGGTCCGGGACCTTGACTCGACCGCCTCTCCGGAGCTTGTCGGCTCGCCTGACTCAGACCACGTTATGAAAACAAAGCATCGCAGGGCCTCGCAAGAAAACGCGGCATCAACACCAAGAGAAAGATACTTTACTTAGAGTGACCAGCCTTTCTTATTTTATACGCAAATCAAGGTCGGCGTTTGTTGACATACTCCCTAATGCAGGCTCGATGGCATTCGATGGCTACCAAGGCAGCTCTACCCGCCTCACCATCTTACTACGCCTCCCTATCTCCTAAAGTCACGGGCGGCAGCACCAGGGATGCCTTGGTTCCGCCTCGCGCTGGCGAGTGACCCTACCTGGCTCTGACCTGCCAGCCTTCTTAATCGGATGATCCGCGAGGCGGAGACCCTTCCCTTCCCGAGGGACCCTCGGGGTGGAGCTCTGCGTGGCGGTCGGCCCCGTGACCCGCAGAACACCACATCTTCCTCCTGGCACGCGAGGTGGGTCCCTCCCAAAGAGGGGCCAGCCACCGACCCGACTGCTACATATAGCGTGAGCTCTGGGAGGGGGGTCCCCCTCACCTCCGAGTCCCACCGGACTCGGGTCTCGGCCTCACTCCCAGGTCCGAACCTGTGGTTTCGGGATGGTTTCGTTCAGTCCCAGGTCTTCCAAGTAAAGTCTCATCTCCCGGGGTTCGGACCTGGGGTGGGACTTATTACCCGGACTTATTACTCCGGTCCTCAGGCCCTCAAGTCCCTGACCTACCCATCGTTAGGGGTCCGCCCCTGCCAAATCAAGCCCTTCCATGGCTCTTGATCAGGTTGGTTTCCTCCTTCCTCCTCTCTCGCACTCACCTGGACCTCACCTTCTGTGCCACCCACAGACCTCACCTTGGGCCACCACAGACTTCCCTTCGCGCCACCACGGACCTCTACTGTGGAAATTAGGACACAATTTGGTTAGACGGTTGTTGAAGGAAAGAAAAAACAAATTGGTCAAGACCTGTGGATCGCACAACATGATCTCACCTCCGGCCCCTGGAAATCTTCCCTTCCCAGATGCGAGCCTCACCGCACGCCTCCTGCTTGAGCTTGGTCACTCACTCGACTCATCCAGTGGATCTCCCGGGCCTCAGGACGAGAAGGCGCTTCAATCAATCGACACCCTCGCCCAATCAATCTCACAGACTCTGACACGGGAGCTCTAAATTATCAAGAGATTAAAGGGGGTCTCTCTATGATCCGCCACTAACGCCATAACTCACTCTTCCCCATCATCAAAAAATGGCCGACCTACCACAAGCCCACCTACCAATCTGCACCATGATTCAGCTTCCTAGCACCTTATCCCTAATCCGGTGAAAGCCCCTCGACCCATGATGCCGCTTCCTCTAAAATCACGCGCCTGCTATGCCTAGCCCCAGCCTTCCATGGGTGTTCCCTCGCCTCGACGCCCGATCCGAAAGATTCTCCCTTACTACCCACCTCACTTCCGCTATCCGAGGTCCCTTCACTCCTTCCGTGAGGTGCCGCCCGCCCGCGTATGTCGCCCCCCTCATCACCGACAACCACATGCGCTCCCTCCTCATCAGCCTGCCTCCTTGCTCATCTCCTCGAGCACAACTTGGGAGGGTATGCCGCCCCTGCCGTTCGAAGGAGTTCCTTCGAACGGGAGCCACGGCTCCCGCTCAAAGGGCAGGTGGCGGTTAGGATGTGCGCCAGTTTCGCCCCTTCTTGTCCCAACAACCGCATACACATTTGAATGAGCACCCGCTCACCATGCGAAAGTCGGGCGACATGAGCATCCTCATCCACGCCAGACAATACGCCTCCTTAAAGAGGTGGTCCTTACCCTCTCCGCCTGTGGACAATTCGGATCACTGCCTCCACGGAATCCGGCCGCATCCCTCTTACAATCCTCCCGACAGTGGCTTCCCCACCTTGAGTCTTTCTTCCGCGACCAGTGGTCGCTTTTAGCCACCGTGGTCAGTTTCCCCCAACGGTGGCTGCTTCTGCACCGCGTGGTTGATGTCCCGCCTTCTTGCACTTGCCCATCTCTCTCTTGACCCTGGCCCTAGCCTCATCTCTCTCCCGCTTATACCTTTCCGCTAGCTTCTTGAACTTCTCCAGAGGCGCCAGCGTCTCCACCTGTTCCTGGACTCGCGAAATTTCATTCTGGAGCTCCTCAATCGTAGCATGCGCCCCTTTTACTTGGGTCACCAGGGCCTCCTGTTGGGTGGACATAACCCTCAGCTCCTCCTGTATCTTGCTTAGTGACTCCTCACACTCCCGCGGTCCTCCATTGCTTTTTCTAGCTTCCACCCTCCAACTTTTCCTTGAACTTCTCTTGCAGCCTTGCATACTAAGCGCGTGAGAGCCATGACCGGGTCGAGAAGATCCATCGGGTTTGAGTCATTCGCAAGTTCGACCGCAGGTCGCCAAATTAGGCTCGCCCATGGCCATCCCTTCCACATCGGGCCCCGTGCTCGGCCGTGTCACTGCCTCCACCCCGCCTGGACAGGCCAAAGGAGTATCCCCAAAGTGTCCTTCAACTCCTGAGAACCCGCGGAGTTAACTCTTCCTTCCCAGGCGTTGGCAACCGCCTCCTCATTCATAAAACTCCCCTATGGGGCCATAGTCCTCCACACCCAAGAGAGAGGATAACTCACTGCTTTCCTTTGCCTTCCTCCTTCTCCCGTGGTTCTGCCTGTTGCCGACCCGTGATCCGGGTGTGGTTGCGGAGCTCCGCCTTCTATGGTCGTCTTCCCTTTTGGTCGACCCGGCCGCCATCGCCTTCCTCTTCTTGTCCTCAACGCTCTCCTTCATCTCGAATCTTCGGTGCCGCAAATTCCCAACCTGAGTCCTTTTCCTAATCTTCCTGGACTCTTCTTCTTCTACCTCGAGCTCCCGACTGGCTTCCAACTATGGAGGCGACACAATCCTCCAACTCGCTTAGGCACTTGGAACACGCAAATACATGAATCAAGAAGGGCGAGATTAGAGAGGGACGAGGAGCGAGGAGCAAATAACTTGTCTCTGTTTAGAAAGGGGTTTCTCTCACAAAGGGTTTTGGAAAAATCCCAACCCTATTTCGCCGAAGTTGGTTTGGTTTTGTTGGTTTCGGGAGGTGTTCATCCATCGGTTGCCGGGCATTCGCCTCGCACCACTCGCGAGTCATTTACCTGGCGTCTTATACTCGTGTTCATGGCGATTTAGTCGGTGTGATGAAGGCCATGACCTCATTGTTCCATAATTTCGCCATGTCCGTAGTTTCGCATTTGTGTGGTTTTGTATGTTTTGTATACTAGGCGCATAAGCGGCCTAAACAACGCTTATGTGCAAACTTGTGCATGCATCTGCAAAAGAACGCGAAAATGATCCTAATGGGGAAGCATGTCCTTTTGGCGGTTTGAGATGTCTTGGAAACTCCGATGTGCTCTAATTGTCAAAAATTTTAGAGCAAGTGCTGCCTTGCTCTAAAAATCTCCAATTTTCATTGTATTTTTGATATTTTTATTGTTTTGTAAAGGGGTTCCTTTCGATGTTTTCAACCTTTTTGTGCAGCTCCCTAATGTGGATATGTTCTTATCTTTACTTAACCCTCATCTTTTTCTAGTGGTTAAAACTTTGAACCAGTAGAACCTTTGCATCTTGAATCTTGAGACGTTTGGTGTGGGCTCACTCTAAGTGCAGGACCATGCCACTCTCATTCGCACTAGGCGTGGATCAAGAGCATCATAAAGAAGATATTATTGTCCCAATGTCTAAGGAACAAAGTCCCGTAAAATTCTCGGAGTATAGTCATATAGGATTGACTAGTATGAATGAAAGCGCAAACAAGTTTGCGCACTGAGTCTGACAAGCCCTAAAAACTTTAAATGTTTTGTATCGTCCAACACGCAACCATCATGATTGCGGAGATGTGGATGTAAGTGCACGACAAGTTATGCGCACAATTTGTATGTCCAGTTTGAAAAAAAGCGAGCGAATGGGACTTTAGGTTTTGCCACATACTCTGCAATCTACAATCTCAAATAACATGTATCAAAACAATTATTCAAAAGGTTTTGTAACATGTCCGGCAGAAAATATCAAAAAGCCTCGATTATAGTGCGGATTTTTTCAAGTGCAAAAGGGGTCCGGCCAAGTCTCATAGTGCAAAAGGGGTTTTGGAGAAACCCTTTCTAACAGATCATAAATTCGCCTCTCTTCACACGCCCTCTCAAAAATTATCCCGCCCCCAATCTATCCGCGTCTTTTACTATTTCATGTAGGAAGATTAGAAGTGGTCCGCCATGTGATCCAAATTGCTCAGAAGCACAAAATCCAATTGGCCAGCCCCACGAGTTGCACAGACGCGAGTTTGGCGGGTCACCCATCCATTGTTAGCCCGCATCTCTCCAGGCTTCATGATTGCTGTCGCTGCAGCCTTTAAGGTCTTCCTCAAATAATCACTGACTCTGCCTCCGACCTCCCGCCCATACACCGCCCGGAAGAGTTCTAGGTCCCAATTTGCCTCCGCCTCATGTCACCCTCCCCGCGACTTGGCCTTCAATCAGCACACTCCCCGCACCAATGCGGACCGTAACACCATTTCTTCTCCATGAAGCTCAATCCCAACTCTTGCACAAGGCCACCAGCTCTAACCTTCCAATGGTCCATGTTGGGCCAATCACGTAGTGGGGAATCTCTCACATGCCCGAGGCGCCATCTCTTCTTCCCGCCTCCCGTCCGGCTCAAACTCCTCCTTAGGCTCTCTGCCCCCGATCCACACCCGAGGAAGTTCTCCTTCGAGCTCATACCACTCCGCCTCCGCTACCACACAGCCCCGCCTCGTGAGTTTACACCGCCCGCCATTGACACGTGCCGGGGTTCTCCCACCGCTGTCGCCTCGGCATCGCAAGACTCCACCGTGCTCCTTCCATGATGCAAACACTTGCGCCATAAAAAAGAAAACCGCCTCAGACACGCCTTCACTCAACTCACTGAAGTTCCGCCTTTGAAATTTCGTGAACTTCCAAAGACTCCAAAAGCGGTCTTCTTCCGCTTGTTCCGAATTTGCTCACCATTGCCCCGCCTGCCCGCCACTAGGGTTGTTAACTCTCGCCCAGATCCAGACGCTCCATGCTCGGCCACCGCTGTGGAACTAGCCACCTCTACTCCCTACACCATTGTTCGAACGAAGCGATCCCCCACCATATATAGACACTTTATTCAAAGGATGCCAAGCATCCTCAAGCTCTTGCTGGTCAAGAGCCCTCCGCCTCCCACAAGTGCACCAAATAGGGTTATGTACATGTGGTCTCCCACAGTTCATGGAGAATTCCGCAAGATTTGATGAAAAGTTTGAGCGTAGAATTGTGTATGAGCATACGTCATCCAAATACATATGGCTCAACAATGCAAGTCAACCAAATCCAAGAAGAATACTTAAAGACAATACGCAAGGCAAGATTGATAAGAGAGATTGGGCTTATCATTTAGATGATGCAGAATTTTGTTACAATAATGCTACACATGCTCTCTAAGTTGTAGCCTATTGAGATGGGAGGATTATGGTGGTATCCATGCTAAATGCTAAAGTTTTCAACACTACAACTAGAAATCCACGAAATTCATTGAGGAGTTGAAGGCTAGTATGAGATTGCCATGAATTTTAGTCAAGCTCACACGCCGGCAATATGCCGATAGTATAAGAGAGAAATTATCTTCAATGCGTTGGGGATAAGGTATGGGTGAATCGAAACATTTCATATTACCACAAGGATAATCTCTAAGCTAAGACCGAGATGTGGAGGTCCTTTGTAGTCTTGAGGTGCCTTGGGAAGTGGCTTACAAGTTACAACCACTTGAATGGATTTTACAACTTAACGATGTACTCTATGTATCACTATTGAAACCATTCGCCAATTGACAAAAATTTGGTTGTTGAGGTTCATTCGTATGCTAAGGCACAAGTATCAAATATTATCATTTTATTTCAAGTTTAGCTTTGATCTATAAATACTCAACATTTGGTTTCCTCTCTCAAGGACTTTAAGGAGCATTTCCATCGAGTGGGTCCATTTCATCAATAGGAAATGAGGCTTTAAACACCACAAGGAGAAAAAAAAACACAAAAATTTACGATAGATTTTATGACGTATTTAATAAATTATAGAATGAGTTATCATATTACAATTTCGCTTAAGACGCCTGATTTAGAACACTCATTAAGATGTCAATTACAATGCAAATTGTGATTTAGAACGCCATTAGTTTGAGACATCTCAATCATTTACACCACCATTATACGCCGACTAACGATTATTTCAAGAGTTTGAGACATCTCAATCATTCCAACATTCATCATACCTGTATAAAAGGCAAGTGATCAAGTTGTTTTCTTATGGAAGAACCATATGAAATTTTGATATACGGCTCAATTTTGAGCTGGCTTATAGGTTGATCCCTTTCAAAATCTTCATCATTTGAACTGAATCGACTCGCTTTGTAAATCATTATTGATTATTGGTTTATTCAACATCTTTTCTTTTTGGTATCATATCTCTTGGCCGACTTTTTCTCGCCTTGCGAGGAGTATGTTTCAAAGATCTTATGAGAAAATAATCTCTTAGTTCTTCGAGCAGAATATTCTCAAAAGGAAACTCCATATTCATGATACTGATGCACATGAAAATTTGATACTGCCAGACCTTCAAAAAGGATGTTGTAGAGCATGTTTTATGGTTATTCTATCTCTTCGTGTTGAAAGGCAAGAAGTTGTTATGAAAGACAAGGCGGTAGGATCACTTTTGAAACCGAACTTCAAAAGAATCTTTTAGACGATTATTTTGACTCTTCTTGCTTCAAAAACTTTGAATTAGCTTGATTTGGTCTTTTATTTCCTTGAGATAAATTTGAAATAAAATTCCTCGTTGTAATATTTCGCAAAGATACATCCTATGCTCCACATATCAATTGTTTTATGTAACATTTCATACCATCCATACAAATCTCCGGAGCACGGTGAGCATTCAGCCATATATCATAACATGAAGTTTGTTGATGGATGAAATTACTTGTTGGAATCAACCTGAGCCAACCCAAAATCGTGATATTTTAAGTAAACCTGAGATCTTAGAACACTATGTTTGATGGCTTCAAATTTATGGACAACATTTGCTGCATGCAAATACAAATAAGTATTTGATGTAATAAAGATCGTTGTTTTTCAATAGAAAACTCTTCAACATCTCGCAACTCTTGAAATAAATCATGATCCATTAGTTCTTTGTTGGTATTATATAAACTTCATCTACCTTTTTGTTGGTGGAAAATTATTTTCTTCTAATTTAATAATATTTGGATGGTGTAATACTCGAGCAATGTTATCTCCCGCACAAAAATCATAGTCTTGTGACTGATATTGAAATTTAATTTTTTATAGCCACATTTTTTATCACAGTTAAATCTTTTGCAACAAACTTCTCCATAAACTCTTGACCTTTAATTTTCTAAAAGGTACTGCCATTGCCTCGTAATATTTCCAAAAAGATACAAGCTCGGTAAATCCTTTTCTCGACGACACATTTTAAGGCCCCTGCTGAGTTCCTTTTCCCTGATGCTGATGTGCTGATTTATCGTATGAAAGTTCTCTGCAGGTAGATAGATATGAGCCTTTATGTAGTAAAGGATAGATAGGAGGACTTATGGATTTATTATACTGGAGTGCAAAATTACTTGTAGTGATAAGTATAATAATAAGTCCAATGAAAACTTCGTAAGTATGTGTTAATGATACTACCACAGAGGTATAAATAGTCTAGACATATAGCAAAAGGCGTAAGACTTACATTAATATAATGAAACGAGGTTATTTATATCATACAACAAACTTAGTAAGTACTGTGATTATTTCACTATAAATGATATGATAGTATCTACTTACCAAGTTCATTCATATAGGTAGAGATATATAGAATAAAATCTACCCAATGACAACTATGAAGATTGGAATCATGTAATATCTATATTAAGTGCAAATCAAAAGTAAAAGAGGTCATCATACTTAAAGAAAATAGGTATAGATAATTTTCTAGAACTTATATATGTCTATTTTCTTAATTATACATATAGTTCTATATAAGACCTACATAACAGATATATACCTATTTATGACATTTCAATCGTGAAGAAAACATTAAAGAGCCCTCGAAAATAGACCATTGCCTGACAAGCCCCCATTCTCAACAATCTATCCAAAATTGCATTTTGGAACACCAGCAAACCATGCATCTCCATGCTGCCTTCCTTGCCAATCTCTAAGTCGTGATCAAATGTCAAGGTGCAAACAAAACCACAATGGCATGAAGGGATCAACTCTTCAGACTCACTTGAACCCAAGTGTCACTCACAAGGCGGTCACCATTGGTGCAAAATAATCTTGAAGCAAGCTCTCAAAACTCATGAATACTACTTTTTCGGGTATGCCAAAAGATCAACTGGCTTGAGTGATATGTGATCGCCACTTTACTTCTTATCATACCAAGTATGCACGACACGTCCATCGATTTAGTATTAGATTAAAAGTTGTGACTTTTGATTCAAACGTACACCATGATCGGGTAAGCACTCATCCTCAATTTTCATCCATCTTGTCCTCAACATGCCTTTTCATTCATGATCTCATGAGACACTTTCTCATCTATCCTCTTGATAGATGAAAGTGTCAAGAACGTAAAGATGGACAAGACAAATCCATGAAAATTAATGAAGAATATGAATTGGTTGCCTAGTGGAGGCATAAGTTTGAATCGAAAGTCATAGTATGGTGATCTAACAAATGAGAGATATTCTTGAAGTACTTTAGTAGCTTTTTAGTCTAGGATTATGACACCATAATCCTAGTATTGCCATCGGATCACATTTGGTCAAGAAGCTACGCTTACTGCCATACGAAAAATTGGTGGTATGCTCCACAGGCCCTTGGGCTTGCGATGAAACTTATCAAGAGTTTCTTGAAGGAAGGTGGACCGCAAGTGTTATACACTTGCTCCATGAGTGGAACCACATATTGGCCACCTTATTGGGTGGCTCTGAACTACATTGCTATAGAGGTTGTCTTGAGCTATGCAAGATACATCTCGCTCGCATCCACAACATCGATAAGGTTCTTCCCGAAAGTCGATGAAGAGTTGTTGCATTCGAGCTCCACCGTGAGGAGGCGCTCTAGTCCGCGAGGTCTCGATTAGTGAGAAGGATCAAAGGCGCAAGCTTGTTGTTTCTTTGAGTGCCGTGGAGAATCTGGGACCACAATTGGTGAGTTGCTCAAGGAGGGCCATGTGGGCTGCACTCGGGAGCAGTCATAGGGTTTCTGCTAGGATTGAAGGACAAAGGCGGAAAAGGAGGAATAAATTGGGGTAGCCCCGACGAGGCTCGAGTATACTCCGACTCGGAGTGAACAACGGACCCTGCACTATGGCAAGCTCGACTACGCCGGAGTAACGGATAAGTCCGAACCCACCTGTGTCAAAAGGATAAGTACGCCAGGAAAGTAACCTAGGAGCGAGGCGTGAGGATGACGAGGCGGCGCCACGCGGACGGCCCCGAGTGGAGGTCGCATGCAGAGTCAGACTGTAACCTGCCAGAGGCCGAGGCAGTATTCACGCCCGCGGCGCGCGCGAAGGCCGCAGTAAGCTAAGCGAGGGTCGAGTAAGCCGCGCACTCGCGCTACGGACAACGAAGAGGCGCCTTCCCGCCCAGCATTTCCACAAGCGCCAAGGAGGGAGGTCATTTCACGCAGCCTGCATAATCCTCATAGCCCTTGCGCCCGCAATCCGCCCGCGCTTCGGGCGCCTGCCACAGAGCGCATCAAGGTTGGAGCAACGCGGCGGAGGAACATCGTGCCGGACCCGCCGCCAGCCTACAAAGAATAAGAGGAGGAGAAAGCAATGGCACCCAAAAGCCGGAAACCGGGAGCCATGGACCGTGGAGCGCAACATTGTGACCCGCGCTATCCGGACTTCGGCCCCGCCGGAGGAAGCAGGGAATTGGTGGGGGCATGGCGGACGTGTTCCAAATGGTCTCGACCTTTGACAACGCTACTCTAGTCCGGAGTTTGCCCGAAGATGTGGCGCGATCAACAAGGAGGTCCGATCCAAGAACCTCCGGAGGACCGAGGCGATGGACCTTGAGGTCCCGAGGATGGCCTACAACCGCCTCAAGGAGGAAGAAGGGGCGCAGCCCCTTAAGGCGGCAAGGGAAGATAGGGCCATACAGCGAGGCTCGAACGCGACAACCAACGGATGGTTGATATCCGATCCGGATCCGAGTAAGGGCGGTAGCCCGGATCATTGTCCATTGAACTCGCCACCAAGGTGGATCACCTTGGTGATAACTGCTGGTATTCTCGCATGCCCATGGGAAGAGAGACTGGGAAGGATTATCTTCGCCCGGTTCAGAGGCACGCAAGCTAAGGAGCGAGAAGCCTCGCCATCGGGGCCGACCCCACACCGATTCATGTATGGGGACATTTCGAGCCCTCAAGGAGGAGAGCTTGAGGCGCCCAAGGGGCCGGAGGCCCCGCTAAGTAGAGCGCAAGGGCGCCTGAGGTGGGGGTCGCCTTCAAGACCAAGCGACTGGAGGAGGACGATCGGGAGGATTCCTGACTCCATACGTGAGCGAACCCCTCACCACCTGTGAAGTTTGGGAGGAGATTCCCTTCCTCCTTTTGGTGCCCTCCGAGCAAGACAGTGAGGGAGCGATGCCGAGGGCGCTGGCCCGCACCGGCAATGAGCCCAACAACCACGACGCCGCCGAGCCCCGACGAACTCAACGGGAGCCAAGAGGCGGAAGACGGTGCCGCTTACCAACGCAGACCTCAAGGTGCTTACTTACCCCGCCCACGGAGTGGCAAGAGGTCAAGAGGCGAAGGAGGGCGAAGGGACGTGGCCCAAGGAGGTCACCGGGCAGCCCACCTCGAGCCGGCCTGCCCCGGCTGTGAAGGGGCAAAAGAGCTTGCTCCCGACCCCTCACCTCCTCCGAGCCCTGGAGAAAGAGGGCACAAAGGAGTTAGAGGCCAAGAGGGCCAAGAGGGTGAGACTGACCACCACTCTGTGACCCGAGGGTCCCGATTAGGTCCGAGAACCCACCCGACTTACTCCGGATCGGTATGGAGGTCCTCGGATCGAGAAATGCCGGCTCCACTACGGACTTTGTGGGGCCTCACTGGCCGTGGAAGAAACACAAGTCCTGCTACCGCCATGGACGGAATGCTTTGGGGTCTCGTGGCAGAGAAGACCTGTGAAGTGGAGGCCACCCGAGGAGGATGGTGGAACCCAAGAGCAAGTGAAGGCGGCCAGGGGCAAAGGAAAAGGCGGAGTCCCTCGGATCGAGGAAGGGCGGAGCGAGGCGCGCCAGATCGGGTTAAGGTTCTTCACAGTAAACAAGCAAGCCTGGGAGGCCCAAGCGGAGGACCTTGCAGCGAAGGGGAAGCGCAGCAGAGGCGGAAGAGGCCCGGCACAAGCAGAGAGCTGGACCCGGAGGCGGCCCGCCAGAGGCCAAGGGCGAGGCCTGTAAAGGCGCGGAGCCTGAGCCGGCAAGAGAGCGACCGGATCACTATGACGGATCGAACCGTGGAGAGAGTCACAGCAGTGACCGAGGCTAACTCAAGGCCGCACAAAGGGCTATGGAGTGCAGGCCAGAAGGAGGAGATGGAGAGACTCGGGAGATAGGAGATCTCCGAGTACACCGCAGGAAGTAGAGGAGAGGCGCAGCAGATGGAGGACAAGAAGGACACGGAGCTACAACCCAAGATGCGCTTGAGCAGCAGTGATTCTCAACGAGAATCCACGACCGAGCACGAAATAGAGTGCCGCCCCTCAAGACGGAGGAAAATCGCGACTATCCAAGGAGTTGGACGCTGCTGCTGTATGAGCCGGAGGAAGTCCGAGCCTGGACGGAGGTATCCGATCACTGGAGAGGGAGTCATGAGCTAAAGGCCGTAATGAACGAGGAGCGCGAGCACCGGAAGTAAAAGAAGCCCGGTCCAGAGAAAGGCGGAAGGGAACCGCCATGGCGGTAAGCGGCAATGGAGAGGAAACGACGGAGCCGGAGCAAAGTGAGCAACTGCAGCAGGAGGTGACCGAGGCCGTTGTACGTGATACCGGCCCCACCAACCGCGGAGAGGTGGCCCAACAAGCCGGCAAAGACGCCCACCTAACACTTATGGCGGAGGGAGTATCGGTGCCCCGCACACGTGGAAGAGGCAATTCAACAAGTCGATCCACTTTGCCTATTACCACCGAGCTCGGGCGAGAAGCCTCACCACCAGAAACGGACGACCGGAAGGCCTGGAGATGAAGGCCACGGGGACAAAGACAGGACCCTAGTGGCCCCTGCTTGAGATGACGGAGCGGAGAGGAGCAATGAGGAGCGAACGAGGGAGCGGATGCGATCGAGGTAAGCACCGACCCTCACCATGGAAGGAGGGCCAACGAAGGAGTCACCGGAGATCAGCTGGAGGACTGAGGAGAGCCACTGAGGAGTCCCGTGAGGGAGGAAACCCGGTGGGCGTGAGTCCGACTTTGTCCGGACTCAGAGGGAGGCCGACCAAGTCAAGTCCGGACAAGTCCGGACTCAAGTCCGACCGAATAAGTCCGACCGAGGTCCGGACCCCTGCAGACAAGGCCTGACCTAGCCACGGACTCAGAATAAGCCGACTGTTCGTGAGTCGAGACAGACCTCGAGGACCGGCGGCAAGAAGGAGGAGCCCCTTCGACTTACGCTTAGGGGAGAGATAGGTGGCCCCACCGCCAAGGACCTGTGAGGCCAGGGAGGATGACGCCGTGGTAACGGCACCGCCGTGAGCCCAACCCGATGTGATTCCGGAGAGAGGAGGGCCTCACGGATCATCCGATTGCGCACAACCGCTGACGGGATTGACCACCCATTCCGAGGGCTCAGACCTTCCCACTGGGCGAAGGAGATAGGGGGATGGTAGGCGGCCGATTAGGGTATACCGAAATGGCTCACCGTAATAGGGGTGTAATAAACCTTGGGCGCAGATAAGAGGGGCCGAGGCCTAGTAAAGCATCTTTCTGGTGTTGATGCCGCTCTGCACCTTTGAGTCTTCTTAACGTGAGTCCCGAGTCACCGAAAGGTGCACGACCGGGAGATTGATCAAGGTCCCGTGACGGACTTAACGCTGTGGTGTGTGTGGAAGGGTGAGGTGACTGCTCGCCCCGAGCCACCCGACCGAACGACTGAACGGAGCCGAGGAACGGAGGGCGTGTAGAGCCCGGACGGAGAGGCCCGCGAACGACGAGGAGGTCCAGAACCTGCCTTTTTCTAAGATCAAGAGTGTAGCGTGAGGGAGAGAGGAAAGGACTGATGCGTGAGGATGTATGTGAACGATACGGACGCGAACGGGTCTTAAACGCTTGGCCATACCGGCCTCACGGTGAACGCCAGAGTAGTTAGGAGTATGTGTGAGACCGAACGAGCGCTAAGGTAAGAATCACCAAACGCTAAACGGGCCTATCATTCCCTTTGGGAACGGACTTCTTCCTACAACGACACGGATTGTGCGCTACCGCCGGCCATCAAAAGTCCCGCCACATTTTGGCGCCCGGGAATGAAATCGTGGTGCAGTGCGCCCCTTAGGAAGAGAAGGTAAGTGAATGCGTGGCGGTCGAGCGACGGTCCAAGAGTGAACTGTCAGAGGATCGGACGTGGTCACCTCGTGTGCTCTCCGAGTGGAGAGAGAGACGCCAAACCCAACGAGAGAGCACCGCCGATCGAGGAGGGAGAACGTGGTCGAATTTCGACCAAGACAGCACGGGTACAAGGGACGCCAACGGAAGAAGGTAGGACACGCCTAACCCAATCGATGGCGCAGCCATGGCCCCTACCGACCAAACAAGCGCATCTATATTCGGAGGGAAGAAGGAGCGGATGCGAGACCTTTGTGGAGGACTTCATGTCCAAAGCCAACTTCAACGGAGAGGGAGTCGACAGCTCATCCAAATTTTCCAAGGGGTTCTCCGAGGAACCGCTCAATGGTATCGGAGAAAGTACCGACCACCGGAGAATGCCCCACCCGCCTCGCTTGAAGCTTTGAAAATGCCTTCTTAGAACGGTTTCGAGGATCACTGTGAGGGGTATGTATTATCAAAGTTGGAAAATCAAGCGAGGGAAGAAGGAGAAGCCGGGCTCAGACATCGAGCGGTTCTATGCCCGAGGGATCGCAGGATCCAACCCATACCACGATGCAAGCGACGGTGGTTCGCGCCGGTCTAGCCAAACCCATGGCCGCACGCCGCCGCCGAGAAGGACGTGGGCAAGGCGGTCGAGCGGCCGAAAACTACGAGGAATCGCTACATCGAGGATAAAGAAATCAAGGAGGCAAGAAGAAGAAGAAGAAACGGGTTCGACTGAGGAGGAAGAGTCTTCGAGGAGGAGGAAGACCAATCGAGGTGTCTGAGGAGGAGCAGTCCAAGAAGAGACGGAGGTCTCTAGCGAGGAAGAGTATCCCGCAAGAAGAAGAGCAAGAAGCCCCGCTAAAAAGAAGTGGTGGTAAGAAGGAGGTGGTGACACCAAGACCGGTCCGAGAAGCTCACGGACCCGACTCAAAGGAGGTAGCAGTGTCCGGAGGACCGGAAAAGTGATAAAGAGAGTAGAGGACCCGCGATAAACTGTGTTAAGGACCGAGAGCGCGGAAAACACCGACCACGGCGAACGATCCGTGTGCCAAGAACACGCCATTCGAAGTCCAACCGCCTCAAGGCCGGTGCATCAAGTGGACTACGAATACGAGGAGGAGGCCGAGGAGCAATGGGAAGAGGCCTATCGTGCATGTGAAGCCCTCCGGGCCGCGATATCCCAAAACCATGTATCCGCCAACC
This sequence comes from Anthoceros angustus, assembly GCA_010909165.1. NCBI lineage: Eukaryota > Viridiplantae > Streptophyta > Anthocerotopsida > Anthocerotales > Anthocerotaceae > Anthoceros > Anthoceros angustus. The sequence continues at coordinate 628,542 of VJWM01000063.1, read as the reverse complement.
GGAGGTCCATCACAACGGGCCCCACCGATGCAAAGACCGCATGGGAGCCCTTCGTATCCTCCGACGGCCGTGGTCCGTTGGAACTGGAATCCGCCATTACTCCAACGCTGTCCGCAACGAGGCAGGTGGTAATGGGGACTTCGAGCTACAGGGCGATCGCAGCAAGATGGCAAGACGCTATGTCCCAACCCCGCAAGGACGGACGATATGCCACACCAAGCGGAGAACCCCGACCACCAACGCCACCTCCTAAGACCGTACTGACAAGTCAAGATGCTCATGGAGTGGGAAGAGATTCTGAGGTACGCGAGATGGAAAAGAACAAGAAGGTACGGTGGGGTGGAAAGGAAGGGAGTCGTGGAAATCTTGAGGTGTCTACCGAGTCAAGGAAGGAGCGACGAGAAAGGCGCCAGAAGAACAAGATCGAGGAAGGCCACGACGCCGAGGAAGGCAATCAAACGGAAATACCAAAGCAGAGGATCCGACCGATGAAGGAGGGCTGGACGGCAGCTCACGGAGGGATTACCCAAGGAAGTTCTCCGACAGAGAAGAACGGCCTCCCGCGACACGACGTTAGCTTCCACGGACGTAGTCCGGAGGTGACCGAGATGTTGCAGGAGGAAATGCGCAAGCATCCGGAGAATACCGTAACAAGTGACCGGGAGAGGATGAGGACGCAGCAGGATCCTCGATTGGGGTAGAAGCCTTTTAATGTGACCGATGATGAATCAGCACCTTGTGTCCTTTCGATACCGAGGATAACCCAAATACCGACAAGAGGTCCGGCTGGCCGTTAGGAAACCCCCATGAGCACCAAAGCCGTGAAGGGTAGCATGGAAGTGAGGGTGGTGTCCCATACGACCTGTGGGCCAAAGTGGAGATTGGATGTATCATCAAGGATGTACTGCTGACACGGGTCCGAGTCAACCTCATCACAAGCCACGAAAATTGGGCTTCACATCCTTCAACCTCAACGAAGACTCGAGAATGGCGTATATGTCAAGAAGAGATCCGGGAGTTAACCGAGTCTTGGCCACCATAGCCGGCACCCTACAAACCGGATTTTGTTGTGATCAAACCGGGACCATTAGGGTATGAGGTGTTGGGCCATGGTCGTTGGCCTGCATAAAGCTACACTTTGGAAGGAAGGAGATTCACTTCAAGCCGTGGACTGGGACCCTAAGAAGGAGGGTTGCTATCACCGGAGCAAGGACACCTATTGTGGGGAAACCGTGAGCACTACCGGGTATACCTCTGAGGACTCCAATGGGCGAAACAAGATAGCTCCGAGGAGGCGACTTTCGCCAAGATCCGGGTCCGAGGAGGAGATGGACTACTGGATGCCTTTGGCGAAGTGGTTGATTGTTTTCAAACGCCACAACGGGCCGGAGGAAGGAAGTGAAGAGGAGGTCGGACCAAAGACAAGGGGAGAGAAACAAGAGTGACCAAGGAAAAGTGACATCAAGGAGTAACACGATTCACCTCCGACGAGCTCTTCAGAGAATGGGGATGCGAGAGGACGATCCCGAGAGGAGGACGAGGGTTTGACGCAATGAGGCAAAGACGAACGGAGACGGTGAACCCGGACGACGTGGAAGAAGTGGAGGTCCGCCAGCAAATTCAAGTTTAAGAAAGGCATGCCTCCTGACCAAGGAAGGACTAAAGCTGGGAGTTTTATGAGGTGTTCGCTCAAGGTCACGGACATGAAGGGCATTCAAGAAGTGGGAGAGCATAAGATCGATTTGCCGAGCGGTGCCATCAACTGGACAATACAAGCTCAACCCCAAGTATTCGATCAAGGTGAAGGAGGTCCTTGATAAGTACCGGAGGCAGACATCATTTTCCCCATCACAATAAAGTGGGTCGCTACCGATTGTGGTGGTTCCCAAGAAACCAGACAAATTCGGTATGCCAAGATTGGAGGAAGCTCAACGAACGAGAAGGACCACTTCCGATGCCATTCAGAGACGACATTTTGACAAGGTGGTGGACGGACTACTTACTCCTTCCGGATGGCTACTCCGGATATAACCAATTGCACCTAAGGGAGTCTGACCGACAAGACGACCTTCACTACGGAGTGTACGCTTGCCTACAAGAGAAGTGCCTTTGGGATGACCGAGCGCCTGTGGTCGCTCATGCAATGGTGACCAACGCCTTCCGTGACTTCGAGGGACTTCATGGAGATATTCTGGATGATTTTGTGTGCATGGGGAGCAGGACAAACACCTTGGGCATCTAAGAAGGTGCTTGAGCCGGAGACTCAATTGAGCCTACACCCGAGAAATGCTACTTTGGAATGACGGAGGGAATCTTTCGGACACTGGAATCGAGGTGGACCAGACAAGGTCCGGTCATCCGCCTCCACCACACGAACCTAAAGGAGCCGAGAGGTTTCGAATGGTGGGATACCACGGTTTATTAAGGACTTTAAGAGGGCGCTTGTGTAACCATCATGAAGGAGGAGGTTTGGACCGGGTCACGTGGAGCGAGAGGAGGCCTTCGGATTTATGTAACACCTTGGTAAGCACCGCCCTAAGAGGACCGGATGAGCAAATGTGTATGTAGATGTCCGCTTTGCTATCGGAGTAGTGCCGAGATGACAAAGCGTGGATTATCCCGTATACTACCGGACGACACCACCCACGCGAACGAAAATACACAACTACAGAGCCAAGCACCGGGTATGGTATATGCCAAGAAATTCGACACTACTACTACAGGAGTTTGTGTTCTATGTAGACCACTTTGCATCAAGCATCCGTGAATAAGGCGGACTGTCCGGACGGATAGCAAGGTGGATATTGTTGCCGCAGGAGTTCACGTGGAAACAAGACAAAGACCAAAATGCATTTCACGATTGAAAACAGAGCAGTGTTGAGAGATCGTGAAGATGCGCTCCGGATGAGACATTGGTTGCCGCAGTAAGTACAACCGGAGGAGCCCAGACCAACCCCAAGCTACGAGAACCGCAGCCTTAGCGTGAAGGGAGGGTCTCACCGTCCGACCCACGAAGAAAGGAGCGCACGGGAATGGAGCTTCCCAAAATCGACTGTGGAGGGAGGCATTCGTGCACTATGCTCGACCCTTCGTAATGTACAACGGTGTGTGTTCAAATTAGGGGACGGAGTAGAAGGTACTTGCAACCGCAGACAGGAGCTGCTGGGAATGCACGAAGGATTGGGGAGGACACTAAAAAGACAGTCACCACCAAAAGATTTTGAAGCGGATCGTGGCCAACAATGTATGGGGACACCCACCGCTTAAGAAGTGTGATGCTTGTCACGGATCGGAAAGCCAACCCCGACGACACAAAGGGCCGCTAGTACCGATATTGGCACCGCACCTTCAAAAGTGGGGTATTGACTTTGTTGGACCCATACACCACGACAAGACACACACAAAGGAGATACATCCCGTGGCAACGACCACCGCACTGTGGGTAGAGGCGGCGACAAGAACGGACTCAAATACCGTGGCCAAATTCGTGACGAGAACATCATAACCCGCACGGATGTCCGTAGCTTGGTAAGTGATAGGGGAACCCATTTCCTTAATGATGTGGTGCCATGACAGATTTTTCGCATCAATCATCGCAAGACGGCACCCTACAATCCTAAGGCCAATGGGTGACAGAGAAGACAAATGGGCTCATCCGCAGGATTCGAATAAACTCAAGGAACTACGCCCATGATCGGATACTAAGCCGCCATCCGACTGTATGCCCGGACAGCAGAGAAGGTGACCACACAACGGACCCTTACTTGACCTACGACACTCTCCCGTAATGCCGAGAGTTTGAAGTGCCCACTTTTCGAGTAATGATGGAAGGGAGACACAGAGGAGGAAAGCCACGAGCGACTTTGGGGTTTGTTCAAAGACATGAGGACAGAAGAAGCTCACCAAGATGCAGCTGGTAAAACCAAAAGATTTGGCACGATCACGATCATGGAATCAGAGTATGTAAAGGAAGGGACCGCCCTCCTTTATGATAGTCATACATGCATTTTCCGTGCAAACTTCACCGAGATGGATGGGTCCGCATCAAGTGGTGCAAGTATATGACAACGGGTCCGCCACGCTAGATGGAGAGTCGCCCACTCGGGTGAAACGGGTGGTGAAGAAGTATAGTGTTGGCGAGACGCCAATGATGAGAAGGGAGTATGTGGGCTATGCACTCGGGAGTTAAATAAGTAGGGTTTCGCTTTTTAGGATTGAAGGATAAATAAGGCGGAAAAGGAGGAATAAATTGGGGTAGCGCCGGACGAGGCTCGGAGTATACTCCGACTCGGAGTGAACAACGGACCCCTGACCACTATGGCAAGCCCCGACCACGCCGAGTAACGGATAAGTCCGAACCCACCCAGTCAAAATAGGATAAGTACGCCAGTGAAAGTAACCTAGGAGCGAGGCGTGAGGATGCACGAGGCGGCGCCACGGACGGCCCCGAGTGGAGGTCGCATGCAGAGGTCAGACCGTAACCTGCAGGCGAGGCAGTATTCACGCCCGGCGCGCGAAGGCCGAGTAAGCGAGGGTCGAGTGCGCACTCGCGCACGACAACGAAGAGGCGCCTTCCGCCTTCCACAAGCGCCAAGGAGGGAGGTCTCACGCAGCCCGCATAATCATAGCCTTGCGCCCGCAATCCGGCTCTTTTGGGCGCCCACTTTTAGAGCGCACGCATCAAGGTTGGAGCAACGAACGCGCAAGGAGGAACATCGTGCTGGGACGCCAGCCAAAGAACAAGAGGAGGAGAAAGCAATGGCACCCAAAAGCCGGAAGTCTGGGAGCCATGGACCGTGGAGCGCAACATTGTGACCCGCGCTATCCGGACGGGCCCGGCCGGAGGAAGCAGGGAATTGGGGAGTGGCATGGACGTGTTCCAAATGGTCGGACCTTTGACAATACTCTAGTCCGGAGTTTGCCCGAAGATGCCGGCGCGATCAACAAGGAGGTCCGATCCAAGAACCTCCGGAGGACCCGAGGCGATGGACCTTGAGGATGGCCTACAACCGCCCAAGGAGGAAGAAGGGGCGTGCCGAGCCCCTTAAGGCGGAAGATAGGGCCACCACGCCGAGGCTCGAACGCAGCGACAACCAACGGATGGTTGATATCCGATCCGCCGGATCCGAGTAAGGGCGGTAGCCCGGATCATTGTCCATTGAACTCGCCACCAAGGTGGATCACCTTGGTGATAACTTGGTATTCTCGCATGCGCCCGGGGAAGAGGACCGGGAAGGATTATCTTCGCCTGCGGGCCAGAGGCACGCAAGCTAAGGAGCGAAGCCTCGCCATCGGGGCCGACCTACACCGATTCATGTATGGGGACATTTCGAGCTCTGGGAGGGAGAGCTTGAGCGGGCGCCCGGGCCGGAGGCCCCGCCGGGTAGAGCGCAAGGGCGCCTGAGGTGGGGGTCGCCCTTCAAGACCAAGCGACTCGGGAGGACGACGAGGGATTCCTGACTCCATACGCCCTGAGCGAACCCCTCACCACCTGTGGAAGTTTGGGAGGCGATTCCCTTCCTCCTTTTGGTGCCCTCCGAGCAGCAAGACAGGAGGGAGCCGATGCCGGAGGGCGGCAAGACCGGCAGACAAAGCCAACAACCACGACCGCCGAGCCCCGACGAACTCAACGGGAGTCAAGAGGCGAAGACGGTGCCGCTTACCAACGCAAAGACCTCGAAGGTGCCGATACCCCCGCCACCTGAGTGGCAAGAGGTCAAGAGGCGTAAGGAGGAGAAGGGACGGGGGCGGTGGAGGTCACCGGCAGCCCCACCTCGAGCCGGCCCCTGCCCCCTGTGAAGGGGCAAAAGAGCTCCCCGACCCCTCACCTCCTCCGAGCCCTGTGAGAAAGAGGGCACAAAGGAGTTAGAGGCCAAGAGGGCCAAAGAGGGTGAGACTCTGACCACCACTGTGACCCGAGGGTCCCGATTAGGTCCGAGAACCCAGGACTTACTCCCGATCATGCAGATGGAGGTCCTCCGGATCGAGAAATGCCGGCTCCACTACGGACTTTGTGGGGCCTCACCAGGCCGTGGAAGAAACACGGCGAGTCCTGCCACTGCCATGGACGGAATGCTTTGGGGTCTCTGCACATGAGAAGACCTGTGAAGTGGAGGCCACCCGAGGAGGATGGTGGAACCCAAGAGCAAGTGAAGGCCCAGGGGCAAAGGAAAGGCGGAGTCCTCGCCGGATCGAGGAAGGGAAACGCCGGTGAGCGCGAGGCCCGCGTTCAAGGACCGTTAAGGTTCTTCACCATGAACACCAAGCAAGCCTGGGAGGCCAAGCGCGGGCGGAGGACCTTGGTGCGAGGGAAGCGCAGCAGAGGCGGAAGAGGCCCGGCACAAGCAGAGCTGGACTGGCGGAGGGCCCGGCCAGAGCGCCAAGGGCGGCCGTAAAGGCGGCGAGCTCAAGTCGCAAGAAGAGCGACCGGGATCACTACAGACGGATCGAACCGTGGAGAGAGTCACAGCACCGAGGCTAACCGAGGCCATGGAGCGGTGCAAGGCCAAAGGAGGAGATGGAGGCCGACGAGATAGAGATCTACCCGCAGGAAGGGAGAGGCGCAGATGGAGGAAGAAGGACACGCCTGAGCTACAACCCAAGATGCGCTTGAGCAGTGATTCTCAACGAGAATCCACGACTCGAGCACGAAATAGAGTGCCTCCTTCTCAAGACGGAGGAAAATCGGCGACTATCCAAGGAGTTGGACGCTGCTGCTGCATGAGCCGGAGGAAGTCCGGAGCCTGACGGAGGTATCCGACCCTGGAGAGGGAGTCATGAGCTAAAGGCCGTAATGAACGGAGGAGCGCGAGCACGGAAGCAAAAGAAGCCGTCCACCGAGAAAGGAAGGGAACGCCGCGCTATGGCGGTAAGTCGGCAATGGAGAGGAAACGACGGAGCCGGAGTGGAGCAACAGGGCAATGCAGGAGGTGACCGAGGCCGCCTTGTAGCCTCGCGATACCGGCCCACCAACTGGGGAGAGGTGGCCCAACAAGCCGAGCAAAGACGCCCTCAACACTTATGGCGAGGGAGTATCGGTGCCCGCACACGTGGAAGAGGCAATTCAACAAGTCGATCTGACTTTGCCTATTACCACGCCGAGCTCCGAGAACCCTCACCGCAAACGGACGGACCGGAAGGCCTAAGGAGATGAAGGCCACGGGACAAAGACAGGGACCCTAGTGGCCCCTGCTTGAGATGACGGAGCGCGGAGAGGAGCAGAGGAGCGTAACGAGGGAGCGGATGCGATCGAGGTAAGCACCCCGCACCTCACCATGGAAGGAGGGGCCAACGGGAGTCACCGGGCGATCGGGAAATGGAGGACTTCGAGGAGAGCCACTGAGGAGTCCTGAGGGAGGAAACCTGGTGGAGTCCGACTTTGTCCGGACCTCAGAGGGAGGACTCAAGTCCGGACTAATAAGTCCGACTCAAGTCCGGACCCCTAATAAGTCCGACCGAGGTCCGGACCTGCAGACAAGGTGACCCAGGGCCGACCTGTGAATAAGCCGGACTCAAGTCTGTGAGTCGAGACAGACCTCGAGGACCGGATCGGCAAGAAGGAGGAGCCCCTTCGACTTACGCTAGGGGAGCAGATAGGTGGCCCCACCGGCGACCTGGGGAGGCCAGGGAGGATGACGTGGTAACGGCGGGTCGACGACGAGCCCAACCCGGCTGTGATTCCGGAGAGAGGAGGCCCGCCACGGATCATCCGATTGCGACCACAACCGCTGTGACGGGATTGACCACCCATTCCGAGGCGGGCCTGTGACCTTCCCAAATGCCGGCAAGGAGATAGGGGAGGATGGTAGGGCCGATTAGGGTATACCGAAGCACGTAATAGGGGTAATAAAGACGCCGCTTGGGCGCAGATAAGAGGGCCGAGGTCGCCTAGTAAAGCATCTTTCTCTTGGTGTTGATGCCGCTTTGCACCTTTGTGAGTCTTCTTGCTAACGTGAGTCCCGAGTCACCGAAAGGTGCACGAGCCCGGGAGATTGATCAAGGTCCCGTGTGACGACTAACGCTGTGTGTGTGTGTGGAAGGGTGATCGATCGGCTCGCCCCGAGCCGCGCCGACCGAACGGACTGAACGTGAGCCGGAGGAACTCCGGAGGGCGGTAGAGCCGGACGGAGAGGCCCATGAACGACGAGGAGGTCCGATCAGAATCTGGCCTTTTCTAAGACCAAGAGTGTAGCGAGGGGAGAGAGGAAAGGACCGATGTGAGGGACGGATGTGAACGATACGACGCCGAACGGGTCTCAAACGCTTGGCCATACCGGCCCAGACGGTGAACGTTGTGAGTAGTTAGTATGTGTGTGTTGAGGCCGAACGAGCGCTAAGGACGGTAAGAATCACAAACGCTGTAAACGAGCCTATCATTCCCTTGGGAACGGACTTCTTCCTACAACGACACGGATTGTGAAGGCGCCCCTACCGCCATCGCTGAAAGACCCGGGCCCACAAAGCAGGCATTTTGATGCCGTGGGCATCCTTGGCCCCAACCTTTGATGATTCCGTGAGAGGAAGAGAATGAAGATGCTGGGTTGCCATGGGTGGGAACGATAATTTTGACGACCAAGAAGTGGCATATATGCGAACTTAGAAGTCGCTTTTAGATTATGGTTCTCAAAGCCACCCAAGCGAGTCCCAAATTAGTCCCCACGAGTGTATCCGTGGAGACACTTGGATGTTCCAGCTTTGATGTTTATATTTTCTTGGTTTTGGTGAGATTGTCTGGTGATAACACAATGTCGGGCTTTCTATATCCTAGTATTGTCACCCTATGTTCAGACATCTGTCAAGTTAACCATTAACTCTATCTCCAGTTCCATGTCCGCCACCGGTAGGTCGGGGTGGCCTCGTAGTGGGCCCGTGCAATCAAGTCTTCAAAAGTTAATTGTATGTCGTAGGTCTCTATGACAATGGTCATATCATCCTGAAAAAGAATTGGTGTTTTAGATTGGCGCTCATGGAAGAGGGTCCAAATGATAGGAAGATTTGTGTATTTACCCTTCAAAATTTATGGTGTTAAATGTTTATATCATGCAACTCTTCCAACATCTAATGCCCTCTACACTCCATCCACTAATCATCTCTACCTTCGCTTATGCTCTGGCCTATCACCCATTTTCTTCCAATCAGGTGCATATTATTTTTCATATCGACTAATGTGATGTATCACATGTAAGACATCCAGTGTTTGAAGTTACATCTATTCTTCAGTGATTTGCCAAACACCGTTAGTGCAGCAAGGCGCTTCTATCCGCCTTATCCAAGCATAACAATCAAGACCTCAACCGTCCTTTCCTCACTTCATTCTTCTCTTTCCCACTTCGTATGGTCATCTTCGCATCCAGCCATAAAGAATCTCTATTATAGCAAATCACACACATAGGACAAATAATACTACCATGCTATATACTACAAAGAAATTCACGCTTCTACCGTGTATCATCTATGCTCCATACACGCCTGCCGCTATTAAAGCATACGCCCACTAAGATATTCACATCATAACGCCACGCCTAGATACTCACAAGATGCAAAAGACATCATGCAATACAATCAAGACCACCAATAAAATGCAATTGACTCAATAACAAAGCTCATAGATCAACAATTGCCTGCACGACAAGATGCAACAAGGTGTACTTACAAAGCTTAAGCAATTTCACATCCCGCCAACGCTTGTTAAACATGTGCCATGCCCAAGACACTTATATCATACTGCTATGTACTCCATTCCACACATGTAGCCATGCATCAAGCATTTTCGCCGAGTGTCCACACGTAGCCATGCACCAAGCATTTTCAACCCTCGCTGCGGTAACACCAAATGCGCCACTTGTCTTCTTTTCACCTTCAATTAGATAGATTGGAGGATACATACATACGAGTAGGAGGATGACACTAAGGATTTTATGTAGGTAATTATCTCTTATTATTAAGCTACATCGTATTTAATACAATCGTGTCAAGATTCCTAAAATTCAGCTCTCCTTTTATCAGCCATCCACCAGCGACCGGAATCGGCATCAATCCTGTACAAAAGTAACGATCACTACTGGAAATCTTTGGTTCAACTCATACAAAAGTCTACCAATGTACCCAGGGAAAAACTGCCCAAAGCACAATGGTCCAGAACTCGTACAGCATTGATATACAAAGGGATCAGAATGTGTATTCTACAACAGCCATTCAGCAAGCACCTTTCAAAGGGAATGAACAAAATTTAGAGCTCGGGATCCAAGTAGAATCTGTTCTGGAAGAACTGAAGGCAGATGAGTGCAGGTCTCACCTTTTCAGAGGTGAATGGGCAGCCATCCTCGGATCCCTGATCTCAACGACCACCGTCAGGCCCACTTCCAATAGAGTCAAATCTTGGCCTCTTCAGTCATTAGTTCTTCAAAGGTGTCAATCAATTGTTCAGCTAACTGTTCCAGTTGGTCAGACATTGTATCTATAAAAACGTTGACCACCTCCCTTCTCTCTCTGTCTGAGGCCCTCCTACTTAACCAGGTTAGAAATGCCTCCGAAATGCAGATGGCAGATGGCTCTTTTCCAAGCTGAGTATGACTTTCACACACAGCTCAAATGCACTGGCAGACCCCTGAGTCCCCTACTTTCCATATTTTGCATACAACTCACGTGTTGAGTTGACGTCCTTCCATTTCCATGGTACTTGGTTTGGAACTGACGTCTTGATAAGTCTTGCATCCCAGCTTTATGTTGGTAGACTTGGGACCCACATGTTGAAGCTGCTGCTGCGGAGTCCCCATCATACTTGGCGTAGGATTGAGATGTTGCGGATTGTGTACCTCAGTATGCATGTTTATTGGCTTGGAACTGCCGTTTTGAAGTTTGTATCCCTCGGTTTCCATGGCACTCGGATTCGGACTGGCGTGTTGAAGCTTGTGTCCCTCAGTCTCATGAATACTCTGCTTGGCACCCGCTCGTTCAGTTTGGCAAATCACAACAGGTTCCACTGCACCCTTGTCCACTGCTATAGGAGTAACCTTCTGCTCTGGTTCTGGTTGGTGAGAGTCTGTCTGAATCTCCTTCTCCTGCTCCGATCCATCTGGGCCTTGGGAGGTCTTTCCTCCTTCAGCAACGTCATGTTGTAGGTCAGCTTCTTCAGCAACAGGTACACCAGTGAGGCAAGTCTGCTGCGACGCCGATACATCCTCTTGCACCCTTTCAACAACATTGCCATCTGGCTGGTCTTCGACTTGGAGAGGTTCTTGGACATCTTCCTGCTGCACAAGAGTGGTACCTGGCGACCTCACCTCCTCCAATTCGATCACCTTTAACTTTGCACATTCTGATGCAGAAGCCGACTCATCTGCCTCTCTCCCCGTCTCCACTGTCTGATGTAGCTGCTGTGACTTCTCCTCAACTTTCTCAGTCTCCACCACCTCTTTGGACGAGACCTGGGGGGTTTCCACAGGCAATTGCCCGCTGCTGTGAGTAACGGATGAAGCTCCATGAGAATTCCCAAACCCCACCTGTTCTTCACCTTCAGAGACCTGCGGCGACCTTTCCTTGCCTCTGCCACCATGGACTTGTAAATCCTTCTCCACAGAGATTGTCTCCCCATCCGCTTTCCCCCAATTTTGGAGACTGCTGACTGCACGAGCCGCCTCACACATATCCCGCATTTTCTCATCCTCTTTCCCATGCACAGACTGCGGCCTTATAGGTTCCGGCAGCTTCAGCTCCTGTGGCGGCACAAGCACCGAGTCCTTCATCTCCTGTTCCTCCTTTTGCTGGAGAGGTGGGGGAGGATTGGCCTTGGGCGTACTCCCAGTAACCTCCCCAAGACCTACAACCTTATCATCCTCAAAAGCCACCAACTTGAACACATAATCAGTGCCCTCATCCAAGTAGTGGGCAATGGCCCTCCTCTCCGTGCTCTTGAACACACAATTTGGGGCCGCCGTGAAATTCAACTCCCCTACTTTGCATATCCATATCTTAAACTCCGACACCATATCCTCCAGCACCTGATCGTCAGTCCTCCAGCTCACAGTTATGGAATCAGACTTCACAGCCTTAACCTGCACCTCAATGGGGCGCCCTATAACCTTGCCTGAAAACAGCGGCAACAGACATCACCACCTCGCCACACCCGTCCACCGCACCAAACAGCTTCACACACGACAGAACACAGCACAACTCACCTTCAGGCTGACACTGGGGAAATTTCTCAGGACTCTGCAACTGGCTATAAACCATATCCAGGGCATACCCCAGACAGACCGTGAGCTGGTCCCAGATGTCGTTCTTCAGCCGTGTCACACAGCTCCTGCTGGCACTCACAGCCGCAGTCTCCAGCTGCCCCACTTCCTTCTCCAAAGTATGCACGGCCTCCGTCACAACGGAATGCAACTCCTTGTGCCGCTCCGTCCCGTTCAAAATCCGGTCCGCCAGCGAGAGCCGTTGGCAAACCGTGTCCACACGCCTGGCCTCCTTTGCTTTCTCCAGCTGCTTCTTGCAACTCCTGCAAACGAACAAACGAACAAACGAACAAACAAGCACCCACCCACAAAAACCCCAGATAAGCATTCCCTCTCCAGCAACACAGTAACCCAGCCCACGAAGCAGCACAACAATCCACAAACCCACACAATAGCCCAGAAAGCAACACAACAACCCACAAAACCAGCTAGGCAGTGTGCGGCAGCAACAACGTACACAAACAAGTTGGTGACGCTCCCGCACTGCAAGCAGCTGTACCCCGCGTCCAGCTTCCACGGCGACCCGGACTCCACAGAAACCCCGGCCACCTGCGCCCCGAGTGCACACTCAAGGTGGCTACTACACCCACACCCGCTCCCGCGGCCGGGGTCGAGAGAATCATCCCCGCACACCACCCACAGGCTAGGGTCCTTGTTTTCATCGAATTTCCTGCAAATGCAGCAGGAGCAGCGCCTACAAAAGCTCTCCTCCGGCCTCACGGCGGCCCGGCAGGCCACGTTCCGGCACACCACGCCCCCGCCGTAAAACTCCCCGGCCCCGGGAGGCGGGTTAGCCAACGGGGCCAGCCGCGCGAGCTTGGTCCGCTTCCTGGGCAGCGGCCCCTCCCGGGCCGGCGCCGGGGGCGGGTCGGGGTACGGGATGCACGGTCTGCCCTCGAGCTTGATGCCCTCCCGCAGCGCCGCCGCGCGGATGATCTGCTCCGTCAATTTCCGCTTCGACTGCCCTAGGTACGCCTTGTGCTGCCCCGTCACCTCGCACAGCAGAGCGATGAGCTGCTTGCACTGCAGAGCCAGCAGCTCCCTGATGCTTGCCTCGTTCCCCTGCACCGCCTGCAGGATGAGCTCGTTCTTATCAGCCAGCGCCGTCGCCATCGCATCGCTCCCGTGCCAAGCTCATCCCTCATGCTCCCCTCCTCCACCCCCAAGCGGCCGCATGTTCAACACACGCCTAATGCGCCTCCCCGCCTTCTCCATCCCCCTCACTCCCCAATTTGAGACGCGTCTCACAGCCGCCGCGAGATCTGGCTGCCCGGCTCTGGCAGGCGGCGGCCGGCGGCGCTCGCGGCCGGTATGATCTGTAGGTATCTATGGTAGGTTTCACTGCACGCTCCCCTTGTCACTGTTGTGGGCTGCGCACAACACGGCCACAATATTAAAATGCATTATTTTCTGTCGTGTAATATACATAAACTACATATCTATCTCTTCAATACATATGTCGCCGAGTTCTAGCGGGCACGCTTGGATTTTGCCTTTTCGAGTAGAGACAGAAATCGTGAGACGGTCCCTCCACCATCCTCTCTCTCGCATTTTGGGACGACGAGTGAAGCGCGAAACCATCTCTCTCCTTCTTCATCCTCTCTCCTTTTCTCGTCCACTTTTCGTCGTCTCCGCTTTCCGGTCTCCAGCTAGACTGCAAACCAGTTCTCTGCTCGCTGGAGTGCCGGCGCACGGATCGCCCGCGCCATGGTTTTCTTCGCTTCGACCTCGAGGAGGCCAGGCTGCTGGCGGCGTGAGCCGTGCCCTGTCTCCGGCTGCAGCGGCTGGCATGCAAGGCCGTGATCTCCCCGCAGGGAGCTCGGGCGGGGGAGCGGGCCAACGCTGCGTCGCGTCGAGGTGCTGGTGGCTGGCGCGGGGACATGCAGGCGGGAGCGGCTTCTCCGGCTCCAGCCGTCTCACGTCTGGATCCGGTGGTAGAGGAGGAGGTAGCGATGGCTGGCGTGGATGGCTGCAGCATGTGCATCATCCGGAAACCCTAACATACCTGGGGCGAGGCAGGCCACAGACGAGGAACTTATGGCGGCCGGGCGTGGGCACACGCTGGAGCAGCTGATGGAGATGGCGGGTGGCCTGTGCCGTGGCGGGAGGTGTATCCGGCGAAGGAGGCTGCGGGTGCTGGTGGTGTGCGGGCCGGGGAACAACGGCGACGGGGCCAGGTGGCAGCGGCACTTGCTACTTGCACAGCCCAGGTGGTGTATCCGAAGCCCGGCGGAATCCCTTGTATTCCAAGTTGGTGCGGCAGCTGGAGGCACAGGGTGGCAGTGCGGGGAGGCGACGGGGAGCTGAGCTGGCGGGGTTCGATCTCGTGGTGGATGCCATTTCGGGTTTTCGTTCACGGGGAGCCCCGCGCGCCGTTCGACGCCATCCTGTCGCGGCTCAGGGGGCCCCGCCTGTGGTGTCGGTGGACGTGCCGTCGGGGTGGCATGGAGCGCGGGGATGAGAGGGGCGCGGGGCTGAGGCCGGAGATGCTGGTGTCGCTCACGGCGCCCAAGCTCTGCGCGCGGGGGTTTGCGGGCGCGCACCACTTCCTCGGAGGGAGGTTCGTGCCGCCGGCGATGGCGGCCGAGCGCGGGCTGAAGCTGCCGCCTTTCCCCGGGTCGGAGCAGTGCGTGCGGATTGGGAAGGCGCGGGCGGTGGATGTGGCGGCGCTGCGGGAGGACTACGTCGGGGCCGTGCTGCTGGAGGAGCAGGCGGAGAGGGATCCGTTGGCGCAGTTCCAGGCGTGGTTCGACGATGCCGTGGCCGCGGGACTGCATGAGCCCAACGCCATGACGCTGGCCACGGCCGATTCCGGGGGCGCGCCCTCCGCGCGCATGGTGCTGCTGAAGGGATTTGACGATCGGGGGTTTGTGTGGTACACCAATTACGGGAGCAGGAAGGCGGCGGATTTGGCCGCCAACCCGCAGGCCGCGCTCGTCTTCTTCTGGGAGCGCTTGCATCGCCAGGTGCGCGTTGAGGGCAGGGTGGAGAAGGTGTCGCGGGAGGAGACGGAGGCTTACTTCCATAGCCGGCCCTGGGGGAGCCAGATTGGGGCCATTGTGAGCTCTCAGAGCTCCGTCATTGGGGGCAGGGCTGTCCTGGACCAGGCTTACGACCAGCTTGTGGCCAAGTACTCGCAGGAGAAGTCCGTCCCGCTGCCTGACTTCTGGGGTGGCTACAGGCTTGCGCCGCGAGCTATTGAGTTCTGGCAGGGCCGCTCCTCTCGGCTGCATGACAGATTGAGATACACCCTTCAGCCGGAAGGTGCTGGGTGGAAGGTAGAGAGGCTTGCGCCGTGACCTTGTTACGCCGTTCCAATGTTACTTACCTATCGACGAAGTGCAAAGGAACCAATTCTTGGTGTGCCCGTAGGATCACACAATGTAACGGTACCGGAATTTTATTCCTTGTCACTACCTGAATTAAATGTACAGATGTGGGAAGCTACAAAACCGAGTCTCCAAACCATAGGAGAATGTCATGCGTAGGTAATTCCTTGATGTTCTATACGCTACTGGCATACATCTGCGCATCTGCTCGGGCTGATCCCGAATAATGTGAATAATCCTCTCCGGTGGCTTCTACTCACAGGCAAGCCAGGCGCCCTGCAACTCTGGACAGTAAGACTGGATGGTAGGACATCTCACTGTGAAGCTCAGGTCAGTAGTTGTACTACATACAATAGCTAGGACAGGAGGGACTTACAGTATGGCTTGGAATCCAATGACGCAAGGCAAATCCCAAACGCCTGTTGAGCTGTCAGAGGATAGCTGCATCACAATTTCCGAACCGGGTCATGTATGTATTATGGGCGCCTTGTTTGCCAGCAACCTCATCATACACGCAAAAGCAACATGTCCTGAGATTGTGACGAATGTAGTAGTTGAGGGTGGTACCGATATTCCATGATGTACGTCGAGTTGCTGGTCTTGCCAAGTAGCAAAATGACCTGCTGCCCCGTCTCCTGAAGCCAAACCACATGTTCTTTAGTCACAAGTGTGCTTCGGTACCCAGTAACGCGGGCACTGGGATGTAGTAAGTACCTCCAACGTCAATTGAACGTTCTTTGCAGAAGACTTGATCTTGAAACCGGTCTTCAGCAGCCTTTCCCGAAAATCCGCTTCGTGTCTTGCAGTCTCCTACGATTTTAAGAGCCACAAGCATGACCCTCCGGACATGTTAAAAAAACGAGAATTGCCGCATCCCAGCTGCCAAAACTCACTTTGTGTGACAAGGTTGCGCGAGAACAGAGTCGGAAGACCGAGGTGGTATTGTCCTCGTAGTCCTCTGCAAGACCAATCTGTTCATTCTGATCAACAACAGTAAACCACTGTAAGCTACTACAAAATGTATCAGTCCGAAGACACGCCACCTACGTCGAAAGCCAGGTTACCTTCTTACAGCCGAACTGCATCGACTGGTATTTTGGAGTAAAGACCCGCATCCTTCTGTATTTTCCTGTCATAGATGTTGCTGAGGGCTCGAACCTGCCACAAAAGTGAAACAGGTGTCATTGCGCTCCAATTTTCGTGCTCATGAGACCCAGTTCAAGTTCCAGTCTACTGCTTACACGACAGCCCCTAGAAGCAGTTTTCTGTCTTTGCCATGTGTCTCCACGGATTTACCCTGCGCAGCAAGGACAGTCCAACTTTGAAGGGAACCACCATAGGGAGACATTTTAGGACAAAAGCATGTGAGCCTTCAACTGAA
Source organism: Anthoceros angustus (assembly GCA_010909165.1). Taxonomy (NCBI): domain Eukaryota; kingdom Viridiplantae; phylum Streptophyta; class Anthocerotopsida; order Anthocerotales; family Anthocerotaceae; genus Anthoceros; species Anthoceros angustus. The sequence goes on along the minus strand of VJWM01000063.1, from coordinate 611,599 downwards.
CCTACCTGGTCCCATATTCGATAGCGAGTGCCCATCAGGTTTGCACTCACAGTTCCTATGTACCCCTCCTCCAACTGGTGGCGAATCGTTCCAAACCCAGACTGCGCCATGATGAATTCCGACCGACCTCCTCTATACCTATGGCGCGCAATTGCTAATTTTCGATCGTGGCGCCCACGGCCTTCCTGCAAATTTTGGCATCATTCCAAATTTTGTCGAGGCAACCCAAATTTGATGTCTTTCCGAGAAATTCTGGAGCCCGCCTGCGGGACCGCAGAGACGGGTCTTGTGCGTGGTAAATCCTAGCTAATACATGCGAAGCACAGAAGGTAGAGTTGACCTACATTTGTGTGTAGAGAGTACACTGAAGACGTATCCTTTCCATCTCGTTTCTCCCGAATGATGTAGCATTGGCATCGGCCAACTTCGAGAGGCAATGGTTTACACATTAAGCTCCTGCAGGCAAGAAAAAGCATGGAAGGTGAATGCACAGCTCTGCACGGGCAGCACTAACTATTCTATCCGGCAAAGCCTTTCAATTGCATCATCCTACAGCCTCATACCTATTGGACAGATCAGACCATGAAGGAGCGGGATCCACTTCGCTATCCGGTTCTTCCCAAAGGTGAAGCTGATGACCAGGAGAGGCTCCAAGGCTCAATCCCCTGCCTCCACTGCGCATTGTGCGCCAAGAAGTTCCATCCTGATCAGCCCTAGAGGATCCCGTACTACCGCTACATTCACTCTCTTCCCGGACAGAGTGAAGCTCGAGGGTGGAGAAGAGGAAGGGAGTCGAGCCCAAACCAAATCCCGGCCTGCCATCCCGGACCGGCATCGCAGCAGACAGATCATCGCCCCTATCATCTGCGTGCTTCGGTCGCATAACCAGAATAGACTGCTCCTCAACATCGATCCCCGGCACCGCTCCACCACAATGGTACAGTCTGGCAAGACCGGTCCCTCCAGCGATGGCGCTGCCACCAGAATCCACAAGCGGATGCAGCGGGCCCCAGGCCCGGTCCCTGGTAGCGCCTGTGTGCTCGGTCCTCCCACTCTCGCTAAGCGGATTGACATACGACTTGTAGAAAGTCTGCGGGGACAGGAAGAACTTCAACTTCGGCATTGCACTAGTCCCTCCTAGCTAAGGATGCGTCCCCTCCTTCCTCCAATCCTCAAACCATCGCAAACCTCGATTGCTTCCCCGTCTTCGTTCAAATTTTCTCACTGTCACCTTCAGTACGGGACAAGGCCGCAAATGCAGCATCGTGCTCCAAGCTCCTCCGACTCCAGCCTCTCCATCCAGGAAAGAATATTTCCTTCCACATCACTCAGGTGATCAATCGACCGCCACAAATTCGGATTGCTCCGACTTCACTCCTGCACCAAAGCAAGGGAAGAAACCATCACACAGTCCTTGCTCGAACTCCTCGCCTTCCAGCTCCTGCATGAGCACGTTCTCGCGCATTCTTGGACGCGGTTTTGCAGAACTGCGGTGGAGATCGCGCAGCGAGGCGTGCCTCCCGAATGCTTCCAAAACGAGCCGTCCGACGCGGACTGGGGAGGCGCGCGCGCCGCCCTGCGCAGCGAGCTCCTGCCAAGATCTCTGAAACTGTAGCGCGCTGTCGACGGGGAGCTGCGCTTCCAGAAGCGGCGCGAGACGCGATTGGCAGGCACGGCATCTGCTGCATCGCACTGTCCGCTCGCAGTCGTGACTAGACTGGCAGCGGCCGTGCTGCACTTTCTTTCTTTCTGGGAATAGGGAACAGGCGGGTCGTGTCCTGTGCCGTCACGTCCGGTCCCGTCTGTCGCCACATTTTATCTTATTATTATCATCGGCAGCCGCTGCCAGTGTAACAGTCGAGTTATGAGACACCACAGACCGAGGCACCCATTAAAGAGACGCGGACGAGTGGTGACCATCGTGATTTTAAGTAATGCATCAATTCAAGGCCGGCGGGCCACACCTCACCGCAACGGGACGGAACGGAACGGCGCCGGAGACGTCCACATCCCGTGTGAGACTGTCGTGGGAAAGCCCAAGGGAAAGCGAAAGCGAAAGCGACCTCGCGTCGTGCATGAAAACCGTCACGATTGGCCGCTTCCGTCCTCGGCCCGCGTGACGACGACAGACGATGGAGCTTACCAGCTTAGCTCTTGCTCGCCTTTCCGTTGCGCTCACGTCCAACGATTTTAGCTTTTCCGTCAACCAGGTATGTACGGCCTAACGGCTATTTCGGGTAAGAGCGAAGTACCGTACGTATCTCGAATGAGAAGATTAACAAGAAATGTACCCTCCGTTTAGGAGTTTAAAACTTGTGAATTAATTAAGAAAGAAAATCTATAAACCATAGACAACATTATCATCCATCCAAGAGAGTTCAAGTTTTCGGGTTGGGTCTTGGGGGTGATGGAAGGGCATGTTGCACATGTGTGAGAGGGTGAGACAAGTTCACGAGCGTATGATGTTACCAAAAAACATATTTTTAGATCTACCCTTTGTCAGACAAGATAAGTCAATAGCCATAGATGGTTCCCCACCTAGTATTTCGTGCGTGGAAAACTTGTTGTCCAACCTTGCTGTGAGTAGTGAGTTGTCTGGGCTAGATTCTGATTAGAAATAGTATGGAAACCCTTGGATGTGGTCACCCCCACGCATAAAGACATATCAAATACCCATGATCACATGGTACTCCTCCTCCCAATATGGCTGCTGCAGCATCAGGAGGTGCTTCCATGTCCACAACAACAATGATTAATAACACAATCAAGATTGATTTCAAAGAAAGGGATAGATTCTCAAGGACTTAATATGATATTTGGGCAATGCGAATGCAAGCTATTTTGGAAGATAACAACCTCTGGTCAATTGTTGATGGTACATATCCAAAACCTGCACAAACAGGTCCAAATGTAGCATCAACAGTGGATATAGCAGCCTGGGCTAAAACAGACAAGAGGACACGTAATGTTATCTTATCTGGTCTTAATAGGACAATTGCTCACCATGTGACAGGAGCTGCAGATGCAGCCGCAGCCTAGAAGAACCCCAAGCAGCTCTATGAGGCAGTTAATGCAATGAGCGTACTTATTGCCACAAGGGCATTTTATCAACTGAGGATGGGTGAAGGACAAGCTGTCGTTGAACACATGAGAACGTTTAGGACAGCACGAGCTCGTTTAGCATCTTGTGGGACGATGCTGGATGAAAGCCAAGCAGTCATAGCCTTGCTTAGCTCTCTACCAAATAGCCATCGTACCTTCAAGACCACACAAAATGGAGTTATTAAATAGGCAAGACTTGGTGTCATCAAGGGACAAAGTTCGGACTTTACCACCTTAGAATTAATTGGAGCCCTCATAGAGATAGAGGCCTCATGTGGCCTGGCCAATTCATCAAATGTTGCAACTCAGGGGAGAGCCCTCTTTGTGGTAAGAGGAAGAGGATGGGGACGGTATGAACTTGGCAGACGTCCCCCATATGGCAGCAATCGACCACCTTCAGCATCATTTGCAGCACCAAGGTGGAAAGGAGCCTGCCATTGATGCCAAGTAGAAGGTCATTACAAGAAAGAATGTTGCAGGAAAAGAGTTGGAGAGCCTAGGAGAGGAGTACCACCTTCACAAATATTGCACAACAAAAATCACAAGTTCTCTTAGCTGTATATCTTGTCACCTCAAAGAATGGCACCTGCAGTTGGTATATTGATAGTGGAGCTTCAGCCCATATTTGTCCTACTAGATCCTTGTTCTCACCATATCACCCTTGTGAACCAGGCAGTTTCGTATTGCTGGATGATGATAGTGGTCGTCAAGTCCAAGGAAGAGGCACTATGTTGTTGTCCTGTGAGGGAGGTAGAATTTTGAAGTTAGAGGATGTCTAGCATGTCCCTCAAATATCAAAGAGTTTAGTTTCAGTTCGTAGACTTACACTAACAAATCAGTATAATGTTTATTTTACAAGAGACACCTATCTGATCCAAGATACAATCAGTCCTCCTAATGTGTCATGTCTTTGCACCGGTCGACCTTTCAATGACCTTTACAGGATAGATCTGCCCCCAACACTTGTTACCAACTTGACTCAAGCCAAGCAATTTGTGCTATGGCACCATAGGCTAGCACATGTTAATTCACGTAAGTTAGTAACTCTTAGTCATAGCAACCTTTATGCAGAACCTTTACCTCAGTTGTCTTCGTTACCATTCTGTGAGTCATGTGTGTATGCCAAGAGTCGTGTAGCTCCCTATCCTGTTGGTCCTAGAACACATGCAACCTCTCCATTAGAACTAGCCCACACGGATTTATGTGGTCCTATGTCATGTGCCTCCTTCAATAAGTCTTTGTACTTCATGTCTATTGTGGACGACGCCACCAGAATGACACATACATATATTCTACGGCATGAGTCTGAAGCAGCAGATAGATTTCTTAAGCACATCAATATGGCTGAACGACAACTCAATGTTAAGCTTAAAGCTGTTCGCACAGATGGTGGAGGTGAATTTGTAGCTGGTACCTTTGCACATCTGTGCAACTCTAAAGGTATACTTGTGCAGAGAAGTGTGCCGTACTCTCAAGCTCAAAATGGTGTAGCTGAGCATTGCCATCAATGGCTTGTTGAAGCCGTTAGAGCCATGCTTTATGTACCGGCCCCATCCGTCTGTCGGGGCGGTCGTTTAACGGCGGAAGTTACTCTCAGAATCGACTTCCAACATCTGCTATCGCTAGTGTAACTCCTCATGAGGGCTGGACTGGTCACAAACCCAACTTGCTGCATCTTCGTATTATCAGAGCACATGCATATGCCTACATCCCCAAGCAACTTCGTCAAAAGCTCGATGCTAATTAGCATCGAGAAAGGGCAGTCTATGTTACAATCATTGTTGCAATTTTATGTTACACTTCCACAATGCAACATCCTTTGGAGGCTTGGTATTAAGTTGGTCACTTTCTTTCCCATGTGGTGCCACGAACCATGCTCTCTCTCCTACCACCTCACCTTCATAATTGTATCCCCTCTCTCACAAACATTGTTTATGATTTCCCATATGCAATTGCAACATGAGTGTAAGAAGGAGCCCCCTCTCTCTCCCCTATCATCCTCCCCTCTTTATTACATCCCATTTGGAGAATTATTTGTTTATGTAACATGGACCAGCAACTCTCACATTTTCCTCCCACCTCATAACTTCACGATTGCTTTATTAATGTTTTTACTTGACCATAGCTATTCATGAGTTGAAGACTAATATGCCTTGACCAATCCACTATATTCTATTTTAGTTGGAGCATTAAGATCTCGGGATTTATTTGTAAGAAAACCTAGATGTATTATTATTTGCCTATGTCTAGGTTCGTGGGTGCAGGGCTCACTCACGAAAAGGCACAAAGCAGGCAAGGGCAGATGCTTGAGGGCGAGGACCCCATGTTCGCAATGGGGCTTGGTTTGGGCCATGGTCGGCAGGAGCAAAGAATGAATCGCCAGCTTCCCTCTCGCCCCTCACTCTTGAGGCGCAGAGCAAGACAACCATGGAGATAATCCCGAGGCAAGCACCGACGGTGGGCCTTCATAGAACAAGCCTACCGACTTGATGCCGAAGCCGAGTCAGAGCGCAGGCAGTGGCGCCGAGCAAGGTTGGGGTTGGTCAAAGAGGAGGTGTGGCGATTACCGACATCACCGGCGCGCTAATCCCGGTCGTTGTAGCAAGGGTGAGATATGATAGGCTCCGTTTGGCACGTTTCAACCGATTCTCACCTAACGTCGCGATGCTCGACCGGACGCGCACGCCTCACGACTTACTACTCTTAACGTCATCGAACGTTCATGCGGTGGCCATTAACGCTTTAAGGACTCGTTCGCATTGCATTCTATCACCTGCTCCGCTCGCCGTCTAGTCCGCCTCTCCTCATAGCTCTCAATACATTCATCGTTCTTGGGGAAAGAGGTGGGCTGACTTCGGACCTCCTCAGGTATCGCCGGCCTCCGTCCGGCTCTACACACCTCCCGAGTCCCCAGCTCACGCGTCCTCGGCCCGTCCGACGTCGGCCGCTAAGAGCAAGGGTCTGATCGCCCCGCTCTGCACACCACCACCGCAGTCCGGTCACGGGACCTTGATCGCCTCTCCGGGCCGTCTCGTGACCTTTCGGTGTCTCACGTTAGCAAAAGGCGACAAAGGTCTTCAAGGAAATCAGCCGTATCCACCCCAAGAGAAAGATGCTTTACTAGGTGTACCCTGCCCTCTTATACATCGCCCAAGGCGGCGTTTTATTACACTATTCTCGAAATGGGTGGCCTCACAGCTCAGCCGTAGCCTACTATTTCCTTCCTAACCCGCCTATCTACGCTGCATTCCGAGTGCCCCTTCCGCTTCAACTCGGCCCCAATCCTCACTGATGGGGCGCCCGGATGATCCGCGAGAAGGGCCCCTTCCGAGACTGTTAGCACACCGTCGGCCTAACAACGGCGGCGCACCACCAAATCCTCCTCACCTTCCTCTCTTGCACCGTGGTGGGCCCCTGCTTGGGTCCCCGTGAGGTTGCTCCTCCCGAGCGGTCGGTGATGACTCCTCCTTGCCTCCTGAGTCTGGATCTCGGGGTCCGCCTCGATTACGTGTCCGACCTCAGGTCCCGGCCTTACTCAGTCCCACCTCGGGGTCCGGTCTCGACTCTAGGGTCCGGACCTCGTGGTCCGCCATTCTGGAGTCCGGACTGTGGTCCGGACCGCGTCCAGACTTCTTTGCCCCGTGGACTTCCCGGGGGTCCATCCTCTTCCACTGGACCTCCACGTTGTCCCAAGTCCTTTAAGACTTGGCCCTCTATGGCCCTTTCGGGGCCCCCCTCCCCTCCTTCCAGAGCGGGGTGCGGAAGACTTACCTCAGCCCGGGCACGCCTACGCCCCGCTTCTCCTCCATGTGATCCCCTTCCCCCGCCGCCGTCCGCCGGTCCCGTGTCACACGGGGCCTTCATCTCCTCCTCCCTCGGATCCTTTTGGAGGTTCATGTGCCCCCACACATGGATGATGAACGGCGACAGCCGTGACGGGTGGCTTCTCACTTCTAAGCCTCCTGGTTGATTGAGGCCGAAGATGATCCACCTTAGTTGATTTCCCCTCCTCAAGTCGTGGAGGAACACCACAGGATTATCCCCAAGTGGTCCACCTTGGTGAGCATATTCGGTGGGCGATGATCCTTAGCCATCGATCGTACTTCTCCAGGAGATCCGACATCAGCCACCCGTTGGAGGATCGCTGCGTCCCTGGTCGCAAGAGGGCCGCCTTGGCCGCCTCCACCTTCCTCTTCCCCTTTAGGGGCTCCGGAACCACTCCCCCTACTTCCTCCGCTGGGCCGTTGTAAACCGCCCTCAGGACCTCCACGGTCCACCTCCTGGTGTCCTCCCGCAGGTTCTTAGAGCGGACCTCCTTGTTGGCCTCTGCCAGCATCTTCCGGGCATACTCCCGGACTAGCGACGCCGAAGGTCGACCTCGAAAATATCGTGCCCTCCACGGCTCACCTCCTCCTCTCCAGCCAAGGGCAGTCCGTAGCGCTTTTGGTGATTTATGTTGCTCCACAAGCACCATGGCTCCACACCTCCGCCGCTTTCTTGGGTCCCATCTCTTGCTCCTCTTGTCAGCTTGAAGCTCAACAATCACATCGCTCCTGCCCGGCTGCGTCGATCGCTCCAACCACAAGGGCGAGCCACGCGTGAGGGTGCCTGGCCTCGAAAAGACAACGCCTAAGAGCGGTGTGCGGCGAGGATCATGCGAGAACATGAGGGTTGCTTGGAAGAATGACCTCCGCCCGGTCCGCCGAGTAATCGGCCAAGGGAAATTGGCGCTCTGTAACGGTCGAGGCTGCATGGCTTCTCCGCACTTCATCCGCCCTACGCTCACAGCTTCTGCTACCCGTGCCGCTACTTGGCAGCTGTGGCGTGAATATTCTGCTGTAATGGCTACCTGGCAACCCTACGGTCTAGTTTGTGATGCCCACCTCGGCATCTGCCCACGTGGCTCCCTATCTAAAATCGCTCAGGCTCTGTTACTTTACCTGGCGACTCATCCGTCTCCCGGTGTGGTCCGGACTTACCGGGCACTCACGGGAGCATCAGGAGCTCCCCAGAGTGTAGTCCGTGGTAGAGTGTGCTCGGAGTAAGATAAAGCAAGCCATGGCATCTTGCCGGAGATGCGAGATTTGCTTGCCAACTGCCTTCATTGTATTTGTGATGGATGTCATCCGGATACAATCATTTGGTGTACATAAGGAACTGTGTATGCGATGTGAGGAAGCATGGTGTGCTAATACTCACTCCTACATCGTTGTCTTGTCATGTTCTGCGGTTGCGAGGGGCACGAGGCGGCTTGATGATCGACACACCGCCATGCTACTATCGCCTTCACTAACATCACGTCACACTAGCTAGTTACGCAACAAGCGAAAATTTGAGAGAAATCAAGACAATTGTTCGCTTGATTTTGCTGCTGCGAAGTACAAGATCTGCCAAGTTTCAGATACGTGATCGCCTCCGCCACCATCCATCCCTTCACCAGCGTATGTTACCTTTGGTTACGAGATGACTGAAAATTGAGGTATAAATTATGCATGGAGCGGGCCTCCTCCTTCCTTTCCCTCTCCCCTCCTTCTTCCCATCTCCTGCCTATTCCTTCTTATCTCCCGTCCTATTCCTTCTTATCTCCCCTCAGTTACTCTCTCTCACTTACTACACTCGGATGTCTTTATGGCGAGAGTATTGATGGGGTGCTTGGCGTTATAACTTTCGCGCCATATGGCATATGATGGGTTCACCAACCACCTTGGGTGGCCTTTAAAATACTCAAAATATAACGTGAAGCAAAACGCGTCATTTAATTGACATACTCCCGGACAAAACCGGCCCCAAACAACCGGTGAACGCAGCATCTCTACCGGGACACTAGTACCATCGTTGGGGTTCGGGTCTCGGTCTCTTGTGCAGATGCGATTACATTTCCATTTGCAGGTGGACAATGGCTGCGAAGGCTTGTCAAGGCGTCGTGCGCACGGAGATCCCTCGACCTTCCCTCGCATTGCATTCAAGTTTGGCGTTCGGCCTTCCACTCTAACCACTGGGCGGTGGTCTCAAGTGTGTACGTTCTAACTTTGATGAAAAGGCAATGAACAAAGATGATGCTGCACTGAAGATATTGAAGTGAACGGTTTGCACATATTGCCGCGATGAGAAAGCGGTGCGATTCAAGGTCCGGCTATGTACGAACCGAGACGATCGAATTAAATCCGGCCATGGCCTGAGAGGCGCCAAAGCTAAACCCACGCCATGTCGATTCGATCGATGTGCCCTCCGGACATGGATGTCGACCGGCGCCCGGAGGCGTGATGGAGTTCCATGGCTTACAATTGTCGTCTATTGCGGAGGACAATCGTCCAAAATCCGGGATTGGGGTCTATCCTTCCGAGTCTTCACGCTTGGACATGATCCCACCTCACGACGTGCCCGCTTTCGACATCGAGACGCTTGGGGTAGGATCGAGATGGGGTGCGATTAGATTACCGTGCCACCGCCCGCTAATCTAATGCACCCATCTCGGCCACCGCTAATCTAATTGCACACACTAGGTCACTTGGACATGTTGAAATGCGGTGCCCGAATGAACACGATGAGACGAGAATTGTCCAACAATGTGGTCGCCTTACCATACAATTGTATATTGACTAACAAGCTGCCGCCGCAACAACTTACATGGCAACAATCCACATTCAAAAAAAGTCGGGCTGAGAAGGCAATGCATATTGAACGAGACCACAGACCCACAAGTCGGGCAAACTAAAATGCTGCCGACTAGGTGCATAACCTGCGCTAGCACTGCTGCCACGCTCAAAACAAAGCCAAATGGTGCCGCCCTTCGTCTGCCATTCCTGATCCGATTGTGGCACATCACCTGCTAGTATTGGATGTCCACGATCGGAGTGAGAACCTCGACATCATCGGCGCGTTGTGGCATGTGGGCAAACTTAAATGCAAATGCCCGGCCACAATTGCATCCTCTCACCACCGATACAATGGCATGTCGACGATCAAGTCGCAAGCATCAAGAACCGGTGCTTTGCTTCTTCATTCGTGCCCACTGGAATAGCACACTAGGTGCTCATCCGATCAGGTAAAAGGCAGCCTCTCGATGCCCAAAGACAAACCAAAACATCCATGGCCTTCTTCATGATCTTCAGAGCGATGGGCTTGCAAGTGACACGAAAAGCAGAGCGCATGGCGCCATCGTCCACCACAGCCGAGCCGCTTGTCCCACGGAGGACCCACGCAGCGCGTTTGAACAAGCCGGCCCCATTCAGAATTCCTCAGGTTGTCGAACTCTGCTTCGATGTCCTCTCTCAGAGTAGGAAGGGCGTTCACTCCAGATGCGCCCAGTTGTGTGCTTGGAGGTGGATCAAACGCTGGTTCCCGCTCCACACAGAGTACGTCGAACTTCCCGGAGAGCAGCACTGGGACAAAAAAAAGGCGTGTCGTAGGAGTTCCAATCTCCACAACAACCGAGACGTTCAGCAAAAACGTGACAGTCCTCATCTCCTCCACAATGTCAACCACATGCGCACTCCTTAGGCGTGACGATGGGCCCGCCGGTTCGCAGCAACCCACCAATTCTTTACGTCCCAGTGATGGAGTTCCGTCTCAATGGTAAAGGGCCTCCATCGTGCACGCAAGCGGCGTCGTAATCCCTCTCCAAAGCATTCAAGCTTGCTCGCCACTTGCATCACCCATCGCCCGAGCCCGAGTCCAAATGTCGGGAACATCGACCTCTGCGATTCGGTATGCGCGCAAACATAATCCCGATGCGGGCGGGAGCATGTTCCCATATCCACACCTCTTGGGCACCTTTGGGCGTGAAGTTGCCAACAACATGCGCTGCCGTCTCACATTACGCTCGGGTTCCACGAGGGCGCAGTCATTTCCGCTAGTGTCCGTCGGGAGTTCGCCTCGGCGAGCCCACCACACGTTTTCATTCACCGTGCTCCCTCGACCGCCGTTAGCCATGCTTGCAACACCACACTGCGAACGGAAGCAAGGATTCTCCGATCGCTTCGGCTCGAGGAATGCGAATGTCAAGGTCCACTGTGATTCGGGCTTCTACGCCCCTTCCAATCGGATGGAGCAGGGAAGTGGCGAGCTGGCTTCTGATACATGGAGTACCTCAAGTACCTCAAGTACCTGGCATGTCTGGATGGAATATTCCTCAAAATGCTAAGAACATTACGGATTACGCAAGCAAACCCCCCCCCGCCCCCTCCCCCAAACCGCCTTGGGGAGTGATTTCTTGCTTGATGCCCGCCGTCCATAGTTCACCCAATGAGGAATCGTCAAATACCAACAGTTTATTGCTTGTGCCCCGATTGCACTCCAACGAGTAGGAGGGTCCGGGGTGACATTGCTATACGCCACGCGCGTCACCATCAGCTGTTGCGTCGAATTCAGGTGGGCTAGCTCAAGCCTGCATAGTGTCCATGTCCTGGCCAAGCACCGGGTGCTCACATTTCATGGTCCTTGCAGGGTCGACCTGGGAGAAGGCAAATAGACCAAGAGAGGTCGCCCGGCAATTGCCACGGCGGCATTTGGCTTTGGAATGGGAGTTATGCAAGGTTCGCCTGTTGATGTTGCTCCACCCGCTACCATGGACGGTGACGAGTAACGGGGTACAGGCACGCCGACGAGGATCCTCGCAGGTCCTGGTCGATGGAGGTGAGACGCGTGGTGAGGGGACTCGGTGATTCTGCTGAGTCCGGCAGAGGTCGCTTCACCCACCCACGATCATGGCGGTTTGGATGCTCGTGAACAAGGGAGGCGGGCGACAATGAGACGCTTGGACACGCAGAAATTGGCCGCCAAGGCATGCACTGAGCATTGCAGCCTCTTTTGACATTGACGCCAAGTGATCAAAGTCGATTGCCACAATAGCTCGCTTCATGTCCAAGAGTCGTTCAACATCTGACGCTATGAACAAGATTTTCTATGTGATACACATTGCTTTTGCCCAAGCCGAACACGCTGGCCAGCGAGCAAGCACATAAGATCTGCCACTGTCTCAAAGTGTACTCGCCTGCCCGCGCGATTGTAGTATCGGGTGACGGGCGTCGCAACCCATCGCCACCGATGCGACGCGGACGGAGGGGGCGGAACAACCGAGTGCCTTTAAGACATTCTTTCACTTCCCACTTCTGGCTGCTCCAACGGCTTTTCAAGTGTCCGACCGCAAGTGAAATGACATGGTGGGCAAAGAACCGGCCGGATGGGAAGCGAGGATTTTAGCAGATACACCGGCGTGGAGAGTACTTGATGGCGTGGATGATTTCAATGACCACGAAACCTTCGTCTCGATTGCACAGATGGGGTGAACCCGCATCGATCAAATGCAAAATCAATCGGCTGTTATGTTGATCATTCATAACCTTCCTCCTTGGGTGTCGACGAAGAAGGAGAGGATACTCTTATCTTTGATTATCCTGTAGGCCACGCCAGTCCCAAACTTTGATGTTTACCTCGAGCCATTGATTTGATTACGAATTATGGCATGGCATCCCTTGCGAGGATTACAGAAGCCGTAGGCGATCCAACCCGCATTTCACTCTCGTGGAGCACTTATTATGGCCACATGTGACTACCGGACTAGGGACGTTGTTTGGGCTTGGTCGTGGCGAAAAGCGCTTGAGTGCAGTGCAGGTCTTGGTGCGAGGTGGTCTGCAGATCTCGACAAATGTTTGTTTGAGGGGCATCGCAGGGGCATGGATGACCCACGCCGTAGTCGAAACCGCGAGGCTTTCAACAACAAGCCAGAGGATCGTGTGCGCCCCCCAATTCGCACCGTGCCGGACGTAATTGCGGAAATGGAGCGTTGGAGCATTGCAGGTGCCCCCGACAGGGCACGACATGGCGTATGGGGAGTGACTAGGGATGGTCTAATCTTGCGTGCTTTGCCTTACTTGTGCTTTACACACAAATTATGGATAAAGGACATTATGCACGTGGAGGTAAATAACTGCAAAGCAATATGGTCCACCTTAAGTGGCAAAAGTGACACCATTGGGGCGGTTGGAAGAAATTGACTCAAAGCCACGGCTATGGGCAATGGAGGATGAGGATGCTATGCGTACACGATGCCTCGTACCTCAGAGGTCCCGATGAGCGGGCATCGGTTTCTGCTGAATGAAAAGCCATTGGCATCAATACCATGATTACCGCTTTGCCACCTCGCGAGTTCCAAGTTGTGAAGCGCCTGGATGTATAGATGGTTGTGCTCCAAGGAGATTGCGATACCGATATTCCGCGGATGAAGTTGGAGGTCATAGACATCATGGTGTCCTTGGAAATGCACATGCCATCAACTTTACGGAATAGCATGCATCTTATTATACACCTTGTGGACGGCGAAACGCATGGAACGGTTCAGTTCATTACTGGATGTACCCTGTGGAACGGTACATGCAGGTCCTAAAAAGCCATGTTCGTCAAAGAGCAAGACCAGAGGGGAGCATGGCCACTGGGTATGTGGCCATGGAGGCCATGCATTATGCCAGTGAATATCTGGCAGACATCCTTCCTGAGCATGCCACATTATATCGTAGAAATTGCCATTTGCACAAAGAGGAGTTGTTGGTTGGGCAAGCAAAAAAAAAGACACTCCACCCAGACCAGCGCAAGCGCCTTCACTGGTACCTACTACTGCATTCCAAAGTCCTCGCGCCAATGAGAAGTAGACACGCTATGGAGGGCTCGGATGGCGTGGATTTCATGATGTGGTTGCAGGAGTCCTTGCAGCGGGGTAGATGGGCTGACCACCCGGAACGAGATGACGTCATAGCTCTGTCGTGGGGCCCAAGGACTGGTGAAGAGTTATCGAGGCTTGAATACAAGGGGATACCATTTTAGATCACTGGACGGTGATGAAGGTCGGACATCCACTCGGGATAGTTTCTGGTCATTTGAGATGGTAGGTGCCGGAAACAGGTGAGTTCTTTGGCCGGATATTGGAGATCCTTGAAGTGGAGTGTGAAGGAGGAGACTTTCGGACAATCATATTGAATGTGCATTGGTACCAATGTTCGGTGAAAAGAGCCACCATCCATGGTGCGTGATTTCAGGAGTTGACACGGTACGTCGATAATCGGAACCATCAAGCAGGGCCCTACACTTTCCGCGCATGTAACTCAAGTGTTTGCTCATCGGGATGTAATGCAGCAAGCAGTGGATGATATGCACACAGTACCGCGGTGGGACCGCTCGTGTGAGCCCTTAGAAGCATAAACTTTGATGTTCTAACAGTGGGGGATATGCACCTTGTATTGCAGTGGGAGGCCCGCGTGAAAGTACCATGCTCTAACATCCATTATGACACGGCGCAGCTATGTGTGTAAGGTCACGATCATAAACAATGATGAGCATGGCGGCGTACATGTGCGGAGTGTATACCATTTTGACCACTCACCGTCGCTCGTTCTTAACGCTTGCTTGCGCAAGTCTCTCCTTGTGCCACGTTTGGATAGAAGTAGTGAGTCAGAGGGGACCATCCGGACCATGCGAGCTTAAACTGGAAGCAATTTGGCATGCTATTTACGCCAAAAAAAGTAACGAGTCCTTGAATAAAGACCACAATTGGGCTTCGATTCGATTCTAGTAGGCACTTTGGTCCTCTAGGAATGGCGGAGTGGGACGTCGATGGGACCGAGTTGGAGCTTGCGGCTTAGCTTGTACGATGGTGTCGCGAGGAATTACACCGTTGGTGCGGACGGTGGCAAGCAATTGTTGTCACCGTGAGAAGAGGGTCAAGCGCAAAAGGCGGAGCACGCGATGAAATGCTCCACTGGCATTAGTGTGGACCGGCCAGGCATCACGCCTTTGTCAGACGCCAGAAGTGACAGTGGATGTGTTCAAAATTCTTTTCCGGACGGTGTGCATGCAGGAAACGTGGTACTGCAGCCATCTCTGGAGGCAACCCGTGACCAAGATGGGAGCCCTGGGCGGCCAATTTACCCAAGCCAGTTAGGGCCGCAACCTAAGGGTTCCCATAGAAGGCTCCTTGGAGGAGGAGGAGGAGATTACGCGGTGGCGAGCAAAGGACCGACGCCGGGGCGTGTTGATGATGATGACAAGGTAAGAGTACACATCACCATATCACCCACTTTACGCCTTGCCGCCGCTGTTCATATTTGGTGACGCGCTCTTGTTTGATTGCAAGGCAGGGCACTCCGTGGTGTCGACGCAGAGACAATGGTCGGAAAGGGGACCATTGTTGATGAATTATTGTCCGGAGGACATGTAGGCGAAGACGGTGTGTATCCGATTGAGGTCGATGGCGATTACAGCGTGACGGAGAGGGATACTGCGAGGATGATTTTGACGAAGACACGGAGGCAAGCACTTGGAGGCGGTTTGCGGAGGTGGGGAGACATCCCGAACATCCGCCCTCTCGCTCAAGCTTTGTACAATATTTTGCCCACAATTGCACTACATGAATGTGTTGAAGGCGGTTGCTAGTGCATGGAGTCTGTCGCTACCAAGCAACGCGAATTTGCTGAGGCCAAATCGCTACTTGGTAGCGATCATGTGGACGAGGAAGTCATTTTTGGAGGTGTTGGAGGGGACACAAAGAGCACCTTTCACAAGCGGATCAGGCGATTCACTCAAGGTGCACCGCATCTTGAAGCCATGGTGAAGCACACAGTTTCGGCGAACTTGTGGATCTGTGTGAGGACTTGTCCAAGTGTCACGAACCGAGACTTCATCAACCACCAGTTCTCCGTCTCTTCCGGTGGAATTTCGTTTTGAAGCGTGAAGGTGGCGGCCTCAATTGCGAGTATGGGAGGTGTTGGACCCCGATATCGACTAGGGTCCGTGGGTATCGGCGTGGCGGAGGCGGTGGAGTTTGGAGTGCGAGGCTTGCAGGGGTGGAGGTGTGGCCTCGCCCACAGAGCCTGACCACAAAGACGCGGATGGATAAGTATAAGGGCAGGATGCAACCCTTTTGGGCGTGGAGGGAGCAAGAGGCCTCCCAAGGCTTTTCACATGAAGTGGGGTCGGATCCCCACTGCGCAGAGAAAGACTGGCTCACGACACATGAGGTCGAGGAGATGCCTACATTGGGGCCGAAAGCGAAAAGGTGGCAATGGACATGGGAGATGGCGCAGGTATGATGTTAGGCCACCCATTGGGTCTCACGCCCACAAGCTCAGCATAAAGACTTGACCGAGTGCATGATAGTTGTGCAGGTTGCGTCCGAACAGATGATGGACTTATGGCCACGAGTAGCGCAACACCTTCCGGTGGGCGAAGAGAACGGCGATGACCTCCGCTTGGAGGACGCCTTGCATGCCGTGCGACGGGGCACACCTTCACCTCAACGCAACCTCAAACAGAGATGACCCGGCTGGCTCGGCCGATTGAGTGAAATTGTTGCACCGTAATGCTACACCAACCGAGGGACATGGTCCCATCTATAGTCCGGGAACTAACAAACGCCTTTTTTCGAATGGCACGATGGGACATTCTCACAAGCTTCACGAGGAACCCGGATGTGGCACATGGCATCACAATCCCCCAATATACGTGGATTTGTGGAGGAATGATGCATGGTATGGGAGTGCCATTGATTCATTCTATGGATGTAGGGTAAAACCAAGGCTCCTCCAAGGAGGAGGTTGTTGAATGGACCTCGTCAGCGGGATGAGCCGAACGAGGGTTGCTCAGGAAAACTGAAGCGACGGAAAACCAAAGATCCTCCGATCTCAGCTGAACGGTATGCGGGTGAATCTTGAGGTCCATTGTAGACAATGTGGCTTCTGGCAATGATTGGGCTGCCCAGACAATGATTTGCAAACTGGTTGAAGCCATGTCAGCCCTGGTTGTCCCACGCGCAAATGGGGTGCCTTCTGGGGTAAAGTATCTTGATAAGTGAGTTGAACATCGTAAATTTGTGCATTTAATGTCGAGGTGATTTTGTTTCACGACTTCAATAACCCAATTCACCATTACCGTGATGGGAAGCCGATAATTAAATTGCTGGTAAGGGGAAAACCATTTTCCCGGGCAAAAAATAGAGGATTAAAACCAGTTACCTTATCGGTAAAATAAGTATTTCCCACTCAAGTAAATTACACGCTTGCTTTTTGAATTTTGTTGACAAGAATCACAAGTAAGTGCCGACGTTCATCTACCCGGCAAGATGACGTCATAGTCCGACAAATTGACCAGACATATACGCGGACACCGTGTGACATATTGCACATCCGCCGCAAGCGCAACCGTTGGGTATAGCAAAATCGATGGGCCCACCCGGACGGGTTTGCATCACCGTCGGCCGGACTGCCACCGTCCGGCTGGTAACGCGAGGCCGACGGACTTCCATAACCGGCACGGTTGACACGCAGACCGGCGCGAGTTTATGCTGCTTTATTTCCATAGGATGCACATGCGGTGACCTCGGCACGGCCACACCCAGACGGCAACATGAATATTATCTTATCTTTATGTCGTGTTGGATATGTCGGGTAAAATAACGCCATCACAGAGAAACCCCGCGTGATAAGTTTGCCCTAAACGATATAACCACGTTTTTTTTTACGTGATAAAAACATACGATGTGTAGTAGTGTCTTTTCCCTCTCCCCCTCCTCTTACTCCTGTTCTTTCTCCTCCCCCTCCTCTTCCTTTCCCTCTCACCTTGTACCTCCTCTTCCTCCTCCTCCTCCTTCTCTACCTCAAATCCCTCTCCCCCTTTTCCTCCTTGCCTCTTCCCCTCCTCCTCTCCCTCGTCTCTATGCATGGTGGGATTGTCTCTCTAAATCTGTGGCCACGGATTGGAAAAGGGTGAGGAAGCTTTCTATTGTAGTGAGCTTCCTTCAGCAGGTAGGACCAGAAAAGTGAACAACAACAGCCAATGACCAGCAACACTTAGCATTACCTGAGCCATGCCGAAAGGGCCGCGATTCATGCCCATCAGGAGGACTTCAACTCTCATCCCTCTTGCACGATGTGTTGTGTACATGTACAACTGCAAGTAGTTGCAAGGTGAGGCCAAGACCTATTCCATGCTGTGATTTCCTATCTCAAATTTTTAGCTGATGCGTAACCAGACTATGATGTGAAGTTAGGGAACGTGATGGTAGAATGGCGGGGTCTCATGTATATGTACAGCTGCAAGGTGAGGCCAAGACCCATTCGATGCTGTGATTTCCTATCTCAAATTTTCAGCAGATGCGTAACCAGACTATGATGTACGTGAAGTTAGGGAAGGCAATGGTAGAATGGTGGGGTCTGATGTACATAATGTACAGCTGTAAGGTGAGGCCAAGACACATTCCATGCTGTGATTTCCTATCTCAAAATTTTATTTGATGCGTCACCAGACTGTGATGTAACGTTAGAGACGGCAATGCTAGTAGGGCGGGGTCTTGGATGAATAGGGAGTGACGAGGCCGGTGCATGGTAGGAGGGATGTGTCTGGAGGGCGAGAATTATCGAGTGCTGTAGCACAGAGAGGGTGAGTGTACCGTCACCAGCAAGTAACAGACATGTGTTGAGTGTGGACAATGAAAACAACGCAGGGGGAGTGGAAGAGGCGGGTGGCAGAGGGAGGATAGGAGTGGAGCAACCAGCAGCAGCCATGGTCAAGGCAGGGGCAAAAAGGCGCGTAATGGACATGAGGCAGTTATCTAGGGGGAGAGAGAAGGAGGGAGGACTAGGGGGGGAACATTCAGGTGCGTTAAAAAAGAGCCAAGGGCAGTCGACAGTTCATGGCCGGGAGGGGACACGTAATCAGCAAATCCAGCATAGGTTAGTCCCTTGGATTATGAGCTGCAGACGTGAGTAGGAGAGATTGCTCATCGATAACCACACTCCGAGAATATTACTTGATTCGATGAGTCTCGGGGTTCACAAGCTTGTATTCCTTGAAGTATAGCCCACATACAGCAATCTTGTTGGCCTTACCTTATGAGAAATTCCTGCTTATGTTACACTTTATGTTAAGATTCGAACCCCTGGATGTAACACTCATGTTGCAATTTTGGGGCTATGTAGCACTTTTTGGGCCCCTTGTGACACTCTGGGCTTGAAAACCAGACTAGAGCTTTTGTTGCAATCATGTTAGTGTTACAAGAAAAGTCTTGTAACACTTTTCTAGGCTTGGTACCGAACCTCCTCGACATCTATCATTGACTTTTTGCTTTTACCCTAAGGAATACTGCGTCTTACATAGTAGTTACTATTAATATGCCCATCAATACCACCACACATAAATGCTCATATAAATATGTCCTTCGTACTGTATGTGTATCATTTACGGTATGGTATAATATTTTTAATGATATATATTCATATTATATTTTGTATATAATAAGTATGTACATCATATAGGTTACGTATAGATGCTGGTCTATACATATTGATGACATAGAACTTTATATTTACCATTTGTATAAATCTCGACGCATCTTTATACCCCAAATTTCTAGCACACCTGCCTATTTTTCTCTATCCAGTGCCTCCTAAAAAAAACACATCTTGAATTTCATCGACCTCCTCGTCTTCTGCCTCCCTGTTTTCCTCGGAGCAGCTGTCCGAGTGGGAGTCCGAGGACAGTGGGCACAACCTGCACACACTTCATAAGGGCCAACACCCAACCAGGTACCCGCTCCACATGCCCAGCCTGCACCCGCCGTAGCTCCTCCTCACACACAATCTGCTCCTATGCACGTCGTGCCAACCCCCATGAACCGCGCGCCTCCACATGCCTCTGCAGTTCGTGATCCTGCAAATTAGCAGCCCCATCTTGCACATCTGTGGCGCACACAGGCGCCTCCATACCTATAAAGCGTGCCTCATCTCCCGCGCACCCCTGCTGCCACATTAGAGTCTAAGCGGCAGCCTCCTCCAGATCCAAATTTGCAGCCTGATCCCATACATCAGCCGCGCACATAGGCGCCTACAAAATCTCAACCTGTTCCCACACTCTTGCATCCAGATCCTCTCCCATATTTCCCGACGGCCTAGATCTGATCCGTCTGCAGATCCTCGGGTGTGCACTGCCAGCCACCTCTCTCTCTCACACGCGCGCCAATCCACAAGGGCATGCAATCCTCCTGGTTGGCTTGCCTCAAACCACATGGGATCTTGGCGCACAGCATCTAGACATGGCAGCTCCTCCTTGCGAGGTGTGTCTGCAGATGCTTCCTTGCCCGCTTCTACAGATCCAATTTTGGAGCCCGTTTCCGCACCAGCCATTTCAAATATCCACAATAATAATTCTTTAGTTGGCAATTTACTTGATTTGGAAAATGAACCTAGATTAAATTATGTTAACCCACTAGTCTCTGCCCACGCCTTATTAGTTCAAGCTTATATAGCAGCTATTGATCTTATTGAACCTGCTACACGTGAAGAAACTTTGTCTGGATCTAACAAGGAGAAATGGAAGGCAGCCATATTATTTGAATATAATAGTTTAATAGAGAATAATACTTGGGAATTAGTTAAGCTCCCTTATGGTAGGAAGCCAATTCAATGTAAGTGGGTCTTTCGTACAAGTTCAAAGCTCATGGTAGTGTAGAGCATTATAAGGCACATTTGTGTGCCAAGGGGTATAGTCAAGTCCTAGGAGTAGATTATCATGAAACATTTCCCCCAGTAGTTAAACTTTAGACTATTAGGTACTTGCTAGTACTAGCTGTTGAGTTAGATTTAGATTTACAGTAAATGAATATTACCACTGCTTTTCTATATGGTAAATTAGAGGAGCTCATTTATATGGATCAACATGAAGGGTTTATAGATCCTAAAACCAGAGATTTAGTGTGTAGGCTTAATTGAGTCCATAAAATATATTTATGGACTCAAACAATTCCTTAGTGGTATGCTCATATTGATGGAATACTTATCAAGATTGGTTTATTCATTGTGATTCTAATGAGAATGTATATTTCCTACGCAAGGATCCTTGCGTAGGAAGTCTACATTCTCATCCATCCATGCAAGCTGTTATAATTGCCCTATATGTGGATGACATCATTAATGCGACTAACAGTGAGGACTTGCTATTGGAAGTGAAGAAGACTCTTACAAGATGAAGGATATTGGAACTCTTACCTATTATCTCGAAGTGCAGATTTCTAGGAATAGGGGAGAAGGTACACTTAGTATTTTCCAATCTAAGTATGTTAAGGATCTTCTTAATCGTTTTAAGCTCGAGGCAGCCCATTCAGCAACCACAACACTTGCAGCTGGTTAGACCCTATATCTACTGAGGACAGCCCTACTACAGATGAGGAGCGAGAGAGGATGCTACACACCCCTTATAAAGAGGCAGTTGGATGCCTACTCTTCCTTAGTGGCCGGACTCGTCCAAATATTACTCATGCAGTTTCCATTCTATCACAATTCCTTTCTAATCCAGGTTTGGCTCATTGGGTTGCGGTAAAATGCATCTATAGATATCTCTCTTGGACTATGCATGTAGGGCCTTCAATATAAGAGATGAGGAACAGGTAGGCTTCTGCTTGAGGGCTGGTCTGATGCTAATTGGTCAGTTGATCCTGTCACCAAGAAAAGCTTGTCTAGTTATTGTTTTATCATGTGTAGTGCTGCTCTTTCATGGACATGTAAGAAGCAAAAGAGTGTGTCATTGAGTTCAACTGAGTGAGTATGTATCTTTGATACTTGCTGGTAAGGAGGTAGTAGCTAGTAGATCCTTGTTGGCCGATATGGATCAAGCACAAGTTTACCTACTTTATTGCATTGTGATAACATGTCGCCGATAGCGCTGACTAAGAATGCTAAGTATCATGCCCTAACTAAGCACATTGGTGTTTATCATCATTTCATAAGACAACTAGTTGCATAACATCAAGTTATTACCAAATATGCTTCTACTTTGATTGTGTCTCTTGCTTCCGCTCTGCGTGTGCGTTGTCAAGGCTAGCTACAATTCAATTTGTAACACTTTGAATGCAGAGCATGCAGCAGCAAGCATCATATCTTTCCTGCACAAGTCAAGTCCACCGCAGCAGTAGATCATCGCAGTAATGGGGCCGAGGCTGATACGGAAATGAGGTAGGAACATTCGTACAGGATAAGGGGTTTCACTTTTTCCTTCTCAAATTCCAAATGTTGTGACACAGGAATCAAGACTTCAGTGCCTTTCAAGATATGGGTTCTCAGGCTCTGAAGTTCAATAGAGATGGCACCGGTTGCATGCCCAAGCCAGCTCTCGTCAATGAGGTAATGACAAATTTTTTGGAGACGCAAGATATGCCGGCTGGCAATGGGTAGCTCGCCTGTCCTTCGCCCACGTGGTCTAGTTACTAGCTACAGTTTTGTGGCCTTGATGGCGCAGGAAGAGGGTTCCGTCCGAAGAGGGTATGCTGCATATATGTGACAGGCCCTCTGAAGTTCTGAGGGGCGAAAGCAAAAACAAAAGAGTTATGGAACGTGTGATGTTACAGGAAACGTTGAAGGTACTCAGCTACTGTTACGTATTGTACATCAGGATAAAGCGCGGTGGCTTCGATTGCATCTTCTGGGAGGGGAATATCTTGATCTCCTTTGACGAAAATAGAGTACATGATACCCAGCAGTGCACTCTCAGTAGGAGGTGATTCTGCCCCAGAAAGGAGATTTGTGGATTAAAGACAGCATGAGGTGATAATGAACACCATCTAGATCTAGAAAAGGAGTTAATGCATTCACAAAGCACAGCAAGCCAGCAAACAAACACGCAGCCCATGTTGTGCAAGGTTCCGGAGTATCGATTCAATACATAATCCTCCTCTCAACAAGCATAGTATATGTTCCACGAATTCATAAAATGCAAACTTTCACGCATATGCCAAAAGCATGAGGGCTCCCATGTCATGCATATGGATGGCTTAAGAGAAGGTGAAGTCGATGCAAACCTGCGATGAGCTTGAGCACATCCTCCTCCTTCAGCTCAGCCTTTTCGAGATGGTGTCCCGAGAGCTTCTCCCACAGCTCGACCGCCTCCAGCTGGGTGCAGAAGTTTTGGGCAGGCCGGATGTGGAAGGTCTTGTTAAGCGCTCGGGGGTCCACCGATGCCTTGACGGTGTATGTGGCGATGTCATCCTCGTCCACGAAGAATGCTGCAAATATTTCCCCAACAGTATGGTCACAGTTGGGCATACATAACCAAGAGAAATCGAGCTGCTGGACATGGATGGTTCGGTGCACACACACACCACACCTTTGGCTCTCCCGTAGATGATGACCTTGTCGGTAGGCGGTGCTCGGACTGGACCCAGCTGCCCCAACGTGGCCAAAGTGTATCCAGCATAGCTGTTGCTCACCACGAAGGTGTAGGGGATCCCCGCCGCCAGCACCTTGTCCTGAACCTCGATCTTGGGCTTGAAAATGGACTCCGTGGACGGCAGCATATGCACCTTACGCACGTCGTTCCCGAACTCCGAAGGCAGAAATCTCTGCCACACCCATCCATGCCCTCCCGACATCACCTCATAAATTCACGGACATCACCGAATAATCAAAATCACAGCAACCGAATTCCTGTCCCGATTCCCCGCTCACCCTGATGTGCCCGACTTCCTCGATGGCATCCACCAAGCGCGCCTGATCTCTGAGCTGAAATCCTCCAACAGCCGAGATCACCACATCCACCTGCTTGAGCGCCTGGACCAGGCTGCCGTGATCCTCCAAATTCCCCTGTGCCGACCCCAAATTAATCCACCCACCTCGCCTCAAACTCGAAACTACAACCAGATTCAATAATCCAAACTCCAACGGAAAGGAAAGACGCAGGCGCATTGCAAACACTACGTTGAGCAGGGTGACGCCTGCCGCTTCGAAGGAATCCAGGAGCTGGGCCTTCTCACTGGCGGGATCTGTCGGCTTCGTGGAAGGCCGGACGAGGGCGAACGTCGGGTGACCCAGCCTGGCGCTGGCCAGCGTCAGATGCTTCCCGATGTAGCCCGTAGCACCCACAACCAGAATCTTCTCCCGCTCCATCGACATGCCGCGCGACTGCTGTCTCCCGCCCACTGCACTCCCAACGGGTGTTCATGTTTGAAGCAAACACAACCGAAACTTCTGTCGCAGCTTCGTCACGCCGCCGTGTGTCTCTAAACCCGTTCCGTGTTCCGTTTCCGTGGGGACTTCGTGCTGCATGCCTTCCACGACTAATTCCGGAAGATTATCTTCTTTCCGTACTTCGACAAATGATGCCACACCCTTCAAGGTTGATCCTCCAACTTCTCCATGGTCGGTAAATGTTTTCAATTATCTCAAGCCAGGTTTGTTGTGTGAACTCACCTATCGTCCATTTCGTTGTTTTCGCCACTGCCCTGCAGGGTTATTCCATATTAAATTTCACTATCGAACTTCGATGTATATTTTAAAATTTATAAAAAAATAAAAATTTATTTTAAAAAATTATGAGTAAATTAAAAGTAAATGAGTGGCGAGTTAAAGGCAAGAAACAAGTAAGTTAAAAGCAAATTAGAGTTAAGTGAGGATCACATTAAAGGCAAGGAAGTAACACATGGATTGTATAATGGGAAAAAACTCATCTAGCAGGCATAACCACAAAGGACCCCGAGGATCGAGGCGGAAAGAAGCAACTAAGCTCCTTACTAAAATGTATTTACTGCTCCCAAAACATCATATGTTAGAGGCAAGGTAGAAGAAGAAGAAATTTATTTAAGTCCACTAAGGAGGGATTTCTATCATGGGAATGAAATATGGTAACTATATAGATAATAGTAAAATAATCTAGACAAATGTAAAGGTAAAATTCAAACAAGGCAAATAATCTTCAATCAATCAACAGTGTGGATGAAAATGCGTGAACTAGGGCTAAACATTACCAATTCATCCTCACGAAAGAAAACCATTTGGTCTGCAATACGAGCAACTTTGAAAGCTAGTAACTTCTCCTTCTTAGTCTTCCATTGCAATAGTGTAAGATCCTCATTGATATATAACTGAATTGTTCGTAGTATAGAGCTAGCTTTCATAAGCTGGAGGTGATTATTCATAGAGTGAAAAATCATAATCAATATGCGCTCCCTGCCAGAATCTTTCCCACCAAGAATGCTCGAGGAACGACCACATTGACCTTTATTCAGAAACTTAACTAATGAGACCAGAAATTCTCAAGTTCAAAAGCATATAGCCAGGGTTTGGGAAGGCGATGCTTATGGGATGCTTCGGGGATTTGGATGCGACCTGGGCCATGGGATGCCACGGGGGATTTGGCACGTGCGACGAAGTTATTGCTTGGGAGATTGAACAGTGACACCAGGTCGGGTCTTGTGGAGGAGTAACCGAGGCCCTGACAAAAAACCGTGAACCAAGTGGCTCTAGGTCGAAGTACGTCCACATGTACCTTGCCGTACTCGTCCGCGGTCGCATTTGGCGTGATCGGGCGATTGCGGTTGCGCCGCTTTCGCCGCCTGGTGATGCAGCTGCCAAGGTAGCCGAATGGCACGGGCTTGCCGCTGGAAGGCACGGGCATGGAGGTGGCCCTGGGGAAGGCCAGCCTGCCTGGAAGCAGCCGGGCCGGGACGCGGTCTTCCTCCACCGATCACCGATGGGCCTCACATTTTCTGCTCCCGATTCCGCTGCGTTGTCCGCCTGCGCCATCGCCAGTGCCCGCGCCTGCGTCTGTTTTCGCGTCTGATCTGCTCTGCTGCGCTCTTCATTGTGTCACGCCGGCTTCCGGAATTGCGGCGGCTCTGCGGCGCCGCGCTGCGTCGCGCTGAATTCTGGGAGTGGAGGAAGGTTTTTTGATGCCGCATGCTAAACTTGGATCCAGGTGAGAATGGAGAAATTTGTTCCTGCGAGCTAGCAGCGATGGCGGAATTTTGAGAGCGTGTTTGTGTTTGCGCGCTGGTGGAGTGCGTGTAGTTATCACGGATCGCGATCCGACTCCGGCTCCGGCTCCAACTCCGACTCCGACGGCGCTGCCAGGAGGCATGGGCCTCCCTCGGGAACATGCTTGTAAGTGCCCTGCTCTGGTGTTGGAGAGCAGAAGCAGAGAGCGCTGAAGCAGAGAGCGCTGTCGAGAATGAACGCCTGGTTTTTTTCGTTCGCGGACCGGTAGGTAGGTATCTGGTTTGACAGTTCTGGAACTGTTGTGCATCTGCGTCGTAGGAAGCGACGTAACTGCTTCGCGTGCTTGGATTTTGAAAGCTTGTCTGTACGTAGGTCATCGCCGGGGTGGGACAGGGGAGGGTCAGGTTGAGATGATTGTTTTTGCTCTGTGCTGGTTAGATGACGGATCGAAGTGATGGTTAGATGACGGATCTAAGTGATGAACGATGTGTGACCAATCCGAGGACTCCGAGCATAGAGTGAATGAGAGAGGGGAAAGTCAGTTGTGGTCCGATTTGCTGAGGAACAGGATGTTTCGGTGCAATGAGTTAGTTAGTGCTGGAGTCTGCTGTCCAGGAACAGCAGCGGAATTTCTGGATGCAATGAAACACGTCCTTTTGATGCAGGGAATCCACATAGAGGCCACATTCAATGCTGAGCCGAAAAAACGTAGTGTTGGTTGATCTTGCCGCTATCTGCCTCCGGTTTTCTCGGTGCTGCCATGAATGCTGAAAAGTGAGGGGCTGGAAAGTGTGTTTAAGGTGTGTGGTTGAGGTAAGTAATCAAGCTTCTGGCTTTGCTTGCAGGGGAGGAAGATGCAAGGGAATCCCTCATATCTGTGGCAGTGGATGATGGCAAAAGTGGTGAACCAAAGATTCGCGTCACTGGTCTTGAAAAGAGGACTAGTGCTGGCACGGCAATACTGCGAGATGTATCCCTGGACATTGGTGTTGGGCAAGTTTTTGGTGTCGTTGGGCCCAGCGGGAGTGGCAAATCCACGCTGTTGAGGGCATTGAATCGGCTGTGGGAACCTCCATCTGGTTCTGTGTTTCTTGATGGAGAGGACGTGACAAAGGTTGATGTAACAAGCATCAGGCGGCGCGTTGGAATGCTATTTCAAACCCCAACTATGTTTGAAGGTTGGTTCAAGTCTCACTAGCTCATGTTGCGGCATGTCAACCTGGTTTTTGACTGCTGCTACAACCGCATGCTTCTCCTGCCTGTTCCACATCCCGATGAGATATCCTGCCATCGTGGATTTTGGCAGAGAGCAAAGTTTGAAAAACGAGCTGGGGTGCTTTTAATCAGTCGGCTGTTAACTAGCCTCATTAGTGCTCTTGAGTGAGAGACACCTTGGTGGAATATGCAGGGATACTAGTTGTGTCTGTGTTATCTATGTTCTGCTAGAGTGAAAGCAATTTGCAATGAAGATAAGGTTGGAGGAGCTGTCATACGCAAACATATCTTCTCACCAGTGATCCGTGGGTCCTTGCAGGGACGGTTGCAGACAATGTTAGTATGGGGCCAAGTCTCATGGGAAGGAAGCTTCCGGAACCTGAAATTGCAGCTCTTCTCACTCTGGCCGATCTTGAGCCTGAATTTGCAAAGAGATCAGTCATTGGCCTGTCTGTGGGACAAGCACAAAGGGTTGCACTGGCTCGAACCCTTGCGAATGATCCAGAGGTACTATTTTGTCTGTTCTGTTCAACTTAACAGCCTCCTTACAAGGTTCCAAATATCGTGGTAGCTGCCAAACACAACAACGCTCTTCTTATTCTAGAGGAAATCGTTTTCTGTGCAGGTGCTGCTTCTGGATGAGCCAACCAGTGCCTTGGATCCGAAGACCACTCTGAACATAGAGAGCACTATTTTGAAGCTCCAAAAGCAGAAGGGCCTTACAGTGGTTCTTGTTTCACACAGCTTGGATCAGGTACAAAGAGTGGCCAACCAGGTTTGTATTCTAGTAGATGGCCAGGTGGTGGAGACCCTCAAAGCCAAGGATCTCTTCTTTGCAACCCATCCCCTTGCTAAGGAGTTCCTTGGGACATCCGAGTAAGCCTGCAACATTTAGGGCGCGTATCGATCGTTCCTTCACGAAGGGAATATCAAACATTGTCGGAAGTGCATGAGGTGTTGCTATCAGTAAGGCAAGTGACACACGATTTGGTCCCATGTTGAAACGTAACATTCTCCTGCCTTCCTGGAACGTCAAGCCTTCTCTCTCTAGACTCCTGATGAGAGTCAGAGTATTACTCCTCTGGGTTTGGTTGTTGCAGGTCGTGCTGGACTTGATGAATGTAAGTCTAAAGGCCAGAAGATTCAGCTAACTACCAGGCCAGTACATCTGTAGCTGTTTGGTATAAGAGCTTATGCTACACTGTGATTATTCAAACGAGATCTCTAGCTCATGTGTCTCTTCCACTTGTTCTCTGGTGATGCAGGAAGCAGTTAAGTATCTAGAAGCTCACCCACTGAGCGATGTGTACCTACTGTCTGCAGACTGGAATGGGGGAATTGGGGCAGAGCAGAAAGCTTGGCTGGCTGAAATAATAGCTAGTGCTGAGAGGTTGGTTCATGATTTGTGTTGATCTCAAATATTCTAGCTGCTCAAAAGCGTAACAGTTGTCCCAACATTATTTTTCTTCGGCCTTTTCTGGGCTTCCGAGACTTTGAATGGTGTCTGAAACCATGCATTGTCTACGGGCTATGGTGCTTGTAGGGATGGGACTCAGCTGATTGTAGCGGCTCCATCACCCTGTGGGAGTCGGATCATGTCCAACCCATCGTCTGCCCAAATGTTTGGCGCCAAGAAGCCACGTGCCTCCCTTTTGACATGCTGTGCCCCTCTTCCAGGTCATTACTGTAGGAGCTACGTCTGTCTTGGCAACACACATTTTGTAACCTTCGACGCAGACCTGGAGGCATCACGAGACACCACAGCCTGCGGCGTGGTCGATGTCCACGAAACAAAGGATTCGGCTCTTCCTCCAGCCGGCGCCTGCCACGGTCCTCACCTTGACCCACAAACATTCAAGGAAACGCCGGGGGCGATGCCCTGATCCCCAAAATCCCCTCCAGAGGGAACACAACCTCAATCAGCGTGGCCTCGTTGCAAGGCTTCCCCAGGAAGGACACCCCGAACGGCAGGCCCGACGTGGGATTGTAGCCCGCCGGGATAGTGAAAGTGGGAAATCCCCCAAACGAGGCTGGCACATTGATGTTGCTATCTGCCGGCGCTAGTAGTGCGTCCAGGTGGTTGTCGCTGAACACCTGCACCAGCCCCTGCTGGTTCTGCCCCGCCACGATTTGCTGCGCCAGCAAGTACGCCTGGCTGGACTGCCCCGAAGTCAGGTTCTGCGCTGCGATAAACAGTTCGTCGGGGAACTTGCTGAATTGCTGCCATCGCCAAAGGGAGCCACCCCGTTTCTTCCCAGTCAGTTTGTGGAGAGGTTTTTCTCCAGACAGGATTTGGAGATGGTTTTGGAGAACGTACCTCCCGGGGATCGGCTTGATCGAAGGCGATGATTTCCTCTAGCGTTGCGACGGGGCTCTTCTTCAGCGTGGCCAGATAATCGTTGATGTTCACCTTGAAGTCGGAGATGAGCAGGAACTTGTCGGCGGTGAGCGGCGCCGTGAACGGCGCCACGCCATTGAAGATCTGGCTGAACACAGCGGGGTTGATGATGGTGTTGTCGATGACTATCGCGCCGTGCTGGCTGCACCGGGAGAAAGCGAGGTGTGAGTGTTGCCGGAGTGGTAGAGGCCGTGGCCTCGCTGTACTTAATTGGTCGCGTGCTCGAATCCGGGACGGGAGAGGGCTTCTTACATCAGCACGGAGATGACGGTTTCGAGGGCCGATATCTTGAAGTCGGGAAGGCCTTGGAAGAAGTCGCGCGCGATGCCGATGCGCTTGCCGACCAGCCCGTCGAGCAGCTTGTGCGCTTGGTACCCACCAGATGGCCGCTGGCAACTGAATGCGCTGCCAGGATCGGCTGGATCCGGTACTGCGATCACGTCCAGCAGCGCTACGACGTCTTCGACGTACTTCCCGACGGGCCTGTGGTTTGGTTTGTTCCAAAGAGTGAGTGAGATGTCGAGGCGCGAAACCTGACCTCCTTTCCGCATTCGGTCTTCCGTGCGATTGCGTTACAATCGAGGAATGTGCGAAGCTTTGTGGAGATTGTGACGGGATGTTTGGAATGTTAGGAGACGCTTACCCCGGCGAATCAACGCTGAAGGAGATGGGGACGATCCCGGTGCGAGAGGTGAGCCCCGGGGTCGGCTTGATGCTCGCAACGGCGTTCCTGCTGACTGGCACGGTGATGGAGCCTTGTGTCTCGGTGCCGATGGAGAGCAGCACCAAGTTGGCCGCGACGGCCACTGCCGGGCCTGAGCTGCTGCCGCCGGGGTTCAGCGTCACGTTGTACGCATCCTGCAGAGGCACATCACAGGGGATTACATTGCAGAAGGTGAAGGCATTGGATCTGGAAGGAAGAGCGGCATGAATTTCATGCGTTCGCAAATTGCGTGACACGGTTGCCTACGTTGGTTTGGCCGCCTCTAGGGCTGAACCCTTGCGGTTGCTGGAGGGAGCGGAAGTGCAAGAACTCGCTGAGGTTGGCCTTGCCGAAGATGATGGCACCCGCGCGGCGCAGGAGCTTCACGATGAACGCCTCTGTGGTCACTTTGGAGCCGAGCAGCGCAAAGGATCCTGCCGTGGTGTCGAGCTTGTCTATGGTGCCGATGTTGTCCTTGAGGAGGACCGGGACGCCGTGGAGGCCTCCGACGTGTCCGCCTGCCGCAACCCTGGCCGGACATGCAAGGAAGAAATCACGGTCTCGTCCTGTGTCATTTCTTACAGAACCAGCCTCAGATGCATCGAGGCGTTTTTCACCTTTCTTGATCGGCTTTCTTGGCCCAGTACAGGACATCGGGGTTGATCTCGATGATGGCGTTGAGCTGGGAGTTATTGTGCCACTCGCTGGAGGTAGAGGTTCACTAGCTGGACCGAGGTGAGGCTTCCTTCCCGGAATGCCAGCTGCACGTCTGAGATGGCCGCCTCGATTATCTCGAATCCCGAAGCAGAGTTGCCGAGTATGAGAGCTAAGGCCACGAAAGCAAGCAAGAAGGCTTTCGTGTTCGCCATTGGAAGAGCGCGTGAGGAACTATCCATTCGCTCTTGCGGCTCCAGGATTTATGGAAGGCATGGACGCGGCCAGTGGATCGTGAGAGGCTAGTTGGCCACACTTGTCTGAAGCCGGCACAACGCGTACAGCGCAGGCGGCTACAGAGGAAGACAAACGGATGGGGTTCATAATCTTTCGAGAATATGTCTCTCGACGTGAGACAGCAAAGCATGATGCTAACCACAGTATTCGCTGCATTGCCTTCTGTGGAGTAAGATTCTAGGTTGCGAGTATTGTTTTTGTG
This sequence comes from Anthoceros angustus, assembly GCA_010909165.1. NCBI lineage: Eukaryota > Viridiplantae > Streptophyta > Anthocerotopsida > Anthocerotales > Anthocerotaceae > Anthoceros > Anthoceros angustus. Next base: position 580,286 of record VJWM01000063.1, on the reverse strand, counting down.
GAGTAAGACTTGGGGGCCGAACCTGGTCAGTTGGCCAAGATCAATAAGCTCCGGTGCGCCAGCAGAAGCTCTCAAGCGAACGGCCATGAGATACCGCGACAAGGTTCGGGACAAGGATGCGGACAAACTAGTCACCCGGCGCTAGAGTTATCATCAGTCACCCAAACGGTGTACCTGAAGGCCTGGATTAGCTCACTCTGAAAGCCTGGCTGACCAGGTGAGGTCTGCCAAATTGCCAACAACGCCGACTCGGAGGTGGAACATGCCTACCGGGACGAAATTCCCTCATGGCACTGATAAAGAGAAATATACAAAACAAGAAAACCATTCATGTTTAACGCTATTACGTATTGGGCTTAAGATTAGTGGTGTGAAGCATAATCAAAAGTTTAGCACGTTGAGAAGTTCGAAAAGAGATTGGCACGTTGAGAAGTTGGAAATCCTCCGTTGTGAATTCTCACATTTTCAAGTATACTTCCACATTTTCAAGTATACTTCCACATTTTTAAGTTCACTCATGCAATAATAGATTAAGTACACTCTTGCATCGGATCCTCTCCCATATTTCCCGACGCGGATCTACGATCCGCGCAGATCCTCAGGGTGTGCCTGCATAACAGCCACCTCTCCCTGCACCGCGCCAATCCACAAGGGCATGCAATCCTCCTGGTTGGCTTGCCTCAAACCACATGGGATCTTGGCGACAAAGATCTAGACATGGCAGCTCCTCCGTAGGTGTGTCTGCAGATGCTTCCTCTGCCGATCCAATTTTGGAGCCCGTTTTCCATGCCATTTCAAATATCCACAATAATAATTTTTAGTTGGCAATTTACTTGATTTGGAAAATGAACCTAGATTAAATTATGTTAACCCACTAGTCTCTGCCCACGCCTTATTAGTTCAAGCTTATATAGCAGCTATTGATCTTATTGAACCTGCTACACGTGAAGAAACTTTGTCTGGATCTAACAAGGAGAAATGGAAGGCAGCCATATTATTTGAATATAATAGTTTAATAGAGAATAATACTTGGGAATTAGTTAAGCTCCCTTATGGTAGGAAGCCAATTCAATGTAAGTGGGTCTTTCGTACAAGTTCAAAGCTCATGGTAGTGTAGAGCATTATAAGGCACATTTGTGTGCCAAGGGGTATAGTCAAGTCCTAGGAGTAGATTATCATGAAACATTTCCCCCAGTAGTTAAACTTTAGACTATTAGGTACTTGCTAGTACTAGCTGTTGAGTTAGATTTAGATTTACAGTAAATGAATATTACCACTGCTTTTCTATATGGTAAATTAGAGGAGCTCATTTATATGGATCAACATGAAGGGTTTATAGATCCTAAAACCAGAGATTTAGTGTGTAGGCTTAATTGAGTCCATAAAATATATTTATGGACTCAAACAATTTCCTTTGAAGTGGTATGCTCATATTGATGGAATACTTATCAAGATTGGTTTATTCATTGTGATTCTAATGAGAATGTATATTTCCTACGCAAGGATCCTTGCGTAGGAAGTCTACATTCTCATCCATCCATGGCAAGCCTGTTATAATTGCCCTATATGTGGATGACATCATTAATGCGACTAACAGTGAGGACTTGCTATTGGAAGTGAAGAAGACTCTTACAAGATGAAGGATATTGGAACTCTTACCTATTATCTCGAAGTGCAGATTTCTAGGAATAGGGGAGAAGGTACACTTAGTATTTTCCAATCTAAGTATGTTAAGGATCTTCTTAATCGTTTTAAGCTCGAGGCAGATTCGAACTACAACACTTGCTTGGTTAGACCCTATATCTACCGAGGAGCCCTACTACGGATGAGGAGCGAGAGAGAGGATGCTACACACCTTATAAAGAGGGTTGGATGCCTACTCTTCCTTAGTGGCGGACTCGTCCAAATATTACTCATGCGTTTCCATTCTATCACAATTCCTTTCTAATCCAGTTTGGCTCATTGGTGTAAAATGCATCTATAGATATCTCTCTTGGACTATGCATGTAGGGCCTTCAATATAAGAGATGAGGAACAGTAGGCTTCTCGCTTGAGGGCGGTCTGATGCTAATTGGTCGATTGATCCATCACCAAGAAAAGCTTGTCTAGTTATTGTTTTATCATGTGTAGTGCTTCTTTCATGGACATGTAAGAAGCAAAAGAGTGTGTCATTGAGTTCAATCGAGTGAGTATGTATCTTTGATACTTGGTGGAGGAGGTAGTAGCTAGTAGATCCTTGTTGGCGATATGGATCAAGCACAAGTTTACCTACTTTATTGCATTGTGATAACATGTCGATAGCGCGACTAAGAATGCTAAGTATCATGCCCTAACTAAGCACATTGGTGTTTATCATCATTTCATAAGACAACTAGTTGCATAACATCAAGTTATTACCAAATATGCTTCTACTTTGATTGTGTCTCTTGCTTCCGCTCTGCGTGTGCGTTGTCAAGGCTAGCTACAATTCAATTTGTTGGGGACATTGTTCCTACGCATGGACTTAGCTTCTTGAGGGTTAGTATGGGACCTCGGCCTTTACTCAGGGTTTTGTGGATAAGGCTTTGAGGGAGGACTTGGCCCACGTTGATGACCTATCTCTATTAAGGGACCCTCAAGTAGCGTTTGGCATCCTTTCGTCTTGCTTCGAGCGTCGGCCGGGTTACCTCACCAAGACGGTGGCTCCCTCCCCAGCTTTTCTATTAAGCTTGTGGAATTTTGTTTTACAGATTTTGCAAGCACTTGGAGACATTGTCGGGCCGGGGACCTTCAAGTGTGCCGCAGAGGGCCTTGCTTAGCGGCAGACGTCCCTTCCTATCAAAACTAGGGGCACAGGTTTGTTGGCCATGGAGGCCTCGGTGTCAACGGCCTTCCTTGGGAGCTGGGCCCTCTTTGCCCCCATCTTCACCGCTCTTTTCTTAATCCAGGATGTTCCCATCTTGGAGGCCTTCGTTTCGAGCGCTAAGGAGGGGGCCTTCCCTTTGCAGGCTTCCCTTAAGTTGGCTAGGGACTCCCTTTCCTCTGAGGCCAGGACGGCCATGCCTCCCTTTTTCTCGTTTTCCATGGAAGGGCTATGTGGCCTTCAAGCCTCTCTCTAGGAGCACGTGTAGTGGGCAATCTTTTTGGACTCTAGTATTCCCCAGCCTATTCGTGCCCACATCTGCTCTTGCTCGGGAAAGGGAGTAGGCTTTTGGCTTGGCCTTGCATCCAGGTGTTCTGAATTGCACCAGCTTTTTTTTCTACTGCGATGAGGTTTTGCCTAGGTTTGGTCCAGCCTTTGGCCTGTTCTCTCTCAGCCTGTAGCTGTGGGGCCTCCCTCGAAGACTTAGGGTCCCACCTAGCTTGCTGTCCAATTGGAGGACACAGTAGCGCTACGCATGACGCCGTTCGCGATGTCATGTTCTTGACGGTTATTTTCCATACAGGGAGTGTCCATGTACCCTGCGCAATAGGATGTCGCTCAGGGCAGATCTATTTCTGATCCGAGGGGACTAAATCTTTATTGCAGATGTCGTAGTAATGGACCCTAAACACCATAATTCTGTAAGGAGGTTAATATACGAACCCCTTTCTTTTTGTTTTGGACACCCTTCACGAAATCGACACAGTCCTCAAAAGAGGGTTTTAGCCCATTCTTCAAAATGACATTACCCTTGTTATTCCACCCACAAACAGAAAGTCTGCATTCTTTCCATTGACATGATAGAGACATCTAGGGCGGCGGCGCCCTCCGTGATGTGTTCATGGACACCATTCAATAAATTCAGATCAAAACTAAACATGGTTCTACTTTGAAAGAAACAAAAGAAGGTTGTGTGTGAACGCCGACATGGCAGCGTCCACATTGACTTGGACAAAAACGGTAAACTTTAAAGCAAGCATATCAGCGGCTCGCGCGAATGGTCCCTCATGAGGACCAATCAGCCTCATCCGGGCCTTGAGCCAACAGATGTATAACCACTTCTAAGTTCTACGTGTGCTCTACTTGGTCATCAAAACCATCGTTCTTCCCCATGGACGATCTTCGTTCTCCCCAACCACGCCTCATCAAGCACTTGCGTGGGTCGATTGAGCTAGAGTGGCGGGAGGACACGAAGGTGGGAGGTAAGGGGATCCAAAATGGGATTAGCAATAGCAAGGAGGTGGAGGCCGTAAAGAAAGGATGAGAGGCGAAAAAGACCATCAAGTTCAAGGGTTTTAAAAGGTGGCGAATTCAGAAAGGAGGATGGGTAATGGAGTCGAGCGCTTACAAGCAATGTGAGCGCGGAGAAAAGAAGATTGAACCCTTTCCACCTTGGCCCAAGAAGAAGGGAAAAGATCGGGGCCCCAAATTTCAGCGCCATACAAGGCAGAGGGAATTATCAAAGTGTTGAACAGCTGCTTCCGAAGATTGATATCCTGTAGATTCATCCTGTATAAAGAACGGCGCAAAGCACAAACAGAGCCCATCCCCTTGGTAGCGCGGGAGGAGGCAGAGGAGGTCCAGTTGAATTTAGGACTGAAAATAGTGATACCAAGATAAGTATAGGATGGGACCATCTCCACCTCCTAACCATCATAATAAAATTTGCAATCATCCTTGTAATCCCGAGTGTTGAACCGCATAATCTTGGTCTTGCGCAGATTAACAAAGAGGTCCTTGGTTTTGCGAAAAAAGGATAAAACATCCAGTTGCCTTTGCAGGCCCTATGGGGAATGAGATAAAAGAACAATACCATCCGGATATATAAGAATACGAATACTTTCCAGAAATAGCCGAGCACCAGGGTCGCCAGATCGAAGAAGCCATTCCTCAAGCTCATCAATATACAACCCGAAGAGATTTGGGGAGAAAGGGTCGCCCTCGCGAACGCCAAGTTGGATAGGGATCTGGTGGGAAGACAAACCGCGAGGAGTATTGATTCGAGCAAAGACCCTTTTGTAGAGAAGGGTAGCAGCATGCCACAAATGAGGATGCATCTTAAGAGACTTAAGTCTGTCAAACAACTTATCCCAAGGTATAGAGTTGAAAGCTCGCTTAAAGTCAACAAAACAACAGTAGACGTGCTTCTTCAGATGTCGAGCCCCCTCAACAATAGCCTGGAGGGTAAAAAGATGATCCAAAGTATTCCGACCGGGGCGGAAACCGGCTTATCCTCGAGCACGCACCTTAGCCTCCTCAACCCAAGAAGTAGTCAAAGTCTCCAAACAATAGCTAATGATCTTAGCATAGATAGACTCCATGATGATAAATCGGTAATTAGAAGGGAGATAAGGGTCGACAGCCTTGAGAATGGAGTGGATATCATTCTCACAACAAGAATCAGGGAAACCGAAAGACAAAGCATCATTAAACAGAGAGGCAAGATGCGAGGAGAAGGAGGTAGAGTCAACAAACCGGAATAAATCCCCGGGGATACCAGTAGGGTCAGTAGTTATAGTACCACTTTTGAGTTTCCAGATAGCATGGGCAACGAGATTGGCAGTGAAAAACCTGAGACCAGGATCAGAGGAATCGGGGGTAGGGAGGGCAGAGGGGATGTGGTAAAGACTATGAACATAGGAGAGGAGTTCAGGGTTGACTTTGAGAAGAATGGGGGAGTGAGTGTGGAATTCCTTCCCAAAGGCAGAGCCACCGGGGGACGTTCGAAGCAGAGAGATAAGACGGGTGTGTTCAGCTTGGATGAATTGGGACTTGTTCATGGAGATGAAGGCTTTGTAAGGCTTGACAGTAGCTTTGTAAAAAGCGGAATGATGGGATCCAGGGAGGAGTTTAAGTTGGCGCAAAGTGAGATGCAATTGAGAGCGCATGCGCTTACAATCCGCATCAAATCAGGGATGGCGGAGGAGATTGGTTTGCATGGGGAGGATAGCAAAATTTGAAAGGGAAGGTGGAGCGGGCAGAGGTGAGAACAGCAGAGGCGGAAGCGGCAGCGTGGCAAGAAAAGGTGAGGGTGGGGGGAATGGAAGCAAGGGACATTCGTAATATACTATGTGCAGCTTCGTTCTCAAAGAATATATGGGCATGTTTAGGTACCCGCCAAAACGTGGAGCATGCATTACTTTGAGACTGCCGTGTAAATAGACGCGATGTTGCCCGCAAATAAGGAGTCGGTCTGGCGGTCCCCAAGGCGTCGGTTGGCCTCGTCTTGTGACTCAAATTGTCAAGAATGAGGGTCTCCTCAGGAGTTGAGGACCCTCAAAATCCAATGGTCATGATTGTTCTCAAAGTCTTGTATGAAACCCGAAGGTGGAGGCTATTCTTACCATGCTTAACCATAAATTTACCGTAGAATGGTCATAATTTTACACCTTTACCGGCACTAATGGTCCTCATACATGGGGATTAACTGGTCCTAAACTGAAGGACAATCTGTCGTCCATACCCTTTGCCGGCATGATATGGACATGAATGTTATGTTCAGTGCAAGTGTCCACCCTTTTTCTAAGGCCTTTTTCGGACCAAGTGCCAGAAAACCCTCATTCAAGACCCATTGGAAACCCCATTAGGCGTATAAAAGGCACAAAACCCCCATAGTGTATATTAACCTCCTTACAGAATTATTGTGTTCCTATCTGAAACTCCATTGTGAGCATGTCATTATCAACCCTCCGAGCTAGGCGGAGGAGCGACTGCCAAGGTATACAAGTACACTCCTTTGCAGGATGGCCACGCCTTCATCCCCCTTGCCATTGAGACTCATAGGGCTACGGGCAAGGATTTTTCCCGGCTCATTAAGAATTGTGCAAAAGCCTACCACAGTCGTCGGAACGGGGTGGGTCTCCCTCTTTCCTCGCTGGTGCCTTTCTTTCGAAAGTGGGTATCCATCGCCCTGTAGAGGGCGCTGGCCAATGCTATTTATAGGACGGCAACGAGTGTAGGAGACGTGGCATTATCAGCACCAGTAGGCAGGCCTTTCCTCATCTTGGACCACGACATGATCGGGGCGATAGGTAGCTTCCGGGTTGGCATTCGTGGGGGCTAGGCCCCCTGGTTCTTCGCCCTTTAGTGGGTTGTTCCCCTTCAGTTCGGGGTAGATGGGTTTTCCCATCTCTTCTTTTTAATAAACTCTCCAGTGCCTTGATAGTAAAAAAACCTCGTGAAGATGTCTTCGTAGGACGAGGCATAAGAAGACACCGTTTCTCAGTCTCAACATCCTTATTGCATAACCTGCATATTTTGGTCTCAACATCCTTATTGCATAACCTGCATATTTTGGTCTCTCCAAGTGGCCTTCGATTCTGCCATCTATCATACTCATATTTTGGTCTCTCCAAGTGGCCTTCGATTCTGCCATCTATCATACTCAATCTTGAGATGGTGAGACCCCATACAAAGATGACCCATAATCATTGTGAGCTTGAAGGACACATGGTTCGGTCTCAATCATGAGACAGAAAGACCCCATATGAAGATGAACCATAATCATTGTGAGCTTGAAGGACACATGGTTCGGTCTCATGATTAGAAAGACCCATGGAAGATGAACCATAATCATTGTGAGCTTGAAGGACACATGGTTTGGTCTCAATCATGAGACAGAAAGACCCCATATGAAGATGAACCATAACCATTGTGAGCTTTGAAGGACACACGGTTGCCGGGAGAACTTCGTTTTTACAAGGAGGAGTTTGATGACAACTCATGACGAGATACTTTTACATGGAGGAGAACTATGAGGAGTTCCTAAACGAAATGGGACTTTCATGAGGAGAACTATTATAAGTAATAGGAGAACTATTATAATAATCTCTTATCAATGTAGTTCACGCTCCTATATAAAGGTCCTAATGTTATACTTTTTGATATCTTAAGCCTATGCGCTCTGCTATAAAATTCTTGTTATTATTTTATTCTTTTATATTTTAATTCATATTATAAGGCTCTTGTTCTATCTTTCATTTTCTCATACTTCAACACGATATCATAGCCCCAAGTGACTCCGCACCTGAGTTTTGGGAAATGTGGTTTAAGTTGCAAGAGGGCTTCTATCACAAAAACATGGGGTGATTCGGATCGGAAGGGAATATTCAAAGGAGCTGGATATGGAACTGGCCAGGGAGTTTCCCTTCAGGTGCAATATTGGGGGAAGAGTCTGAGAAGTGGCTGGTTGTAGATCTACCCAGAGACATTCTTCCCTGGTTTGTCATGTGAGGTATGATCCATTTGTTTGCAAGCTGGATATGAGTCTCGTGTTGTGAGACGTCTGTGCAATTCATAATACAGAACTGTTGGACTGGTAGAAGAAACATGAGTGGAAAAAGAAACATGGAGGGTTTACCGTTATCTGCTGTCAAGAAGCCTCTGTTTTCTTTCGGCTTGATTGCTGACGTGCAGTATGCGGATAAAGAGAATGGAGGTATTGTCGTCTCTGTATGTAGGGGGCATGGTCTTTCTTGCTGTACGGATGCTTCTGCTTGGTTTTCTCCAATGGACTGTGGGCTGTTGGTGGTGCAGGGGTATGAAGGACGTGTTCAACGATACCGGGAAGCAGCAGGGAAGCTGGAAACAGCAGTGACGGCATTCAATGCTCTGAAGCAAGACCTGCCGTAAGGACAAGAAGAGGTTGCAATGCTGCTATATGTTGAAAACGTGCTTTGAAGGAATTGTTAACCCACATACTGTCCTGCTTTCAGCTTGCATGGGATAACCTTGGTTCATCAGTGATGTGACCTGGATGTTGTGTAGGTTTGTCCTGACTTTGGGTGACATAATCGACGGTAACACTACATCAGAGAAGAGTTTGGAGGATTTCAATGTTGTCCTGGACGGTCTTGCCAAGGTATGAGGGTTGGAAGGTTTCCTTGGCTGTTGACAGCTCAAACAACTTAGCAGGTGTAAGCTAACGTTGCATGGATTTGCAGCTTGAGGTCCCTGCTTATCATCTGCTTGGCAATCATTGTTTGGCATTGCCAAGAGATGTCATGCTGTCAAAGCTGGCCATGAAGAGCCGCTACTACCGAGCTGACATCGCACCAAGCTGGGCTTTGGTATATTCATTCTCCTGCCTTCCTGGAACGCCAAGCCTTCTCCCTCTAGACTCCTGATGAAAGTCAGAGTATTACTCCTCTGGGTTTGGTTGTTGCAGGTCGTGCTGGACTCGATGGATGTAAGTCTAAGGTGGCCAGAAGATTCAGCTAACTACCAGGCCAGTACATCCGTAGCTGTTTGGTATACGAGCTTCTGCTACACTGTGATTATTCAAACGAGATTTCTAGCTCATGTGTCCCTTCCACTTGTTCTCTGGTGATGCAGGAAGCAGTTAAGTATCTAGAAGCTCACCCGCTGAGCGATGTGTACCCACAGTCTGTAGACTGGAATGGGGGTATTGGGGCAGAGCAGAAAGCTTGGCTGGCTGAAATAATAGCTAGCGCTGAGAGGTTGGTTCATGATTTGTCTTGATCTCAAATATTCTAGCTGCTCAAAAGCGTGACAGTTGTCCCAGCATTATGTTTCTTCGGCCTGTTCTGGCTTCCGAGACTTTGAGTGGTGTCTGAAACCATGCTTTGTCTATGGGCAATGGTGCGTGTAGAGATGGGACTAAGCTGATTGTAGCGGCTCATCACCCTGTGGGAGTCGGATCATGTCCTCCTACCCATCTTCTGTGGAACCACGAAGAGGTTCTGAAAAACTGCACCACAGAGCTCAGCTTCGTGACAAAATCGTGTGCTTTTGAGGCATCTCATTCCTAAAACTACTGGCTGATCCATCAGGTGGCATCCATGTTGGTCAAGAGCTCAGCAGTGAAGCTCTTCTTTGTGGTAAACCCAAATTCTCTTCTCACATGCTTTTCTCAAATTCTCTTGCCCCAAGAACCAACGTGCTTGCCTGTTAACATGCTGCATGCTCTCTCTTCCAGGTCACTACCATGTAGGAGGCTACGCTTGTCTTGGCAACACACATTTTGTAACCTTCGAGGCAATCCTGGAGGCACCACCAGACACAACAGCCTACGGCGTGGTCGATGTCCACGAAACTGAAGTGATCATCAAAGGATTCGGCTCTGCCTCCAGCCGGCGCTTGCTCCTGACTGCACCTTGACCCATGAAAATTCAAGAAAACGGCAGGGGTGATTTCCTGATCCCCAAAATACCTTCCAGCGGGAACACAATCTCAACCTGCTATGCTTGGCCTCGCTGCAAGGCTTCCCCTGGAAGTATAACCCGAACGGCAGGCCCGCCGCCTCGGGGTAGTAGCCGAACGGGATCGTGAAAGTGGAAATTCCCCAAACGCTTTTCGTGCCGGCCGGGTTTGTACGGGGAAAGATGACGACAGTGGAATTCCTCCTTGCTTGTTTGTTGGCGCACGGAGGCTGTTGTGACAAATAGATCATCAGGGACCGATTACTGCTGACCATTATACATTACCTTGTATGCACCTGCCTCGTGGGTGCACGGCAGATGATTGAAACTATGTTTTCTGATTGCATTGAGTGATACCGTGCCACGCGGGATGTGTTTCCATGGAATTTGGCTGTTGTTTACACTGTGTACAGCAGCCTGTGTGTGGGAGTGCACGGGTCTGCAGTTGCACCTTCTCGTTTGAGGTTCCCAAAACGTGAAAGCTCACATTTCATCGTTTGTAAGAAGCACACACGGTTTACACTTGTCGTTTGATCTTCCCAACAACACGGATGATGACATTCGGTGCCGTGGAATGCTTACCATGTCACACAACGTTACAATGTTAACACACGGATGCTGACAATGCATACATGCCCACCGATTACCGCTGATCGCAAGTGACGCAAATCCCTCATCCGGTCTCTTACAAAAGACACATATCTGTCCAAGTGATCTTGTATCAAGCAGGCCAAACCCGACCTTCAACAACAGCACAAGTGATGACAAAGGAAATAGCAATGACCACCGAATACAACAGCCTTCATGTAAAGAGAATGAATCTTAGCAGGGATCTAAAGATCAGGCGGATGTACAACAATGAATGCGCGGCCAAACAAATGGACCACCGAATACATCCGGGGCGAAGGAAGGTTCCTAACCTAATCCGCGCCCCGAAGCTAAGGACCATTCCTACAACACACCAAAGCCATGTTTCAACTGAACTCTCAAGCTGTTACACCAGAACATAATGAGGAGGCGGCCACTTCGAGAATAGGAGCCGGGTCCCCAAGTTGGTTGCTCCTCACGAATGCTTTTCATCGTCTCCCGCCAATCTGCCAATACCTGAACATGGTACTCGTGCTGGCTATTGCCTTCTGCAACGACGCCCAACATTTGGCCGCATGTCGCCAAGAGAAGCCGGGAGGGGTTTCCTCGCGGGTCTGTTTGTTTCCTCTCCCGGAAAGGTTCCCTTCCCACAATCCGCTCAGCCGTGTTCTTGCCCTACCACGTTGGTCGGCCCCATGCCTAGGCCGCTCTCTCGAGACTTCCCCGCCAGCTGCCTCATATCCCTCGACTGCCGTGCGCGGGAGGGTATGCTCTTTGTTTGAGTTTGAATTCAAGAGGGGACGAAAGGGTCCAAGGTCTGGGGGTCGGGTGCAGAGGTGTTTGATGCAAGGATTCGACCTTTCAAACTACAACAAAGTTAAATGCCCAAACCCAAAACCCAGGTGCGTTGCATCTCACAGCCGGGCACCATGAAATACCACAGCCTGCGGCGTGGTCGATGTCCACGAAACTGAAGTGATGATCAAAGGTTTCGGCTATGCGTCCAGCCGGCGCCTGCCACGGTCCTCACCTTGACCCACAAACATTCAAGGAAACGCCGGGGCGATGCCCTGATCCCCAAAATCCCTCCAGAGGGAACACCTCAATCAGCGTGGCCTCGTTGCAAGGCTTCCCAGGAAGGACACCCCGGCAGGCCCGACGTGGGATTGTAGCCCGCCGGGATAGTGAAAGTGGGAAATCCCCAAACGAGGCTGGCACATTGATGTTGCTATCTGCCGGCGCTAGTAGTGCGTCCAGGTGGTTGTCGCTGAACACCTGCACCAGCCTGGTTCTGCCCGCCACGATTTGCTGCGCCAGCAAGTACGCCTGGCTGGACTGCCCCGAAGTCAGGTTCTGCGCTGCGATAAACAGTTCGTCGGGGAACTTGCTGAATTGCTGCCATCGCCAAAGGGAGCCACCCGTTTCTTCCCAGTCAGTTTGTGGAGAGGTTTTCTCCAGACAGGATTTGGAGATGGTTTTGGAGAACGTACCTCCCGGGATCGGCTTGATCGAAGGCGATGATTTCCTCTAGCGTTGCGACGGGGCTCTTCTTCAGCGTGGCCAGATAATCGTTGATGTTCACCTTGAAGTCGGAGATGAGCAGGAACTTGTCGGCGGTGAGCGGCGCCGTGAACGGCGCCACGCCATTGAAGATCTGGCTGAACACAGCGGGGTTGATGATGGTGTTGTCGATGACTATCGCGCCGTGCTGGCTGCACCGGGAGAAAGCGAGGTGTGAGTGTTGCCGGAGTGGTAGAGGCCGTGGCCTCGCTGCAAGCCTTCTCTCTAGACTCCTGATGAGAGTCAGAGTATTACTCCTCTGGGTTTGGTTGTTGCAGGTCGTGCTGGACTTGATGAATGTAAGTCTAAAGGCCAGAAGATTCAGCTAACTACCAGGCCAGTACATCTGTAGCTGTTTGGTATAAGAGCTTATGCTACACTGTGATTATTCAAACGAGATCTCTAGCTCATGTGTCTCTTCCACTTGTTCTCTGGTGATGCAGGAAGCAGTTAAGTATCTAGAAGCTCACCCACTGAGCGATGTGTACCTACTGTCTGCAGACTGGAATGGGGAATTGGGGCAGAGCAGAAGCTTGGCTGGCTGAAATAATAGCTAGTGCTGAGAGGTTGGTTCATGATTTGTGTTGATCTCAAATATTCTAGCTGCTCAAAAGCGTAACAGTTGTCCCAACATTATTTTTCTTCGGCCTTTTCTGGGCTTCGAGACTTTGAATGGTGTCTGAAACCATGCATTGTCTACAGGCTATGGTGCTTGTAGGGATGGGACTCAGCTGATTGTGGCTCCATCACCCTGTGGAGTCGGATCATGTCCAACCCATCGTCTGCCCAAATGTTTGCCAAGAAGCCACGTGCCTCCCTTTTGACATGCTGTGCCCCTCTTCCAGGTCATTACTGTGGAGCTACGTCTGTCTTGGCAACACACATTTTGTAACCTTCGACGCAGACCTGGAGGCATCACGAGACACCACAGCCTGCGGCGTGGTCGATGTCCACGAAACAAAGTTCGGCTCTTCCTCCAGCCGGCGCCTGCCACGGTCCTCACCTTGACCCACAAACATTCAAGGAAACGCCGGGGCGATGCCTGATCCCCAAAATCCCTCCAGAGGGAACAACCTCAATCAGCGTGGCCTCGTTGCAAGGCTTCCCAGGAAGGAAACCCCGAACGGCAGGCCCGACGTGGGATTGTAGCCCGCCGGGATAGTGAAAGTGGGAAATCCCCCAAACGAGGCTGGCACATTGATGTTGCTATCTGCCGGCGCTAGTAGTGCGTCCAGGTGGTTGTCGCTGAACACCTGCACCAGCCCCTGCTGGTTCTGCCCCGCCACGATTTGCTGCGCCAGCAAGTACGCCTGGCTGGACTGCCCCGAAGTCAGGTTCTGCGCTGCGATAAACAGTTCGTCGGGGAACTTGCTGAATTGCTGCCATCGCCAAAGGGAGCCACCCCGTTTCTTCCCAGTCAGTTTGTGGAGAGGTTTTTCTCCAGACAGGATTTGGAGATGGTTTTGGAGAACGTACCTCCCGGGGATCGGCTTGATCGAAGGCGATGATTTCCTCTAGCGTTGCGACGGGGCTCTTCTTCAGCGTGGCCAGATAATCGTTGATGTTCACCTTGAAGTCGGAGATGAGCAGGAACTTGTCGGCGGTGAGCGGCGCCGTGAACGGCGCCACGCCATTGAAGATCTGGCTGAACACAGCGGGGTTGATGATGGTGTTGTCGATGACTATCGCGCCGTGCTGGCTGCACCGGGAGAAAGCGAGGTGTGAGTGTTGCCGGAGTGGTAGAGGCCGTGGCCTCGCTGTATAATTGGTCGCGTGCTCAGATCCGGGACGGGAGAGGGCTTACATCAGCACGGAGATGACGGTTTCGAGGCCGATATCTTGAAGTCAGGAAGGCCTTGGAAGAAGTCGCGCGCGATGCCGATGCGCTTGCCGACCAGCCCGTCGAGCAGCTTGTGCGCTTGGTACCCACCAGATGGCCGCTGGCAACTGAATGCGCTGCCAGGATCGGCTGGATCCGGTACTGCGATCACGTCCAGCAGCGCTACGACGTCTTCGACGTACTTCCGACAGGCCTGTGGTTTGGTTTGTTCCAAAGAGTGAGTGAGATGTCGAGGCGCGAAACCTGACCTCCTTTCCGCATTCGGTCTTCCGTGCGATTGCGTTACAATCGAGGAATGTGTGAGAAGGCGCTTCAATCCAGGAATGTGCCAAGACGCAATGGTTGGAGACGCTTACCCCGGCGAATCAACGCTGAAGGAGATGGGGACGATCGGTGCGAGAGGTGAGCCCTGGGGTCGGCTTGATGCTCGCAACGGCGTTCCTGCTGACTGGCACGGTGATGGAGCCTTGTGTCTCGGTGCCGATGGAGAGCAGCACCAAGTTGGCCGCGACGGCCACTGCCGGGCCTGAGCTGCTGCCGCCGGGGTTCAGCGTCACGTTGTACGCATCCTGCAGAGGCACATCACAGGGGATTACATTGCAGAAGGTGAAGGCATTGGATCTGGAAGGAAGAGCGGCATGAATTTCATGCGTTCGCAAATTGCGTGACACGGTTGCCTACGTTGGTTTGGCCGCCTCTAGGGCTGAACCCTTGCGGTTGCTGGAGGGAGCGGAAGTGCAAGAACTCGCTGAGGTTGGCCTTGCCGAAGATGATGGCACCCGCGCGGCGCAGGAGCTTCACGATGAACGCCTCTGTGGTCACTTTGGAGCCGAGCAGCGCAAAGGATCCTGCCGTGGTGTCGAGCTTGTCTATGGTGCCGATGTTGTCCTTGAGGAGGACCGGGACGCCGTGGAGGCCTCCGACGTGTCCGCCTGCCGCAACCCTGGCCGGACATGCAAGGAAGAAATCACGGTCTCGTCCTGTGTCATTTCTTACAGAACCAGCCTCAGATGCATCGAGGCGTTTTTCACCTTTCTTGATCGGCTTTCTTGGCCCAGTACAGGACATCGGGGTTGATCTCGATGATGGCGTTGAGCTGGGAGTTGTATTGTGCCACTCGCTGGAGGTAGAGGTTCACTAGCTGGACCGAGGTGAGGCTTCCTTCCCGGAATGCCAGCTGCACGTCTGAGATGGCCGCCTCGATTATCTCGAATCCCGAAGCAGAGTTGCCGAGTATGAGAGCTAAGGCCACGAAAGCAAGCAAGAAGGCTTTCGTGTTCGCCATTGGAAGAGCGCGTGAGGAACTATCCATTCGCTCTTGCGGCTCCAGGATTTATGGAAGGCATGGACGCGGCCAGTGGATCGTGAGGCTAGTTGGCCACACTTGTCTGAAGCCGGCACGCGTACAGCGCAGGCGGCTACAGAGGAAGACAAACGGATGGGGTTCATAATCTTTCGAGAATATGTCTCTCGACGTGAGACAGCAAAGCATGATGCTAACCACAGTATTCGCTGCATTGCCTTCTGTGGAGTAAGATTCTAGGTTGCGAGTATTGTTTTTGTGGAGTAAGACTTGGGGGCCGAACCTGGTCAGTTGGCCAAGATCAATAAGCTCCGGGTGCGCCAGCAGAAGCTCTCAAGCGAACGGCCATGAGATACCGCGACAAGGTTCGGGACAAGGATGCGGACAAACTAGTCACCCGGCGCTAGAGTTATCATCAGTCACCCAAACGGTGTACCCGAAGGCCTGGATTAGCTCACTCTGAAAGCCTGGCTGACCAGGTGAGGTCTGCCAAATTGCCAACAACGCCGACTCGGAGGTGGAACATGCCTACCGGGACGAAATTTCCCTCATGGCACTGATAAAAGAGAAATATACAAAAACAAGAAAACCATTCATGTTTAACCGCTATTCTGTATTGGGCTTAAGATTAGTGGTGTGAAGCATAATCAAAAGTTTAGCACGTTGAGAAGTTCGAAAAGAGATTGGCACGTTGAGAAGTTGGAAATCCTCCGTTGTGAATTCTCACATTTTTCAAGTATACTTCCACATTTTTCAAGTATACTTCCACATTTTTTAAGTTCACTCATGCAATAATAGATTAAGTACACTCTTGCAATAATAATACGGTGAGGAAGAGAAAAAATCCCTTCTGGCATTACTCCTCTCTTCAATTTGTTGGGGGACATTGTTCCTACGCATGGACTTAGCTTCTTGAGGGTTAGTATGGGACCTCCGGCCTTTACTCAGGGTTTTGTGGATAAGGCTTTGAGGGAGGACTTGGCCCACGTTGATGACCTATCTCTATTAAGGGACCCTCAAGTAGCGTTTGGCATCCTTTCGTCTTGCTTCGAGCGTCGGCCGGGTTACCTCACCAAGACGGTGGCTCCCTCCCCAGCTTTTCTATTAAGCTTGTGGAATTTTGTTTCTGATTTTGCAAGCACTTGGAGACATTGTCGGGCGGGACCTTCAAGTGTGCCTTGAGAGGGCCTTGCTTAGCGGGAGACGTCCCTTCCTATCAAAACTAGGGGCACAGGTTTGTTGGCCATGGAGGCCTCGGTGTCAACGGCCTTCCTTGGGAGCTGGGCCCTCTTTGCCCCCATCTTCACCGCTCTTTTCTTAATCCAGGATGTTCCCATCTTGGAGGCCTTCGTTTCGAGCGCTAAGGAGGGGGCCTTCCCTTTGCAGGCTTCCCTTAAGTTGGCTAGGGACTCCCTTTCCTCTGAGGCCAGGACGGCCATGCCTCCCTTTTTCTCGTTTTCCATGGAAGGGCTATGTGGCCTTCAAGCCTCTCTCTAGGAGCACGTGTAGTGGGGCAATCTTTTTGGACTCTAGTATTCCCCAGCCTAGCCGTGCCCACATCCGCTCTTGCTCGGGAAAGGGAGTAGGCTTTTGGCTTGGCCTTGCATCCAGTGTTGGTGCACAGCTTTTTCTCCGATGAGGTTTTGCCTAGGTTTGGTCCAGCCTTTGGCCTGTTCTCTCTCAGCCTGTAGCTGTGGGGCCTCCCTCGAAGACTTAGGGTCCCACCTAGCTTTGTCCAATTGGAGGACACGATGGCGCTCGCATGGCGCGTTCGCGATGTCATGTTCTTGATTATTTTCCATCGAGTGTCCATGTACCTGCGCAATAGGATGTCGCTCGGGCGGATCTATTACGATCCAGGGGACTAAATCTTTATTGCGATGTCGTAGTAATGGACCTAAACACCATAATTACGTAAGGAGGTTAATATCGAACCCCTTTCTTTTGTTTTGGACACCCTTCACGAAATCGACACAGTCCTCAAAAGAGGGTTTTAGCCCATTCTTCAAAATGACATTACCCTTGTTATTCCACCCACAAAGAAAGTGCATTCTTTCCATTGACATGATAGAAACTGTCTACGTGGCGGCCAGCGCCCTGATGTGTTCATGGACACCATTCAATAAATTCAGATCAAAACTAAACATGGTTCTACTTTGGAAAGAAACAAAACCGAAGGTTGTGTGTGAACGCCGACATGGCAGCGTCCACATTGACTTGGACAAAAACGGTAAACTTTAAAGCAAGCATATGCAAGCAGCTACGCCGCGAATGGTCCCTCATGAGGACCAATCTGTAACTCATCCGGGCCTTGAGCCAACACTGAATGTATAACCACTTCTAAGTTCTACGTGTGCTCTACTTCCGGGTCATCAAAACCATCGTTCTTCCCCATGGACCAGTCTTCGTTCTCCCCAACTTCTGCCTCATCAAGCACTTGCGTGGGTCAGTATTGAGCTAGAGTGAGCAGGAGGACCTGAAGGTAAGCAGGAGGTAAGGGGGATCCAAAATGGGATTAGCAATAGCAAGGAGGTGGAGGCCGTAAAGAAAGGATGAGAGGCGAAAAAGACCATCAAGTTCAAGGGTTTTAAAAGGTGGCGAATTCAGAAAGGAGGATGGGTAATGGAGTCGAGCGCTTACAAGCAATGTGAGCGCGGAGAAAAGAAGATTGAACCCTTTCCACCTTGGCCCAAGAAGAAGGGAAAAGATCGGGGCCCCAAATTTCAGCGCCATACAAGGCAGAGGGAATTATCAAAGTGTTGAACAGCTTGATTGATATCACAGATTCATCCTGTATAAAACGAAACAAAGCAGCAGCCCATCCTTGGTAGCGGGAGGAGGCGGAGAGGAGGTCCAGTTGAATTTAGGACTGAAAATAGTGATACCAAGATAAGTATAGGATGGGACCATCTCCACCTCCTAACCATCATAATAAAATTTGCAATCATCCTTGTAATCCCGAGTGTTGAACCGCATAATCTTGGTCTTGTGATTAACAAGAGGTCCTTGGTTTGCGAAAAAGGATAAAACATCCAGTTGCCTTTGCAGGCCCTATGGGGAATGAGATAAAAGAACAATACCATCCGGATATATAAGAATACGAATACTTTCCAGAAATAGCCGAGCACCAGGGTCGCCAGATCGAAGAAGCCATTCCTCAAGCTCATCAATATACAACCCGAAGAGATTTGGGGAGAAAGGGTCGCCCTCGCGAACGCCAAGTTGGATAGGGATCTGGTGGGAAGACAAACCGAGGAGTATTGATTCGAGCAAAGACCCTTTGTAGAGAAGGGTAGCGGCATACCACAAATGAGGATGCATCTTAAGAGACTTAAGTCATCAAACAACTTATCCCAAGGTATAGAGTTGAAAGCTCGCTTAAAGTCAACAAAACAACGCGTGCTTCTTGGATGTCGAGCCCCTCAACAATAACGGAGGGTAAAAGATGATCCAAAGTATTCGACGGGGCGAAACCGGCTTATCCTCGAGCACGCACCTTAGCCTCCTCAACCCAAGAAGTAGTCAAAGTCTCCAAACAATAGCTAATGATCTTAGCATAGATAGACTCCATGATGATAAATCGGTAATTAGAAGGGAGATAAGGGTCGGACCTTGAGAATGGAGTGGATATCATTCTCACAACAAGAATCGAAGCAAAGACAAAGCATCATTAAGCAGAGAGGCAAGATGCGAGGAGAAGGAGGTAGAGTCAACAAACCGGAATAAATCCCGGGATACCAGTGGGGTCGATGGTTATAGTACCACTTTTGAGTTTCAGATAGCATGGGCAGGCGTTGAAAACACAGAGATCGGAGGAATCGGGGTAGGGAGGCGAGGGGATGTGGTAAAGACTATGAACATAGGAGAGGAGTTCGGGGTTGACTTTGAGAAGAATGGGGAGTGAGTGGAATTCCTTCCCAAGGCGAGCCAGGGGCGTTGAGCAGAGATAAGACGGGTGTGTTCGGCTTGGATGAATTGGGACTTGTTCATGGAGATGAAGGCTTTGTAAGGCTTGCGGTAGCTTTGTAAAAGCGGAATGATGGGATCGAGGGAGGAGTTTAAGTTGGCGCAAAGTGAGATGCAATTGAGAGCGCATACAATCCGCATCAAATCGAGGATGGCGGAGGAGATTGGTTTGCATGGGGAGGATAGCAAAATTTGAAAGGGAAGGGTGAGGCGGAGGTGAAACGGCAGAGGCGGCGTGGCAAGAAAAGGTGAGGGTGGGGAATGGAAGCAAGGGACATTAATAATATACTATGTGCGACGTTCTCAAAGAATATATGGGCATGTTTAGGTACCCGCCAAAACGTGGAGCATGCATTACTTTGAGACTGCCGTGTAAATAGACGCGATGTTGCCCGCAAATAAGGAGTCGGTCTACAAGGCAGGTCCCAAGACGTCGGTTGGCCTACGTCTTGTGACTCAAATTGTCAAGAATGAGGGTCTCCTCAGGAGTTGAGGACCCTCAAAATCCAATGGTCATGATTGTTCTCAAAGTCTTGTATGAAACCCGAAGGTGGAGGCTATTCTTACCATGCTTAACCATAAATTTACCGTAGAATGGTCATAATTTTACACCTTTACCGGCACTAATGGTCCTCATACATGGGATTAAGCGGTCCTAAAGCGAAGGACAATCATCGTCCATACCCTTTGCCGGCATGATATGGACATGAATGTTATGTTCGTTACAAGTGTCCACCCTTTTCTAAGGCCTTTTTAGGACCAAGTGCGGAAAACCCTCATTCAAGACCCATTGGAAACCCCATTAGGCGTATAAAGGCACAAAACCCCATAGTGTATATTAACCTCCTTAATTATTGTGTTCCTCGAAACTCCATTGTGAGCATGTCATTATCAACCCTCCGAGCTAGGCGGAGGAGGCGGCGCCAAGGTATACAAGTACACTCCTTTGCGGGATGGCCACGCCTTCATCCCCTTGCCATTGAGACTCATAGGGCTACGGGCAAGGATTTTCCAGCTCATTAAGAATTGTGCAAAGCCTACCACGTTGAACGGGTGGGTCTCCCTCTTTCCTCGCTGGTGCCTTTCTTTGAAAGTGGGTATCCATCGCCAGAGGCGCTGTTAATACTATTATAGGACGCAACGAGTGTAGGAGGCGTGGCATTATCGGCACCGATGGCGGGCCTTTCCTCATCTTGGACCACGACATGATCGGGCGATAGGTAGCTTCCGGGTTGGCACTGGGGCTAGGCCCCTGGTTCTTCGCCCTTTAGTGGGTTGTTCCCCTTGATTCGGGGTAGATGGGTTTCCATCTCTTCTTTTAATAAACTCTCGGTGCCTTGATAGTAAAAACCTCGTGAAGATGTCTTCGTGGGGCCAGGCATAAGAAGACACCGTTTCTCGGTCTCAACATCCTTATTGCATAACATATTTTGGTCTCAACATCCTTATTGCATAACATATTTTGGTCTCTCCAAGTGGCCTTGATTACGCCATCTATCATACTCATATTTTGGTCTCTCCAAGTGGCCTTGATTCGCCATCTATCATACTCAATCTTGAGATGGTGAGACCCCATACAAAGATGACCCATAATCATTGTGAGCTTGAAGGACACATGGTTCGGTCTCAATCATGAGAGAAAGACCCCATATGAAGATGAACCATAATCATTGTGAGCTTGAAGGACACATGGTTCGGTCTCATGATTAGAAAGACCCATGGAAGATGAACCATAATCATTGTGAGCTTGAAGGACACATGGTTTGGTCTCAATCATGAGAGAAAGACCCCATATGAAGATGAACCATAACCATTGTGAGCTTGAAGGACACACGGTTGCGGAGAACCGTTTTACAAGGAGGAGTTTGATGACAACTCATGGCGAGATACTTTTACATGGAGGAGAACTATGAGGAGTTCCTAAACGAAATGGGACTTTCATGAGGAGAACTATTATAAGTAATAGGAGAACTATTATAATAATCTCTTATCAATGTAGTTCACGCTCCTATATAAAGGTCCTAATGTTATACTTTTTGATATCTTAAGCCTATGCGCTCTGCTATAAAATTCTTGTTATTATTTTATTCTTTTATATTTTAATTCATATTATAAGGCTCTTGTTCTATCTTTCATTTTCTCATACTTCAACACGATATCATAGCCCCAAGTGACTCCGCACCTGAGTTTTGGGAAATGTGGTTTAAGTTGCAAGAGGGCTTCTATCACAAAAACATGGGGTGATTCGGATCGGAAGGAATATTCAAAGGAGCTGGATATGGAACTGGCCAGGAGTTCCTTCAGGTGCAATATTGGGGAAGAGTCTGAGAAGTGGCTGGTTGTAGATCTACCCAGAGACATTCTTCCCTGGTTTGTCATGTGAGGTATGATCCATTTGTTTGCAAGCTGGATATGAGTCTCGTGTTGTGAGACGTCTGTGCAATTCATAATACAGAACTGTTGGACTGGTAGAAGAAACATGAGTGGAAAAAGAAACATGGAGGGTTTACCGTTATCTGCTGTCAAGAAGCCTCTGTTTTCTTTCGGCTTGATTGCTGACGTGCAGTATGCGGATAAAGAGAATGGAGGTATTGTCGTCTCTGTATGTAGGGGGCATGGTCTTTCTTGCTGTACGGATGCTTCTGCTTGGTTTCTCCAATGGACTGTGGGCTGTTGGTGGTGCAGGGTATGAAGGACGTGTTCAACGATACCGGGAAGCAGCAGGGAAGCTGGAAACAGCAGTGACGGCATTCAATGCTCTGAAGCAAGACCTGCCGTAAGGACAAGAAGAGGTTGCAATGCTGCTATATGTTGAAAACGTGCTTTGAAGGAATTGTTAACCCACATACTGTCCTGCTTTCAGCTTGCATGGGATAACCTTGGTTCATCAGTGATGTGACCTGGATGTTGTGTAGGTTTGTCCTGACTTTGGGTGACATAATCGACGGTAACACTACATCAGAGAAGAGTTTGGAGGATTTCAATGTTGTCCTGGACGGTCTTGCCAAGGTATGAGGGTTGGAAGGGTTTCCTTGGCTGTTGACAGCTCAAACAACTTAGCAGGTGTAAGCTAACGTTGCATGGATTTGCAGCTTGAGGTCCCTGCTTATCATCTGCTTGGCAATCATTGTTTGGCATTGCCAAGAGATGTCATGCTGTCAAAGCTGGCCATGAAGAGCCGCTACTACCGAGCTGACATCGCACCAAGCTGGGCTTTGGTATATTCATTCTCCTGCCTTCCTGGAACGCCAAGCCTTCTCCTCTAGACTCCTGATGAAAGTCAGAGTATTACTCCTCTGGGTTTGGTTGTTGCAGGTCGTGCTGGACTCGATGGATGTAAGTCTAAGGTGGCCAGAAGATTCAGCTAACTACCAGGCCAGTACATCCGTAGCTGTTTGGTATACGAGCTTCTGCTACACTGTGATTATTCAAACGAGATTTCTAGCTCATGTGTCCCTTCCACTTGTTCTCTGGTGATGCAGGAAGCAGTTAAGTATCTAGAAGCTCACCCGCTGAGCGATGTGTACCCACAGTCTGTAGACTGGAATGGGGTATTGGGGCAGAGCAGAAAGCTTGGCTGGCTGAAATAATAGCTAGCGCTGAGAGGTTGGTTCATGATTTGTCTTGATCTCAAATATTCTAGCTGCTCAAAAGCGTGACAGTTGTCCCAGCATTATGTTTCTTCGGCCTGTTCTGGGCTTCCGAGACTTTGAGTGGTGTCTGAAACCATGCTTTGTCTATGGGCAATGGTGCGTGTAGAGATGGGACTAAGCTGATTGTAGCGGCTCATCACCCTGTGGGAGTCGGATCATGTCCTCCTACCCATCTTCTGTGGAACCACGAAGAGGTTCTGAAAAACTGCACCACAGAGCTCAGCTTCGTGACAAAATCGTGTGCTTTTGAGGCATCTCATTCCTAAAACTACTGGCTGATCCATCAGGTGGCATCCATGTTGGTCAAGAGCTCAGCAGTGAAGCTCTTTCTTTGTGGTAAACCCAAATTCTCTTCTCACATGCTTTTCTCAAATTCTCTTGCCCCAAGAACCAACGTGCTTGCCTGTTAACATGCTGCATGCTCTCTTCTTCCAGGTCACTACCATGTAGGAGGCTACGCTTGTCTTGGCAACACACATTTTGTAACCTTCGAGGCAATCCTGGAGGCACCACCAGACACAACAGCCTACGGCGTGGTCGATGTCCACGAAACTGAAGTGATCATCAAAGTTCGGCTCTGCCTCCAGCCGGCGCTTGCTCCTGACTGCACCTTGACCCATGAAAATTCAAGAAAACGGCAGGGGTGATTTCCTGATCCCCAAAATACCTTCCAGCGGGAACACAATCTCAACCTGCTATGCTTGGCCTCGCTGCAAGGCTTCCCTGGAAGTATAACCCCGAACGGCAGGCCCGCCGCCTCAGGGTAGTAGCCGAACAGGATCGTGAAAGTGGAATTCCCAAACGCTTTTCGTGCCGGCCGGGTTTGTACGGGGAAAGATGACGACAGTGGAATTCCTCCTTGCTTGTTTGTTGGCGCACGGAGGCTGTTGTGACAAATAGATCATCAGGGACCGATTACTGCTGACCATTATACATTACCTTGTATGCACCTGCCTCGTGGGTGCACGGCAGATGATTGAAACTATGTTTTCTGATTGCATTGAGTGATACCGTGCCACGCGGGATGTGTTTCCATGGAATTTGGCTGTTGTTTACACTGTGTACAGCAGCCTGTGTGTGGGAGTGCACGGGTCTGCAGTTGCACCTTCTCGTTTGAGGTTCCCAAAACGTGAAAGCTCACATTTCATCGTTTGTAAGAAGCACACAGTTTACACTTGTCGTTTGATCTTCCCAACAACACGGATGATGACATTCGGTGCCGTGGAATGCTTACCATGTCACACAACGTTACAATGTTAACACACGGATGCTGACAATGCATACATGCCCACCGATTACCGCTGATCGCAAGTGACGCAAATCCTCATCCGGTCTCTTACAAAAGACACATATCTGTCCAAGTGATCTTGTATCAAGCAGGCCAAACCCGACCTTCAACAACAGCACAAGTGATGACAAAGGAAATAGCAATGACCACCGAATACAACAGCCTTCATGTAAAGAGAATGAATCTTAGCAGGGATCTAAAGATCAGGCGGATGTACAACAATGAATGCGCGGCCAAACAAATGGACCACCGAATACATCCGGGCGAAGGAAGGTTCCTAACCTAATCCGCGCCCCGAAGCTAAGGACCATTCCTACAACACACCAAAGCCATGTTTCAACTGAACTCTCAAGCTGTTACACCAGAACATAATGAGGAGGCGGCCACTTCGAGAATAGGAGCCGGGTCCCCAAGTTGGTTGCTCCTCACGAATGCTTTTCATCGTCTCCCGCCAATCTGCCAATACCTGAACATGGTACTCGTGCTTGGCTATTGCCTTCTGCAACGACGCCCAACATTTGGCCGCATGTCGCCAAGAGAAGCCGGGAGGGGTTTCCTCGCGGGTCTGTTTGTTTCCTCTCCCGGAAAGGTTCCCTTCCCACAATCCGCTCAGCCGTGTTCTTGCCCTACCACGTTGGTCGGCCCCATGCCTAGGCCGCTCTCTCGAGACTTCCCCGCCAGCTGCCTCATATCCCTCGACTGCCGTGCGCGGGAGGGTATGCTCTTTGTTTGAGTTTGAATTCAAGAGGGGACGAAAGGGTCCAAGGTCTGGGGGTCGGGTGCAGAGGTGTTTGATGCAAGGATTCGACCTTTCAAACTACAACAAAGTTAAATGCCCAAACCCAAAACCCAGGTGCGTTGCATCTCACAGCCGGGCACCATGAAATACCACAGCCTACGTCGTATTGTCGATGTCCACGAAACTGAAGTGATGATCAAAGGTTTCGGCTATGCGTCCAGCCGGCGCCTGCCACACCCCGCACCTTGACCCACAAGATTTCAAGGAAACGCCGGTGGCGATTTCCTGACCCTCAAAATCTCTTCCAGCGGGAACACAATCTCAACCAGCTTGGCCTCGCTGCAAGCCTTCCCCAGGAAGGAAACCCCGAACGGCAGGCCCGATGTGGGATCGTAGCCGGCCGGGATAGTGAAAGTGGGAAATCCCCCCAACGCGGCTGGCAAAGTTATGCTGCTGTCTGCCGGCGCCAGCAGCGCGTCCAGCTCATTGGCGCTGAACACCTGCACCAGCCCCTGCTGGTTCTGCCTCGCCACGATCTGCTGCGCCAGCAAGTACTCCTGGCTGGATTGACCCGAGGTCAGGTTCTGTGCTGCGATGAACACTTCGTCCGGGAACTTACTGAATTGCTGCCATGGCCAAACGCGCCCATCCGAGTTCTTCCTGATCAGTTGCTGGAGACACGTGTGTTTCTTCCAGACAGAAATTGAAGACGGTGTTGGAGAACCTACCTCGCGGGGATCGGCTTGATCGAAGGCGATGAGGTCCTTGAGCGTGGCGACGCGGCTCTCCTTCCGCGTGGCCAGATAATTGTTGATGTTCACCTTGAAGTCGGAGAGGAGCACGAACTTGTCGGCGGTGAGCGGCGCCGGGAACGGCGCCACGCCATTGAAGATCTCGTCGAACAGGTCGGGGTTGATGGTGGTGTTGTCGATGACGATCGCGCCGTGCTGGCTGAAATGACAAACGATGAGGTGTGAGTGTTGGCGGAGTGGTGGAGGCGGTGGCCTCGCAGGAAGCGGATCCTGCGCTCGAATCTCGGATGGGACAACTTCTTACACAAGCACGGAGACAATGTTATCGAGGACCGATAGCTTGAAGTCGGGAAGGCCTTGGAAGAAGTCGCGTGCGATGCCAATGCGCTTGCCGACCAGCCCGTCAAGCAGCTTATGCGCCTGGTATCCCCTCTTCGGCCGCTGGCAATGGTATGGGCTGCCAGGATCTTCTGGATCGCGGTGCGCGATCACGTCCAGCAGCGCTACGACGTCTTCTACGTACTTCCCGATCGGCCTGCGGTTTGTTCCAAAGAGTGAGACCTTCTTTCAGCACTCAGGATTCAGACCACCTTTCAGCTTTCAGCATTCAGTCTTCAGTGAGATAGGGTTTCATTCCAGGAATGTGTGAGAAGGCGCTTCAATCCAGGAATGTGCCAAGACGCAATGGTTGGAGACGCTTACCCTGGCGTATCAGCGCTGAAGGAGATGGGGACGATCCCGGTGCGGGAGGTGAGCCCTGG
This sequence comes from Anthoceros angustus, assembly GCA_010909165.1. Classification (NCBI taxonomy): domain Eukaryota; kingdom Viridiplantae; phylum Streptophyta; class Anthocerotopsida; order Anthocerotales; family Anthocerotaceae; genus Anthoceros; species Anthoceros angustus. The sequence goes on along the minus strand of VJWM01000063.1, from coordinate 553,774 downwards.
GGTCGGCTTGAGGCCCGCTACCGCGTTCCTGCTGACTGGCTGGGTGATGGCGCCTTGTGTCTCGAAGCCGATGGACAGAAGCACCAAGTTGGCGGCGACGGCCACTGCCGAGCCTGAGCTGGTTCCGCTGGGGTTCAGCGTGACGTTGTACGCATCCTGGAGAGGCAGATCACAGGGATAACCGAATGCGGAGGCATTGGAACACGGAATCAAGATCGGCTGCGGCGTAGATGAAATTGCGCGACACTGGGCGTACATTGGTCTGGCCGCCTCTAGGGCTGAAGCCTTGTGGCTGCTGGAGGGAGCGGAGGTGATAGAACTCGCTGAGGTTGGCCTTGCCGAAAATGATGGCCCCCGCGCGGCGCAGGAGCTTGACGATGAAGGCCTCTTTGGTGACTTTGGAGCCGAGCAGCGCGAAAGATCCTGCCGTGGTGTTGAGCTTGTCTCTGGTGTTGATGCTGTCCTTGAGGAGGACCGGGACGCCGTGGAGGCCTCCGATGTGCCCGCCTGCCGCAGCCCTGGCGCATACATGCAATAATGGACGTCACTCTCCCGTCCATGCTCATTTCTTACAGAACCAGCCTGAGATGCATCGTGCAGCAGCCTGCAGGCGTTTTGCACCTTTCTCGGTCGGCTTTCTTGGCCCAGTACAGGACATCGGGGTTGATCTCGATGATGGCGTTGAGCTGGGAGTTGTATTTTTTCACTCGCTTGAGGTAGAGCTTCACTAGTCGGACAGAGGTGACCCTTCCTCCCCGGAATGCCAGTTGCACGTCGGAGATGCTGGCCTCGATTATCTTGAATCCCGAAGCAGAGTTGCCGAGTATGAGGGCTAAACCGACGAAAGCAAGCAAGAAGGCTTTCGTGCTCGCCATTGGGAGAGGGCCTGAGGAATCCTCCAGCCAATCTTGCGGCTGACGGATTTATGGAAGGCATGGGCCCTGCCAGTTGACTTGGCAGAGGCAAGCTGACCCCAAGCCGGCTCAACACCTACAGTGAGAAAAGAAGAAAAACTGTTTTTCAGTCCACTAAGGACGGATGACCGTCATAGCCGGCAGAGGCTAGGGACAAAGGAACCAAGATAACGTGGCCGGCACTGACTGCTGAGAATGCGTCAACCTTAAGATATGTCTGTACCTATTCCGAATGCGTGAATTTAGATATTTCGAATGCGTGAACTAAGATATTTCGCGTACATAACTGAAAGCCGGGAACGGGATTCTCAAGGATGGATCCAAAGGCAGAGGAATAAGCCACTGCTGAATTTATGCGGCAACAACCAAACGGGCTCCTGCTCTAAATCTTGCTAGTATGTGAGTTCTGCAGTTCAATTCCTTGGCTGACTTCTGAGCAAGAATTGGGTTTAGGGTTTAGGGAGATACACAAGGTATTTCCAAAGACTGATCCACGGTACATACAAGACTTTTTCATGGTTTCCACCGGCCACCAAATGAACTCTCCTCCATGTTGGAGAAAGAATCGTCTAACTGTTTACCATCATACATGATCACAAATCAGCATCTTGTTGTACTGTACAATTGATGGCTGGAACTAAATATCAGCTGTGTGAGGATTCTGCCAACATGATGGACAACTCCTCATTTGTTATAGCACCAATCTCCACAGGACTCTCCAGTGGAGTCTTTCCTCCACTGCCACCATCTACAGCAGAAGGGTCAGCTCTTCTGCAAGTACAGAATGAATCACATTAAATCTTCTGTTGCCAAAAGTCTGAGAGGCAAGCTGGCCACACTTGTCTGAAGCCAGCACAACATGTACGGTGAGAGCAGATACAGACAAAAGAACCAAGATAACAGTGGCCTGCATCTGGCTGCCGAAGGGTACTGCTGATACAGAAGTGACGCAAACCAAGCAGGGATCGGTCGTGAGACTCAGGGGGTATAGGAACCTTGATATCAGCCTTTGGCTTTTTGTAATCCTCGCCTTTGTCACTTAAGGCCCGAGCGTGATTTCGGGATCGAATTCGACGAGTGAGAACTTGGAAGCGATGAGAGTGGGTAAATTTTGTGAATTCCATGTATTGAAGACTGCTAGTATGTGAATTCTGCAGTTCAAATTCCTTCGCTGGCTTCTGAGCAAGAATTAAATACACAAGATATCTCAGAAGACTGATCCACGATACAAGACTATCTCATGGTTTCCACACCCAATCCCTTGATTGAAGCCTGCTTCCACCGGCCACCAAATGAACTCCCCCTCCATGCTGGAGAAAGAATCGTCTAACTGTTTACCATCATACATGATCACAATCAGCAATTTGTTGTACTATACACCTGATGGTTGGAACTAAATATTAGCTGTGCGAGGATTCTGCCAACATGACGAACAGCTCCTCGTCCGTAATAGCACCAATCTCCACAGCACTCTCCAGTGGAGTCTTTCCTCCACCATCCACAGCTGAAGGGTCAGCTCCTCTGCAAGTACAGAATGAATCATAATCGTTCTTCTCATACCAAAAGTCTCAGAGCAGGACAACTGAATCCACATCACACTACAGATTTGCTTAGCTTGGGAGAATACCTGGATAGCAGCAACTTGGCACAGTAATTTTTGCCATATAGAATACAATGGTGAAGCGGTGACCTTCCCAATCTGTCGGTAGCATTGACTGCAGCCCCGTATTGAAGAAGCAGCTCAACCATAGACAGATTACCCATCTGGCAGGCCAAGTGAAGCAATGTGCACCCATGCATATCCTTCTCCACTTCAATTTTCAGGAAAGCATTAGACGCCGCGACATTAGCCACAGTCCTAGAGACAGGGCTTGATGTGAGTGAAGAGGCAACCGACCGGGAATGCACTAAGGAGGGGGAGGTGGAGCCAACACCGATGGGGCCACTCCAACTGCTCCTGGTGCTGTTGGACATATCCAGGAACTTTCTAGCTCCGCTTGATCCACGCAGAAGAGGAGATCCTTCGGCAGCCATTGCTTGCTCATACGTGGTATTTACATCACCATCTGCTGTGACTATCAGACGAAGTACAACCTGCTTATTACCCTCTTGAACTGCATCCCACATGCTTCTTGCCACCGTTGGACCTCTAGGATCGTACTTCAGCCTCTGCACAAACCTCTTCTCCACATACTGCCCACAAAGAATATTATCAGACTTTCACATCGATAACCTTGCTTCAGTAACCAGCCACTTTTCTGCTTCTTTGGGGGCAAAGTGAATCAGCAATGTGCAAGGAACCGGAGCAAGAAAAGATGAAAATAGACAAACACACAAACAGGCAAACAAATTGCTCATTAGAAGCCCTCAACAATATGAGTCTACCTTAGCTTGAATAAACCTTTCCTTGATCGGAAGTGGATCCCTTGCATCTGGTTTCACTCTGAGTACATCCACAGAGGGTCTGTCAGCAGCTCTGCTCAGCAGACCACAGACAGGGTTAGCACAAATTCTGCTAAGGCATCAGCATAAAAGACACGAACACTAGTACACATGTCACTCTAATAAAATATAATATAAAAAAATTATGCTAGATAGGTGTATATCAAATATACACCTATCTAGTATGCCACCAGTTGATGCACTTCGAGCCCTTCGGTCATTTTCCCACCGTGGAAGAAGCTCCTCCCATATTGAATTTGAATATTGATTGCCAATGGATTGGAAATATCCAATAACTGAAGGTTCCCACACCTTCACATCCAGCGTCAACGACCGCATCTGTACCCAAAAAAAAACCATTCAAACTGTTAGTCCACTCAAAGCATTTCCGCCTATAAATTCGTTTGATTTCAATAAAATTGATCCCACATTTCCTATGAACCAGTACAGGCATCAGTGAACGGAGAGAAGAGATATTTCTCCACCAGGTGAAGGCTCAATCACGCAGAAAAGGAAAACGAAGGTGTACAATACCTTGGAAATGTGAACCCCGAGGTTTCTGTGTACACCTGAGCACTCTATACACACAAGAATACCCAAGTTTAGGGAGGCCCAATCTGGATCTAGGGCCCCACAGTCTGCACACACATCATTCCCGGCTACACGCCTCAAAATGTCGAGGGGCCTCTCATGATAATCATGCCCAGGATAGGTCAATTGCATGCCCCGGGAAGAGGGGTCACGCCGAGGGGCTGAATAATGGCCCCTCTCATCCAGCGTCACATGGTCAAAATCCGAGCCCACAGAGCTGCTCTCACTGGCCGTGCGATTGTGCCCGAGCATTGGACTCCGAGGAGGTCTCTGAAGTAAACACAACGTTTTCTGAGATGTGCGGACATTCTACTGCAGCTCTAGGATTCCACTGAGTCCCAACATGATTTATCATCATGCTCAATTCAGGTGCTGGAGATTTGGACGGTAATTTGTGGGCTTGTCCATTACCTGGTCTGTCACTTGAGAGTTCAAAAGGGAGGCAATCACTCCAGTGATCTTGTCCATCCAATCCATTCGATCAATTGCGTTCTCAGCCTGCACAATAGAAACATTAGCAGTAAAGGTACAATCATGCACTAGGAGAAACCAGTTGGTGTCACGGTGACAAATTCTCCATTTACCTGGATGACAGCTTAAACAAAGTGCAAAAAGGACCGAAAGCTCTCTCACCTGGAGCGTGTAGTTCTTGGTAGGCGATATTATTCGAAAGCAGAATCGAAGATCACTCTGCTCGGCATCAACTTTTATGGTAGCTGTAAGCAAATTCACTGTATGGTGTGCAATTGTCTTGTCATCCTGCAACGTCTCAGGGAGCAAGTGATGAAGTACCTCAGCAACTCAGAAAGATGTTATGACTTCTTACCGGCATGATGATCCAGCAACCATGCCGTTGAAAGCATCTGGGCAGAAGCCTAGGTCCCTTCAACGTCAAGAGAAGCCAAGTAGTTAGACTTACAGTTGGCTTGCCCCACTGTTTTCGATAGTAGTACAGCATGCCTCGGCTGTCGAGAACAAAGAATCTTCGTTTCCAATCACCACGTAAATTGGAGGATCGTTTAAGTAGATACCCTTGTTTTATTGTCTGTATCTGCAGGAATGGAGGCACAAGCAATGTCAAGAAGGAAACAAAACCGAAGTAATCTTCGAGCCTACACGTACAAACTACAAACTGTCCACACCTTGCCCTTGGGAGTTGACTGCATGACAGCTTCAATTTGCTTATGAGAACTCTTCCCAACAGCCTGAATACCATCACCGGCTGATGACACTTCATCACTGGAGCGAAGAGATTCCCTTTCCATTTGTCTTCTAAACTCTTGCATCCTGTCTGCTAGTGCTGCTTGCTCAAAATTAGCTCGCTCGCGAGATTGTTGAGCATATGTGAGAACCTGTGCACGAGGTTTTGATGAATCCACTGTTTTTAGCAGGTGCTTGGTCGACCCAATGAATTAAGATTCTCTGGATTGGAAAACCCAAGTGGCTTACCTGATGAATGTATGGTTCCATTTGATGAAGTAGCTCATATCCCTAGGAACCCACGTGTTTACAACCGACTTGTTAAGCTCAATGCCCTTAAAATTGGCTTTTCAACACTAGATCTCAAAGGACGTGATATAGTAGAAACAACCTGGGGAGGAGACATACCTGTTTGAAGTAACGTAAATGTGCATCCATTGTACCACTCACGGATTCTAAGAACTCAAACTTCTTCTTTGATTCAATGTTGGAGAGAGCTGTCACCTGCAAGCAGAGTTTGCACATTGTCAACCGGGGGCCACATCAAACAAAGACAAATTAAAGCCTATTTGGATCTGTCCATTTCATTTCCCTTAGTACTATAGAAGGGTGACTGATCACATACAAGGTTGAACCGCGTCTGCTCAAACAGTGACCTTGCATTCCTTACGTCCTGCAAAGTGTCATGCAAGATGTCAGTGGACACAAAATGTAGAGGATATCTGCACAAAGCTTCACCTTCACTACAGCTAAGCTTAAATAAGACAGCATACCTCCTCAGCTTCAGCAATAACATCAGGTTTTGCATCTTTCTTCAATGATAAGAACTTCTCTCGGACCTGTTTCAGGGCTCAATAAGAACAAGCAAAAAGGCCTACCAGCAATAACAGCTCCAACCCAGCATCCCGAAAGAGCAAACTGCCTGTAGCTTCGATGGTAAGAGAAATTGAAAGCGTTTGGCGCTCATAGGGGCATTACTACCTGGTCATATTGCAGGCTTGCCTTATCGAATCGTTTCCTCACTTCCTGCAAATAAACAGCAGCTCAGGTATCATGCATGAATTTTGAACAGACCTCGTCAGTAAACATCTTACAAACTTCAACTGCACCATATTCTCCTGACTTACTATGCAGCATACTGTTCAAAATCTAACGAGCAGTGAAGGCTGGGAGATAGAATGAGAAGAACCACTGGTTGGGGTTCTACACAGCAAGGGTCTCGAACCATATTACAAGTAAGCTAATGCTGGTTTACTCTACAGCAACATCGACATGATGAGTCTTTCACTGGTTTCAAGGCCAGGGAATAGCTCTGCAGCTAGCAGACCTGGAACATGCCCTAATATCACCATCACCAGAAAGCTACACAAGAATTTAACCAATTTTTTTGATTCTCCTGCAGCATAGAGCTGTAAAGCCCAAAGCAGTATAACCAGCTATGCAGAAAATAAGCCAGCATATCCTGAGTTGTAAGCGCGTCACCAACCTTGACAGTCTGCGATCAGTCACCCCAAAAAATAGGAAGCTGGTTATTAGGGAGCAATTAGCCTGCAGACCCACTAACGACAGACAGGGGCTTTGGAGAACGGCAGAGAACATGCAACTGAATTGAGGACACACCTTGACGTCTTGAAGATCCACACTCACGAACTGCGTAAGACGATCATTTAGCATGTGCTCCACCTACATGCCAGAAAACACCGACCGGTCAAGGTCGAGATGCTAGCAGATAGTTAGAGTAGCCCATTTACAGTGCAGAAGATAATCCGATCACACATCAAGTATATCTTTGGTTTCTTGAACTGAAACACAAGCTTTCCTCAGCTCACAGTGACCACCTACTTGTGATCGAAGGACCTCTTTGTAGGTACCAATCTCTCGGAGAGCAATAGTGAATTTGGTCATCACTGGGCCTGCAAGATGACCATGCAATGTTATGGGCTGCCTTCCAGACCCTATAATCCTAGCAATGCCACAAAAGTATAATCCGGATAGAGCACAACCTCCGACCGCCACGCTAATAGGATCATCATGGCCACCTCCGAAATTTTCCAACGCAGTTGCAAAAGCAAGGTCTCCATCGTAGGCATCACCCAGCCCGTCCCTGCATCAACGTTCACACACAGTAATCATCGCACCCGACTTCAGCCAGCAAGAGCGGTACAGGTACTGAATCTCCCTCATCAGCGCGTCCAGGACATTACGTGTATTTCTTGCACCCTTTATAGAATTTCTGACATCGGTCGCGCAGAGCTTCGGCACTCTCCTCCAGTTGTTGAAGCTGAAACAGCTCAACCAACATCAATGCATGGCTTCATTCCGCAGCAATAGCCAACCGAAAATATGAAGGCACGATATGTACCTGTTTCCTGAACATAGGAGAATCATCCAGCTTGGCGAACTGCATCATAGCTGCTGACGACTGTGCCAGCTACAATAAACCGATTGCAAAGAAAACTCCTCCTGCTCCTCCAACGATACTCTCACTCGTCCTGAGCCTACCCTAAGGCTTCACATGAGCAGCCAGTCCTATCCAGGGATATCCGTCAACTTCTTACAGAAAATGTTCGCTGCATTCATATTCTCCTGAGAGAATGCCGCTGCTACTCATCCCAATCCTTCCAAACCTGTGCTAAACCCCTCCCAAAATTCCTGCCCCACCGCACTTTCCTCCTTCAGCTCAGCTGGAGCCCATCCACCTCAACCAGCTCCAACGCCTCCCACTTCCCACAATCTGTGCGGCAGCAGCCGGAGACCCACCATCGTCCCCGAGAATCCCTGTCATCGCATTCCACTGCCTGCTCCGAATTCAGCAACACAACCCAGCACGCAATCCACCCCGACCTACCTCCCTAGGGCAGCCCCCAGTACCTCCCGATTCCTTGCGCATGCAGCGACCGCATCCAGAGGCTGGGTCCGGACAACTGCATTCATGGGAAGCCGAGATCACAAACTGGGCACCACCCCAGCAACAGCCACAGACAGCGAGAAAAGCTGCAAGTTCAGGTGCAGGTCCTGAGGGAGGTACAGGTGCAGCAGCAGTTGAGCAGGAGCAGCAGGCTCTATCTCAGAGGAGCTACAGCAGAAGCAGAGCAGGTTACAGGTACCCGCTCGAGAGAGCAGTGTGGGCAGGACTTCGTCGCAGGCAGCGAGCACCAGGCCTAGCAATGCCCACTCGCCACAGGCAAGATCAGCTTGCGGACTTGGCAAGTATAGAGCTGCCGTGTATCGATCTGCGAGCTTCTACGCATCGCTTTTGTCTGACTCCGTCAGGCGTGGCCTGCCATCATCCCGCTGCCATCATCCCGCGGCCGTCGTTTCGTCGCCCACCCCGCTGTGTGAACCGGGTTGTAGACCCCAAAAACATCCGCAAAAATCAGAGATGGAAGGCGGCATTTACGCGCCACCTGGCACTCTATTGTGTGTCTGTGGGTGTGCGTGCCCAAGGCGATGGCCGCAATGCGATGTGACTGACGGACCCAATTTCATCTTTGCCGTCACTCAGCACAGTATTTTGTGGGCATGGAGAACAGGAAGCTCAGGGACCAGGTTTGCAGCAAGTGGACACTCCCCTCCCTTGGCCCCCTCTTTCTTGGAAGTATTGCAATTCGAACGAACTCTGCCAGCAAAATACACTGCAATTGCCAATGGCTTGCAGGAGCGCAAGCTCATTGACGAAGAGGAGGCTACTGTGAAGCCGGAGGCAGATGACGGGGGTCTGTATGATGTCTCTTCTTTTTTGTTTTGCTTCTTGGAGAAGGGAATTGCAAAATGTTGTTGGGTTTCTGACCTCTGGTATGGTCTCTTTCCTGGTGCAGTTTGTCTGAAAGGGCGTACGGAGTGCCAGACATCTGCGGTAGTTTCACAATGGGGGCGCAAGTGAGTCCACGGTAATTGGTGTATGGCAGGCATTGGTTGAGCGGTCATGCGTCTAACGGACAAATTTCACATGCTCAGGGCCGTCGTGACTGTGGCTCTCACACTTTTAACCAGCTCCCAGGGCATTTTGATTGCTTGGTCCAAGAGGAAGACGCAACGTTACGATTACAGCATCACTTCAGCAAATTGCATGGTATTAGTACTTCCACCTTCATTCTTGTGTGGTCAAGGTAGAGATGCCTGTGGGAAGGTTGGAAGAAGAAATTTCGCAGTCTCTTCTGTGTGATGGTGATCTTCAGAACTGGGATGTGTACGCTGATCAGGTCGAGGTCCTGAAGTGTTGCATCTCACTGCTGGCTCTTGTACGAACTTGGGTGACAGAGGGCGTCTCTGAAGATAACAAGTAAATATGTAATCTGCACACTCAAGCAGGAGTCTTTTGAGAAATTATGCAATCTGGCAAAGCACTGTAATGTGGAGCTGGTACTTTCTTGAGAAAGAACAGGGTAGAAAGACACCGAGGAGGGTAGCATGCATGCGTAGTGTAGTCCGTGAGGAAGTTGATTCTGAGCACTTCATTCTGCAGCCTAAGCTCCTCGTGGGATGAGTTGAAGGTCTACCCAATTCCAGCTGCTCTGTACCTCATCAAGAACCTTCTTCAGGTTGGTGGATGTGCTTTACACTCAATCTACAAACTTGCTGGTGACCTACATGGCTTCTCATTTCCGTGATCTGTTCACCTGCAGTACCACATCTTTCTGTACGTTGATGCACCCGCATATCAAATATTGAAGAACCTGAACATCATCTCCACTGGTCTACTATATTGGATGTTTCTGAAAAAAACGTGAGTCGTAGGAAATTTAAGGATGGCAATGCAGTTTGAAGATGGGCAGACTCCTGATTATTCCTGATATGGCATGACGGTCCCAGGCTGAGCACCAGACAATGGGCAGCATTCGCACTGCTAACAATAGGATGCACAACTGCGCAGCTGAACTCCGTGTACCTTGTCTCCCTTTTTGCTCTTCCTTTTTATTTGCTATTCAGTCCTTCAATTTCTTTCTTGCAGAGCTCCAGATTGAATGCGACCCATGGAATTATTTATTTTCTTTCGTATGTCTGGTCTTGCAGATCCTACTATGTGTTTGACACACCGATACAGGGATGGATAATCTCGATTGTATGTTTCTTCCCCTATCTTCGTCTATGTAATTGTCTTTCATGCTGTACATTCGTGGCTGGCCTCCTAATCTGTTACGTGTTCAGGTTATGGCACTACTTAGTGGTGCCGCGGGCATCTATACAGAGGTTAGTCTGACCTTGTTGCTGCTTCTATTCTGCACTCATGGAGTGCCAGTGCATTGTTCACGTGCATAATCACTGCAACTGCGCTTGTCGTGGTTCTCCTATTAGGTGATTATGAAAGAGAGGCCCTTCAGGAACATAAACGTCCAGAACTTCTGGCTTTATGTGTTTGGTGTGGTGTTCAATGTGTTCGCCATGGTTACACAAGATTTCAATCAAATTGCTGACAGGTAACTGCGTCTCAAGCCCCACACAATCAGAGATGTCTGGCTATGTTGCTCAAGCAGATGCCGGCTGATGCAGAGGAATATTCTATGGCTATACATGGGCTGTGGTGATTATGATAATCAACCACGCTCTCAGGTGAGTGTGGCTTAGTGAACCTTCTGGGGCTGCAGCCTCTGTTTCCTTTGCCAGCATCGAGATTACTAACATTGCTTCCTTCGTGGAATTGCAGTGGAATTGCTGTCTCAATGGTGATGAAGTATGCTGACAACATTGTGAAGGTACGACTTTCCCAATCCAGTTTTGTGGGGTCCCTAGTCTGGACAGGTCATTGAGCACTGATGCTTTTACCTTAACTGATGTGCAGGTGTATGCCACCTCAGTGGCAATGCTTCTCACAGCGCTTGTGTCGAAGATCTTCTTCAATTACAAGCTGAGTTTGCCCTTCGTTGTCGGTACATTGTAAGTGCAACATATCACTATAGTGTGCCTGTGAGTGAAGGCATCACCCTGCACTGCTGGAAGCTGACAGTCGCACTTGGTTTGGTCCTCAGGATGGTGTCCGCTGCCGTGTTTTTACATTCTCAAAGCAAAGGGGCGAAGTAACAATCAACCGGCTTCACCGTTTCCTGACCCGATGAGTACGTCATCGGCCCTTATCTTTCGAAGCCCGTTTCAAGGTCCAACCAGACTTTGACCACCAAAACTGGTGGACCTGGAGGTTGTCGGCGTCGCCCTCCACAGTTTTGTAGAAGGATCATGAACAATAAGACAGGACAGAGACCCTGGTGCTGTCTCCATTTGCGGGTGTATCAGAATGATTGAGACGTAGCTTAGACATGGGTGGTTACGTTTATGTCAAATGTCTGAGACACTAACCTGGGGCATGTCGTTGGTATGTACTGGTTAGGCATAGGGGCGGTGTTGAGCTGCCGAAAACCCACTGCGTCCGAGGGATGGGTGATCACGATGAAGAGGCGGGTCTTTTTCTCTTGTGGGAAGAAGAGCCAAACTCCATGTGGGCTGTAAGGCTCGCGCGAGGCATGGAAAGTGTGTTCCAGACAAGACAGTATGCCTGGATTGTGCCTGCAGGAATGACTCGGAGCTGTGAAATTTAGTTGCGATGTGTTTCTTGAGAGACCGGTGCGTATGTCGCATCTTGCAACTGAACCGGCGAGCATGAATTGACGAGCATAGGGAGGGGGAGTTACCAGTGTGTATGCGCAGCACCACCAGCAACGATGAGGTTCACGCCCACTATCTTTACCACAGCATCATTGAATGGTCAGTACTGCCTGGCTATAATGGGTTCCAGTTCACGCCTACCTCATGATCCCACCCATCTGCAAACCCATCGTTTTCTCCATCTGGTGCTTGATGAGCCCTCCACATACATGTCTCCTGTAATCTCCTAGGGAACTCTGCTTTGCACTTGGCTTTGCTTACAGAATCCTGCAGGCGTTTTAGCAGATCTAACATGCAGGATCGAAAGGCCCAAGATTCCTGCGTACCAGCAGGCAAACTCAGCGAAAGTGTGCTCTCCCCTCCCCTCTCTCTCAAATTTGCTCTCCATTACAGTCCTGTCTAAGGTACTTCCGGATTCCGTATGCCAGGGCCGGCCCGGCCCGGCCCGACCCGGTTTAGTGCAAAGCAACATGGGGTTTGGGGTCGTCAAAGTCTGTTCAACCCCTCGGGGAAGACAGTCAAGCTCAGTCACACCAGTCACCTTCACCTCGAACAGCCCCCCTCTTGGATGTCACTAACATGCCCACAGGCAGAATCAGCCTAGCAGAGTACAGGTCGCTCAAGAATGGGCTACAAGCAAGCAGCGGGGTGCTGCTTCCGATCAACAGCTCATGGGCTGGTTTGTCTACTCCACTTCAACTCCACTCCACCCAGTAAAGGAGCCAGGGGGAGGGGCGGAGGGGGGACAGTCACACATTCCCAGACACCTGGTGCACACATACAGATATCCGTATCTGCTTGGAAGCAAGCAGCCTAATAAAATAAGGCGATGAATGAAAGCAAGTAGCCAGGGTGATGTGGTGTGGAAGGGAAGCCGGAACATGAGGCTTTCATGAGTGGCGTTGGTTGCTACAGCGCCAGAAAGGGGGTCTTGGATTATCAGTCCTTGCAATGCCTTGCCGCACTATCCATCATGCTTCCGTTGTGGCGGGCGCACCCATGGGCCCATATATTCCCTGCATAACCTTGCACGGACGGCCTGGTCATCCGCATGTGTTGGTCGTCGTCACTGACTCTCCAGGCCCAGTCTCCAGTCCTGCTCCATCGCTCACAGACTTTTCCCATCTCACGCACTATGTTACCGCGCCACAAGCTTGTACATACATGTGCACCCCATGCCCACACAACACACACATATGTAAACAACTTCTCAGCCCTCCAGCCACGTTTCCGTATCCCATGTTCCTCGTCCCAGCACATTCCTACCTCAGCACTCGACAATCAGACAAACAACCTTTATGCTCCAGTCAAGCTAGGGCACACAAGACAAAGAAGAACCGCGGTTCCTGACATCACAGCTGCAGCCCGGCCCTCATCCTGCTCCAGCTCTTAGAGTCCTGGCTCGTGTTCCAGATCGGCACGAGCCCGAAGCTAGCAGCCGCAGGATCCAGGACCATGTATCGCTCCTTCCTCACTCCTTCCTTTGCTACCTCGTGCCACAATAGCAGCACAAGATGACGCCTGCAGGTGCTCCAGCCGTCCACGGCATCGCACCTTCTAGAATCCATGCTGAAGAATACAACACGCTCTAAGCAACCTCATTTGCTTGACTCCATTCTTTCATGGGATCCCTCTTCGCCAGCTCCTGTACACTCTGCCCTAACAGACCTCATTTCCTTAACCTCATCAGTCCATCATGAGCTCCCTTCTTCTTTCTTCTTCTCCGTCTCCTTCTCCTTCGTCCTCTTCCTTTCTCCCTCCCGTCCTGAAGACCCTTGCTCCTCCCGCAGCCCCGTCCAAGCACCAAAATTACCCCCGAAGGTAACAAAGGGTGAAACCCGAAGCACCTCTTCACCCGAGCTTCTTACCCGCACCGCCCTCAGGATGCAGGCCTGCCCCCCTTCCCGCGCCCCCGCGCACCCCCGCGCCTTGAAAGCTGTGAAACGCGCAACAGCATGATTCGCGATTCGCAACCGAAAAGGGTTTCGTTTTTCCGTTATGGATCGTTGAGATCACGTGACTGCTACTGTTACTGTTACTGTTACTGTTACTGTTACTGTTACTTGTTACTGTTGAGCTCCATCCGAGCCAAGCGAAGGGGCAAAGGCAGCAACCAGCAACGGGGCCCTCACATGTTCTGCGCTGCCACGCAACGGGCCCCGTTTCCGCGTTAGGGCTCGGCCCGTCCGCGGCTGTCGCCATCAGCCTGCCTTTCACGCCATTAGGGGCCGGTCAAGCGGTCAAATCGGGTCCACCGCGCGTCAAAGTCAACATTGCGTGCTGACCGTACGGACCCCGTTCACACCTCCCGGTCCCGTTCCGTGCCCGCCCCACTGTCTTGGCCCGCCCTCTTCCGCCTCCTCCGCTTGGGTTTTTGAATAATCCGCCCGAAATTAAAACAAACCGGCTGGCCTGGCTCCACCGGCAGGGCACGGAGTTCGGGAGGCTGGGCCACCGGCCGGGCCCTCGTGCCTCGCCGGGTGTCCCGTGACCGGCCTCCCCTCCCCCCGAATACCGCCCGGCCCTTCATGGCCATGGCCATGGGCATGGCCGTCAGGTCTGGCCCGGCCTGGCCTCACTTAAAGCTGAAAGATGGGTCTCTCGCTTTGAGGTCTCACCCAACTGGGGCGCTTTGAGGTCTCACTACTGAACAAGGTCTCGCGCGGTTTGAGGTCTGGCTCTGCCGAAAAGGCGAACCAGATCAGACTGTACCACATTTTGGCAGGATGTTGCGGAGCTCTGTAATTACTCCAACCGCCTGCTCCATCTGAGCTCGGACTGGCCGTGTGTGGAGGAGCCGGACGGAGGAGAGAGGACCTGGGCCTGACAAGTTCCGGTTCCGACACTACCCAACACCGCGGCCTGACGTAGGAGGCTGTACTGCACTTGCATGCCTCCAAGGATTTCTCCAGGAACGGAGAATTCATGGAAGCTCGCAGAGATTTTGGAGCAGCAGCCGGGTCAGTCAGTGGATTGCAGTAAATGATCATTGACCGCGGCTGCAATGGTTGCCTCTCTGCCCCGCCTCCGGCTCCTCAACGTCGGAGCAGGACAGGTGGTTCATCGCAACTCGGCCAGGACAGGACAGGGACGAGGGCTGGGACGAGGACGGGGTCGGGGTCGGGGTCGGGGAGCTTCATCTCTCTCCGCTGCTGGGCCGGTGTGATTATCTCGCGCTCTGGTTCTCTCTCCCTGCTGCCGCTGTCGCTGCCGCCGCTGTTGGGTGCTGTTTCTCTCCCCTCCAATGCCGCCCTTGCTTATACAGCGGAAGCAGGACCGGTTCATGGATTGATTCCCTCGGCCCAGGCCTGTGCTTGCAAGCGCCTCCCTGCCTGCCTGCTGCCTGCTTCCTCCGGCGGCTCGGCCAGATGATCCCCCGCGGCACTGTGTTAGCCCCCCGTGCTCCGCCTTCCTCCTCTCAGCTCCACACCCCGCTCCACCTCCGACTCCAGCTCCAGCTCCATCTCCAGCTCCTCTTTTGCCCCTCCCCCGCTGCCGCCTTCCCCGAGTCTCACCTCCCCGAATTGAAATTGCGACTGCAACTGCCGGTGCAGGAACCGGAACTGGTCCCCCGCCAGAATTGAGCTTTGAGCCGCTGCTCTCTCTCCTTGTCAATGGATGCCTGAACTTTCCCTCAGGAACTGCCGCAATACTGTCCTTCTCTGCTTTTGGTTCTCTGTGTCCAAGCTGCCAACTGGAAGCTGCGAGCTTGCAAGCTGGTCAGTGGTCAGACGTATTTGCGTGGGGTGTAAGGAAGCCAATTCTTCGGCCTCCGTGGACACAAGAAGGCGTGTTTCAAAGTATTGTGCGCATCGGATCACGAGTTTGAATGATTTCCCCAGCCCTGGCTGTGTTCATGTCATAGGGAACATTGGCGACTGAATTAAGCTGCTGGTGCGCGCAATCTGCGGAATTGTGGAAGTAATTGTGGCAGCCGTCGAGCTCGAAGGCAGTCACAGTCCTGAAATTATTCTCTCCCTCTCTTGGACCGGGCTTCCTGCATATTCAAGGCTTGGGACGAGTCGTCAGGAGCTGGTTGCGAGAACCTGTGCTCGAACTCAACCGCTTGGGATGTCCACAGGGATGTAACTAGCGCCCAGATTTCGTATTCCGATCTGCTCCTCGGCTTTGAGCGAGTTCGTAACAGCAAGCAAGCGAGGAGAGCAATTTTTCCACATTGCAGTTTTGTAAAGAAAGTGGGTTGCATGGGGAGGGCTCCATGCTGCGAGAAAGATAGTGTGAAACGGGGGCCCTGGACTCCAGAGGAGGATGCCAAGCTCATGGCCTGCATAGGGCAACATGGTACAGGCAGCTGGCGGACTCTTCCCAAAAAGGCTGGTGAGAATTCGTCGCATAACTTGCCCTAGTAGGAACACAGACCCACCTTCTGTCTGGAACCCATCAGGCTGAAGTAGAGTAGATGTCATGCTTGCTCCTTGAGGCAGAAGGATTTGAAAGCGTAATGGGTTGGGCATGAGCTGCATTGCCTACTTTTGGTAAATTTGTATTACAACGTCGTCTTATCAGCGAGCTCTTGGAATGCGAGGTTATGAGTCCGCAGCTGGTGTTCCATCCACATTCGAAGCTTGTCAATATTGCTAACAATGTTCCCATTCCTGGAACAGGTTTGCAGAGGTGCGGAAAAAGCTGTCGACTGCGATGGACGAATTATCTTCGGCCCGACCTGAAGCACGGCAGGTTCACAGACCACGAAGAGCAGCTCATTGTCAACCTGCACGCCGCCCTCGGAAGCAGGTCAGTCTGAGCTGCTGCCTTCCTTTGGAAATGAAGCTCGAAACTCTCTGCCCTTTCTTCTGTGCGAGATTGCTTAAATTGATGGTGGGTCATTTAGGTCTGTCCAAACCTGCAGATAGCGATTCCCTCTGTGTATGAGTGAGTGAACCGTGTTAGATTGCTTGTTACGGTGAGTACCGCAGTGGGTACCATTACCATCCATATACTTGGAAGTACCTGAAAGATTGCCGCTGTGTACTCGTACTGGAAAGATTTTAGAGATGGATGTACACCGGTGCATCATTCGAGAATGATGCATTGGTCTGTACAGAGATCATACAAATTTTGGTCCAGACGAACTCTGTCGTATCCTGAGAGACAAGTATGGGCATGCCGTAGGCGGAATGATTTCACCGCCAAGGTCGCAGCAGCTGCCCATCCCATCTTGGCGTGTTTCTCAGGCAACATGGTTCTGCTGTCTGAATTTGTTTGGCCCAAGGACAAGCCTTGTTTTCTCCAGGCGATAGGCTGGGTCTTGAAGTCGCGTCTTCCGACTGTTGGTCTGGAGTCAGGGTCTCGCAGTCGCTTCCTGCCGCTGGTGGGTCTCAAGTCAGGGTCTTTCTCGGCCTTCGTCGCTTCTTCATTTTTCATAGTGGGTTTCCAAAGGCTTTCAGAACGTCTTCCTCGTGGGTATCTCACGGCCATGGCTGCTGCTGTAGGCCTGGGCCGCCTTGTCCGTTTGCCCGGATGGAACCTGGAAGCTCCTCTAGTAGAATCAACAAGATGTGCGACTATCTGCCGAATCTTCCTTAGGCCTGCCTGTCAAGGAATTGCTCGACAGGTGTCCCAGTCTACACCACAGTTGGCGCACTGAGGCAGCCCCTGCTTTGCTGCTGTCACTCTGTGCTTTCAGATTGTCAAGATCAGTACAGTGGGTTGTGTACAGCATGGTTGCTGAGCTATCACCAGGTCGGTTACAGTAGGGTAGCAGACGTGGATCCATGGCCAGCACCCCTGCTGGTGTCCACGGTCTTTCGACATTTCTAACAGTTTCTCAGGTGGTGGAACAGAAACCTGGAGCCTGTGAGTGCTAATGTCCTGCTTTCTCTGAAGTACCCTGTGACACTGTACAACGGCAGCTCATGATCTCCTCACCGTTCCGCAACCTCTCTTTCTTCTACACCCTCCTCGTCCTTGCCTGGAAGGCAGCCTCGTCACGAGAAGCTGTCGGCCATGTCGTACCAGCAGCGTGTCACGACTGGGCCCCTTGTTCTTCCTCCTTCCTTTCCCTGTCTCCTTCCTCCCACCACTTGTTTGTACCTGTCGAGTGTTGACGTGTTGACTTGTTGACCGGCGGCTGGCGGTTCCGAGCTTTGATACGTGTTACCAGGGAAGAGTAATGCTGTGGTTTGAGCGTTGGCCTAGCTTATAAGGGGTCCTGGGTTCGATTCCCGGAAAATTCTTCTCTAATAAATTTCTGCTCGACTTGTAGAGGTAATTAGATTCTGTTCGTGTTAATCATTCAGATTATGCACACAGGTCGTTTAACACGACACGGCATGCCTTGGTTCCGTGCTTGATGTGCTACAGATGGTCTCTCATAGCTGCTCAATTACCAGGCCGCACGGATAACGATGTGAAGAACTATTGGAACACCAGATTGAAGAAGAAATTGTGCGAGATGGGAATTGATCCCATCACGCACAAACCCATCTCGCAGCTGCTGGCAGATCTGGCTGGCAGCATGGCGCTGCCCAAAGGGGGGGAGATTGCTGAAGCTGCTTTGGGTTGCTTCAAGGATGACATGCTCAACGTCCTCATGAGAAAGAGACCAGACTGGCAGCTTGAAGGATCGATGGGTGCCAACGCTAATCCTCGCACCTCAGGCACAAGTGGGAGGCAATCGTGGTCTGATTTGGTTGCAACCACCAGTCAGGTATACACACATGAAATTTCCCGAACTCCATTGAGATCATACATAAATTTTGCCATCATGGCCACTTGAAGATTTCGTGACATCTGAGTCCGGAATTTTTTTGTTTCTCAGATGCCTCGAGGCACAGCCAGCCCGAAGTCGGTTCTTGCCACAGCGTACGAGTCTGGGTCGCTGAGCGATCAGCGATGTGGGAGCGACCCAGCGTCGGCACGCATGTCTGACGCTGTTGTGCAGAAGATTAAATGCAGCTTGACCAAGGCCGTGCAATCCAACGTCCCGGGGACGTCTGTGCAGGGGATGCACGTAGTGGGGAACGCAGGAAGCACTCCCAACAGCCCTCACTGCAACGGGACAATGCTGGCGGATCCAAACTCCGGTTTCTTGAAGCCTGATCAGTATTCTCACAACATGGCTGTGGCAGCTATGAGGAGCAGGTTTTCTGGAGAGGCAACCCAGAACTACGGCATACCCGGGCACCAGTTCATATCTCTGGGTCCTGGCGTGGGAGGATCAGAGGCGGCATCGAAGTCGGTGATGGACATGTTCATGGACCCGCAGGGAGTGAATGCGAGAACATCGATGGGCATTATGCCGAACATGGGGGGCATGGATTTTCAGATGCAGCCTCAGAGCCTGTGCAAGGGATTGTCCGCATGGCTCCCTGGGTCTTCTCCACCTACCAGCCTGGGATTACATCTGCCGAGCTCGCCAGTACAGGAGCATCACCACCAGGCCCAGAACCAGGGATTCCGCAGCTTCTTGGACCTGCATGAGTCCCATGACCGCCAGGCTGGTCTGTATGGGCAGACGGCAGCGATGCAGGTGCCACATCATGGGCAGCTGGTGCAGCAGGAGCTTCTGATTTCTTCCTTCGGAAAACCACGGACAGATATTGAGGAGCAAGATATGGGACAAGGTGGAAGGAGCAGCCCGCCTGCCAGTCCCAGTGAAAGCGGGTGCAGCCCGAGCCAGAGCCAGAACATGCAGATCGCCGATTCCAGTGACCTGGGGAAGAAGGATGGCAGCCCAAATCAAGAAGACAGCAAAAATCCTTGGAGCCCTTCGGCGAGTGGAAGCAGCTGCAGCAGCACCAGCCTAGCTGCCGCTGATGCTGCTATTGACGGAGTTCTCAGCTCTGATGTTCTGCTGTGGGATTTTTCTGAGCTCAGTTCCATAATCAACTGACCTTTTCCCTTACTAGCTCATATCAGGCCTTCTCATGGGGAAATTCCTCAGCCATGAATGCCTGAATCATCTAAGGTGACCACCTACAGATACCACACCCACGGGGGAGATAGAGTAGGAACTGCCCGCATTAGATCCAGGGGAGTCAATCATGTTTGATCAGGTCCCTTGGAGACAGCGGCCCTCCCCACCAACACATAGCAACAGGAACACTAAGTCCTACATCTGAAGGGGGCATTGAAATCCAGGAAGACGATTTTACCCTCCTAGCCGCAGACGGTACTACCCCAACAGAAACCACCTGTTTGCAGGGGAAAGCTGCCTGCCTTTAGGGCTTCACCTTAGAACCTTTGTTGCACACAGACCCTGGTAAGTTACGCGTAACTATGTTTAAGGCCAACCAGGCAAGGTGGCCGTACATTCAGGTTAGTTAAAGAGGTTTACCGATGTTACCATAACAGAATTAGCTATGCTCATTCAGATGGCAGATAGCATCTTTGTTCGTTTCTCTCGCTCCGCTGCTCACATGTAAATTGGCACACAACCCAGCGACATTGGAATGCCAGAGCTCCTGGCATCCTTTTCTCCTAAGGTCATACTGTTTAGAGGCTGGCAATTTGGCTTACAATCATATATACATCAACTCGGTACTTAGCTTGGTACAAAGTGACAATGTCGTGGGTACTCAATTGCGAAGACATGAACGGGATTGGAAGGGTTACATCATGCCTCGTTTGTATTTATAGCCGGGAGTAAGGCAACGCTTACGGTCGACTTTCCTTATAAACCTTCACTGCCGCCCGTTTCATTTGCAGAGCAGCCCTTACTACATTACCCCGTGTAAGCAGCCCAACCTGCAGCATAAACCAAACAGTACGATAGCAACGTCAATTAGTCCACCAGAAGTCACATTGCAGGATAGTTACACCTAGAACCTTCAAAGGTGAACTCACTAGCTTTCCTCCGTCGTCAACAACAGGTAGTCGCCTATATTTGCTGTCCAGAAGCAACCTGGAACAATAAGAACAGGCCCAGATCAGGTAACAGCGCCCAGGGCATCTGTCAACTACGTCAATCCATCCGAATTAAAGCTGAATGTTCACCTGGCTGCGTCTTCAAGGTTAGTCATCTCTCGAACTACAAGAGGTGAGGGTGTCATCACTTCACCCACGGTTTTGCCATGAGTCTTGATGAGAAGCTTCTGTATCTCCTTGAATGCCTGATCTCATTTATACAGCATGGAAGCAATGGAAACACATTCCAGTTAGCTGACAGAATCCCAAGCTTTGACTACAGAGAAATGAGAGGCATATTCTCGCACGGGCACAACTTCACAACAATCTCGAACTCGTCAAGCAGGAAAATACCTTCCAAGTCCTTCCGGGCTCAGGGAAGAGACCCATCTCAGCTGGCAGCTTTCCTGTCAAGAGACAATGAGGTTCAATTGACTTGCCAGTGAAGGACCCTGCTAATTCAATTCCAGTTCTCTTTCAGGAAGCTGCACATGACCTCTAGCAGCGTAAGAATACTACATACCTGATATCGAGTCCAGCGCAAGCAGATCATAATCAGAGACCACACCAATCTGCAGCACCACACAACAAGTGCACAAAATAGCTGGTCATACCTGCTGTGACTTCCCACGGTTACCATGCATGGAATAACAGCTCCCTAACAGCGAAACATTCACAGAATGCCCTGAAAATACTTCTCCTACTTGTGACTCTCATCAATTGACTAACATCAACAAGCTAATGCATGAAGGCGGGGAGGCACCAATTTGCCATCGTCGTCAACCACTGGCATGCCTGTTATTCGATTGTCCACCAGAGCCTCCAGAGCTGACAAAAGACAAAGCGCACAACTCGTCAAAAACCAGAAACCATATGACCAACGTTAAGGCTCCCTCCAATGAACGTTACACAAATGCACTCTTACCCTCGTCAAGTGTTGTACTTTTTTTGGCAACAAGGAGCTCACTGACAGGAGTCATGAAGTCACCGACAGTATACAACTCCTGCTTTTGCTGCACAGGTGCACAGGGCCGATCATTAGCTCACTCCACCCCAAGATGTTGCTCTTCTAATTCTGCAGCAAGCTTTCACTTCCTTCACTGCTTCCACCCGCCTTACCTCCTGAACAGTTTCGTACAAGCCCTCGATGTTCCTAAACAGCCCTGCCTGCACATGACGAGCGCGAATGAGGCCCGTTGCATAGGAGATTCAAACGCATGCCGAAAATCTACCACACCTTCTTCTGCTCATCGGAGCTCCCGATGTCTTCAGACTTCTTCCCTCCACCAAGCAAACTGGAAATGACGAGAGAATGCTTTGGCCTGGCACCGCCCAAGCTGGGAGTGCACCTCGTCCTTAGGGCAACACCATTCCCGAATCTGGAGCTTACCATGAACGTTTCCGGTTGATGGCCGTGACAGAGGCGCGCTCCCGGCGCCAAAGCCATTACCATTGTCGGCGGAGATTTCCCACCACTTTCAAGGGAGCTTGGCAACCATACGAAGGGTTCGGGTATGGCAAAACCCGTTGGCGAAATTCCGAAACGTCAGACTCGAACCAGCCTTTGATTCAGGGACGTTGGCACGCGCTTAGGGCTCGCAGCTGGTGCACTTTGGTGTAGTGTTGTTGACGTGGATCAATCGTCGGGAGAGAGAGTTGTTGGCGCCGGGTGAAGTTGGAGATTGGAATGCTGTGGGGAGTAGCTATAACAACCATTGTATCCTATTCAACGGAGAGAGACAATTCGGGGCCAAGAAATTCTCAAGGAAGACTGTACTAGCTTGAGCCATCTGGGATCACTGCAATCTAGCTTGAGCCATCTGCGATCACTGCACCGCAAATACCGCACATGACTAGAGAACAGAGCAGTTTGAGACAGTTTTCAAATGCCTCGGATTCAATCCGACTATCCATCTCCTAAAGAAAACCTCAGTACCGACTAGTAAGGCTGCTGGAGTCCAGCGGAAAACTGTGAAAGTTGCCATAATACCAGTGCCTACCGCCATGGCTTCTGAAGCCTTCCAGAAAGACAACAGGCTCTTCCTGACTGTCAAATCCATAACACGAATCCACCAGTCGATGAATCCATGATCAGCAGGATGTGCACACCAAAATGTGGCCCTGGCCAAAATGATGCATGTTACAGAACTTTGATGTCAACAAACTGTGAGGACTTCATTCTCACGAAGAACGAAAACCCTAGTGATGTCCTCCGCCATGACCATGGTCCTGCACGTATCGAAGCCCGCAATACTTGCAAACTGCGGGGTCTGGAAGGTCCAGGCAGATGTACTCCACCGGATGGCCGAGAGCAGGATCTTTGAGTCCTTCGCAAGCAACAATCCTACTCTTGACAGTGATCGGAGGAACTTCTGCTATGAGCTCCATCGGCGTCTTGCCACTGGTCTTGGACAACCACTTGGACGTGTGATCCCCCACGTATGACAGGCCCCGCACTTGCTTCCTCGCAACCTCTGGAAGTTGTGCCAATTCACGATTCGGAAGAACGCCCCGGCGAAGAGAGGATGATGGGCCGCATTCTTTGCAGCGCACTGCCTGCCTGGACCGCAGCACGGCGGCGCGCAACATCTCGGTGCTGGCAAAAGCTGTACAATCGCAGACTCCTCGCCTCCGAAATGAACAAGCCTCTCAGGAATCGGTTTAGGGTTGAGAATATCCGAGAAGCTCGGTTTTAGAAGCACTCCACTTGGGACGTTCAGCAGGAGCCTGCAGTGTTGGGTATGCCGACAATGGAATGGCTCAGCATGCCCAGGCTCCCTATGTATGTGTTATGGAACGGCAGCTACAATCGAACGAGGGATCATGGCAGGGGCTGAACTGAGAGGACTCTCTGTTCATGCCAAATGTGGAGGTAGGAGATGTCGTGCATTGCTTGAGGTTTTGCCCTCAAGTTAGGGTATGTGACTGCTTAGCAACCGATTGGCAATCCAGATCTAGAAGGGCGATCTTGTCAAGATGAGGTACAGAAACTGAGAGCCGATGTTGTTGTTGGCAACTGCTCGGTGGACATATGTTTCACACGGTGGGACCTTTGCGCACTTGGAGTGAGCTCTGCTCCATTTGGCCACAGTGAGCAGTCCTTCGAACAAAGGTGCCAAGGGCCTGGTGAGACTACCTAAGGCTGTTCACTACCTAGAAGCATTCGACCGCAATATTTGTGGTACTGCTATGGCTATGAACTTGTAAGTTGTGACATGCAGGACGGGAGAAAAGCGGAAGACTGTGAAAACATGCGTCTTGCATGCATTAGAGGAGGTGGGAATTCCCTTCTGTTCCATTTCCCATGTTTTGGACTGGGTTAACATCTGACATGGTTCTGAAATCTTGCAGGCATTAGTCGGTGTCGGTGCTGTTGAGATATGTAGCGTCCTAAGCATTAGGGCACGCTTCGTGCCAATCACGAAACGTTACTTAATTAAGCGGTTACTTCGCCAAGTTCCGCTGCACCGTAAGAACAATACCTTATGTACATTCTGAGAGATCAGACGCAAAAATCTATACACCTGTGCGCATCAATCTAGAGCACATGCAACCTTAAACATGGTATCAGAGCAGGGCGCTCCTGCAGCCCTGACTCTCTCAGGTTATTATGCCAGGCTACTGCAGGCAACAACGGCTACAAAACAGAGCCGTCAGACAAGCGGAGCTCTTGGAATCACAAAGATTCCATAGGGAGCAGCAGGCTCTCAAGGAGGCCAATGAAGATTTACTTCACCATGCATGGTCGACAACATGCTCAGTACTCTCATTAATCGGAGAAGAATTGTGCCTCCGAGGATTCGTTGACCCCACTGAACATGATTGGGGCTACATTCAAGTAGCGTTCCTGTTTACAACATGACGCACCAGGATTATACTTCATACTTCGAGATTACATCGCACCTCTCCGTCCCACACATAAGAGACAAGATATCTACACACATTTCCAACATCTGCCGAGAGCACAATCTGATAATCGTGCCCACAGATCAGGAGATCACGGAAATACAGGATAGCATCCTCAACAAACTGACAGCCCTTCACTACAATCCCACAGAGCCAAGCACAAACACAATCAGAAAATACCTGATCTCTATTACCATGAGGCTGAACATAGACCACCTCGTGAGACATACTGTCTTCCTCCTATAGTCAATCCAACAATAGCACCACTGGCCTGCACACATACATACTACACACACCAAAATGTCAGGCTCTTCCATCAGCCTATCAAAGGAGGATCGTTTCGACGGACAGCAGCATAACTTCGCCGTCTGGAAATTTAGAATCACTGAAATACTAAAGGAACGTAAGCTATGGGCCTACGTTGGGGGCATAGGCAACCCCGATAGTCAGCACAACCTGGTGCCTCAGCCCGAAAGCGGAAAGAGAAGATTGGGAAGACAAGAACCAACAGGCGAAAAACATTATTATGCAATCCATGCGGTCAGGAAACGTACAACAAATCGCTGGAGTCGAAACCGCTGCCCAAGCCTGGACCCAGCTCCATGATATCTACGCATCTACAGACATAATGCACACGGTGCACACCATCAAGAATTTCTTCGGATTAAGGATGAATGAAGGGGACCAAGTAGATCATCATACCATAAACTTCAGGAGCTGGATGACCAAATTCCTTGCGACAGGATTCGCAATTTCAGAGGACCTCTCCGCCGCCCTCTTGCTCTCTACCCTGCCGGAATCCTGGGTGAGCGTGGTCCAATCCCTACAAGGTGTCAAGCCCCTCACCGTTAACAAAGTCATCAGCGCAATGCTGACTGAGGAGGCCAGAAGAAAACTCCACAATAATTCCTTCGCAGGGGATACAACCTCTAGCGCCTACTTCACTGGTAGAAGATTCAGAGGCAGAGGCCGTTCACGCGGACAACTTCAACGAGGCCGAGGAACTTTCCCAGCCAGAGGCAGAGGACAATATAACCCTACTTGGAGGCCTACTTGTGGTTATTGCAAGATACCCGGCCACACCTATGAGGAATGCAGGAAACGTTTATCCATGGTCA
The DNA here is from genome assembly GCA_010909165.1 of Anthoceros angustus. Classification (NCBI taxonomy): domain Eukaryota; kingdom Viridiplantae; phylum Streptophyta; class Anthocerotopsida; order Anthocerotales; family Anthocerotaceae; genus Anthoceros; species Anthoceros angustus. The sequence continues at coordinate 528,138 of VJWM01000063.1, read as the reverse complement.
ACACCCAATCTTCAAGACGACCTACTGGACAACTCGCAATCACTATGCGACGACATGCCAAGGCGTACCTCACACATACCTCACAGCCCTCTGCCCTTGTCGCTTCCTGTTTCATAGCCCAGGGCCCTCATACTTGGTACATAGACTCCGGGGCATCCCAACACATGACTCCCCATTCAGCTTATTTCACAGACTTCCACCCTGCCTCCCCACCTCAATACGTCAGCCTTGGAGATGATACCCGGCATCTCATACATGGCCAGGGTTCCGTTGAAATCACCTTGCAGCCCGCCTCCACCCTTCAGATTACAGATGTCCTCCATGTCCCGGGCCTCACTAAAAACCTCTTCTCCGTCCGCAAAATCGACGAATCCCCGCTATGTCCGCCGAGACGGTCACGATCATTGAAACCCCTGGAACCTCACAGAAGATGACCTATACCATCTCAACGTCACCTCACCCCAAGCCCCACCCTCTTCCCTCTCGCCCACACCAAACTCTTTCTCAACGCCGACCTTCCTGCATGCACGCTTGGGACATATGAATCTACAAAGGATGAAGGCAACCCTCCACTGCACCGGGTCTTCCCTCACGAAGATTGAGGCGAGGCCGTTCACGCGGACAACTTCAACGAGGCCGAGGAACTTTCCCAGAGGCGAGGACAATATAACCCTACTTGAGGCCTACTTGTGGTTATTGCAAGATACCCGGCCACACCTATGAGGAATGCGGAAACGTTTATCCATGGTCAACACCCAATCTTCAAGACGACCCTCTTGGACAACTCGCAATCACTATGCGACGACATGCCAAGGCGTACCTCACATACCTCCATGACCCTCTCGCCCTTGTCGCTTCTGTTTCATAGCCCAGGGCCCTCATACTTGGTACATAGACTCCGGGGCATCCCAACACATGACTCCCATTCACTTATTTCACAGACTTCCACCCCGCCTCCCCACCTCAATCGCCTTGGAGATGATACCCGGCATCTCATACATGGCCAGGGTTCCGTTGAAATCACCTTGCAGCCCGCCTCCACCCTTCAGATTACAGATGTCCTCCATGTCCCGGGCCTCACTAAAAACCTCTTCTCCGTCCGCAAAATCGACGAATCCGGCTGCTATGTCTGCTTCGGAGACGGTCGCTGCATCATTGAAACCCCTCAAGGGGAACTCCTCGCTACAGGGGCCCTGCAGCAAGATGACCTATACCATCTCAACGTCACCTCACCCCAAGCCCCACCCTCTTCCCTCTCTGCCCACACCCAAACTCTTTCTCAACGTCAGACCTTCCTCTGGCATGCACGCTTGGGACATATGAATCTACAAAGGATGAAGGCAACCCTCTCCACAGCTGCAGCGACTGGTCTTCCCCTCACGAAGATTGAAGACTTCGGCATTTGCCCAGCCTGCACTATTGGGAAAAGTCATCGTACCCCTTTCCCCAAGGGCCCTGCCACAAGAGCCACCGACAAATTGCAATTAGTGCACTCTGACCTCTGCGGCCCTTTTCAACGATCCATCCACGGCTATCTCTATTTCATGCTAATCATTGATGACTTCACCCGATTCACAGTTCTCTACCTCCTCAAGCACAAGCAACAAGCTCTACAATGTTTTCAAGAGTACCAGACCTGGGCCGAGAAACAAACAGGCGCACACCTCTTATGTATTCGCACAGACGGCGGAGGTGAATACGGTTCTCATGCGTTCCAGCAGTTCTGCACCACATCTGGTATTGTGAGACAAATTACAACCCCCCACACTTCTCAGCAGAACGGGGTTGCCGAGAGGATGAACAGGACAGTACAGGATCGTGGCCTTACCATGCTTATCCACGCCAACCTCCCTCGGACTTATTGGCCTGAAGCTATGTCTCATGCTGTTTACCTCACCAACAGGACACTGACCTCCGCCTTGCCCAACCAGACACCCTATGAAGCTTGGACTGGCACTAAACCCGACCTCTCCAACCTTAGAGTCTTCGGATCCCCTGTTTATGCACACGTCCCCAAGGCCACTCGCACCAAATTAGCTGATAGAGCCCGCCGTTACCTCTTCATTGGCTTCACCGCTGGGATTAAAGGCTACAAGCTTATGGACCCTCACACTCACCGCATCACACACTCCAGGGATGTTACCTTTCTTGAGGACATGTCGGGTCCCCCTGCAGTGGGAGCCCTCACACCTTTGTCTCCTCCTCACCCTGACAGCAGCGACGACGATGAGGCCGTCGTCGACCTCTCCGCTCCCCCTGCACCTATCCTAGCCCAGCCTCCACCTTTCCAGCAGCCACTTCAGCCTCCTCCTACACCCGCACAACCAGCCTCGAGCCCAGCCATCCACTTTGGCGACCTTGACTTGACGCTTGCGGCCTCCCTCACACCGCCCCTCGGGCCTTCGCGATCCCGGCCCTGAGCGACGGGACAAGCAGATCCGAGTCTAGCCGAGCAATTACGCGAAGACCGAGATGACTACCTTCCGGATCGTGCGCGAGGCATGCGACTTCATCGCCGGCAGCGCAGACTCACCGCGCGTGCACATCGGAGCGCGATCAACACATCGCCACCGGCAACCCGTGGCTCGCGCTCGACCCATACCGCATACTTCGGACCACTTCTCATCGCTTTCCTCAAACATCTCATTTCATCGGCACTCAAGCAAGCAGAATCAGATTTCTTATGGTATATCTAATATACATAATTCCAGGGATACCACACAACTTCAAGACCTATTAGGAAATGAAGACATTGACCCTGAGGACTTGGATGCAAATGTAACACAGCCATCGAATATCCCCGACACAAGAGGAAGACGCACTCAACGTAGCAATGCAGGTCAGATACGTAGATATTCACCCACTAATTGGAGAGATCCTAAAAACACTTTAGCTTACTGCCTATCCGCCGCAATTGATCAGTTTGTCCCAGCTAACTATCGGAAGCCATCACATGCCCGAAAGAGAAAATTGGAAGATAGCAATCAAGTCGAGTTAGACTCCTTAAAAGCCAATAAAACTTGGACCCTTACTACCTTACCAGGAAGAAAACTTGTAGGGTCTAAGTGGACATTTAAAATCAAGTTGAATGCGATGGCGGCATAGAAAGGTATAAGGCTAGATTAGTGGCCAAGGGTTACTCACAAAAATACGGATTTGACTATGATGAGACATTTAGTCCAGTACTTAAGATCACCTCACTTAGAACCCTCATAGCACTAGCTTCTCATCATGACTATGAACTCATGCAACTGGACATAAAAACTGCCTTTCTCTATGGTGACCTCCAACATACCATTTATATGGAGATACCTGAAGGATTAAAGGTTGACAGGAGACTATACAATACTTGCTTATTATTGAAGGCACTTTACGGATTAAAACAAAGTGCTATGGAGTGGTATGCTAAGCTAGATGAAACCCTAGAAGCACTAGGATTTGCTAAGCTAGAGTCTGATAGCAATATCTATATCAATAGATCGAATAACCACTTCATTCTTCTTGCCGTATATGTAGATGACATAGTACTTATGTCCAATTCCAAGTCTATGTTAGAAGACACCAGGTCAATGCTTTCGAAACGTTTTGCTATGACCACATGCGGGGACCTATCTTATTGTCTAGGAATTATAGTTAGACGCAGGAATCTAGAAGCATATTAATACATCAATCCAAATACGTTCATGAGGTCCTATCTAAGTATAACATGTCGACTCTAAACCCATTTCCACACCAATGGAAGTGAATCTCAAGCTCATTAAGGCAGACGAAGACTCAAGTGAAAGTCTCAACTCCAATGACTTTCCTTACTCCTCAGCAGTCGGCAGCCTTATGTATTTAATGGTTTGCACCAGGCCAGACCTCGCTTTTCCAGTGGGAGCTCTCTCCCAGTTCTTGTCCTCTCCTACACAACAGCACTGGAAGGCCATCAAGCGGATCTTCAGATATCTTAGATCCACCTCTGACATGGGACTTCTATATCAGTCATCCACCAAGCCAGGTGAGCCTCTCCAACTCCAAGGATTCAGTGATGCTGATTGGGCTGGAGATCATGGCCTCGGGAGGAGCATCGGCTATGTATACACGCTAGGAGGGATGACCACTAGCTGGAGTAGCAAGCGGCAACAAGTTGTAGCCTTAAGCTCCACAGTATGCACTCATTAACACATGCTAGCAAGGAGGGACTTTGGCAACGCTCCAACTTTGGTGGGAGAAGTGCAACTTTTGCCAAGACCTCTCTACTGCGACAACCAAGGCGCCATCTCACTCACCTATAATCCCAAGTTCCATGCGCGCACCAAGCACATTGAAGTGCAATTTCATTTCATCCGAAAAGTGGTTAAAGATGGTAAATTAGAAGTTTTGTATTGTCCAGAGCAAATGGCGAGATATCCCGACCAAGGCACTCAGCTCCGTCAAGCATCAACAACACTGCGCATCCATGGGGCTGAGAAAATTATCAGAGATGTTTAGTAGTAGTTCGAGCTAGGCTAGACTAGCATCACAACTTAAGTACCTAATGCATGCACGCTAAGTGGGAGTGTTGAGATATGTAGCGTCCTAAGCATTAGGGCACGCTTCGTGCCAATCACGAAACGTTACTTAATTAAGCGGTTACTTCGCCAAGTTCCGCTGCACCGTAAGAACAATACCTTCTGTACATTCTGAGAGATCAGACGCAAAAATCTATACACCTGTGCGCATCAATCTAGAGCACATGCAACCTTAAACAGGTGCTGGTTTCTGATGCACAGTATCAGAGGTGTGTATTCTTGCGTACATGGATTGTGCTGGTTTCCTGATGTGTAGAGGTGAACTCATGGAAATATTGCAGCCATAGATAGTGCTGGATTCTGATGTGTAGAGGTGAAAGAGATATAAGATCTTGCAGATACGTGGGGCAGCAAGGACCCCGAGCTCCTCTTCACTTTGACGAAAATCAGAATGGAAGAGTAGCCAGCAACCACCTGATTGGGTAAGGGGTAGGAAGATTCCACTGAGGGTGCTTGAAAAGTCGAAGCAACAATCATTCACGATGACAGAAAGGCAAGCCGTGTACTGGGATGTCGAACCAAGAGCACTTAAAAGCCGTATACTGGGATGTCTCGAACAAAGGGCATTTAATATTTTTCAGATCGATCCACATGGTTGTGAATTCACAGGTCAGATACGATAGAGTGAAGTTAGACCACGATTGGCCGAAGTGCACACGGTACTGTGCAGCGAGAAAGTGCAGACACGAGGCTCATCAGAAGGGGTACTATTTGAGATTATTTCCTGGGGTCAAGTGTAAGATGGAAGAAGCGTGTGGTGCGGACGGCTCGGAATCCCGTGCAGGAAGATAGAGCCACCCAATGCGACGCCGTCCCGTTCCCTCCACTTCCTTCCTGCCCGCCTCCCACGTCGCAGCGCGACGCGCACAGCCTCACCTCGCCGCAATGCATGGCCATGCACATTGGACGCCAGCCGTGCTCAGCAGGGATGCCGCTCCACCTCGATCCATGCGCCTGCGCCGCTCCCTCCGCACGGCCACAAATTTGATTTCCGCCGCTGTGCTGTGTGCAGCTAAGACTATGAGCCTGTCCTGCGAGCGGAGGGTACGGGAGCTTGTCTTAATCCGACATTACTGGATCGATTCGGACACTGGAACTGCCTCGCCTGCTCTTGTCTGGATGCTTCTCTCCTCGAGCTGGTTTCCCGCTTTCTCTGCTGGGAGGACGCGGTATCCGAGCTTCTAGGACCTCCTGTGGCCAGCTGCAACAGGCTCAAGATTTTGAAGCAAGACTGACAGGAAAATTCGGCAGCGGGAGTGGGAGCAAGCATGGCTGCAATCCGGAGGGGAAGAAGTGTTGCAGCAGCGATTCTGGTAGCATTTTTGATCCCGGTGGTGATGGCCGGCACCGGCAGTGAAGGAGAGACAGACGCGGTGACGCGCGGGCACCACAACAAGGCGTGCGGAGTGGGAGCATTTCGGCGAGCTTTCCGGATGTGCCAGATTGAGGTGATCAACACTATCCACGCGCCTTTGCCGCTCACGGTGGCAAATTGCTGCCTTCTGGCGCTGGACGCGGCCAGAGGATGCCGCCTGGAGAAAGCCCCGATCGATGTCTGCTCTTTGCCAGATCCGCTCAGCAGGCTCCTCCTTGTGAAGAACAATTGTCCGACCTTCTGCCCTTAGAGGATCGACTCTGCCTTGAATAGGAGGTGCACTTCCTTCCCCTCCATGATTTATGATTTTTTATTGCCTGCAATCACAGCTGTGTGCCATCGGACACCTGTGCTGAACATTTGGCTTCCGGCTACTTTTGATCTGTGATTTGGCACTGGTCACTGAAGATCTCTACGCTCTTCGCAGTACGTGACAATTTCTTCCTTCTGGTTGCAGGCAATGGGCACCTTTGCTCCACTTCTACCTCTCAGGCATCTCACTACCTTGAAAGTGTTGATGATGTGTATGGAAAATCGGTTCCCACGAACTTCAGCCTCGGAATCTTGAGAAGCCTCTCCAAGGTTTCCGCCTGCCAACAAATTGAGCGGAAGTTTGTGTGAGAGCTTTGATTCTAATTCTGAAGTCCATGAGCTGTTCTTCATAGAATTCTACATAGGTTAGTGTCATCATTAGATTGGGAATCATACTCCTCCCGAATTATGTAGCATATTCAAAGTTTAAGAATTTTGGCCGCAATTCTTTTGCTTCCTTCCATTGAGATGTTGCAAGGGAGAGGAATTCATGTTCACATTGTTCATGTTTCACAGAATCTCACAGCCCAACTTCCTTGAGGACGGTACATACAGTATACTCCAAAAAACCGCTCCTCGCAGTGTATCCTGACAGGATTTTGACCCGGAGAACCGCTTCTGTAGTTCTGGCTGCCCATTTCGGGGCCTATTTTTCTCAATGACAACTGTCTGACATATCTCACGCTTCTGACATCTTTGACAGTCTGTGATAGCTTTGGAATTTGGAACCGCAGTACCGCATACCCACTGGAAGCATACCAACGCAAGTTGTGATAATTGGGAGCAGACGGACACATGCCAACAGTTGGTATGCCAATTGCCCAGCTGTTGTGTCACACAACATAGCACTGAACAGATCACATCACTCTGGCCTGGCTCCTTTCAGGCTCCAACTCCTGCTTTCCATGGCTGCACCTCCGGTGCACACTCTCACATCTAGACGTAAGCAAAAATGCTTGCCATGATCAAATACGATGCAGCATCGTTGTTGTCCAGCTTCACTTCTTCATCAAAAGCATGGCGACCACCTCCAGATTGCTCCACTTTCGACAAGCACCCTTCAGAGTGTTCCAAACTCCAGCATCAGGTGGAAATGGCATTGTCCTTACTAACGATGGTGCCTCATCCAGACATCCTGCACGACCCAGGAGATGCACCACGCAAGAGTACTGTCTGCTCATCGCCTCAAAGTACTTTCTCCCTTCGTTCACTCGACCCGTTACGCTACGACTAATTACAAAGACTGCTAATACACAAGAGAAGGTGATGCCGTCTGGCTGTAGGCTGAAGGATACACTGCAATCAGTGAATCCTTTTCTTTTCTTATCGTCCAAGTGTATCCCTTTTGGCCATTGCCTCAAAAACCTGCTGTGCATCCTCCATGCTACCACACTTTCCATACATGTTTATCAAACTGCCTAGGCCTGCTACAAGCATATCAGCTTGAAGCCCTGCTTCTTTCGTTTGCGCATGAAGCTGCCTTGGCTTTGATTCAAGGCTGCTTGATTTGCACATGCCTGCACCAGACCAAAAAAATTTGACGGAATCGGCTCCTGCCATGCCTTATTCCTGCATAGCCAGCCTTGTAAGGACTCAGGGCCTCCCAGACTCAAGTATGATGAGATTTTGGCCGCAATTGTTTTACTTTCTTCCAAGATGTTGCCAGGGAGGCATTCATGGATCATGTTGAAGGACTCCAAAAAAACGCTCGTACTATGTTATGCAGGTTTTCAGGCAGGGTCACCTCCATTCTGATTACATACTGTACCCCTTTTGGGACCTACCTCTGACAACAATGACACGTCACACGCGGCTAGCATGTTTGACAGTCGCGCTGGGAAGTTATGTTCATATGTACGGAGTGCGCCTGCTGAAGCACCTTGCTGAGCTCCATGGTATCACCTTCACCGCAGGAACAGGGCTCCACTCTCATCCCTGCGCGGTTCAGTGGGCGGGCCTGATGTGAAGGATAGCTGTTTGAAAGTGGTGAAGAGGCTACCTCCATTCTCGATTCCTTCCTGCACTACGATATTTTGTTGGCATTTAAATGTCTTTCCTTTGCGATGTTGAAGCTAGGCAGGAAGGACTAGATTCTATGAGTAGCGCGCTGGCCAAGGGGCCCTTGCGCCTCACATCGATGCCCTAGAATCTCAGTGCAGTATGATTTCATTATGATAGTCCCAGAATTGCAGTGCATATGAATGCTGTTTTGTGTTTGTCGTCACTTGCAACCATTGTGTACTTGGACAGAACTGGGGCAAGTCTTCGTGCTGCACATCAACCTTGCGTGCTTAAAGACTTTGGTAAGGATGGATATCACTCTTCTTCTTTCGGCCGGCTGCTGTGATTGTGGCCGCATGCTCCCATTGCATTCCTCATCCAATCCTTCAACCCAACCAAGGACTCTTGCCATCCAATTCCTTGGGTTGGCAACCACGTCTGTGTAATGGAGTCTGAGCCTGACTCTGTAACCTGACTGTTTATCTTGATATCGCTCATGCTATTAAGCTGTGATCTTGATCTGTGTTTCCTAACCCATGATCAGATTCTTTAATATGGGTGACAGAGCTTTATGCACCTAGGGAGACGAAGAATATGTACGGAGAATTGAATCACTGTAGGAAACGGTTTCACAGACGCTGTAGGGCAACAGGCAATTCAATTCTAATAGACCAGAAGATTCCAGTAGTTGGACAGTCTATCCATCACATTCCGAATTCGGTCAGACCTTATCATGATGCTACACTAGTCTAATGTACGTAGGCAGCTATCTTTTCCGATGTCTGACCTTCCTTGGCCACGGGGATCATCTGTAAAACCTTCCCTGAACAGCAACAACAATGGGCGCTGATGGCCATAACCACAAGCACAACTACAAAACTCAAAATGACTTCTGGCTTAGCATGTTGTATCATGTTGGAAATGGCAACTGCCCGTGCCAAACAATAAGATATGTTCCTAGCATGAGAGTATACGGAGTTGTTCCTTCAATGCTGCCCTTGATACCTTCTCCCATTTCTTGGAGTGTCCAGCCTCCCATTTTCGGTGCAGATGAGAATGTAGGGTTCGATGACAAATTCAATGAAGTCAACCATGCTATCCCTGTTGCTGTCCATCTGCGAGGAACCACAATTAAATTCAGGGTCACTTCTGCAGCACATCGCCTCCAGGAAATTTTAGCTGAGAGCTTACCGTTTGCAAACTAGCCAGAACAGAGTTCCTTATTTCTCCAAGGCATTTAAATCCAGTGCCAACACCTCTACCCTTTAGGAAACTTGGACACTGATAGCTTATAAAAAGACACAATTAGACAGCTTTCTCAGAGGGTCAAGGTGAGATACCTGTGTCATCAAGGCTGATTATGCCATCGTCATCAATGTGCATAGCATAAACTGATCGCGCCAGTCCCTGAGTTTCTCAGAGTCAAGAGTACATCAGACATGTCAATCACGAAAACGCTAGAAAAACATCTCCGAGAGCCATAGCAGGAACAACCTACTCGCAAAGCTAACTGCTTCAAGCGGCTGTACTCACAAACACCTGCATGATGGCAAAAATGGCCAGGAAGGATATCGATGGCTGAGGCTCACAGCAGTGGTCAACCGAGTCCCCTTCACTCAGATTTCTCACTCGGAGTCCGGGAGGGGGACCGGGAGCGAATCAACCCCCGCGCAACTTCAGCTCTCTCTGAGCGGCTGCGCAACTCAGTTTGCGCTGTTGATCAAACAAACTCAGTTCAGTTGGACAAGTGGCAGAAAAGAAGATCTGCTCTCTAGCATCACAACACAAAGCACAGAAATCATGCCACGGAGTTGTGCACCAGCTCGTCCAGCTGACTGGCTTCGCTCCATGGCCACTCTAAACCTACGTCCCCACTTCCAGTTCGGGATGTGGATCGCGCCATTTTCAACCATCGTCTGCCCAGTGATAAAGATAAAGCTGCCCCTAGATCAAAACTGGAGTGAAGACACAGGTTGAGAGTGGCCGCGCGCGCGAAGCAACAACGAGAGACCAGTGCCCGGCGCGCCAGCAGTCCCCAGTTGCGCTGCCGGAGCGGTCCGGGCACCTGGAAGCACCTAAGGCAGCTCCGATTAGGGCTTTGCAGGCCAACAAATCATCCCCACATACACATTGATTGCCTGACCGTGCTGTCTACTCGTGACTGGTGTGCACGGGTGCCCGTAGCGGGTGCTCACGGGCTTTAGTTTGCGACGGGCCTTACAATGGCCGCTCGATGGGTCCTTCCATGTGTGGTGTTTTGTCTGTCATGTCTGGAGACACGAATCTTCTGATGCTCCCTGCGCAGCTTTGCAGGCTGGTGCCCTGCGCCAAATCCATCGATCCATCTCCGTCCAAGCAGACTTCATGCCCCAGAATAGCATGAATTTCATGGAGGCTCGTCCACCACCTGTCACCGCCCTCTCAGTTCTGGTTGTGGACAGCTCAGATGAGGTTGACTGGTCTTATTAAGCCAAGTGTACTCGTCTCAACACGCAAAATGAAGCGGTTCCCTCCCAGGCGAGTGAGGACTTCAGGGTGCGAGTGGCCCCACAGGATTGAATCTTGACACATTGTACATATGCATTCACACATCACGTTCCCCTCGACCTAGCCCGTGGCAATATTATCATCTTCGCGCGGGGTTTTCACAGCGGCACCCTCGGTAGACACTTACAGCTTCTTGCTGTGCCCACACAAGGATGTATTCTCATGAAACATGCCCGCCAAATGTGGCTCACATCAATCTTTCAGCCTTGCTTCACTCCCCTGATACTTGTTGTCCTCAACTGAAAAGCTCAGGACCAGTCATCCATGTCTGCCCAAATCCCTTGCACGGTCTACATCTGGGCATCAGCATATACGTCTGACACCAACAGGTATGCCGCAGCATCGTTCTTGACCGACAATTGGCTGCTCCATCAAAACCACGGCGACGCACCTCCACATTGCTCCACTTTAGACAAGCACCCACCAGAGTATTACAAACTGCATCAGGTGCAACAGGCATTGTCCTTACTATCGATAGTGCCTCATCCAGATGTCCTGCACGACCCAGGAGATCCACCATGCATGAGAGCGCAGCAGTAGGAGTAATGCCATGCTATACATACAGTCTGCTCATAAATCGATCTACAAAAAAAACTCTCTGCTCACATACTGTCTGCTCATAAATCGATATACAAAAAAAAACTCTCTGCTCATCTCCTCAACCCTTATTTCGCGAGGCCTGCTAATACACAAGAGAAAGCGATGCTGTTTGGCTGTATGGCAGAATGCAGTATGCCACTCTCTCACAATCTGAGAACCAAGTGAGAGACCTCTTTTGTGTCCTCCCTTGGTGTACAAGCATATCAGCTTGAAGCCCTGCTTTACAGCTGCCTTGGTCAGATCCAGGCTGCCACATTTTCACATGCCTGCACCAGACAAAACAACCTGCTTCTTCATCTGTGCATAAAGCTTCCTTGGCCAGATTCAAGGCTGCCACATTTGCACATGCCTGCGCCAGACAAAACAACCTGCTTCTTCATCTGTGCATGAAGCTGCCTTGGCCAGATTCAAGGCTGCCACATTTGCACATGCCTGCACCAGACAAAACAATGTAACGAAATCGACTGGTGCCATGCCTTCTTCCTGCACTATGGCCGCAATTGTTGCAAGGGAGGAATTCATCAATCGTGCTGAACAAGACTCCCAGAAAACGCTCATCGTGCTATCTTCCTACAGGGTTTGACCCGGGTCACCGCATTTGTGACTACAGTACCCATTTTGGGGTTTTGGGGCCTACCTCTGACAAGAGTGACACATCACGTCGCTGGCATCTGTGAGGTGGCAAGGCGCCTGCCGCAGCACGTTGTTGAGGTCCATGTGAGCAGTGAATCGGCCTTCTGCGCAGGAACTCGGCAATATCTCATCCTTGCGCGGCTTATCGGGCGGGCCTGGTGCCTGCTGTGAGGAAGCGCTGTGCGAAAGTGGTGAAGACTTGAAGAGGCAACCTCCATAGTCGATTGCTGGACTGAGCTGACTTTTGCACTGTGCCGAGCCCTCCGGAAAGCTTGTGCTAACCGATCGTTGACCAGTGTTGAGTTGAGTATCGATTCCTTCCTGCATCTCAGTATGTAGGCCCTAAGCTTGCGCTGTTGAAGCTAGGCAGGAAGGACTGGATTCCAATGCGTAGCGTGCTGGCCAAGGGGCGCTTGTCGCTAATGCCCCAAATCTCAGTGCAGTATGAATTCATGCCGATGTCCTAGAATCTCAGTGCAGAATGAATGCTGTTTTGTGTTTGTCGTCAGTTGCAGCCATGGTGTAAGTGGATAGAGCTGAGGAGGGATGTCATTCTTATTTTATTGTGCAACGGTGATTATGGCTGCATGCGTACAGTGCCAGTCCAATCGTTCCACTCAACAACAGACTCTCCCACGGCTCTGCAAGGACTGGATTCTTGATTCCCAGCCTGACTGCGTACTCTGTGATCTCAGTGTTTATGTAGATCGATGTTGGTCATGCTATATTATGCATCATGCTGTGTGATGTGGTGACCTTGATGTGTGTTGCCCTGACTCAAAGTTCTTTCCTCCCTTGGAAGATATGTTCGCAGGGAGAAGAAGGACGAAGAATTGTATTTTCCCAGGAATGCTGTATACAACACTACACTACACTGCATACTAGGGACAACCTGTGGATAGGTGATGCAAGTTAAGGCAGGCACGAGTGCCATCATCCTCCGGATCCGGTGTGCCGGGCAACCGGTTTGACAACCTGAGAACTGCCTCAGTTCCTCCTACGGTCTCAACTTCTTTGAGTTTTGGCTTGATTTTTGGGAAGGAGGGATGTGACTCTGCTTGTTTTGGGCAACGGTGATCGTGGTCGCTCGACCTTATTGCAATACCAATTTCCTAACCGCACGCGGCACACACAACGAGAGAGATAGACAAAGGGATTGTCTCTAGTCTATTTTTTCACATACTACCAACAGGCTTGGACGGTGACACCTACCCAGGAATGCTACAAAGCTGTGGCGCTATCGTTATTGCTGTCCGCCACTTTCTTTCTGTGAGCCTTGTAGCCTTGCAGCCTTCCTGCCATCACTTGCTTCGCATATAGTCTACCCACGTCGACAAGGCAAAAGCCACAACGGCTATCATGCCCAATCGCATCCAAGTGCTGAGAGGTCCATCACTCACAACTTTTCCGTCATGCAAAAACAAAATGACCAACCCCAACGCGCAAAGGGCTGTAATGAAAAAGACCCACGGAAAGAAGACCAACCAAATTCTGGTTGAGCCATTGTCATGTCCTGAGTCAGGACATGACAATGGCTCAACCAGAATTTGGTTGGTCAAAATGAGCGTCAGGACTCCTGACGCTCCTTGTAGCAACGTGACGTCTGGTCAACATGTGTGCCAGCGTGGCAGCCTGTGTGGCAGTCTGGAACAGGGCAGGGCAGGGCAGGGCAGGGCAGGGCAGAACACGGCCAAATACGGCAAAACACGGCTTCGCGTTCGTATGTGACTGACAGACAAGGCAGTCGCACGGAAAAGGCGCGCCTTCGAGGCAGCTGCCTCGAAGGCTCCTTCACTGGCTTCCTGCACTAGCTTGTTAAAGGGCGGGGGAATAATTGGAACGGCACCACTTCTCTCTCCTCTTCCCAGTCCACAGCTTCAGGTGCCTTGAAGGCTCCTTCACTGGCTTCCTTTAGTTCATTGGCTTCCTTCACTTCACTGGATAGAGGGCGAGGGCGGGGGAATAGCTGGAATGGCGCCACCCCTCCCTCCTCTTCCCAGTCCACAGCTGCAGCTGCAGCTGCCTCGACGGCTCCTTCGCTGGCTTCCTTCACTGGCTTGAGGGCGAAAGGCTTGGAACCGGATTGGCAGGAAGGCGGACCAGGTGTGTGCCATGTCTTTGATGAAGTGTGTTTGGTGCATTTCAGTGTCACACTTCACGAGTGTTGATTGCAGGACTGGTGCCGCGGGCTCTTGGTTGCACACTTGAGCTTGATCAAGGAGCACGCAAGCAGCCTGGCAGGGAGCGCGCGTGGGAGCTACTAGCGGAATGGATTATGTGATTCCGTGTGGATATTCTACCATGAGTGACAACTAGCAAACCTCCGTTCCTGCCAGTGGCCGAATATTCATGTTCAATCGCCTGGGCGGGTTTCCTCTCCAGATGAAGTCCAAGCTGGCAATGCATATATTCCGAATGCAACAGATCGCGACATTCAAGTTCAAAGTGTCGCCACGGACATGGCTACTTGGACAGGAAGTGGAGTGGCGGGACGAGGTGAAAGTGTCGCGATCGACATCGGGGATCGGATCGGACCTCAAGTGGAGACACAGGTGGAGAGTGTGGCCATAGTGTTCCAGCGAATCAGTTGGACCAGGAAAAGGACAATAAGGTCAAGGATCTAATTAAAGTGGCAGGTCTGATTGTCACACTTGGCGTTACGTTGTTACAAGGAGCGGCGGGACATGACAATGCTTCAACCAGATTTTGGTTGAAGCATAGTGACTTGAGTGGCCATAGTGTTCCAGCGAATCAGTTGGACCAGGAAAAGGAGGTTAAGGATCTAATCAGGCTCAATCGCCTGGGCGGGTTTCCTCTCCATATGAAGTCCAAGCTGGCAATGCATATATTCCGAATGCAACAGATCGCGACATTCAAGTTCAAAGTGTCGCCACGGACATGGCTACTTGGACAGGAAGTGGAGTGGCGGGACGAGGTGAAAGTGTCGCGATCGACATCGGGGATCGGATCGGACCTCAAGTGGAGACACAGGTGGAGAGTGTGGCCATAGTGTTCCAGCGAATCAGTTGGACCAGGAAAAGGACAATAAGGTCAAGGATCTAATCAGGGCAGGGCAGGGCAGGGCAGGGCAGGGCAGGGCAGGGCAGGGCAGGGCAGGGCAGGGCAGGGCAGGGCAGGCAGGGCAGGGCAGGGCAGGGCAGGGCAGGGCAGGGGCAGGGCAGGGCAGGGCAGGGCAGGGCAGGGCAGGGCAGGGCAGGGCAGGGCAGGGCAGGGCAGGGCAGGGCAGGGCAGGGCAGGCAGGGCAGGGCAGGGCAGGGCAGGGCAGGGCAGGGCAGGGCAGGGCAGGGCAGGGCAGGGCAGGGCAGGGCAGGGCAGGGCAGGGCAGCCTTCGACAGGGCAGGGCAGGGCAGGGCAGGCAGGAGGGCAGGGCAGGGCAGGGCAGGGCAGGGCAGGCAGGGCAGGGCAGGGCAGGGCAGGGCAGGGCAGGCAGGGCAGGGCAGGGCAGGGCAGGGCAGGGCAGGGCAGGGCAGGGCAGGGCAGGGCAGGGCAGGGCAGGGCAGGGCAGGGCAGGGCAGGGCAGGGCAGGGCAGGGCCTTCGACAGGGCAGGGCCTTCGACAGGGCAGGGCCTTCGACAGGGCAGGGCCTTCGACAGGGCAGGGCCTTCGACAGGGCAGGGCCTTCGACAGGGCAGGGCCTTCGACAGGGCAGGGCCTTCGACAGGGCAGGGCAGGGCCTTCGACAGGGCAGGGCCTTCGACAGGGCAGGGCCTTCGACAGGGGCCTTCGAGGCAGCTGCTGCAGGTGCAGCTGCCTCGAAGGCTCCTTCACTAAACTGCCTGCACTGGCTTGAGGTCGAGGGCGGGGGAATAGCGGGAATGGCGCCACCGCTCCCTGCTCTTCCCAGTCCACAGCTGCAGGCTGCCTCGAAGGCTCCTGCTGCAGGTGTAGCTGCTTGAAGGCTCCTTTGATACGAAGTAGCAAACTACGCTGCAAAACTAGTTTGCTGCAAACATAGTTTTGCAGCGTGGAGAGAGGGCATAGTTTTGCAGCGTCGTTTGCTATATCGTATTAAACACACTTCATCAGCTCACACACACGCTAGCTCACTGCTCGCTGGGCTCGCTGCTCACTGCTCACGGGCTCGTGGCTCAGCTCAGAGCTCACCTTCCCTGGCAGGGAGCGCGCGTGGGAGCTACTAGCGGAATGGATGATGTGAAACATAAATCAAGTCATAAAGAACCGCGCACGCGGCGACACACACAACAGAGGTAGACAAAACAAATGTTTCTAATCTATAATTTGACATACTACTAACAGGCTTGGACCCTTCCTACCATCACTTGCTTTGCACAAAATATACCCACGTCGACAAGGCAAAAGCCATAACTGCTATCATGACCAATCGCATCCAATTGCCAAGAGTTCCAGCACATAGAAGTGTTCCGTCATGGAAAAGCAAAATGACCAAGCCGAATGCGAAAAGAACTGTAATGAAAAAGACCCACGGAAAGCAGACCAACCAAAATCTGGTTGAAGCATTGTCATGTACCGCCGCTCCTTGTAACAACGTAACACCAAGTGTAACAATCAGTCCTGCCACTTTAATTAGATCCTTAACCTCAGTGTCTTTTACCTGGCCCAACTGATTTGCTGGCACTCTATGGCCACTCTCCACCTGTGTCTCCACTTCAGGTCCGATCCAATCCTCGATGTCGATCGCGACAAATTCACCTCGTCCCGCCACTCCACTTCCTATCCATGTAGCCATGTCCGTGGCGACACTTTGAACTTGAATGTCGCGAGCTGTTGCATTCGGAATATATGCATTGTCCGCTTGGACTTCATCTGGAGAGGAAACCCGCCCAGGCGATTGAACATGAATATTCGGCCACTGGCAGGAACGGAGGTTTGGTAGTCGCTCACTAATGGTAGAATATCCACACGGAATCACATAATCCATTTCGCTAGTAGCTCCCACGCGCGCTCCCTGCCAGGCCGCTTGCGTGCTCCTTGATCAAGCTCAGGTGCGCAACCAAGAGCCCGCAGCACCAGTCCTGCGATCAACACCGTGAAGTTTAGGTGACACTGAAATGCACCGAAGAATCAAACACACTTCATCAAAGACACGGCACACACCTGGTCCGCCTTCCTGCGAGGTTCCAAGCCTTTCGCCCTCGCCCTTGCTGAGCCACGAGCCCGTGAGCAGTGAGCAGCGAGCTCAGCGAGCAGTGAGCTAGCGTGTGTGTGAGCTGATGAAGTGTGTTTAATACGATATAGCAAACGACGCTGCAAACCTATGCCCTCTCTCCACGCTGCAAAACTATGTTTGCAGCAAACTAGTTTTGCAGCGTAGTTTGCTACTTCGTATCAAAGGAGCCTTCAAGCAGCTGCACCTGCAGCAGGAGCCTTCGAGGCAGCCTGCAGCTGTGGACTGGGAAGAGCAGGGAGCGGTGGCGCCATTCCCGCTATTCCCCCGCCCTCGACCTCAAGCCAGTGCAGGCAGTTTAGTGAAGGAGCCTTCGAGGCAGCTGCACCTGCAGCAGCTGCCTCGAAGGCCCTGCCCTGTCGAAGGCCCTGCCCTGTCGAAGGCCCTGCCTGCAGCAGCTGCCTCGAAGGCCCTGCCTGCCGAAGGCCCTGCCCTGCCCTGTCGAAGGCCCTGCCTGCAGCAGCTGCCTCGAAGGCCCTGCCCTGCCTTGCCCTGTCGAAGGCCCTGCCTGCAGCAGCTGCCTCGAAGGCCCTGCCCTGTCGAAGGCCCTGCCTGTCGAAGGCCCTGCCTGCCCTGCCCTGCCCTGCCCTGCCCTGCCCTGCCCTGCCCTGCCCTGCCCTGCCCTGCCTGCCCTGCCCTGCCCTGCCCTGCCCTGCGCCCTGCCCTGCCCTGCCTGCGCCCTGCCCTGCCCTGCCCTGCCCTGCCCTGCCCTGCCCTGCCCTGCCCTGCCCTGCCTGCCCTGCCCTGCCTGCCCTGCCCTGCCCTGCCCTGCCCTGCCCTGCCCTGCTGCCCTGCTGCCTGCCCTGCCCTGCCCTGCCCTGCCCTGCCCTGCCTGCCCTGCCCTGCCCTGCCTGCCCTGCCCTGCTCCTGCCCTGCCCTGCCCTGCCCTGCCTGCCCTGCCCTGCCCTGCTGCCCCTGCCCTGCGCCCTGCCTGCCCTGCTGCCCCTGCCTGCCCTGCCTGCCCTGCCCTGCCCTGCCCTGCCCTGCCCTGCCCTGCCCTGCCCTGCCCTGCCCTGCCCTGCCCTGCCCTGCCCTGCCCTGCCCTGCCCTGCCCTGCCCTGCCCTGCCCTGCCCTGCCCTGCCCTGCCCTGCCCTGCCTGCCCTGCCCTGCCCTGCCCTGCCCTGCCCTGCCTGCCCTGCCCTGCCTGCTGCCCCTGCCCTGCCTGCCCTGCTGCCCCTGCCCTGCCCTGCCCTGCCCTGCCCTGCCCTGCCCTGCCCTGCCCTGCCCTGCCCTGCCCTGCCTGCCCTGCCCTGCCTGCCCTGCCCTGCCCTGCCCTGCCCTGCCCTGCCCTGCCTGCCCTGCCCTGCCTGCCCTGCCCTGCCCTGCCTGCCCCACCCTGCCCTGCCCTGCCCTGCCCTGCCCTGCCCTGCCCTGCCCTGCCCTGCCCTGCCCTGCCCTGCCCTGCCCTGCCCTGCCCTGCCCTGCCCTGCCCTGCCCTGCCCTGCCCTGCCCTGCCCTGCCCTGCCACACAGGCTGCCACGCTGGCACACATGTTGACCAGACTGTTAGCGACAAACATATCAGCTTCATGTACGTGTTCTCTGATTTTTCCATGAAGCTGCTTCCCCGTTTTCAAAGCTGAGGTGCCCACAGTTGCACATGCCTGTACAAGGCACATAAATGTCACAGAAATGGGTGCAGCCATGCCTTCGTCTTGCATGCCAGTCTACATATGAAGTGCTTCCTGCCCCATGCCCTGCTGCGAATACCCTGCTATCATGGTCGTTCCAGGTCGCCACATTTTTGTGACCAAGTCCATCAACATTCTGGGCAGCTTTCTCACCACATTCTTTTGACCAAGTCCGTTACACAGTCTCTGAGCATCTCCCAGGCTGCCACACTTAGCATACATGTTGACCAAACTGTTGGCCACAAACACATCATCTTGAGATTATTGTTCTCTAATTTGAGCATGATGCTGCTTCCCCTTCTCCAAGGCTGAGCTGCCTTAACTTGCACATGCCTGCAGGAGGCAAACAAATGTCACAGAAATAGGTCAGGCCATGCCTTCTGCTGACATCTTCCTGTAGAGATGAAAGGCTTCCTGCCCCACGCTCTGCTGGGAACACCCGTCTATCAGGGCATTCCAAGTCACCACACCCAGTCGTCCAAGCACATTAAAACTCACTGGGAGTCTTTTACGCTGCCACACTTTGCATACATGTTCACCAAAATGTTGGCTACAAAAGCATCAGCTTCATGGCCCCGTTCTCTGATTTGCGCATGAAGCTGCTTCCCCTCCTCCAAAACTTGGGTACCCAGAACTTGATACAATATCCACACGGAATCACATAATCCAATCCGCTAGTAGCTCCCACGCGAGCTCCCTGCCAGGATCCTTGCGTGCTCCTTGCTCAAGCTCAGGTGTGCAACCAAGAGCCCGCGGCACCAGTCCTGCAATCACGACCGCGAAGCGTGGGCGTGACACTGAAATGCACCGAAGAATCAAACACACTTCATCAAAGACACGGCACACACCTGGTCCGCCTTCCTGCCAATCCGCTTCCAAGTCTTTCGCCCTCGTTCCTTGCTGATGCTCAAGACATGTGTGACAGTAATAAGCCAAGCCCCCGCGCGGTAGCGGTGTTCGGCCCAGGTTACTCCACTGGCAATCAAGACGCCGAAATGTCAGCCTGACAGGCAAATGCACTCAAGCATCAAACAGAGTTGCCGATACGCACCGCAGAGTGCAGTGCAGTGCAGTGCAGTGCAGGGAGAGTTTCTGCCAATCCGCGCGGCAGCGGTGTTCGGCCCCGGGTTACTCCACTGGCAATCAAGACGCCGAAATGTCAGCCTGACAGGCAAATGCACTCAAGCATCAAACAGAGTTGCCGATACGCACCGCAGGGCAGGTTCCTGCCAATCCAGGGCAGTGCAGGGCAGGTTCCTGCCAATCCGCGCGGCAGCGGTGTTCGGCCCCGGGTTACTCCACTGGCAATCAATAGGCCGAAATGTCAGCCTGACAGGCAAACGCACTCAAGCATCAAACGGAGTTGCCGATACGCACCACGGCAGCCATGGTTGGCCGCCACAGCGAATCAGGCTGGGCCCAGCAGTCCCCATGGCCCCGGGTTACTCACTGGCAATCAAGAGGCCGAAATGTCAGCCTGACAGGCAAACGCACTCAAGCATCAAACGGAGTTGCCGATACGCACCACGGCAGCCATGGTTGGCCGCCACAGCGAATCAGGCTAGGCTAGCAGTCCCCATGGCCCCGGGTTACTCCACTGGCAATCAAGAGGCCGAAATGTCAGCCTGACAGGCAAACGCACTCAAGCATCAAACGGAGTTGCCGATACGCACCATGGCAGCCAGGGTTGGCGTCAGCCTGACAGGCAAACGCACTCAAGCATCAAACGGAGTTGCCGATACGCACCACGGCAGCCATGGTTGGCCGCCACAGCGAATCAGGCTAGGCTATCAGTTCCCATGGCCGGCAAGCGCGCTGCCGGAGCGCCTGCAACCAATATCTCAGCGTCTAAGCTCCGGAAAGGTGCAACCATCAGCCCCGAGTACAAATGAAGGAGGCTACGCCCACGCGTGACTCTTAAGCTGTTTCCGTGTCGGAAACTGGGCGTTTCGTCGACGGAACGCGGCTGGACGTTCCGCGGCGGCTACTCGGCCTGCTGTCACCCTGCAATTGTCCACGTGCACACGCTCTCTTCCAGCGTCTCAGGTCCTTCCTGAAATTGGCCAAGTGCTGACGCTCGCCCCTCCACTGGATATGCGATTTGCGATTTGTGATTTGCGATTCGCGTTGGTTGTGAAATCGCATTACCAACTTCCTAACCGCGCACGCGGCGAACAAATAATGAGAGAGATAACAAAGCGATTGTCTCTAGTCTAGTTTTTCACATCCATGGCGATGGCGATGCAATTCCCATTTCCCGCAGTGCCATGCCATCCCTCATGACCCATGGCGATGATCCTTGGCCTCCTCCTTGGCCGATACAGGTCTGCAACTAAGAAATCCTGGAAGATGCAAATTGAGGGAGCACTCCGCCGAAACAAGCGGCAAGAATCTTCATACATGGCAAGTTGAAACTCATCCATTTTCATGAGTTGATTTAATGAAACCAAGTTCTTAGCGTGCTTAGGTACATAAAGCACTTCAGGCAAAACACTTGCAGACACCTTTGCCAACAATTTGCAAACTAGAGGAAGACCGTATATGCTGATGCCCAGATGTAGACCGTGCACGGGATTTGCAGGCATCGAAAGCCGGAATTGGAGCCTGGAAGGAGCCAGGACAGAGTTGGTGGGCAGACATGGATGACTGGTTCTGAGCTTTTCAGTTGCGGACAAGAAGTATCAGGGAAGTGAAGCAAGGCTGAAAGATGGATGTGAGCCACATTTGGCGGGCATGTTTCATGAGAAAACATCCTTGTGTGGGCACAGCAAGAAGCTGTAAGTGTCTACCGACGGTGCCTCCGAGAAAACCCCGCGCGAAGATGATCATACTGCCACGGGCTAGGTCGAGGGAAACCTAATGTGTGTATGCATGTACAATGTGTAAACCCTAAACCATAAGATCAGCCGCAAAATTCTTGGCCGGAGTTGTCGAGTACTCTGAAAATTCTTGGCCGGAGTAGACTACCCTCCCCATCCTCAAGTTTCAATGCTCTGGCGAAACTCGCACCCTGAAGTCCTCACTCGCCGGGGAGGGAGCCGCTTCATTTTGCATGTTATGAGAGGAGTACACTTGGCTTAATCAGACCAGTCAACCACATCTGAGCTGTCCACAACCAGAACTGGGAGGGCTGTCACAGGTGGTGGACGAGCCTCCATGAAATTCATGCTATTCAGGGCCATGAAGTCTGCTTGGATGGAGATGGATCGATGGATTTGGCGCAGGGCACCAGCGTGCAAAGCTCTGCAGGGAGCATCAGAAGACTCGTCTCTCCAGACATGACAGACTACACACCCAACAATCAATGTGTATGTGGGGATGATTGCTGGCATGCAACGTTCTATCCGGAGCTGCCTTTGGTGCTTCCAGGTGCCCGGACCGCTCCGGCAGCGCAATTCGGGACTGCTGGCGCGCCGGGCACTGGTCTCTCGTTGTTGCTTCGCGCGCGCGGCCACTCTCAACCTGTGTCTTCACTCCAGTTTTGATCTAGGGACAGCCTTATCTTTATCACTAGACAGACGATGGTTGAAAATGGCGCGATCCACATCCCGAACTGGAAGTGGGGACGTAGGTTTAGAGTGGCCGTGGAGCGAAGCCAGTCAGCTGGACGAGCTGGTGCAGCACTCCCTGGCATGATTTCTGTGCTTTGTGTTGTGATGCGAGAGAGCAGATCTTCTTTTCTGCCACTTGTCCAACTGAGTTTGCTTGATCAACAGCGCAAACTGAGTTGCGCAGCCGCTCAGAGAGAGCTAAAGCTACGCGGGGGTTGATTCGGTCCCGGTCCCCCTCCCGGACTCCGAGTGAGAAATCTGAGTGAAGAACACTCGGTTGACCTCTGCTGTGAGCCTCAGCCATCGATATCCTTCCTGGCCATTTTTGCCAGCATGCAGGTGTTTGTGAGTACAGCCGCTTGAAGCAGTTAGCTTTGCGAGTAGGTTGTTCCTGCTATGGCTCTCGGAGATGTTTTTCTAGCGTTTTCGTGATTGACATGTCTGATGTATTCTTGACCCTGAGAAACTCAGGGACTGGCGCGATCAGTTTGTGCTATGCACATTGATGACGATGGCATAATCAGCCTTGATGACACAGGTATCTCACCGTGACCCTCTGAGAAAGCTGTCTAATTGTGTCTTTTTATAAGCTATCAGTGTCCAAGTTTCCTGAAGGGTGGAGGTGTTGGCAATGGATTTAAATGCCTTGGAGAAAAAAGGAACTCCGTTCTGGCTGGTAAGCTCTCAGCTAAAATTTCCTGGAGGCGATGTGCTGCAGAAGTGAACCTGAATTTTCATTGTGGTTCCTCGCAGATGGACAGCAACAGGGATAGCATGGTTGACTGCATTGAATTTGTCATAGAACCCTGCATTCTCATCTGCACCGAAAATGGGAGGCTGGACACTCCGAGAAATGGGAGAAGAGATCAAGGGCTGGATTGAAGGAACAACTCCGTATGCTCTCAAGCTAGGAGCAGATCTTATTGTTTGCCACGGGCAGTTGCCATTTCCAACATGATACAACATGCTAAGCCAGAAGTCATTTTGAGTTTTGTAGTTGTGCTTGTGGTCATGGCCATCAGCGCCAATTGTTGTTGCTGTTCAGGGAAGGTGTTACAGACGATCCCCGTGGCCAAGGAAGGGCAGACGTTGGAAAAGATAGCCGCCTACGTACATTAGACTGGTGTAGCATCATGATCAGGTCTGACAGAATTCGTAATGTGATGGATAGACTGTCCAACTACTGGAATCTTCTGGTCTATTGGAATTGAACTTGCTGTTGCCCTACAGCGTTTGTAAAACCGTTTCCTACAATGATTCAATTCTTCGTACATATTCTTCGTCTCCCTAGGTGCATAAAGCTCTGTCACCCATGTTAAAGAATCTGATCATGGGTTAGGAAACACAGATCAAGATCACAGCTTAATAGCATGAGCAATATCTTTTAACAGTGAGGTCACAGAGTCAGGCTCAGACTCAATTACACGGACATGCTTGCCAAGTCCAGATACTTAACCTTCTTAGTATCCGTTTCCTGGTCCAAGTGACTCGCTAGAACACTTGCAACCTCTTTGTGGCCACTCCCAACCTGTTCCTCCCGTTCGTCCACTGGAAGATTCGCGATGTCGATCGCGACACTTTCACCTCGTCCCGCCACTCCATTGGGCATGTCGATGGCGACACTTGGAACTTGTATCTCGCGATCTGTTGCATTCGGACCACATGCATTGCCAGCTTGGAATTCATCTGGAGACGAAACCCGCCCAGGCGATTGAACATAAGTATTCGGCCACTGGCAGGAACGGAGGTTTGCTAGTCGTTCACTCATGATAGAATATCCACACGGAATCACATAATCCAATCCGCTAGTAGCTCCCACGCGAGCTCCCTGCCAGGCTCCTTGCGTGCTCCTTGCTCAAGCTCAAGTGTGCAACCAAGAGCCCGCGGCACCAGTCCTGCAATCACGACCGCGAAGTGTGGGCGAGACACTGAAATGCACCGAAGAATCAAACACACTTCATCAAAGACACGGCACACACCTGGTCCGCCTTCCTGCCAATCCGCTTCCAAGTCTTTCGCCCTCGTTCCTTGCTGATGCTCAAGACATGGTGTGACAGTAACCAAGCCCGGCCCCGCGCGGCAGTGTTCGGCCCGGGTTACTATACTGGCAATCAAGACGCCGAAATGTCAGCCTGACAGGCAAATGCACTCAAGCATCAAACAGAGTTGCCGATACGCACCGCAGGGCAGTGCAGTGCAGTGCAGTGCAGTGCAGTGCAGTGCAGTGCAGGGGAGGTTTCTGCCAATCCGCGCGGCAGCGGTGTTCGGCCCCGGGTTACTCCACTGGCAATCAAGACGCCGAAATGTCAGCCTGACAGGCAAATGCACTCAAGCATCAAACAGAGTTGCCGATACGCACCGCAGGGCAGGTTCCTGCCAATCCAGGGCAGTGCAGGGCAGGTTCCTGCCAATCCGGGCGGCGGTGTTCGGCCCCGGGTTACTCCACTGGCAATCAAGACGCCGACGAAATGTCAGCCTGATAGGCAAATGCACTCAAGCATCAAACGGAGTTGCCGATACGCACCACGGCAGCAATGGTTGGCCGCCACAGCGAATCAGGCTAGGCTAGCAGTCCCCATGGCCGGCAATTGCGCTGCCGGAGCGCCTGCAAGCAACATCTCAGCGTCTGAGCGCCCAGCTCCGGAAAGGTGCGAATGAACGAGGCTACGCCCACGCGTGACTCTTAAGCTGTTTCCGTGTCGGAAACTGGGCGGAACGCGGCTGGACGTTCCGCGGCGGCTACTCGGCCTGCTGTCACCCTGCAATTGTCCACGTGCACACGCTCTCTTCCAGCGTCTCAGGTCCTTCCTGAAATTGGCCAAGTGCTGACGCTCGCCCCTCCACTGGATATGCGATTTGCGATTTGTGATTTGCGATTCGCGTTGGTTGTGAAATCGCATTACCAACTTCCTAACCGCGCACGCGGCGAACAAATAATGAGAGATAACAAAGCGATTGTCTCTAGTCTAGTTTTTCACATCCATGGCGATGGCGATGCACCCATTTCCCGCAGTGCCATGCCATGCCATGAGCATGGCCTTCCTGCCAATCCAGGGCAGTGCAGGGCAGGTTCCTGCCAATCCAGGGCAGTGCAGTGCAGGGCAGGTTCCTGCCAATCCAGGGCAGTGCAGTGCAGGGCAGGTTCCTGCCAATCCGCGCGGCAGCGGTGTTCGGCCCAGGTTACTCCACTGGCAATCAAGACGCCGACGAAATGTCAGCCTGATAGGCAAATGCACTCAAGCATCAAACAGAGTTGCCGATACGCACCACGGCAGCAATGGTTGGCCGCCACAGCGAATCAGGCTAGGCTAGCAGTCCCCATGGCCCCGGGTTACTCCACTGGCAATCAAGACGCCGACGAAATGTCAGCCTGACAGGCAAATGCACTCAAGCATCAAACAGAGTTGGTGGGCAGACATGGATGACTGGTTCTGAGTTTTTCAGTTGCGGACAAGAAGTATCAGGGAAGTGAAGCAAGGCTGAAAGATGGATGTGAGCCACATTTATGGGCATGTTTCATGAGAAAACATCCTTGTGTGGGCACAGCAAGAAGCTGTAAGTGTCTACCGACAGGTGCCTCCGAGAAAACCCCGCGCGAAGATGATCATACTGCCACGGCCAGGTCGAGGGAAACCTAATGTGTGTATGCATGTACAATGTGGTAAACCCTAAACCATAAGATCAGCCGCAAAATTCTTGGCCGGAGTTGTCGAGTACTCTGAAAATTCTTGGCCGGAGTAGACTACCCTCCCCATCCTCAAGTTTCAATGCTCTGGCGAAACTCGCACCCTGAAGTCCTCCACTCGCCGGGAGGACCGCTTCATTTTGCATGTTATGAGAGGAGTACACTTGGCTTAATCAGACCAGGTCAACCACATCTGGGCTGTCTAGCCAGAACTGGGAGGGCTGTCACAGGTGGTGGACGAGCCTCCATGAAATTCATGCTATGCTCAGGCCATGAAGTCTGCTTGGATGGAGATGGATCGATGGATTTGGCGCAGGGCACCAGCGTGCAAAGCTCTGCAGGGAGCATCAGAAGACCTCGTCTCTCCAGACATGACACGTAGACCACCCAACAATCAATGTGTATGGGATGATTGCTGGCGTGCAACGTTCTATCCGGAGCTACGCTTTGGTGCTTCCAGGTGCCCGACCGCTCCGGCAGCGCAATCGGGACTGCTGGCGCGCCGGGCACTGATCTTCTCGTTGTTGCTTCGCGCGCAGCCACTCTCAACCTGTGTCTTCACTCCAGTTTTGATCTGAGGACAGGCTTATCTTTATCGCTAGACAGACGATGGTTGAAAATGGCGCGATCCACATCCCGAACTACCGAGTCGGGACGTAGGTTTAGAGTGGCCGTGGAGCCGAAGCCAGTCAGCTGGACGAGCTGGTGCGGCACTCCTGGCATGATTTCTGTGCTTTGTGTTGTGATGCGAGGGGGCAGATCTTCTTTTCTGCCACTTGTCCAGCTGCAAGTTTGCTTGATCAACAGCGCAAACTGAGTTGCTTGCGCCGCTCAGAGAGAGCTAAAGCTACGCGGGGTTGATTCGGTCCCGGTCCCTCGGACTCCGAGTGAGAAATCTGAGTGAAGAACACTCGGTTGACCTCTACTGTGTAGCTCAGCCATCGATATCCTTCCTAGCCATTTTGCCAGCATGCAGGTGTTTGTGATTACAGCCGCGAATAGTTAGGCTTTATGCAGTAGGTTGTTCCTGCTGGCTCTCGGAGATGTTTTTCTAGCGTTTTCGTGATTGACATGTCTGATGTGCCCTTGACCCAAAACTCAGGGACTGGCGCAGTTTATGCTATGCACATTGATGACGATAATAATCAGCCTTGATGACACAGGTATCTCACCGTGACCCTCTGAGAAAGCTGTCTAATTGTGTCTTTTATAAGCTATCAGTGTCCAAGTTTCCTGAAGTGGAGGTGTGGCAATGGACTTTAAATGCCTTGGAGAAAAAGGAACTCCGTTCTGGCTGGTAAGCTCTCAGCTAAAATTTCCTGGAGGCGATGTGCTGCAGAAGTGAACCTGAATTTTCATTGTGGTTCCTCGCATGGACAGCAACAGGGATAGCATGGTTGACTGCATTGAATTTGTCATAGAACCCTGCATTCTCATCTGCACCGAAAATGGAGCTGGACCTCCGAGAAATGGGAGAAGAGATCAAGGGCTGGATTGAAGGAACAACTCCGTATGCTCTCAAGCTAGGAGCAGATCTTAATTGTTTGCCACGGGCAGTTGCATTTCAACATGATACAACATGCTAAGCCAGAAGTCATTTTGAGTTTTGTAGTTGTGCTTGTGGTCATGGCCATCAACGCCAATTGTTGTTGCTGTTCAGGGAAGGTGTTACAGACAGTCCCCGTGGCCAAGGAAGGGCAGACGTTGGAAAAGATAGCGCCTACGTACATTTGACTGGCAGTGTAGCATCATGATCAGGTCTGACAGAATTCGTAATGTGATGGATAGACTGTCCAACTACTGGAATCTTCTGGTCTATTGGAATTGAACGCTGTTGCCCTACAGCCTGTAAAACCGTTTCTACAATGATTCATAATTCTACGTATTCTTCGTCTCCCTAGATTGCATAAAGCTCTGTCACCCGCGTAAAGAATCTGATCATGGGTTAGGAAACACAGATCAAGATCACAGCTTAATAGCATGAGCAATATCTTTTAACAGTGAGGTCACAGAGTCAGGCTCAGACTCAATTACACGGACATGCTGCCAAGTCAGATACTTAACCTTCTTAGTATCCGTTTCCTGGTCCAAGTGACTCGCTAGAACACTTGCAACCTCTTCTGGCCACTCCCAACCTGTTCCTCCCGTTCGTCCACTGGAAGATTCGCGATGTCGATCGCGACACTTTCACCTCGTCCCGCCACTCCATTGGGCATGTCGATGGCGACACTTGGAACTTGTATCTCGCGATCTGTTGCATTCGGACCACATGCATTGCCAGCTTGGAATTCATCTGGAGACGAAACCCGCCCAGGCGATTGAACATAAGTATTCGGCCACTGGCAGGAACGGAGGTTTGCTAGTCGTTCACTCATGATAGAATATCCACACGGAATCACATAATCCAATCCGCTAGTAGCTCCCACGCGAGCTCCCTGCCAGGCTCCTTGCGTGCTCCTTGCTCAAGCTCAAGTGTGCAACCAAGAGCCCGCGGCACCAGTCCTGCAATCACGACCGCGAAGTGTGGGCGAGACACTGAAATGCACCGAAGAATCAAACACACTTCATCAAAGACACGGCACACACCTGGTCCGCCTTCCTGCCAATCCGCTTCCAAGTCTTTCGCCCTCGTTCCTTGCTGATGCTCAAGACATGGTGTGACAGTAACCAAGCCCGGCCCCCGCGCGGCAGCGGTGTTCGGCCCCGGGTTACTATACTGGCAATCAAGACGCCGAAATGTCAGCCTGACAGGCAAATGCACTCAAGCATCAAACAGAGTTGCCGATACGCACCGCAGGGCAGTGCAGTGCAGTGCAGTGCAGTGCAGGGGAGGTTTCTGCCAATCCGCGCGGCAGCGGTGTTCGGCCAGGTTACTCCACTGGCAATCAAGACGCCGAAATGTCAGCCTGACAGGCAAATGCACTCAAGCATCAAACAGAGTTGCCGATACGCACCGCAGGGCAGGTTCCTGCCAATCCAGGGCAGTGCAGGGCAGGTTCCTGCCAATCCGGGCGGCAGCGGTGTTCGGCCCCGGGTTACTCCACTGGCAATCAAGACGCCGACGAAATGTCAGCCTGATAGGCAAATGCACTCAAGCATCAAACGGAGTTGCCGATACGCACCACGGCAGCAATGGTTGGCCGCCACAGAATCAGGCTAGGCTAGCAGTCCCCATGGCCGGCAATTGCGCTGCCGGAGCGCCTGCAAGCAACATCTCAGCGTCTGAGCGCCCAGCTCCGGAAAGGTGCGAATGAACGAGGCTACGCCCACGCGTGACTCTTCAGCTGTTTCCGTGTCGGAAACTGGGCGGAACGCGGCTGGACGTTCCGCGGCGGCTACTCGGCGTGCTGTCACCCTGCAATTGTCCACGTGCACACGCTCTCTTCCAGAGTCTCAGGTCCTTCCTGGAATTGGCCGAGTGCTGACGCTCGCCCCTCCCCCGGATATGCCGCTAGGCCTAAATATCGGTTCGCCAGGGTACGGCCTGGCGAACCAGCATGCCATGCCATGAGCATGGCCTTCCTGTCCCATACTCCTCTCTCTTATCCGTGCCAACCCGCGACCGAGCCACCGGGAGCGACGGGAAACTAATTTAGTTCCCGTCGCCCTGATTGTCTTGGCAATTTCCGCGGCCATATTGCTCGCCCTTCGTTCGTTTCAGTTGAGAACGAGAGCGGAGAGAGCGCTATGCTCAAAGCAGGGCACGCGATAAAAGTTGAAAGACCTGTTAGAAAACAGTAATTCCCAGGTTCAGTACATTAGAAATGGTGTGCTATGCATACATATATAGCCTTTGGCCTTGTCATACTCTCGATAGTATGAAACCCTATCTCACTCCTGGGATAATCCTATATACTTCTAGGACTTATACTCATAACTCTAATATGTGATGTGTTGCACCAATCCTATAGATTTCTAACACTCCCACTCAACACATCGATTACTCTTTTAAGCCTAACATTTTGCTAAACTTAGCATTGCTTCTCTAAAGTCAACCCTTTGGTCAAAACATGTCTGCAGCATGTCCGCATGGGACAATACGCTAGCTCTATCTCCTTGGATTGAACTTTCTCCCTGGTGAAGTGATGCTTTACTTTAATGTGTTTCGTCCTCGCGTGGAAAGTAGCATTCTTTGCTAAATAAATGCAACCTTGATTGTCGTTGAAGATGGTTGTTGCACCTTCCTTAAATCCCATTTCTTCGAGCAATCGTGTGTAGCCATATTAGCATTGTTGCATTACAGAGATATTGCCATGTACTCCGCTTCAGAGGATAAAGCTGAGGGTCGGCCTACTACTCCATGAAATGGCTCCCCAAATAGCATAGCACATATCCAGGCGGGCGGCCATCGACATCTCCAGCCCATCAATCGCAAATCCAACCACAAAATCCATGCTGTCGATCCTTTAGTAGCCTACATACCTCTCCCTCGCGTCCACATTTTACATCCTCGGTGGTCCATGTAGATCTCTTCATCCGAGATCTCCATTCGAGGGCAGGCGAACATCCATATGATGTATCTCCATGTCGGCTGCGATAGCTAGGAGAGCTCGGATAGATGCTATCTTAGCGGCGGGGAGAAGGTATCGATAATCCACACAGGACTTGTGTATATCCTTTCCCACCAGCCTTGTGCGCTCTATGCTTCCATCACCTTGCGCTTAATCTTGAATGTCCACTTTGATCCTATGCTCTTCCTTCCGTGAGGTAGAGGAGTGATTGCCCAAGTTTTGTTCTTGAGAAGAGAGTTATACTCACTTGTCCACGGCTTCTTTCCACTCCTTTGCCTTTGGTCCTTCCAATGCTTCCTTAGGCTTTGTGGTTGTGACATCGCCAACCATGCCTCCTCATACACACGCATTCATGGATTCCAAGATCTTAGAAGGTTTCCATTGTCTCGTTGATCTTCTCAAGATTGGTTGTCTCTCTCGAATACTTGAGCTTCCTCTTCTTCGTCAATTGACAATGCTTTGATCTTCATCTACTTCTCCAATCGCGACATCGAATTTCCCTTTCTCCCCCTCTATGTCGCATTGTTGAGAAGGTTCGTTGGGCTCGGGGCGGGTTGCTCAAGAGTGTCATCATATAGAATCCTCATCATTGTCGTCAACGCCGTCGGATCCTTCATGATAATGGGGTTGGAGCTCCCACTCCTTTGATGGGTTCCACAACCTCATTAAATACAACCCACTAAAAATGATCTTCTTCCTTGAAAGATCAACATGGCCGGTAGCCCTTAATCTCGAGAGTATCCAAGCATAAGGCACTTCACGCCTTTTGGATCCCATTTTGTTCGGGTTTGCTTGAACGTGAGCATAAACCAGCGAACCAAAGATCCTCAAATGGCTTATGTCGGGCTTGAGACCACGCTTCCTCGGGGTCATTCCAACAATAGCTTTGGTTGGAACTCGATTCAAAACATAGGTTCTTTGTAACAGACCTCACCCCAAAACGTACTTCAAGCCACTATGATGTAACATGCATTTAGCCTCCACGGACTCCTAAGTTTGCGCTCCGCCACTCCATTTTGCTCGGTGTGTGAGGATGGTTAGTTGCCTTCAATTCCATGCTCCTTGCAAAGCGTTGGAAAGTGGAGATGTATTCACCTCCGTTGTCACTCGCAGTCTTGACGTTGTCCACTTGCGTTCTCCACCATGGCTTTCCATTCCTTGAAGAGTGTAAATACGGATTTCTCCTTCATAAGATATGTCGAGTCTTCCTAGTGAAATCATCCACAAACACGAGAATAGCGGGCTCCGCCATGAGTAGGATAGCTTTACGAAAAGGGGTTTCTCCTGTCAAAGGGTTTTGGAAAAATCCAACCTTATTCACCGAAAACGGTTAGTTGGGCTGGTTTTGTTGAGTTTTGTAGGTGTTCATCCACGCTGATTCGGGCATTCTCGGCCCGGACCACTCTTCGTCCGGCCATTCCTACTACAAAACATATGGCTTTAGCACCATATATCACGTATGCAAGATAAATGATATTGGTGTTACTCATAACAGCATACTTGATTATACTTGAGAATGGTATTGGACGTCACTCCACCGTAAACATAATAGCAGTACATGTCCTCGTGATACATTTGCCTTTGTGGCCGGATAAATCTTGTTCACGCCTTTGTAGCTGGATAAATTTCGTTCACCCCAAAGCGGGTTGGTAGCGCACGGTTGTTGTACGATGTCCCTTCTGGTGTAGCATGCGTGTTGCATGCAAGTAGCCAATGTCACGGTGTCCGGAGGGCATGGCGGTGTGCCACATGGGCCAAGTAGCCGGGTATTCACCCAGTATCGGAGGGCATGGCAATGTACCATATGGGCCAAGTGTGTTATTTTGTATCCGGAGGCCATGTCCCAGCTAGCACCATAGGAACGGGTTGAGGGCCACCAACTGGCCCAGGCATGTAGGAGCAGACTATGTCTTGAGTTGTGGTTTGAACCTGGTTTGCTAGACTCGGCTGCAGAGCCGCTTGATGTTCTATAACTTCTAAAAGGACAACCGGTAGCAAGGTCGACGTTGGTCATCCCTTTTTTACCGTTTATCTACCACCGCGACACATGAGTGTCTGTATGAGGGGTTACTTTTGATGTGAACACAAAATGTAGTCCCCAAGCTTTCTTTGCACAGTCATGTCCAGTAAGCCCAAAAAGCCATCACTAGGCATGTCAAACTTCCAAGTCCGTCTCACAAAACACAATCTCCAAAATTGCCTAATGCCTCATCTGCACTCTACATGTGTATTCGTCTTGAAAAAACCTCGATCTCCATGCAGTGCGTGCCGTCCACTACCACAATGCCGCAATGTCCGAGGCTCAAAGATGAATGCATATGTCTTGCCGGCCAACTGCTGAACCTTTCCGCTACCAATGCGTTAGCACGTCCTCACGATGGCATTGCAAGCTCACGAGCACCTCGAATCTGCTCATTAGACATAAAATCGAATAGCACACAAAGGCCTCGTTATCGTTGTAAATGAAGGGCATGCGAAAAGGTGGTGATGCCCGATGCATATCAACCTCCATGGACACAATCTTGGTTGGACCGGCGATCTTGCGGCGCTCGATGAATTCATGGAGTGGACGAGGGCTCTGTCCACACAACACGCTTGGGATCCACGGTGGGCCAGGCGAACCTGAATTTTGGCCCCCACGGTGAGCTGAGGTCCTGGATCTCCCGCCTCAATTTCTTGAAGTAGGCTTCCTTCACCCGCATGGTCTCCAACCGGTGCCTACCGGATGCCTTGGCCTCGGGTCCCGAAAGGTGGCTCAGTGTCGATAACGTCAAACTTACTGAGAGTGGGACAAAAACATCTTGCTCACCGGGGTCCGCCTCGGCAACAATTGGGATGTTCAAGAGGTGTGACGCCCTCGGTGCCTCTACCACATGCCACCACAAATGCCCAATTCCTTGGCTCGGTCCACCATGCCTTGCCCCAACCTCGATGCACATCCAACCCACCACTTGGACATTGCTTGCAGCGATGGAGCGCAATGGCGGTGGTCCATCATCATTGCTGAGGCGGCGTGATGTGATAGTGCTTCTCCATCGGTCGATGGCTCCCCTCCGCAATTTGCAATACCCGCCCGTCGAGTCCATACCGGGGAACTCGACCTCATCCGCCACGAGGCCTCGTACGCAGCGTAATCTCTCCTGGGAGGTGAGGCATGCTCCCGCCACAAGGGGTTCACTCCGGGCGATGGTACGGTCGAGGGCTCCGGCGTGATGGCGCGATGAACTAGACTCGAAGCAGACCCGCTGCTCACAAGGTCCATGTCACGGTCGTGTCCAACTGCAGGAATGAACGGCGGCATCGGCGGCATTGGCCCATCCCACATTGCTACTGTCTTGTCGGCCATTCCCAGTTTGCAACTTGATTTCTGAGGCCGGCAATGAATTGTTAAAGCACCCGTAGCGTAACCAAGTGCGCTGGTGAGCTTCAAGATGCTGCACACTTTGATGCCGTCAGTCGGCGTAACCCCTACCAAGGTTTTTGCACCCTCAAGGCTAGGTACACATATCAGCATTTGGTACTTCGGCATTTCCATTATGTGGGCGTCCTGTGGTACTATAATTTGCAATCAATGCAGTCGAAGGAACGCGGGCGTGAGGCTAGCATGTCGCCCAAATTCGCGGGTGATGACCGTTCTCGGCAACACGGCAATGGCCCTTTCGGCCCATCTAGCCTCGAACCCTTTGACGTTCTAGTCTAAATGTTAGATGCAGAACAACCTCACTAAGTCGGGCGAACATGGATTCCGATGGTCACTCCAACCGCAAATTGCGAGCCGCTGCCCATGTCCCGATTGCATTGGTAATGAGCATCCCGTGAGGGGCGTACATCGCTCGCCCATTCCGAACCTTTGGGACATCATAGCGCACGAGGTTTGCCATGAATTCGATGCATCACATCTTTACCACCATTGCATCTTGGCACGCTTAGCGTATGCATCGTTCTAACACACCATTGAATCTCTTGTAGGACGCCGACCAAGTGACTATCTTCAAGGGCGGCGCTTGTTGGATCGGATGAAAATGTAGATCCGACACGGCCTTGGAGTTTTTCCACATATTCATCCACAACTCGGGGCTGTTGGGAGGCTCGGTCGCAATGTAGGGCCGATACCGGTGGGTGACGAAACCGTCGCAGATGGTCCACATTCTTTGCACCGAGTCCGTGCCACGACACTCAATACCGAGCCACCTATTGACCATGCCCGAGATGGCGGGGGCAATGGTCCCTGCCTGCGGTTTTGTATCCTCCGTCCCGATCAATGGCATCAATCGCGAGGAGGCCTCAAAACCTTTGTTTGTCAGATGGGGCATGCATCGGCGGGATCGGTTGTCGTGCACGCTTGCCCTTGTGAGCGGGGAGAGACAACTTATCGAGATAGTGCGATCAGATGTGTTCAAGGTGGTTAGCGGATGCTCTGCCTCGCCCAAATTCTCTACCCCAATCACGAAAGCTGCAAGTCACATTCTTATGAAGGTGGGCGAGTTATAGCCGCATAGATGCATGTGTGAAGGATTGTTGTGTGTTTTGGGGCGCTTGCGATGGAATTGAACTGCTTTTGTGGCGAGCCTCGATACCATCCGTTGGCCGACACAAGGTTCCCGAAGTCATACTTCCACTTCCTTTGGTGGAACGCCTTAGGAGGATCTTCGTGCCCCGCCATGGCTCATATGACTTGGTGGGCACACAAGTCGGGATGGTAAGATGCGGATTATGGTGACACCTGCACTGGGTTGCTCTTGATGGCGTGGAAAATTTTGGTGCCGACGATAGCGTTCGACTCTCTATTTTACAGACCTCAACCCGTCGGGCCATCGATCATGCTCCAACTCAATATGGCGGTGCCGGTCATCCAAAACCTTCCACGGCTATCCACCAAAAGGAACGCATTTTGATGTCTATGGTGATTAGGGACCCAAGCGGTGCCAAACATGGACGTGTGCAACCATTGGTTGAATTGTGAGCTATGGGTAGGTGTGGATTGTGAGGACTTCTCCAAGCCAATTGATGATACCGAAAGATTTTTCAAGCTGCGCGGTGGTTGCAACATGTGATTATCCCGGATGAAATTTGCTTGCAAGTCCGGGTCACTCCGCGTGTATGCGGTATAGGCCTAGAGCCACGCCTGGTCGGCCAGACTTAGACAAAATCTTTACATTGGTGCCCGGCGATGGTGTAACAACGGACACCACGGTCATTTTGGTCGATGCTTTCGATAATAGATGCGAAATGCCACGCCCTCACGCAGTGTTAGGAGTTCTCTCTTAAATCTGCGTTGGGCGGTGATGCACGGCAAAGGAGGAACACCGAGTGTGGGGAGTAACCCAGTCACGATCCTACGCACCGCCTTATCTTACCACATACACAAGCTATGGGCAAAGGATGTAATGCATGTAGAAGTGAACAATGCCAAGGCCATATGGGGAATTTTGACCGTCGGTGACACCATTGCAACCCGTTTAGATATGGAGACAAACGATTCCAAGCCATGGTTGTGGCCAAGGGAGGAGGACGACATGTTGCATTTGCCGAGGCCTCTTATGTCTTGAAGCGAGATGATCTTCAAGCAGTGAAGGATGAGATATGTGCAATGAGACCACCTACGGGCTTCGGGGCTAACTTGAATTCGTGCTTTGCAGGGCCAAAAGTAACCGGACTCAAGAGCCATGATTGGCATTGTATCATGCAGTACTATCTGCCAATCGCGCTAAGAGGACGTTTGGATGCTCCAGAGTACAAGGTAATTGCATGCCTAAGTGAACTTTATAGATGGATATGTGGGAAGGCAATCGACATATCGGAGATACCCGCAAAGAAGTTGGAGGTTGTTGACCTCATGGTCACCCTTGAGCGCATGCCTCTACCTTTGGAACCCGATGCAACATATGATATTCCATGTCATGGAGGAGGTAGAATTATTTGGCACGCTCATACACGGTGGATGTACCCGATGGAAAGGTACATGCTTATCCGAAAAATCACGTTAGGCGCGTCGAGAAGTATGGCTTGGTTACATTGCAATGGAGGCAATGCATTATGCAAGTGAGTTCATGGCCGGCTTACACGAACATCGGCATTTATACGGTCGTGGCACGATGTGATCATGAGGAACGCCGATTGGCATGGGCAAACAAGTGGCTCTTAATCGATTACCGCGGTACTTGTTGTTGCACTCAATTATGATGCCTATCAAGTAGCGAGAGACATGCCCCAACATGATGAGGTGGATTTCAAGACGTGGCTCGGCAGCCTTGCGGAAGGGGCATGGAATGACAACCCAAACTTGGCAAATTAAGGCTCGAGCAATGGGCCACGACTTGTCGTTCTGAATATCGAGGTCTAGATTTTAGGGGTATCATTTTCGCACAATGGTGCAGATGCCAATCGAAGACAGGGGTGTGGGTCCATGGGTCATTTGAGATGGTTGGGGACATCGCAACAAGAATACTTGATCGCATATTACAGGTTCTCAAGTGGAATGTGATGGTCTTGGCGTCCGGTCATTCATACTAAACATCCATTGGTACGAGTGTGACCCAACACATGACCCGCCTCAATGGTCCGTGATTACACGGTTAGTCGGTGGATACAAGACGCCTTGCGTACGGTCGGGATCACGAGCAGACCGTATACATTTCCGAAAACGCGTCGCTCGGGCATTCGCCCATCGGACGCGTCATGGTGAACGCAATGGATGATATGCACACCAATACATGCTAGGTGGGATAGTTCAAGTCGACTAAGGGAAAACGGCATGTCGACTAGTGGGGTCCCGATTGGTAAATACACATAATTATAAATGGGTCAAAATATGTTTCTTTGTGGAATGGGATCATTAATTACGGGACCGACTCCAATTGGACTCATATCACAACCTAAATTCGTGCACGATCCTTTGCAGACCACCATTACACTTCCTATGGCCTAGTAGCCACGGGAATCGAGATGCACAAAGGCTGGCACACCCGATGTCCTATTCGCGGGGTTTCGAGGATGTGGCACACCTTTTATGTTGCCATTTCATATTGGAGGGTTTCGAGGCAAGGGTTTCCCACAGAGGCGGTTTAATGACAAAATATATGTAGGGGTGCATTTTAACCTCCGCCCACGCCCAACATACGGCTCATGTTCGACCATTAAAAACAAAACATGGCATCATACCACATGCAAACCCCTACCTAAACCCGGTTGTCTATGTCCATGGGCACATACGGCACTAATGCTCTACACGAATCCGGCGGTGCTCGCTTGCGGCGTGTGTGAATGCCATCGTCCTTCACACGCCTATCCAGTCTCTTCGATGCCCAAGGCTTTTCCATTCGGCCGGAAGCGGTATGCCTTGAAATCCACAACCCCCATGGGCCAGCCTCACCCTCGGACACACTTGTCCGCCTTCAACTCCACTCCGCCTGCGCTCAAGCTTATCGCGGTGCTTGTTGAGCCAGGCCATCGGCAGAGAAAGGGGTCGAGAGGGAGGCCTATCGATGAGGGGCTGTAAACTCATGCTGGTCGTTCTCGTAATGTGGAGGGTATCCAGGATGTTGGCCCCAATTCGTGAGCCATGGTCCTCCGCAACCGACCCTACACATTACAAGCCAAAACGAATTTAAGTTGTGGTGCGCAACAAGTGACAACAAAGTGGCAACAAGCAAACTCCCAAACTCGGACACAGGCAGCCAATTTAGCAAAGGTTCGAGAAGAGGCGTGCAAATTCCACACCTCGCCGGGGAACCCGAAATCGCGCAAGAGGCGGTGAATGCTTGGAAAAGAGGGGTCGATGCATCCTTCTTATGGGAAAGCGGGTTACCATTGGGATAGCGCCACGTGTCCGAGAGAACGCGTGACAACGAGTTCGCCATGGCGCAAAGGCATGTGCAACTGGAAGAAGGCATCGCATGCAAGAGGACGCCTTCGAGTTGTCAAGCGGTGTGATGAGTGGTCAAGGAAAATCACAAGGTGGATATACCTAAACTAAGTAGTTCACATTTGGGATTATATAATCGCGTTTCGTGCCTTGGTCAAGGAGGCACCCAAGCAGTAATACGATTGCCATCACCACGGCCATGGCGATGGCGATTTGTAGTCGGCAGATAGGGTTGATGGTGACGCGCCCCCGCCAAAACGTGAAAGTACCCAGCGAAGGCGTTATTTGCCGATGCACCGCCCGGCCGCGGGCGCCTTTGTCCAGACCGCTACATGCGAACACATTTGCGGGCGATCGAGTAAGGAGGGAAAAGGATGGTGCAATGCTTGATGTCGATGGGCAAAGTGCATGCACCCATGCGACGCAAAACAAGCGGATAGGGAGGAACGCGATGAAGACGCGATAGCCGGCGGGCAAACAAGCGGATAGGGAGGAGCGCGATGACCGCCGCAGATGTCGCGAAGCTGGGCGTGAAATGTGCCGTGGCTTTGAATCGTGCCCATGACAGATGGCGTGGGAGTACGTGCAACCAGGGGCGGTTCTAACCATGAATGTTCGACTTAGTGCGGCGTGTTGTGTCTTTGCAGGCGGAGGCGTGTTGTGTCTTGCCGGACGATGAGCGCTGTGGAGAAACTAGCGAAAGTGGAGAAGGGGTTAAGGTGGGCGTGGCGTCGGGATTGGGGTCAAAACATGGCCCCGATCGGGTTCCAAGGATTTGCCACGGGCGAGCCACTCATACAAATGGGGAGACAATGACAATGCGACGTCATAGGTGGCACCACAATTGTCATTCATCGCCTCCACGGAGGGCTCAATTGTGAGGCATCTCTCTCATTTGTGACTACTACCTCTTCTTGAGCAACACAATCATTTTTCTCCGGTTTGTGTGGTATCTTGTAGGGATTTCTGCTCTCGACATGGCCCATGAGTGGGTGGAGATCGGAGGAGGGCTCCTATCATGGGTGGAGAATCAGTGAGGAGGGTCGGGTGCACCTCGATGATTGCGGTCCATGCGGGTCAAGGCACACGCAGGGGAGGCAAGGGTTGTGCCGGCGACACCAAGGTTGGATGGTTTGGTCAGGCGTGGAGGGAGCTATGGGCGGAGTTTGAGCCCGGACATTTGAACACATGTGGAAGCAACGTTCCTCCCTAATGGCGGGCAAGGCGGCGGGAGAGTGCACACACCTGGCGGGTCCTCACAGTGCACACCTTGAAGATGTGCTCGGGACTTGTGTGAAATTGCATGGGAGGGCCACGGTTTTGGCGGAGGCGAGGCGGTGTAGTGAGGATGCGACATGCCCCCAGTAGCTAGGATGATATGTTTGGGAAGTTGATCATGGAGCAAGGCCTTTGACGAGTCTCGGAGCTAGTGCACACACGTATGACTTTGCGAAACCATGGTCGAGCATTCACCAGCGCCTGAGAACTCGTTGACATCATTCGGAGAGTTTTCCCATGATTACTAATAGATTTCATCAACAAGCAATTCTCCGGTCTCGGACCAAAATTCATTCCCTAGCCGGTGAAGTTAGGCTGCGGATTTGCGGAGGCAGTGGTGATTACAGGTAATGTGTCCAAAGAGGCGTGGAGTCGTCAATTCGTGTGCGGTGCTTGATCAAAACAACGTGAGTGGCCAAGGGCACAACAAATGAAGGCGGCAGAGGCCCGGGTGGCTAAGTATGAAGGTGCAGGTGCAACCCCTATGGGAGGGCCACGGACTTGAGGAAGTTTTACCACAAGTTCCACAAGATGCCCACAAGAAGCGTGGGCAGTGGAGCATGGTATGGAAGACATTGAAGCTTTCCGCCTCTCTGGCGAAGGAAGGTGTGGAAGTAAGCAATCACCATTTCATGTTTAATGCAATCCGTTGGCTCGCCTGTGCTCATGCATCGAGTCTACTCATTGGACTTGTGAGATGCGCCGAGATGGTCCCATTCGGAGGATAGCGAACTAGGTGCTGCGAGGAGTTGGACACACACGACTCCATCTCCTCCACCACCGATCCCAACAAGCGGATCACACGGTGCGATGAGAGGAAAGGTAGGCAATCTTGCTTGGGGTTGGGGAGGCGAAAAATCAATTGAGCATGGCGTTGGAGCATGCACCATCATATGCATGATTTTAATTTACATGTCACTATGAAGTCGTGGAGAAGCTTAGTATTTTGAGGTATATCGATATCTAGTTTGGGGCATGTGCGGCGATGCTTGATTCCCCTTGCTGAATGCAGAGGGGCATCGATACGTAGAAAGGCGGAGGAAGTAAGGGTGAGGATGACATGCTAGCACTTCGCTCGCCCATTCGTTAGAACTTGAGCGTAATTTAAAGATTTCGCTCGCCATCCATGTCAACAAACATTTTCGAAAGGGGATGTCAATGACCGGGGGGGCCAATGCACCACCGCCGCTTGGAAGGAGGTAACCAAAGTCGGGCAAGCGTGATGGGGGGAGAGGCGGGGCCGCGAGAAGAGGTCGAAGGGGGCGAGCCACCATTTCGCTTTCTCGGTATGCATAGAACTAGTGAGCGTGGATTGGTGTGGGCGTATGCGGTTTTACCGTAATCACGATTTCATGTAATTATTAATTACGAGACCTAAACAAATATTATAGTTTAATCAATGCATAAATGAGCTTGTAGAAACCCGTTCAAATTTCAAATCCGGTTGAAAGCATCGTCGGACACATTCAATCAAGATGCGGTCTTGAAGCGTGAAGGGCATGGTTTTCGCGGTGTAAAGCCAACTAGGGTATTGTCGAGGCCAATCGAATTGATGTGCACCAATGAACATCCACCATTTCGATCTATTTCACCAATCAAGGCCCATCATGGAGTGTGTTTTGCGCAATGAGCGCCGCTGACATCATGTTGTTGACGGTCAAACCGGGGCCAATCAAATCACGCTCTTACCAAGAAGCCGACTTTTTGAATTCAACCGCCGGCGGAAGAGGAAGCAGGTGCAGCCCGGTGACGAGATTCTGAGCGGGCGGGCCGGTGCCGTCACGAACCGCACTAGCAGGCCCTGAGCGAGCAGAGACCACGGTATGGCAACCAGGGACCCGTCAGGCGCCGCCCCTTACCATATACCGGTTATAGGCATCAAATGCGGATAACTTGCCCATCACCCGCCACGGGCATTCCATAACGGCTAAGGTTGCCGTTAAAATAAGGAATATCGAGTTCATTATAATGTATTTTATAAGCGCTGGCTAAAAGGACCACGTGATTCGAGGCCACTGCGCGTCATTGTTACATTATATTTTGCGTTAAAAGCCATATGTTTTGTAGTAGTGATTTACACCCGCGGTGCAAGCGGGCGCCGCTGCACTTTCGTGTGCATGGATACTTTGTCGGTGTGATGAAGGTGAGTATTCTTCCATAATTTCGGCATGTCGATGGTTTCAATTTGTGTGGTTCTATATGTTTTGTATACCAAGTGGGGCTAGGCGGCGTGGTGCGCTAAACAAGTATCATAGCTTGCGCTGGGCAAAAGCAGTCACGAAATACATCATTCATTGAGGAATATGTCTTCTTGGAGTGCATGGATGTGGCGGAAGCCAGCGACATAAGTTGCACAAATCGGCGGGCGTCCACATAGACATGTCTCATCTATCTACCCTATGCCCTAAAGCTATGAAGAATACCCTATCACCTTTCTATCCTCTCGGTGTTTAGTCTCCTTGACGGTGACCTTGTCTTAGGATCATCATCAAACATGCCTTCAAAAGCACCAATAGTCCGGTTCCGTTGCCTCTGCCGCGGGTTCTTGTTGCGATTGGTGCGGCGAAGTCGGATGTCTCTCATCACCCAGCAGCTTCGAACTACACCACCCTTATTTAGATTTTCGTCCAAATCATCATTTTCCTCAATGCATCTCCCTCTGGAACTTGGTGGTACATCTGTTATCTTCAACCCATTACCTTCTTCCACGGTGGTAGATGTTGAAGTTGAATAGCTTTGTCTTGATAAGCTCACGTATGCGGACTTGTAGAGTGCTATCCCTTGCAAGCGAGAACCCGTATGCCAAAATAAATGTCTCCGATATCAAGCAGTCGATCCGGTGCTTGGGTCGCTTCCTCCGTTAATGACCCTCTCTATCAACTTGTGTGGAGCCAATATCTCCTCGGTAGGTACCTTCCTCAAAGCGCATTGCTATTCTCATCACCTGCTTTGGACAACTAGGTAAGGTTCGTCACAAGAAATCCAAGTCTTCACTTACGCAATCGAAGGCTGTTACGATCGTCATCTCACATGGGACTGCAATCATATGGCCTCGTCGATCTCGGACACATCCCCATCGAATCTCGCCAACTCGATGGCTGCGGCTCCCGGTGGCCTAAAATTCCCGACATACATATGACGCGGTTGCAGGGTTCGCGGAACTGGAGCCGGAATGACAAAGACATCTGGAACGTCAATGGGATTTAAGTTCCGCTCAGCCTCGTCCCTGTTGTACCACTCCCATGCTTTTTGAAGATCTCGATGGACTCCTCCTCTGATTTTGTCGCAAATATCAGACTGTGATGCCTAGAATGAGTTCCATCATACTTTGTCTTCCAGAGATAGATATTTTTGCATCGGTCCTTCGAGGGCTT
Source organism: Anthoceros angustus (assembly GCA_010909165.1). NCBI lineage: Eukaryota > Viridiplantae > Streptophyta > Anthocerotopsida > Anthocerotales > Anthocerotaceae > Anthoceros > Anthoceros angustus. Next base: position 485,056 of record VJWM01000063.1, on the reverse strand, counting down.
TCCTAATGGCTCTCAATGATTTATGCGTGCGTCATGGTTTCCCATCTGATTGAAGTGGACATAAAGGCGCTCCCCTTATATCTGTTGGTATTCTCGAAGGAACTCCAAACCCTCAGCGGTTCCCAATGTGAACAAGTAGAAAGTGCCTTGCCACGAAGAAGATTACGATGGCTCCATGACTCTTCTTCCCTTGAAATTTTGAATTGATCTTGATAACTATGATTGTGCAAATTCCTTACCTGCATCTCGTGTCCCTCTTTTACCCATCCCATTGGGCGGACAAAGCTCTGAAATCGGCCACCTCGGAAACCATTTTCACTTGGATTGGGTGTATAAGCACGATGAATCAAACTCATAAGGGTTTAGTGACATTGCTTTTTGTGCACGAGGCTTTTAGAAAAGCACGAGAACATTTGATCAAGCATCATCGTGTGCCGACAAGAAGGAAGCCCACCTTCACCTTATCGAAGACCGCTTCTCGACAAGCATACTCAAGTATGCAAACAACAACATATTCTTGTTTTCTCTGGCGTGTTGTCCGGTTGCAAGTAAAAGCGTCTTGGAACCATCTCATATGTGAGAATAACATCACGGATGATATGAATAGTTAAGTTGGCGTCGTTCGAATATTGAAGTTCACATACACCACGGTCTTCATAATGTTGTTGTATACCAAACAACCCACAACATGGACCCGAATGAGACCATCCGCAAAACTTTTGAGGGGCAGGAAAATGTGGAGCTCCGCCTTGCTTTGGTCCATCCTGCCTATCGCCATTCCAATGTATTTGCTCGGTTGGCCTTTACACTTCAAGCGGTGTTTTGCAAGTTTTAGTCGCTCCTGTTTGATCGCTAATTCACGAGGTGTCTTTGCTCATGGACCTCCGTCACAGTAGAAATGGATCACACGGTCAGAAGTTTGTCCTTGGTTCACGCGGGCATGGACCCGACCGCATGCGCATGCGTGCATCGGTCTTGGTCCGCGCACAGCCGCGCGCGCAGGCGTCTTGGTGCGCGCACGCGCCAAGACCGCCAGCGCAGCGACAAGTGCGCCAAGCTCGTCGCCCGCGAATAGCACCTCCAGCGCTGGGGTGCGCGCTTACACCACCGGGTGCGCGCACAAATCGCGCACCCGGTCTGTCTGTGATTTGGTGCATCACGTGTGATCGCGGCGCTGGCGGCGCACTCGAGATTCTACGCCGGTGTGGCGGCGCGCACCGCAGTGGTGTGAGGAACCGTGTCGTGGGACACGAGGTCCACATTTACCCTCAATGTCGTTGTAGTCCCGGATTCGCTCCCAAGGAATGGTTTGTGCCAAGAAACGCCTATCTTCTATCACTCACCAACCTTTGCCTAAGTCGACTTACTGGCCACTCTTCTTACCTATCTACTCACTACTACTACTCCCGACTTGTCCAACCACTACAAATCTTATTCCACTACCGCAAATCTCATTCCACCCCGCCCGAGCTACTACCACGGTGGCTCTCACCACCACCGGGTAGTTGCTACCACCGAGTGGGTCCCACACCAAACCCTAGCAACTCATCTCGGCGCGGCGCCGCTGGATCCTGTCACGGGCGGCACGCATGATCGTGTGTTATTCGCACTCCACACTTCATGCACTCCGATTCCTAGGGACCAAAGTTCCTAGGATACCTCACCCGCCTCCCACACACACACACACACACACGTAAAGGCGCCACACCCACGATTTCCACAAACGTTGTTTCCCTTGTGCACTTTCCACTGCAAGCACCGGTTTGAGTTTCACAATCCACCACAATTCCACCGTTAACGTCCCACCTCGCTCTCCTTCTTTTCACGTCTCACACTGCATCAGCAGCATGATTCGATCTCTCCTTCACCCGATCTTCTCTCTCTCTCCTCCCTCACCCGCCCGCTTGACTTTCCCAACCATCCACTCAAACACCCCTCTCATTTCGGAACACAAACTCGCCGCTGTGATCAAGGTGAAGGAAGAAGAACCCTGCCGCCAGAAAAGCAGTGATGCAGCAAGCTCCAGACTGGGCTTCGCGCCTAGTCCGTGGTTTCCTCCTCCCTTTTCGCCAAAGACCAGTTGCTCTATCACCCCTTCCTCCCGATTCTGCAACAGGAGCAAGCTCCTCGACCACCCTAAGGAGCTGCCTCGCCAGACACCACCTCTGTCGGCTAATCGGACGTCTCCAACCATCCCACGGCAAGGCGTGGGGATTCCAACCAAGAGTTATCTCGCCGTGAGGGACATAAGTTGCCCTTCTTATACATCGCGGTTTGGGCGCCTATGCCCGGATTTTCAAGTCTTAAGATGGCTATCATGAAGGGACGCCTTGATTTGGAAAGCGATCCTAGGTCCAGCAAAGACACCCTAGCAAACTATCTTTAGGATGCCTACTACCTCGCTTACGCTGTCTGCAGCGCCCTACTTACTCGGGACTTGGCCGCCTTTTGGCCCCACGCCCTCCGTTGCCGCCGGGCCAATTGTAGCTCTCTCGCCACGCTCTGGCTCCGGCTGATGTTTTCCACACTACTTCCACCTCACCGCCATTATCCTTCGGACCGTCCCGAATTTGAGGTGTGTATCGGCTTACTGGGCTTCCAGCATCTTCCGGCCAGCCTATTACTTGAGGGATTATTGCAGTTCCTCGTCACCCAAGCCTCGGACCTCCTCCTCACTCAGCTCACCAAAGTCGCTTCCTCCAGATACAATTAGGGGCCAACCCCACACTCGGGCGCGATGGTAAAAGTGCATGTGCCGGGTCTCCGCACTTGCAGTGGGTAGGCCACAGTCCCCTCCTATTTCCACCTTTGCCATACGGCCCCTACTAGAAAAGGGCACCTTTATATATAGCAGTGGATGTTGCAATTTTATTACTTCCACATTGCAACATGTTTTGAGGCTTGGTATTAAGTTTGTTAGGCCCCGCTTGGTGCCATCTTAACACGAACTCGCACTCTCTTCCCACCTCACCCTTCCGGGTACACCCTCTCTCACAAGCATTATTAATAATTTCCCACCGCCTTGTTATACTGTGTTGCAATTTTATGTAACACTTCCAACTTGCAACATGGTTTGATGGCTTGGTGTTAAGTTGGTCCATTTTTCTCTTCCTTCTCCCACCATCCTAACACAATGCTTGGTCTCTCACTTCATGTACCACTTCAAAATTGCAACACTTTATGGTGGCTTGGTGTTCAAGGTGTCCTTTTCTTATCCACCTTCTCACCCCATCTTAACACAATGCTTGGTCTCTCTCCTCTCACCTCACCCTCGCTATTTATTGCCCCTTATCACACCCTTTTATACTCTTTCACTTCTCCTCCTCCTTCATGACCGTGAGAAGGACCTCCTATCACAACCATTTTATACTCTTCCACTATTCCTCTTCAACTTGTTACAATGGACCTCTCTCTCGCCTGTTGTCCTTCCTTCCTTTTTACCTCCTTTGCATATACTCCGTATACATATATATGTTTGTAGGCTTCAAGACATAAGTATGTGTACATATATATGTACACATCCATCCGTTATACTTCTATTATATTAGTGTATTTATATGCCTCTTTGTATAATGATATATGTATATAGGCATCAAGACTTGTTTATATAGTAATATATGTGCTAACCCTACGCCACTCTCATACCTTGCATATATAAGTGTTTGATTTTATTGACAAATTAATTGGAATTTTGGATGCCTGCGCCCTCTATCCTTTTCAAAGATCTGGCTTTGTTGCCACCGATGCAATTGGCTTTATCTACAAACATGTACGCCTTCCAAGTGATATGGCCATATGCCTTAACGCCACTTGGTGACTCTTCGCATCAACACCATTGTTTTCGTGGTTCCTCCACAACTTCCTAGACCTATCCGGCCTCAATCACCACTTTCACGGCGAAGGACCCCTCAGAAATGCTAGGCTATAAAGGTGGAATACCAATTCCATCTGCTTGTTGCCGATTGACCATCACCGTCCACCCACGCATCGACTCCAGCTGCAAGAAAATGGCTCAACATTCACATTCCCTCCACAAACGGCCCATGGGTTGTTTCCAGACAGCTCGCATGCGCCCCACATTCTCTCATCCATCCGTGTTCCCACCATCTCCAAAGGTTCCCGCCTCCCACATCCGTGTTCCCACCATCTCTCTCCAGCCTCGCCTCCCACATCCGTGTTCCCACCATCTACGTTGCCTCCAAAGATCACTTGACGGTGACGCTTGCCACCTTTCCTCCATCTTCCTTCTCCACTAGTATCTCGGCCTTCCTTCCCGACATGGCCTTCACCTCCACCCCGCCTTCCTTCCCTCTTCCCTGTGATCCTTTTTATCACCCCTCTCCTCCCCGTAGGCTACTGGTTGCTGGTCCATGTCCCTTGCGAGGGCGTCACGTCATGCCCTGCGTCTGTCGCTCCGCCCATCGCACTTCCGGGTTGGATGCGCCAATGTCGTGAAGCGGCACCATACGCGGTAGTGGACTCCCGATCACGTCGTCGTTCGGCAACCTTGGTAGGTAGGGTTTTGGCTACCCCATGGTTTGCTACTTCCTTGTTAGGTAGTGTCCTTCCGCTACCCCCGGTCATGGTAGTCCTGCACCTTTACCTTGCTTCCCTTCCTTTGTCTTTTACTCGCTCGGCCACGTGCCTCATCCGCCTCCCCGTTTATACCGCTCCGCCCCGACATGGGCCTTTTTCCACTCAAGGCCGCTCCACCCGGCTCGCAACAACTCCCCACCTTGCATCTCTGGTTCGAAGTCTCGTAGGCATCCCACCTTAATTTGAGCCATGAGTTAGCTTCACTGCTTTACAACTCGTCGCTTGCTTGCAACTTCTCTCCCGGGCCACCGCACAAATCTTCTTGAATCTTGGCCCTTATTTCCTCTAGGTTCCTTGTCTTCCCCCAGGTTGCTTGCGCTTAGCCTCCCCTTAAACAAACACGCCTTCACCACTTCCTCCCGTCGCCCTTGCACCTTGGGCAGTGAGGCTAAAGTAGCTTAGTCCAACAAATGCACTTGGGCCCGGATCACCAGACATGAGTCACGCCATTTCTGCAAGGCAAGACTAAAAAGAAGCAAACCAATTGAGCCACGGCGAAAACCACGATCACGCTGCGGGCCTTTCTGACGTACCGAGCATTGAAGAAAAGCTAGCGGTTGCGCACTACCGCCATATCACAATGCGTATATATGGTAGATTGAAATCTGCGTGTATGCATACACCACGAGTGAGAGGTATCACCGAAAACATCGTCCGTGGGTAATACGATTGTACGGCAATATACAATTTATGGGGTTCGCCAAACCCAAAAATACAAAAGGCAATGCCAAGCGGCGGTTGAGTTGCGAGAGTGTGCCATGGTGGAAGGGTATCCAATCGTACACATATGCGCGCACGCGGCATGTTTGCAATCATGCCAGCGGTCGATCATCGCGGGAGGAGGCGGCGTGGTGAGCAGGGGTGCCATGTGCATCCATAGTACTGCTTGTACCATGGATGTGACGCAAACCGCGACAGCCTGACGGGCGCGGAGAGATTGGACGGCAACGCGTCATGAACAAGAATCACGAGGCCCGCCGCAGGCGCATGCAGAATTGGTGGTCAAGTATACCACTGACCACTCAATTTACATCGCGGCCTCGCCAAGGCTAGGCATTTCAAGCGTCTCCACGCTGTGAACACGGCCGGGTATCATCGCCGAACCATATAACCACTGACCTCAAACTCAACATATGATTCCATATTACGTTGAAAGGTTACGCTTATGTTACACTTTGAGCCGGACCTGCTGTACTGAAGCACTGTAACATGATCCGCAAATGGCCCCCCATATGTTACAAAATAGGCCAGGTAAATTGTAACATAAAAGCGTAACCACGCCCCCACATTTTCTAGTAGTGAGAGAGAGGGCCGAGGGTAGAAGAAATCGAGGTTCAGCCTCTCTTGCACACAACTTGTCGAGAGAGAATTCGCCCAATTCGATTTAATCGATTTATGACCACTTCATGGAATAACAAAGCAGTTCAAGTGGCTCTGGACAAATAACAATCCACGCTTCTTGTCAAGCTGCCGAAACATAGAGCCACTGGCGCGGACCCATCAATGCGCCCGTTACCACGAATCTCTAAATCAACCGGCCCGTTGGGTTCGCGCCAATCACGCCCGCTTAACCGGTGGCGGCCGCAGTCGCATTTCTTCGCCATGCTCCCCTTTTCGGGGCAGATGCCCATCGCACCAAAACCGCTTTTTCCACTCCGCCATCTGTATTACGCCGCATACACCCTCCGGCTCCAGCCTGCATCCAATCTGCGAGTTTCCGCCGGCTCCGTCCATACGTTGAATTTGTCCTTCAAGTAGGCGCGCACACTCCACCGCACCCCAAGTTCATGTATAATTCACCCGTTCTTCCATGAAACCAAGCTTGACTCCTTCACGATTCTCATTTCCAATAAACTTCTTAATGATCCATGTTTGGCCATTGGGTAAGCACAATTTCCGTTGTGACCTTGAAAGGCCATCCTCTCGCGATGGGGCCTCCACGGCCTCGCTACCTCAAATCAACGACACCTCGCTCACGATTTCACAGGAGTCGGGGCCGGGCCTCCTGAGTTCCTACCTCTCTCAGCAAAGAGGCGCTGGCCGCCACGTAGCGCCTTCCTCCTCAGCTGCTCGCGATCTGCGCGTTGATGTCATTATGAAGGGGCCTGAGCCTTCTTCTCGTACCAAGTCAGCGCCTCAGCGTCCCTCCTATGACGGGCCTTTGCGTCGCCCGAGTCGCCCCGCCGCCGCTCTTGACTTCACGCGCTCCGGCCCGTCGTTGCGCTCCGCTGGCATTAGGGATAGTGTTGATAATATCTCTTATTAGAGGTGCATATATAGTGATATATAGGGTACATAGAATAATAATTATAAGTACCCGTTCGTTAGGGTTGTGACTTATGGTGAACCGTTATGGCGTTTAAGTTTAGAATAATAGTGTCTTTTCAGCATAAGCAATTTTAAGTCTTTCTTGATACACAATGATCCATCTATGTAATTGAACAATTTGTGTTTGATATAAAAACAAGTCTATTTGTTATGGTATCAGAGCAAGGTGTATAGTATGCATCCTAGGAAATGCATAACTATATGCACCAATTTATATAGTTCTATGTTTTCTTGATCTTCAACATCAAGAAAATAAAAATGAAATTCAAGAAACATTTCTTGCTCTAAACATTTTATAAAAACATAAAAAGGAGTTGAAACCTAGCAAATTAAGGTAGCAGTCCTAGTGTACTTCTGCCAGATTGCTTCTTGAGCAATCTGATGGAAATATACTAGGACAACAGCCTGATTTGCAGGCAGTTTATAAAAATATTTAGAGCAATAGAATGCATTAGTCATTTTAATGCATTCTAGCAAAATATTAATTGGCCAAATGAATGGCCAGCAATCGATTCTACGATCGGTGGTCATTGCAACACAGCGATTCTCGCAATGTTTGAATAAATCATGAATCTACGCATGTCCAAAGGCAAGCAAACCCGGTCAACAATTCCACAAGATCTTCATCGGAGGATCAAAAGGCGGATAGCTCTCAATGAAGGCCAATCAATCCTAGCTCGAGTTAAGGAAGTCCTTCAATATATTGATTTTTCTTTACCCTAATGAGCGACATCGGCTTTTACATCTTTGAAATTCATGCTCAACGTGCCTTCGATATGAGAACAAATCTCAAAGGTCTCTCTACACATATGTACAACACAATGTAAGTAATTTGGCCAAAAGAATTGAAGCACATCGGAGAAGTGTGAATAGAAGATGCAAAATCTTGTGGGAGAATTGCTCTTTGTTGGATCCGATGTTCGATTTGAAACAACATATTTTTCATATTGATTCTCAATTGCTAGCTTTCTTTGGCTGAATTAGTTCATCAACCAACATTTTGTCATATCGCCTTCTAGCAAACCCGACATCCCTGCGAGTCAATAGTTTCAAATCCTCTCCTCAGTCCACTCAAACAATAGGTGGGCAATGGGAATAATAGAAAATTCCGAAATTTGTAATGTTTCGCACATCACACGGCCCTGCTACCTTTGTCAACGTACTCGATTGTAGCCCACCTTGTTATATTCTGTCACCATCTTTATTCCATCCATCCCTAAAATGATCTTACGTGACTAACGCAATAGGATAGCTCATGCACACATATCTGTGTTGGTATCTATCACCTAACCTCTTTCACTCTAAGTGTGAGTTCCTTTTCATACTTGAACATGGGTGAGCCTTCATCCGTATGAATTATATGGGAGGTGATGGTTTTAGGAAAAGGATAGATTTGGTGGACATGACTATGACATTTGGGTTATGAGGATGCGGGGCATTCTTCATAGTAAAGACTATGGAAGATGACCATTGACGAGGAAAAGGTTGAGGCACGGACGTAGGAAGCTTGGGCCAAGAACGAGCATGCCATGTACATAATTAGAAGTGGTCTTACGATATGATGCGGCAAACCTGGATGTGCAACTTAAGTCTGGACTTGTTTGCAAAATCAGATTCAGCAACAATACAACCAAATGACTGCGAAATTTACAGAATCAGAAATGAGGGATGGTGACTGTGGAGAAGCATATTGGGACTTTCAGGAATCTTGTTTCAAGGCTTGAAAGTGCTTCTAATGAGAGTGTCAAAGATGACATGTTGGCCCTATATTTGATGCTTTCCTTACCTCCATCCCGGTCACATTTTGTCATATCGCCTTCTAGCAAACGACATCCCTGCGAGTCAATAGTTTCAAATCCTCTCCTCAGTCCACTCAAACAATAGGTGGGCAATGGGAATAATAGAAAATTCCGAAATTTGTAATGTTTCGCACATCACACGGCCCTGCTACCTTTGTCAACGTACTCGATTGTAGCCCACCTTGTTATATTCTGTCACCATCTTTATTCCATCCATCCCTAAAATGATCTTACGTGACTAACGCAATAGGATAGCTCACGGACACATATCTGTTGGTATCTATCACCTAACCTCTTTCACTCTAAGTGTGAGTTCCTTTTCATACTTGAACATGGGTGAGCCTTCATCCGATTATGAATTATATGGGAGGTGATGGTTTTAGGAAAAGGATAGATTTGGTGGACATGACTATGACATTTGGGTTATGAGGATGCGGGGCATTCTTCATAGTAAAGACTATGGAAGATGACCATTGGAGGAAAAGGTTGAGGCACGGACCATCTCGAAGCTTGGGCGTCAGACGAGCATGCCATGTACATAATTAGAAGTGGTCTTACTGATATGATGCGGCAAACCTGGATGTGCAAGCTGCTTGATCTGGACTTGTTTGCAAAATCGTATTGAGCAACAATACAACCGGTCAAATGACGACTGCGAAATTCTGAGCGTAAAATGAGGGATGGTGACTACTGTGGAGAAGCATATTGGGACTTTCGAGAATCTTGTTTCAAGGCTTGAAAGTGCTTCTAATGAGAGTGTCAAAGATGACATGTTGGCCCTATATTTGATGCTTTCCTTACCTCCATCCCGGTCACATTTTGTGACCTCATTAAAAACTTCAAAGCTCACTAAGAAGTTGGCAAAGGCTTCAAATGTTACTCTCCACGAGATGGCGTTTCTGAGTTGGTGGGAGCTCTTCTTGAGGAAGAGGCAACAAGAGGACTGGAAGGGGCAAACAAAGATGCCCTTTATACCACAAACCGAGGAAAAGGGGCAAACCTAATTTCGATTCTGATTCTTCAAGTCGGAAGCCCTCGGAGGGTTCTACAAAAGAAACCCAAGAAGGCTGGAAAATGCCACTGGTGCCAAATTCCAGGCCATTGGGAACATGAATGTCGAAAGAAGCAGGCCGGAATACCTCGCAAGGAGGGCAATTCCACTTCTGAGACGCATGTTGTGGTAAAGAAGCAGCCCTCCCCATCAGTCCTGACTGTAGGGACTAGGGAGTTTGCTCGCCCTCTTGTTCATCCCACCTGTCTCTCCATAAGAACCAAGGACAGATCATTCCATGAATGGTACCTTGACACTGGTGCAACAGCGCACATATGTTTTGACAGCAATGCCTTTGCAACCTATCACCGAAGATTAGTTTGTTTACAGGTGATAATAGGTCCTGTGTCTCTGGTAGAGGAACAAGAAATCTTAGTGTTCCTTCCGCATTACTCATTACTCACGGATGTATATTATGTACCGAGATGACAAGGAACCTTATTTTCATAGAAAGCTAAACATGGATAACAATAGCCACATCCTGCTTACACCTGAATGTCAAATCATAGATGCCCTTGATCCCGTAAGGTCTTGGCATATGGATCATCGATAGTGATCTTTTCCGTCTTCACACCAATAGTGGTCGACAAACTCACTTAGCTTCACGGGCTTTAGATGTCTCTCGCAAAGCAGTTGACAAGGTGAAGTTATGGCATGCCCGTTGGGTCATCCACATAGTTCCAAATTCTGATTGGCTACAAGTAACTTGTATCATGATGGCCAAATTGGTCCTTTGCCTCCCTTACCTCTTTGTGAAGCGTGTGTATTTTCCAAGCATCATCAGGCTGCTTTCAAGAATAAGACTCCATATCGAGCTACTGAAGTTCTTGAATTGGTCCATACTGATATCTGTGGACCCCTCTCTCAGCCCTCTATTGGTGGTGGTCGATACTTCCTAACATTCACTGATGACAAAACCCGTTTTGTTATGGCATACATTCTTAAGGCCAAAAGTGAATGTTTCTCTCTCTTCAAGGATTATATGAAGTATGTTGAGAGATGGGTGCAAGCTTAAAAACTCTTCGATCCGACAATGGGGCGAATACACTTCACATGAGTTTCAAACATTTTGTGCAGACGAAGAGATCGGCAGACAACTTACCATTGTTTACACGCCACAGCAGAATGGCGTTGCAGAACTCCTAAATCTCACTCTTCAAGAGATGGTTTCTTCCCGGCTCCATCATGCAGCTTTGCTCCTGCCATATTGGGCTGAGGCCCTTATGACCTCTGTTTACCTATTAAACAGATTGCCAACCACTGCTGTTGAGGGACAGACACCACACGAAGCTTTCCTTGGCAGAAAACCTTCTATTCAACATCTTCGTACCTTTTGGTGTGTTGCTTATGCCTTCATTCCCAAGAAGAAGAGAAAGAAGCTATCTGCAAAGGCTAGAAGACTTCTTATGATTGGTTATACAGAGGGGATAAAAGCTTATAAACTCTATGATATCTCTCGTGACAAAGTAATTTACTCACGAAGTGTTACATTTGATGAAGGACGATTTTTACCTTCAGTGGGAGCTTCTCCCACTCTGGAGGCGGATGACACACTTTTAGTTTTCCCTGATATAACTTTGTTTGATGATTCCACTCCCGAGGATGTTGCTCCTGAGGACAACGTACATCAGGGACGAGTTAATAGTGAATGTGAAAGACAATCACAATTTTGTGATCTGCTGACAACCTCCTCCCTTGAGCCCATATTTACACAGAAATGGTGGTCCTGTCTTCACCCCACCGCGCTACCGCGAGAGCCGAGCACTATTGCTCCGGACTGTTTTCATGCTCAGGCACACTCTGTGACTTTCCTGGATCCTCTTGAGCCACAGTCTCTAGGAAGCTTTGAGTAGACCTGATCACAAGGAATGGGAGAAAGCCATTCAATCAGAGTATGATTCCCTGATTGAAAATGGCACTTGGGAGATCGCTAAACTTCCTCCTGGCAGAAAATTGGTATCTTGTAAGTGGGTGTTTAAGTTGAAAGTAAAGGCTGATGGTACCTTTGATAGGTATAAAAACCGGGCTTGTTGCCGAGGCTTCTCTCAAATTCGGCCTTGATTACTTTGAGACTTTCGCTCCAGTTGTCAAGCTTGCTGCTGCGAACAATGTGTGCGATTTTGACTACGAGATTATGAAGCTGCAGATGTTTGATGTCAAAAGCAGCATTTTTAAATGGGAAGATAGATACAAATCTACATGCGGCAACCTCCGGTTATGAAATTCAAGGAAAGGAGGACTATGCCATAAGCGAAAAAATGCACTATGGACTAAAAGCGATTACGCTATGAAATGGAGCGGCCTGGATAAAGAACTCCTAGCTTTAGGTTTCACTAAGAGCAAAGGCGATGGTAGTTTATACATATACAAAACCAAAGAGGTCATATGCTACTTAGCTGTATATGTTGATGATCTTATACTCTCCAGCAACACTCAGCTATATATTGACAAGATTCTGATCTCCACAGCCAAAATTCAAAATGTCAAATCTTGGTCCACTCCAAAGTTGCCTAGGTATCTACATTCAAGGAATAGACGAACCAAGGTCATTACTTTGACTCAACCACGATATTTACTTGACTGTGCTGAACAATTTGGCCTTCAGGATGCTAAAGTAGTAGCCACACCTCTTCCTACTGGCTTACGATAGTAGCTGATCACATGGCCCAGAAACTCGTCACTTTCACACACCCTAATCCTCTCCATCACAATCGAAGACGAAATGCACCTATACCAGAGAGGAGAGTTTGGCTTCGCAACAGTTCCCAAACCAATGATTCTGGTGTCCCGTTTGAGGCTACCTCTCGGGAACCTGATGGGAACAAGAGCCCTCCTCGCCTTCTCCCACATCGCGATTGGACTGAGTCGGTGAAAGCAGGAAGCTTATGTTACAGTCGGTCGTTTGCTTGCGCCATGTCCTGCGGTTGGTGAAGGGCGTCGCGCTCCCATATTCTCGGGTCCCTATCTTCCGGCCGGTGAGGGGTGAAGGAGTCTCTTGGGCTGTGGTCTTCTTTGGGGAAGGAGCTTGCGCGGCATCGACCTTTAGCCAAAGCTTGAAGTGATTTGTCCTAGGAGCTCCTTTGCCGCATAAGCCAAAGGTATCTCTCACATGGCGGCGAGCCGACTTGAATCCTCGAGCGACATCTTCGTCGGTGGCTCTCCAGGCTCTTTCAAAATGATGCTAAGAGTGAACAAGGCGAATGAGTATCCCTTTTGGTTTCAAGAGGTTTCTCTTGAGCACGCGCTCAACAAGCACCGTACTATGGAGTTTTGGGGCGTGGGCGGGAGGAGACCAAGCACTTTCATAATTCCATGGCTGGAGCCTCAGGTGGTTGTCATAAAGGGTAATCTATGACGGGCTGTGCAGATTCATTGCTCGATATCATCAACAAGTGGGAGTGTTAAGGGATAGTGTTGATAATATCTCTTATTAGAGGTGCATATATAGTGTATATAGAAATAGAATAATAATTATAAGTACCGTTCGTTGAGGTTGTGACTTATGGTGAACCGTTATGGCGTTTAAGTTTAGAATAATAGTGTCTTTTTCAGCATAAGCAATTTTAAGTCTTTCTTGATACACAATGATCTATGTAATTGAACAATTTGTGTTTGATATAAAAACAAGTCTATTTGTTAGTCTTAAGGCAGGAGGCAAAATCAGCCAAGAGGGCTGAAGAGTTGGAAACTGCCAGGAAGGAGGCAGAAGAAAAGTTGGAAGCTACCTTAGCAAGGGTAGGAGGCATGAGCGCAGAAGGAGGCGGCATCTGCGGTATGAGGCCAGGGACCTTGAAGGCGAAGGACCTCCTGAAAGAAGTTAGTTGCCATGGAGCGGAAGGAGCATTACAAGGAAAATCGACGGCTTGGAGAAGAGCGACAAGGATGGGACAATGTGACTAAGGGTCACAAAGAGCTTCGTATTACGAGAGAACTTTTGGGCAACAGCGCATAAAAGGCGATACCACGCCTATGAGGCGGAGGCAAGGCTGGGAAGGAAGTTTTAATGGCCCAGATCTTTGGAGGTCTTGGTCATTCGAGGGGCGAGGCGGCTATAATAGTAAAGCATGGCGATGGAAGCCATGGAGAAAGGATAAGGAGATTGGGAGACTTGCCACAGGTTGGAGGAGGCGGTAGTGGAGAAAAGGCCGCATTGGTAGGAGTGACAAATCGGGGCCGGGTGGGGCAGTCGTCATCCACTAAGGGTCCGCATCATGGGCGCACAAAAGAAGGAGTAGTAGGGTGGCGACCTATGCAACCTCCTAAGGCGATTGAGGCAGCTACGGTGAGGGCAGAAAGCAGACCTCAGCGTACGCCAAGTGGAATGGCGACCGGAGGTGAAACTTTGTTGGTACAAGGAAAGGCGGTTTGCTGGACATGGCCAAGCAAGTCAAGAAGCACCTCTGGCGGCCGATGGGACCTCGGTGGAGCTATCAAGGGAGGAGAGATTGATGGTAGGATGGTACCTACCAAAGTTCCTACTCGGTGGAGCTGATGAGGAGGAGAGACCCCGGAAGGAGGGAACCTCCGGTCGATGAAACCAGTGTGAGGAAGGAACCCCCATAGAGATCAAAGCAGTGGTAGGACGAACCGCCTACCAAGAGGCGAGGCAGTGGGGAGGAACCTACTAAGGAGAGCAGTAGGAGGAATGGAACCTCCTACCGGTGGAGGACCTACCGGTGAGGGCGGGTGGCGGTGCTACCAGGCATGAGTCACATGGGGACTCTGGAGGAGGCAAGGCTAAGCGACCCATCGAAGGCATTGAAGGCGAAGCAGAAGCGTGACGTGGGATGTCGGTGGGACCTTTTCTATGGGACGTTTTGTCCCAAGTGGTGCACACCTTGGGAAGTGTGAGTATTTAAGAGTGGCGGCGGTATAGGCGGATAGGATATTCGGTCAAGGTGGTGGACCGGTGAGAGGATGACAGGGGTGACAAGGATCCTATTGTTGGACTTGGCAAGTCGCCCTAGCATTAAACTACAGTGACCGGTCGACTCCCCACCTATAAAAGGGAGGGTGGAAGGATGAATAAACACAGACCTTGCTTTGCCATGCACTCTTCGTCTCTTGCGCATCCCTTTGTGTGTGTGTGTCTTGGTGGTCATCCATGGCGGCGAGAAGGCGAAGGTGGAGTTGATCGGAGGCCTCGCAGTGGGTTCGCTCGGCGGGCTCCTCCTCGTGAAAGATTGTTTATTGGATGTACTTTGTGTTGCTGGTTGGCCTCCTGCAGGGGGACTGGCGCTCGACTACGCTCGCGTCAGGTGTTTGTACACGGCAATCGGCCCGAGAGAAATACCCAGTTAGCCGTCACCCCAGGCAGTTGTGTCGCAAGGGAGGCGTGCTAACTGGCGAACGATACGGGTAGAGTTAGATTTGGGATCGAATGAAGTGAGTTTGTATGTGGTGATCTGTGAACTATGTTTCTTTTGAGAATGGTGAAGCGGTTGGGTATGGGTGTGTCGTTGTAGAGTGAATTGATCGTTGTAGTTGGCATAGGAGTGTTGGGGTGGAAGTAGGAATCACGGAAGGCGTGGAGGCGCCGTGGGCAGATAACCCGAAGCATAACACGGTTTGTTATCGAGGACAAGTAGGCAAGGCGGGATGATGAGAGGCGAGAGGTGAGAGGAGCGACTGCCACAATCCGAACCAAATCTCTTGGGATCGAACCTCTCGTATTCAGCAATAGTGGGATAAGTGTGGCCAGGGGCGAGCTCCCGGGTGGCCGAGGCAAACCTATTGCTATACATAATTGCAGGGGTCTTGCCCAAAAGTTTTATACTTATTTGGACAACACATCTTAGGGAGAATAAGAACCGAGCTATTATTTGCGTGCTTAAATATGCTTGTGGACATGGGGACTTTCTAAGTGAAGGTGGGCTTCCTCCTAGTTAGACACAGTCGGATTGATCAAATGTTTTCGTGTTTCGAAAACCTTGAAACACAAAGCACACACACATTGGATGAGTTGACCCATATTCTTGTTGATGCGTACACTCCCACACCGGTGGGCTGTTGACGGAAGTTGCGTGATTTTTCGGACATATGTGTGGCCCATTCGAAGGAAGGTCGGCAAATGTATGATGGTAAGGAGACTAAACAATCTATCGTTCCGGCAGATTCAAGATAACTCGAGGAAAAACTAGATAGAGGGCTGCATTAATCCAAAACAAGCGTATTCAACGTCGCCTCATTGGGAAACAGAATCAGGGTTAGAGTTCACAGTTCGTCCCATTGGATGCCATTATTGCAGCCACCGATGATGGCATTGCGCGAGGACAAGAAGCTACAGCCACGAGGTAAGCACTTAAATTCATGTAAGCACTTCCCGCCAACCAACCAAGCCGGCGAACAAATGAATACGCATGAGATATATAGGTGCAACAACAACGGGAGGGAATGGCTGGCATGCGTAATGGCACAAACACTCTCCCACGAACAACACGCAAATTCCTCACACGCTCTCGGAGTCATAGCTTTGGCCTCCTCACCAACGCATTGCATGTATCCAGAGGACAAGCTATGATCGAGGCTCAATGGAAGGGTTTATATATCTAGACACAGCATCGGCATATTCCTAAGATATCCTATTGGCGTGGCATCACAAATATCCCAAGAATACATATAATATGCAAGGAATATGCCAAGCATATTACTTGAGCTTATCCAGCTATTGTATCCTAAGAATACACTATAATATGCAAGGAATATGCCAAGCATATTACTTGAGCTTATCCACTTATTGCTAACCATGTTTAATTAACACTAATCAATGCTTAATTAACATAAGCACATTAGATTAATTAACACTAATCAATGCTTAATTAGCATAAGCACATTAGTTTAATTAACACTAATCATGCAATTAGCATAAGCACCTTGATTAATTAACACTAATTACTTACTTAAAGATAAGTAATTAGATTAATTAATGCTAATCAAACACTAAACCCAAGTGCAGATTAGTATCACACGGCATGGCATCGCACGAGGTAAGCACTTGAATTCTAAGCACAACCAACAAAGCGAACAAATCGAATACGCAGATATATAGGTGCAATCCCCGATAATGTGAGACTCTAAGTCAAAACATTATCATTAGTAGAACACACGTCGCACCTCATGTAGCGCATTGTGCACAAAACCAATCTCCTTGGAATGTCGTCGGAGGTTATGAACCTTGTCCATGAGTGGAGGCTTGACATCCTTATGGGCTCATGTGGACTACTCTCCCCGGTTGCTCGTCATTTTCTTCTTGCCTTCACTGTGCCTCCTGCGAACACTGGTTCATTCTTGATTAGTTCTATGTGGAACTTCCCTTTGGTGTACTTCCCCATCTCCATAGCGTGAAAGCAAACACATGTCGCGATGCCTCCAACAACTCCTTTAGGCGGGTTGATTGCTCTTCAACTCGATTATAACCACTCATGTGGTTGTGGCTCGATGGCTTGCACGCTTCCTCTCGTGCTCGCTCTCCTTGCCCTCCAAACTCGCCTTCTCCTGAGATGCGAGTGCGGCTCACCCTTCAACCGCTGCTTCAACCCCGCCTTCTTGGTTTGAAGTTGGTAGCGACTCCGGCTAAACAACCAGTCATCATGTTCACGTCAAATGCTTGCCCAAGCAATCGACCTTCCTTCGGTCACTCCGGTGTCTCTGGCTCGGCATCAAATCCCATGGCCAACTCCTCTCCTGGTTGTTGGCTCTCCCAAAACCTCGCCATGTACCACAACCCGGGGCCATGGTTCCTGAAGGCGTAAGACTTGGACTTAGACACAAAGGTTGGCCAAGCCGCCATGGGGTGTCAGGCGTGTTCACGGAAGTGCGGCTTGTCGATCTTGATGACTTGTTGGGCATGCCTTCCGATGCTAGCACATCCTTGACAACATGATTAGGTCGCTTGGTGAGCGACCTCGCACACTTCAAATGTTCCAAGGAGCAAGGTTAGTCCACATGGACCTCAACCTATGAGCCCTCGAACCAAATTGAGTGCATCCAATAGAAGCTCGACCCAACACTCCTCGGATCGTGGCAAAGTCCTCCGAACTTGCTTCTTCACGCTCATGCATCTTGGCACATTCTCCAACATGTATCCACAAGGCCTTTCTTGCCCTTGGATCAAGCGCAAGATCCTCATCAGTCATAGAACAATGCTTTGTTCGTGGATCCTTGGACCTTGACCCTTACTGCAGAGGATAGTCCTTGACACTCCCAACTGCGATGACAAGGTCCACCGGTTGCCCAAGACAACTCAAATGGGACAACCCTATCATGCGAACATCCATCGGCGCCTCGGTAACCCTTCACCGACTCCCACGTCGAGGTTAGGTACTCCCCATCAAGTCTCTTACACGTGACACAATCCTTGCTTTTGGATCCGGGTCACAATGCACGATCTTCGCACTTTGATGCCACACTTTAGCACGCTGGCGATGCCTCCAAAGAGTTCCACGAGCACTATGCCGTCTTCCGAGGTCGCCATGTGATGACCGGTGTTTAGGTCACAACAGGCTCAACCCTAGGCAAGAACTTTGAGTTCTCGGCTCATAGGACCTTGGTCCTCTTGCACCATCCTCCACAGCTTTGCACGGCTCATTGCTGCAGTCACTCCGTCCGAGTGACTTGAAGAACCTCCTCCGAGGGTGGTTGCAACCCTAGCTTGTTTTCCTCCTCCTCGTCGAAATCCTCCATCGGTCGTTGTTTCACACGCCAAGAGGTTCAAGCACGTATGGCGTGTCCTTCACTCTGGCGCCAAACACTGGGTAGACGCTGGCAATGAGGTTCTCATGATCCTTGCCATGCATGCGGAGGGATCACAATCCGTTCATCGGTTTTGCTCCGGCTTCTCCACTGGTCGATAGTATGTCTCCGTCCACAAATCCACCATGACTCGAGGTTTGTACAAAGCGTCCGCTCCCAAGACATCAAAATGTGGTGACCAGCGGTGTACCTCGACAAAGGTGAAGTCTGCATTCTTGGTTTGAATGAAACCTTCAGCTTGTACCTTGTCACCCCAACACATGCTCCGTGGTCCCATGATCTGGATCTTCCACTTGGTTTCCTTCAACCTTTCTTGGTGGAGACCCAACGCTTCCTTCACTCTTCTTCCAACGATCACCGGTTGCTCCGGTGTCAATCAACACCCTCCTTGGTGCGAATTCATTGATTTCAATGTGCCTCTCCCAATTGTTGACCAAAGCCACCCCCACTCGTGCAGCATTCCGATTCTCTACAGAGATGCTTGGTTCGGAGGTCAGCAGTGACATCATTGCTACCTCCTGTGGCACATTGTCGACACTTGCTTCGTCTTCAAGGATTGTCAACATTATTCGAGTCAAACCCCTGACTTCCTTCGCGCTCAACCCCATGTCTTGTAGGCTGAAACATGGCATCTCCAGAAGCTTTTGTGCCATCGTCTCCGTCGACAATCTGCATGGGTTTCTCCACATCGCCCACTGGACTTTGATGTTGCTCCCACGTTGCTCCTGGCAATGGCTCAAACGACTTTGGCATCTTGGCATAGGTTCGGGAAGAGGATCCCGAAGCTTCCTTCCGTGTCTTCCGCACTGCAGGTGTCAAGACGTCCTCTTCTTCCTCCGAGCTATCGTAGCTGCCAGAGGTTTCTTCCCCTTGCCCTTGGATCTGATCACAGTCGCCATGTATCCAAGCTTGTGCTCATCTTCTTCGTCCTCTGATGATGAACTACTGCTCTCCTTGATCTTCGCCTTCCGCACCAACTTCTCCGGCTTTGCAAGGCGTGCCACGTAGGCCATCGTCTTCTTTGATGCTTCCGTTTCTTTTGTCCACGGGACTTGCGGTGCCTCCTCCACGCGCCTTTGCTCTTGATTTTGTGGATGAGGTTGTGGCAGATGCATTGGCCGGGGTTGCTTTTCGATAACCCGTGAGGCCGCAATTCGGATGCTTCTCCCAACATGCCGCTTCATTGTGCCGTACCTCCCACACCTAGGGCATGGCTCCTCACCCTTGACTCCTCCGAATGCATGCTCGCACTCATGAGGGAATGGTCCGTCCTCGGCACCTCACGCAGGGCTCGTCACTTGGGGCTGGGGGCTTGTCTCGCCGAGCTCCTCCACTCGACCTCCGCGTCGGTCATGTCGTCCACCACTCCTACTTGTCTGGAGTAATCACTTGCAAGACCACGAGAAAGTGTCGGGCCCTATCTTGTCGACCATCTCACTTCCTTGAGGGTGTAGTGTTGCCCCGCCGTCTTTGTGCACCGCTTGTTGCACCTTCATGCACGTGCATATGGCAATGCCAAGTACTTCTCTGCGGCGATCGGTCACTCATGATCTTGGTGTCACGTACCAGGTCGATTCTTGATAAGCCATCTTGCGGTCTCGCTGACTTCATCTTGAAGTGTCATCGGAGATCTTCTCATCCGTGCTTGCGAAACTCCGGTAGGAAGATGTCAAACATCTCTTCGATGGGATCGTGCCCACTCGGTGCCACGCTCCGTCTGCAGTTCTCCTTGGGCTTCTTCTCCTCCTCTGGCCTTGGGCTTCGCCTCCTCTCTCGCCTTGTGCTCGCGATAGCACGCCAATGCTTCATCCCCAAGTACTTGGCATTTGGATGAAGCCGTATCGCTTCGTGTATCCGGTCTTCAATTCCATCTCCACACACCGTACTTCTCGATGAAGTCCTCCGGTGGCAAGGTGCCGCTTCTGTGAACAACTCCATTCGATCCTTGTCTCCTCCCATCTTGACGACTCCAAGAGACAAGTCCTCCTCGCTGTCGCTTCCGCTGAGTTGTCCCGGCAGCACTAACGTGTCTTGTGTGTTGCCACTCACAGATCCTTCAAAGATTGTTGATTGTGTCGCTGGGTTCCTCCGCGTCCTTCGGTGGTACCAAAATCGAGGTGTTCGCACTTCTCCCTCTTGGTCGGGACTTCGAATTCGCTCTGATGGACTTGCTGGTTGGTAGCTCCGTCCGGATCGAGTGTGTCCAGGCATGCACTCCAGGCGGTTAGTGGCTAGATCAAACCCTTAATCAAGGTTAACACACCCGCTATCTTAGATCGTGATTAGTGAAACCTCTAAGTATCTATGCATGTTAAAATCGCATACAAATACTCTGCAGGCTACTCAAAAATGTGAGCTGGGTGAGTTGGATAGCAAAGGCATAGGAACTCCAGTTAAGCACCGTGGTGGATCAGTACCTGGATGGGGTGCGGCTAACTAGGACTTTTGGACAGAAAGTGAAATCAAATGGACTGATGACATACCCATGTCTATCCGCTTCCCTTATCCCTTGGAATCCGGGCCCAAGAGTAAAATACTCTTGTTTCTCCCTTGGTTGGTTGGCCTTAAAAGGCCCCTGGAGGCCTCATTCCTCTCCTTGGTAGGGCTTCTTGCCTTCTTCTCTCCTCTCCTTGGCCTTGGACTTGGGCTTCTTCGCCTCCTCTCTCCTTGGACTTGGGCTTCTTCGCCTCCTCTCCTTGGGCTTGGGCTTCTTCTCCTCTCTCCTTGGCCTTGGACTTGGGCTTCTTCGCCTCCTCTCCTTGGCCTTGGACTTGGGCTTCTTCGCCTCCTCTCCTTGGCCTTGGCTTGGGCTTCGCCTCCTCTGGCCTTGGCGAGCTTCTTCTCCTCCTCTGCCTTGGGCTTGGTCCCCTCTGGCCTCAAGCCTTGGGCACACTTGAGAGTCCCTTGCCTGCTTAAAGCTAGCGTTGCCTCGCGTAGCCTCGCCTAGCCTAGCATGGCCTAGGGTCGCTTGGCATCACCTAGCATGGCCTATCGCTAGCATCGCCTAGCATCGCTGGCATCGCGTCACTGGCATCGCCTAGCATCGCTGGCGCACAGCTAAGCACATCGCTGGCGTGCCTGAGATCAACAGGAGGGAGTAGCTGCGTCGTGGCACAAACACACTCTCCCACGAGAACAACACGCAAATTCCTCACACATCGCTCTCGGTCATAGCTTTGGCCTCACAACGCTCTTGCATTGCATATCTAGAGGACAAGCTATGATCGCTTGTCCTCAATGGAAGGGTCTATATATACTAGACCTGGCATCATATTCTAAGATATCCTATTGGCATCGGTATGCAGAAATATCCTAAGAATACACTATAATATGCAAGGAATATGCCAAAGCATATTACTTGAGCTTATCCAGCTATTGTATCCTAAGAATACACTATAATATGCAAGGAATATGCCAAAGCATATTACTTGAGCTTATCCACTTAGCTATTGCTAACCATGTTTAATTAACACTAATCAATGCTTAATTAACATAAGCACATTAGATTAATTAACACTAATCAATGCTTAATTAGCATAAGCACATTAGTTTAATTAACACTAATCAATGCTTAATTAGCATAAGCACCTTAGATTAATTAACACTAATTACTTACTTAAAGATAAGTAATTAGATTAACTAATGCTAATCAAACACTAAACCCAAGTGGAGATTAGTATCACGCATGTGCACTCCGTCCAGTTAAGGCCAACTGAAGGAGTCGTTCATTTGAAAATTTGGGCTTTACGCTTTGAGGCAATGTGATGTGGCGGTTGAGTGGGCGGTGGGAAGCTTTCTAGAAGGACCAAGAGGAGATTGCTGTCATTGTGGAAAATAATATCGGGTTAGCCTTGCAAGAACCATGGAAATGGTATTCCAGAACTGATGTAGAGGTGACAGCTTCACCTCTTCATGTCCCTGACGAAGCATTGCTCGAGGAAGCTTTGATGAGGACCTACGGTAAGGATATGTATTTGGGAGCATGCAAAGCGTTGGCCGCCAGGAAATGGCATGCGAATGGGGATGTAACGGAAATCAAGAAAGGATGGTTCATTGCAACATCATGCCACACAGACACTCACAACAGACCATTTTGGATAGGGAGGGTAGCCGATGTCAGACTTGGTGCCCCACGTCCCCACTTCCTTGTCCATTGGTATAGAACCGAGCATACAGATGCGTTTGAAGGGCGTTATGTGGAAGAGTATATAGTACGAGGGCATAATCACCAACCGGTCATGAACGCAACTAAGAAAGGGCAGAAGGGGTTATATCCCAAAAATATACAGGAGCTATATGTAAACGAAACGGTAATACTTTACTACGGATTTAACCTCACGTCACGGAAACATCTACGTGGACAAAAAGCTATCGAGGAATAAGTTAAATGAATGAAGGATTTATAGAACACACTTGAGTGCATTGGGCGGAAAGAGCGAATAAGCGAGGAATTGGCTTCGCTCCGGTGGGTGTAACTGGAGTGGATGAGTAGGACGGATGTGACGACACAAACGGGCTCTGTAATAGGTGGAGAATATACTTTTGCAAAACATGCAGAGAGTGAATACAAAACGTGTTGGTTTGGAGGGAAACTATTCCTATGTAGACTGCGTGGGTCTGAATGGTTTTTTTGTTATAGTTCCTCGTGTGGCACACCTTCCAGAGTTTTTCAATTTTTTGCATACAGATACAGGCTCTTATGTTGCTTTCACGGCACTGGCGTTCCTTTCCAACACTTTCGCACTTTCCGCCATTCTTGGTTATACTGCAATGGATAGGGAAAGGGGACGTTGCATGACCTTGCGGTTGTCGGTGGCAGTTTTCAGCGTAATGGACGTCAATTAAACGTACTGGGGTGAGTTCCATGTGATGCTCATTCCACTTCCAAACATATCCAGCAACCACTGTCGTTGCAAAGACCAGAACGAGGGGAGGGGCATTCCTGAAATAGCGCGTGGGAAGCGAGAACAGGAGCCGTGCACTATGTCCTTCGAGGTTGCACCTAAGACTATGGGGAGAGGGCACCGGCCGGCCGGCATCCTCTCCCCACACTTCTCTGGAAACGTGTGCATTGACTATTTAAGACCACATCTAAAGAGCTTACTTCGATGTTCTCACTTAGAACCCTACTTGAAAGGGAGGAATAACCTGCAGAACACCGGCACGAACGGTCCACCACATGGGTCCGATTATAAGGGAAAGGGTAAAGTTCTGGAATGTCGAAACCCTTCACATGCGTCTGACAATCGGCAACACAATACAACCAATGGTGGGATACCATGTTTTGGTGCTACATTTGATGGGAATCCCCGTATACGCATGTTTTACACCCATGTGGAACCCTCTTCGGAGGATAAAAGACACTCAACCCTCAACGTGTATATTCACCCCCTTGCAAATTTATCGTGTTAAGTGTGGCGCTATAGTGAGGGTTGGGGTCCCGAGAACCTCCGCCACATTTTGTGCCGTTGCGGGGAGTGGGTTGTGAGTTTTTCTTTGTTCGAATGGAGTGTGAAGATGTCGATGATGACGGAGGACATGGTGAACGAAGAGCATCCGGAGGAAGGTCATCTCCATATACTTCACCAAGAGAGTTGCGAGCGGCACGGAGGAATCAACTGCGAGAAGGAAGTCTGGGAGAATTGCGCGCTCGAGAGGAGGAAGTGGTTTTTGTGCCTTCGGGAGCGCATGCAAGACATACATAGAAGAATTGTCCTTGGCGCTTGGAGGAAGAAAATCGGGCGTTGTCGTTGGCCTTTGGCAAATTTGAGACGAGTTGAAGATTGACTGAGGTAGTTTAGCATGACGTCAGATATCTTCCTTAAGAGGAAGAGGCTAGGAAAGGAAGAGGGTATAGTTTTAGTAAGAGGAACAAGACGCCTGACACTAGGAAAGGAAGAGGCTATAGTTCTTGTGAGAGGAACCAACATGCCCGACACTAGGAAAGGAAGAGGCTGAAGTTCTTGTGGAAGGAACCAACACGCTCGACACTTTCGCTAAATCTATGCGAAGGCCATTTTCAAGCTTCACTCTCCTTTTTTTTGTTTTTTGGCCTTTGAAGGGTTTCGACCAATGTCCGACTAACAATGGAAACAGGACCCATGATGCATGTATCATGTCGATTTGCCTTGTGCGAGTCGTAAGGTGCGAAACCTCCTTTAATATATGGTATGGTATGGTGTGATATCCGAACACGGCCATAGCTCCCATGAGGAGATCACGACGTAGCCGCCTGTATCACCGCCGGCTCTTAAATCCTGGCATACATGGTAGCAAGTTAGAAATCACTCTCACTCAGGCCATGGCGTCGCTCATGCTGAGGTGGGTGGCAATGGCTCTCATGGCAGTGGCAGTTCCACTGATACCAGGATCAGCGCCTGGCGTTGCGACAGCAGATGACTACCTCTTCCAGGATCCCTGTTCTGTATGAAGGTGACAGCATATGATGAGGTCGGGGTGGATACTGGGCGGCGAGTTCAATGGTGCTTTCCACCTCAGGCTGGACCTCCAGCACGATTGCAACCTTGTGCTGCACCCATATCATTCCGGTCAGCAGATTTGGACCAGCAACACTGGTGGCTATCGTGGTTGCTCAGCGTAGCCACTGAGCCGTGCATCCATGATCGAGACCAGAAAAACGCGAGCGTAGGCAAAGCAGATATCTTCATTGAGGTTCAAAGAAGCATTAAACAAAAAGTGTTGTAAACTGCTTTTAACCTAAGTTAATTACGAAGCGATATTGGGTTAGTGTCGATTAGGTAATTGCCAATCTAACACGCCCCCTCGGACCTAACGCCAACCTTATCCCGTCGGTGGCTTGAGGTGAAGCGCTAAGATCCACGGTCTTCACATTCTTAGCTTGAGTCGCGAACTCACTCGAATCGCGCCCCCACTATGGCTTGTGCACCGCGGATCGCCCTCCTAAGTCCCATCCTCACCGCAAGGTGATTAAGGTGAAGCGGACCCCAAGCATCTACAATGTGTGAAGATCTGCGCAAAGAGAAATGCTGGTAATAGGCGCGTGCCTCTTCCGTGGTCATAACTCATGCCCGCAGCATTGATATGGCAATAAAGCTAGATGCTTCGTGAGTCTGATTTGTTTACCTTGATGCTTCATCCGGGGTGATTCATGTGTGTGTGTAGGTGATGCGGGATAGGCTCCAATAAGCGTGCGTAACACACGGAGATGTGTTCTCTGTGGATTCCCAAATGCCGCATCTAAACCTTAGAAATTTGCATTGCGATGGCATCTTGCTTGTTTTCGAGATAAGTTCTTGTCCCGTCAAGCCCAATGTCTGCGATGTTGTTCATGGGTTGCCTTAGGAAGGCCCTTAGTCAAGTCGCAACATTCTCGTGTGCACATATTGAAGCTGGATCACGCTGTTTCTCTTGTGAATAAAATGGGCGTATCTCAATGTGTTTCGATCGTGCATGAAGGATAGGATTATTTGTGAGAGCAATAGGTGATTATCGCATGCTAATATTGTGGCTGCTGTTGCTTCCGTGAATGCCCTCCATGAATTGACGGACCCATATGATTTCACGTCTTGCAAGTGATAGGGCTCCGTGTTCCGCCTCGATCGAGGAGAGGCTCCTTGTTATAAGTTTCTTAGATTGCCAACGATGGCGGATCCACATAATGCGAGACAATATGCAGTGATGGATTTCCTCGAATCCACATCACCAGCCTGCATCGAATAAAGTAAGTATACCACTTCCGGTGTATATTTCATAGAAAATTATCCCTTGCGGATAACGCAGATTCTTTTGGCCAGTCCGCTTGACTGGTTTGAGAGGAAGCGGACACGACACCTACTGGGAGATGTCCGGGAGTCCAACCAGCCAAGTACAAGAGACTACCTCGCTTCTATAGGGTACCTTTGCCATTTCGCAAAGTCTGCTAGTTGTTGGGCGGTCCTCGATGGATAACTTCTCTCCGGATGCTATAGGGTAGTGACAGGATGTAATGTTGAAAGATTGAATTTGGACGATGCTTGTCTTATGAAGTGTGCACGATGGATGGTGACACAGTCCTATCGAGGCTAAAGCTAAACTGGATGCCTAAGGCGAACTTCAAGGACCTACATCGGTCATGTCCCATTCTTGTGGGGCTTCTTTCATTTCGCCAAAATGTTGGAATCACTAGCAAAGAGAAAATTATCATCAACATACGATTGCAATGATACAAAATGGTTAGTTCTCTTCATTACATATACACTGCGATCTGCGGTGAGAGTCTGAAACCAAACAGTAACTTGTCGGCTCTTGCATTCCACATTCTTGCTTGTTCGATCAGTATATAGATTTGATGGTGACATACCTTAGTTGGATCGTAATGTAGCCTTCCGGTTCATTCATGTAAATAGTCTCCTTTAGTTCTCCGTTTAAAAGGCCGTCTTAACGTCCATCCGGTGGACAAGGAGCTTGTGTTTTACAGCATAACTCAAAAGAATCCGCATAGATGTCGGCTTCACGGATGAAAGTTTTACGTATAGTCAAACCACGAACTTGGTATAGCCGGGCCACTAGGCGAGCTTTAAACCGAGCAACCGTACCATCTGGATTTAGCTTCAACTTAAACACCCATTTGGATGTAATGGGCGTCTATCCGGAGGTAAGGTCACCGACTCCCAAGTGTGATTTGTGATGAGGCTATTGTATTGAATCGATGGCTTTTTGCCATTCGACTTTGTAGGGCTGATAGGGCTTCTTTATATGTGGCGGTGTATCGGAGGATCAATTGAAGCATGCATTTGTAGCTAGAGTCGCTAAGGAAGTCCTTGGTGGAACATAAACAAAGGTGTCACTGGTTCATAAGGTGGCTTAATCCACTCGACCTAGGGCGATGAGTCCTAGATCTGAGGTAGACCCTCTGTTCATCTACCGCCAATTGTACATGTTCTTACGGTTGAGGAATTTCATCTAACTCTGCAGAATAGCATCTAACTGCGGGGTCTTTAGTTTCATCTACCTCTGCAGGATCTTGTCGAGGTTCAATCTCGGAGGGTTATCCAATACATCTGCAGGATCCGTAATGGAGTCTTTTGTGCCGAGTCTTGTTGGTGTCTTGGCCCTAAAGGTGCTGCAGGAGCGGTGAGTGATCGAGGGAACTCAAGGAAAATCGAAATATCTATGTCTACTTCGTCTTCTTCTAAGTGTTGTTGTGGAGTATGACCATAAATTGAAGGTTCGACAAGGGTTTGTGGCTTGTGACAGGGGAGGAGAGGCAATGATGAAGCTCGTTGAAGCTCACACTCCTAGCTATGGTAAGTTGCCGTGTATGTGGGCTATCTGACATGTAGCCCTTTGTTCGTATACCCAACAAAAATATGTTTTGTAGCTCGATTGTCCATCTTACCACGCTTCTCCGGTGTGTATCGGAGGATCAAGAATTGAAGCATTTGTAGCTAGAGTTGCTAAGGAAGTCCTTGGTGGAACATAAACAAAGGTGTCACTGGTTCATAAGGTGGCTTAATCCACTCGACCTAGGCGATGAGTCCTAGGCGATCTGAGGTAGACCCTCCTGCTCATCTACCGCCAATTGTACATGTTCTTACGGTTGAGGAATTTCATCTAACTCTGCAGCATCTAACTGCGGGGTCTTTAGTTTCATCTACCTCTGCAGGATCTTGTCTTTGGAGGTTCAATCTGGAGGGTTATCCAATACATGCGGGATCCGTAATGGAGGTCTTTGCACAGTCTTGAGGTGTATCGGCCTAAAGGTGCTGCAGGAGCGGTGAGTGATCGAGGAACTCAAGGAAAATCGAAATATCTATGTCTACTTCGTCTTCTTCTAAGTGTTGTTGTGGAGTATGACCATAAATTGAAGGTTCGACAAGGGTTTGTGGCTTGTGACAGGGGAGGAGAGGCAATGATGAAGCTCGTTGAAGCTCACACTCTAGCTATGGTAAGTTGCCTGTGTATGTGGGCTATATCTGACATGTAGCCCTTTGTTCGTATACCCAACAAAAATATGTTTTGTAGCTCGATTGTCCATCTTACCACGCTTCTCCGGTGTGTATCGGAGGATCAAGAATTGAAGCATTTGTAGCTAGAGTTGCTAAGGAAGTCCTTGGTGGAACATAAACAAAGGTGTCACTGGTTCATAAGGTGGCTTAATCCACTCGACCTAGGCGATGAGTCCTAGGCGATCTGAGGTAGACCCTCCTGCTCATCTACCGCCAATTGTACATGTTCTTACGGTTGAGGAATTTCATCTAACTCTGCAGCATCTAACTGCGGGGTCTTTAGTTTCATCTACCTCTGCAGGATCTTGTCTTTGGAGGTTCAATCTGGAGGGTTATCCAATACATGCGGGATCCGTAATGGAGGTCTTTGCACAGTCTTGAGGTGTATCGGCCTAAAGGTGCTGCGGGAGCAGTGAGTGATCGAGGAACTCAAGGAAAATCGAAATATCTATGTCTACTTCGTCTTCTTCTAAGTGTTGTTGTGGAGTATGACCATAAATTGAAGGTTCGACAAGGGTTTGTGGCTTGTGGCGAAGATGAGAGGCAATGATGAAGCTCTCGTTGAAGCTCACACTCCTAGCTATGGTAAGTTGCCTTGTATGTGGGCTATCTAGCCCTTTGTATTGAATACCCAACAAAAATATGTTTTGTAGCTCGATTGTCCATCTTACCACGCTTCTCCGGTGTGTATGCATATGAATGCGTAAATGGTCGATCTGGGTTTGTGCCCGATCCACGCTCAAAAGGTGTATAGCTGAAAAGTGGCTTCTGACAGCATATAATTAACGCTATACCTTCCTTGATAACCCTTGTAAGTCCTGCGATGAAAGAGTAGCTCAACGTTCTTGCAAAGTGCGATTGTATCTCTCGACATCTGAGTTTTGTGCGGGATGATAGGAATGCTCGGTTGGTGAATAATGCCCTTCATCGACAATATGATTGGAAGTCCAGGTATTCTTTCGCATTGTCACTCCTTAGTTTCTTAAGAATGCACGGTTGAGTCTCTAGTTGTACATAATCGAGGAACTCAAGGAAAATCGAAATATCTATGTCTACTTCGTCTTCTTCTAAGTGTTGTTGTGGAGTATGACCATAAATTGAAGGTTCGACAAGGGTTTGTGGCTTGTGATCAAGATGAGAGGCAATGATGAAGCTCGTTGAAGCTCACACTCCTAGCTATGGTAAGTTGCCTTGTATGTGGGCTATCTGACTTGTAGCCCTTTGTATTGAATACCCAACAAAAATATGTTTTGTAGCTCGATTGTCCATCTTACCACGCTTCTCCGTGTGTATGCATAGGTGCAAAGATGCGTAAATGGTCGATCTGGGTTTGTGCCCGATCCACGCTCAAAAGGTGTATAGCTGAAAAGTGGCTTCTGGTGACTCAATATAATTAATGCTATATACCTTGATAACCCTTGTAAGTCCTGCGATGAAAGAGTAGCTCAACGTTCTTGCAAAGTGCGATTGTATCTCTCGACATACGAGTTTTGTGCAGATGATAGTGCAAATCGGTTGGTGAATAATGCCCTTCATCGACAATATGATTGGAAGTCTGGTAGGTATTCTTTCGCATTGTCACTCCTTAGTTTCTTAAGAATGCACCGGTTTGAGTCTCTAGTTGTACATAATCGAGGAACTTATCATATGTTTGGTGACGATTATGCGGAAAATATATGTAAGAATGGCTCCACTCATCTAGGAACAAGAAAATAAATTGCCCCACCAAAGCGATGCGATTGACATCGGGCCACATATGTCGATGTGCACCACATCTAACAGTTGCCTTTGTAGGTTCAGATCATTGTATGGCTTTTGTGCCATCTTCCCAACAGCGTCTTCACAAGAGGTGATCATTCTTTAAAAGAAATTGGATCCTTGTACAACTCGGTTTGCTAACAACTTGACGTATGTATGTCATGCTAGGATGGCGAGACGATGATGCCAAAGAGAAGTCTTGTCTACATCACTCTTGGCATCACTACCGCGCGTAATTGGTCAGTACTCTCAAAATGATAAAGGTCATTGTAAGTGATTCCTTCTCCCAATATAAATGAGCGATCATGTGTAGATGTTCTTGTCTGACCACTAGGTGTGAAACATACTTGCGGTCGTGGTGCATAACGAGTTTCACGGTGAGTTTTTCTTCATGCTAGGGACATGGAGGACACCCGACAATGTGATGTGTGTTCCACCTTTCATTGGGAATGAGACATCACCATATCCGGAATCGCAAGTCAGCCGTCTCCTAGCGACAAATTGGCTAGTTGGTGCTGGCTTGTAATTGATAAATTTGTCTTTAGATTGACAAATGTGGTGAGTGTATGAGTCCAAAACCACATACTTGTATCGGCTTGTGTAAGTGACAAACATATAGCAAGGATGGTAGGTGGCTTGGCGATCTGTGAGGAGGCACTTTGTCCACGAGTCACCATGTTTGTCTCCGCACTGTGGGCTTCACGGCGAGGCTCTCCCCGCTTCTTTCTCATTCATTTTGAAATGACTGGAATTTTGCACCGATGTGGTGCCCTTCTTTTCTGTCCGGTGTATAAGAGGTTGGTGCGGGATAGGGTCTTCCCTTCCTCGGCGTCCTCTCCCACGTCCTCGGCTGGGTGTAGAGGACATGTGAACTATGTTCTTGACCTCGTCCGTGCAACTCTGTGATTCCTCTTCCAAAGAATGCACCAACAACTTGTGAGAAGGTAATATTAGCACCTCCTCGGTTTGCAAAATTAGTTTGAGTAGTAACAAATGCTCTGTAGCTATGTGGCGAGGGATGTAAGAAGGGCTGATAGCCTTCGTTTGGTCAATACATCGCCGAAGCAAGCTTAGCATGCTGCGAAATTTATGTAAGTGATGCTCCACACTATCACTTTCCTTCATCTGAAGGCCATAGAATTGTGTTGCGTTTATAAGTGTCGCCCATCCTTGGCTGCGAACATATCCTTAAATAAACTCAGGCTGGCGTCGCCTTGAGTATGTTGTATCATGTTCCTATCAAGAGTCGATAGGATTATACTTGCTCTTTTATCTTGCTTTTCCCAAGCTTTAATTTCAAAGATGCCTTTAGGATTTGCTAATGCCGGATTTGTACTCTTTCCGGTGATCCATGAGGTCGTGCTCTTGGTTGCCTCCATTCAAGCTCCCAGTTGGGTGTGAGCCATTAAACCGGTCCTTATCTTTCATATCCGCTTGAAAGTTGTGTTATTAATGGTTGTGTTTGTCCCCATGATTGGAGGTTGAGGTGGAGGAGGTGTATGTGTAAAGCGAGGTGCTTTAGGCCTAGGGTACCTATGTGGTGGTGACCACATGCGGTTGTGGTACTAACAAGGTGTGTGCACTACATAACCTATCTAGAAATTTCTAGAGAATTGAGGACTCGAATCCTCACCGAACATTGTGGCTAAGGACCCTAATATTTGATCTGGCTCGGTACTATCATCAAACCAAAAGATGGATTACATCGAGAAATAGGCTTGGAAGCTGAATGAGCAGGTCATCCAAAAGATCTTGGAAATCGAGGCGTGTGCAAGATGATCGGATTGCATGGTAACTTGTGACAACTTCTTGGTGAGAATACCTATTTGCTTTTGTAGTTGGATCCGATCTTTCCTATATTTACGCTTTGGGCTATATGCGCTTGGTGCTTAAGGATGCCTACCGTAATGTTCAAGTGCCTAATTGCTATGTTGTTTGGTTGTGATGGATGGTGTTGTGAAGATGCAGGGGCGGAATACATGCCGGTCTTCTACACGCAATTCATAGCAACAATTGACTGCAAGTGCGATCTTGTTTAGGAGAAGGTGGATCATAATCTCTTGAAAACCTATCTCTATTCACATTCCTTGTCATGGTGCGATCGCTTTCGGGCGTTTTGATTACGGTCCCACTTGCTCAAAGCTGCGGAATTGCTTACGCAAGGTAATATAAAGCGTTTTCTTCCTCCTTCCAAGGGATACTCATAGGTGGTGCTTTCCAGTGGGCCTGTTCTTTGCCGCACGCTCCATGCCGCTAATGTAAGCGAAAATCGTCTAATTGCTGCAAGGATCTGATCCTTGTGATCACCAGTATGCAGATCGCCTAGGGTTTTCGATTGCCTCCTATGGCGGATCGCTTTCAATTTGATGGTGCACCTCATACCGTATGGGATCCGTGACTCGGTCCATGGTGCTCGATACCATATCGTGGTTATCGCGTAGCCAGCTGAACGTAAGCGGATCCATGATCGAGACCAGGAAAAACGCGAGCGTAGGCAAAGCAGATATCTTCATTGAGGTTCAAAGAAGCATTAAACAAAAAAGTGTTGTAACCGTTTTTAACCTAAGTTAATTACGAAACGATATTGGGTTAGTGTCTGATTAGGTAATTGCCAATCTAACAGTGGCCAGGCAAACGATTGCACCCTTGTCATGCAGTACGACTGCAATGCTGTCCTCCATGTATCTGGAGTCGGGCACCGCAGGGCACGGTAGCGGCTGCCGGTTCGTTGTGCAGGCCGACGGGAACGCGGTCGTCTACGATGGCAATGGAGTCGCCCTATACAGAGGATGATCGCGCAAGTAGACAGGCCTAGGGCTGACCAGTTCGATTTCCCTCAGAGCGATACAATAAATGAGCTTTCTCTGTGAGCAGTCCTTCTCGGAACTGCTTTCCCTTGCTTTTGTTGTATGTGGTGTGCATATTTCGCGCTTTCATGGTTTAACAGTAGCCCAATGCCGTGCTTCTTGCAACTGCTTTCCCTCGCTTTCATCGTTGAAGTATGCCGTCCCAGAGGCTAGCCTGATTAGAAGCGGAAGTGGGAGAGGAAGAAAACCATGATGTGTGTACCTGCAACGGCATTCATGGGACTGCGCATCTACTTCCCGTTGCTCTTTAAAGTTTAGAACACAGCATCGCAAACTCCAGGGACAGACTGGATCAGCACGAAGATAATGGCGTCTAGAAACGATCGTCCCATCTGCAAGAAGTGAAATATAACAACCCTCGACCTGCACGGTGCAACTGTGCTTTCACATCACAGCAATGACTGGCAACAAAACAGGGATGAGCTCATCAGCGCTGTCCCACCCTTGGGAGGAACCAGAAACCGTGAGATGAATTTCTTAACCCCTGCCTACCCGCGTCATTGCTTCTAAGAGATGAATTTCTTCACAAGGCACCTGCCAAGGTGCCATGAGAGCAGCCATGGCCACCTTGACACGAGCCTTATCATGTATGCAGCATACACCTATCGTGTTATGAAGTCCATTGTTGATAAGGAAACATGTTGGAACCTTTTCCGATGTAGGTAGTCATGGGGAGTGATAGAGTTGAGAGCGGAGGAGGAGAGGAAATGTAGACTACATATCTAACGAGGGGAAATGTGAGGAGGAAGGGGCGGCGCCGAGAGGTGCGCGTGCATGGCAGCAGGATCCAGCGTGGGCAAGTCCAGGAGGTCGAGGTCGAGGCTGCGCACCTTGAGGATCCAGGCGATCACCATGCCGCAGGCGAACCCTAGGGCGCCGTTGGACCAGGCCAGCCCGACAACGGCCACCAGGAGCGTGACGAAGGCGTCGGAGCGGGAGGCCTGGTCGCGCGCGGCCATGGCCAGCTCCAGCCCGGCCAGCAGCAGCAGCACTCCCAGCAGCGCCACGGGAAACTGCAGCAGCAGGCGCAGGATGGAGCTGCCCAGGAACAGGCTGACCAGCATCTTCACCACTCCCAGCATCAGCACAGAGAGTCCCGTTCTTGCTCCCAGCCGGTACTGAGCGGCCAACCCGCTTGCGCCATGGCAGACCGGCATAGCCCCAAACCAGCATCCCAGGACGTTCATCAGTCCTACCGAGGCCGCAACTCTCGCCACGCTCAGCCTCCCCTGCTGAGCCGGGAAGAGATCATGCCCTAGCTTCACTGTGGCGATGACGCTGTTGAGCACGCTGAGCGGGAGCTGCTGCACGGCCGCCCGGTTGAACCCGATCTTCCAGTCCTGCAGCTTGATGTGCACCACTCGGGGCCGGGATGGCCCCACTCGGAGAGCTTTGAAGATGCTCGGCATGCGAGCAAACGCAAGCAGCATGCCTAACACCACCAGGAGCAGACCGGTAGGGATGGCAAACCTGCCCCTCGCGTCTCGCAGGTAAACTCCAGCTCGTTTCCATGGAAGCTTGGCCATGGATCCTTTCCCTTTGCCTGTGTGTGTTGCTGTCCCGGATGTTGCTGTTGTTGTTGCTCCATCATCTTCTCCTCCTGCTCCCGATGGATCCGTCGGGGCGGATGGCTGTAGGGTTCCGGACTCTACGTCTTGCTTTAGGGCAGGGGTTGTAGGTCGGTGCTCCCCGCCCACGCCGGTGACGCCGACCACGAAGCAGAAGGCGGCGATGGCGAGCATGCGGCCGTCGAGGCCGAGCCAGGGGCGCGGGAGGCCGACGTTGCGGGCCTGGCCGAAATTTTGTTCCCGGAGGACGTACTTGGCGCCGGTGAGGGCGAAGCTGAGGCCCTGGCAGAGCTGCACGCCGCGCACCACGGGGAGCGGGACCAGCCAGTTGACGAATCCGATGAGGCCCGTGACGCTGAGGAAGAGCAGGATGAAGGAGACGGAGAGGCCCGCGGCCATCATCTGCGGGATGCTCATGGCCTGCCCCGGCTCGATGGCGGCTGCGGCTATGGCCTGCATGGGCTGGACCGGCATGGGCACGCCGAAGATGAGGCCCGTGAGGATGTTGAAGAAGCCGGAGAAGAAGATGGTGGTGCCCAGGTCCAGCCCGTTCACCATGGCCAGGGCGATCACCACCGGGATGTAGCTTCCCAGGTCTCCCAGAGATCCGCTGATCTCGTCTGCCACTTTTTTCTTGTCAAGCTTCCGCCACGACAGGTCCCCTTTCTTCCACCCGCAGATCCATGCCTTGCGCTGCGATGACGACTGCCCTGAAGACTCGGAGGTTGTGTCTATGCCGCCTGCATCTCCTCCTCCTCCTGAACCCCGTCCTACCAGCTTTCCCACCCATTTCCTCCTGCGGGCACCCACACATTACGATCCACACACGCATGATTTCACATTCTACATCATCTCGCACAACTCTCACCATTCCACCATGCTCATCTGTGTGTGCAGGCAACCTTGCATGTCCAGGCGATCTTACATTTTTGGAACAGCTGTGAATTGCGAGCGTAGGAGGAGCCTTGTTTCGCAGCAGCAGCGTCTTCTTCAACGTTCTTCTTCTTCTTCAGCACTTTGAATTCTTCAAGGTCTTGAGTGCTGCTTGTGCAACCAGCATCAGCCCCGCACCTCTACAACCAAACCGTATTGTCCATCGTGAGCCGAGAATTTTGGAGCTTCTTCTCCCCCCTTACAACGCTCACAACCACACTGGCTGGGGTAGGAGGCGGGGGTTGCAGTCAGCTGACATATAACGGTTAACGGTTAGGAACGTTCCAGCGGAAGCTTCCCGGCAATGCAGGTGCGAGCAGGGCTTTGGAAGGCGGGTGTGCAAGGTGCAGAGTGTGGGAAGGGGCTCCATGACATGTTTCAATCTTGGTTTGTTTTTCTTTCAACGTTTAGGGACGAACTTCATCGATCCTGATGTAAGGACAGCACAGATCCTCTGAAGCTGCATATGAATTGCAGGCTGGCGTCGTCCTGGAATCCGATTGTTCTTTTTTGTCCAGAGCTATGGCGGCGTCATCGGAAGGCCACAAGGCTGCCGCAGGCTCCGCTGCTCATAGACACACCAACTGGCTGATCAAGGAGCAGAGTCCCACTTGCTGGCCACCTTGAGAGAAGAAATGTGCGGTGCACAGCACATGTGCACTAACGTGCCAGATGACAGGCCCGCTCGAAAGTGAGCAGCACAGAAATCCGTAATACTAAGTCTGGTGGTTAGGATATGCGCAACCTGGCTTTCACCCGGGTTACGAACAGAATCACACTTTGATGCCATCTCTCAGAAGCGATTACGCGGGTTTCTGGTTGCTGCCAACAACCAGGCTAGGGTAGGATGGACCTGTACGATTGGCAAGAGTTGATGAGCTCATCCCTGTTTTGTTGCCAATAAGCTAATGCGATTGAGGTGCAAGCAATAGTTGCCGTGTGCGGGTTGTTTATATTTCACGTCTTCTAGGTCGGACGATCGTTTCTAGACGCCATTATCTTGGTGTTGATCCTGTTTTGCCCTGGAGTTTGCGATGCTGTGTCTCAACTTCAACAGCAATATCAATTGGAAGCAGATGCGCAGTTCCATGAATGCTGTCCCCCCATGAAAAGCAAATGCTACACCACGATGTACAAGTTCGTGCAGCAGTGAATGGAGGTAGTCTAGTCTACATACATCGTGGTTTTCTTCTTCGCCCCCCTTCAGCTTCTAATCAGGCTGCTATGAAAGTGACATGAAAAGCCAGGGAAATGCACTGTCTCTCCAAGGAAATGAACTGGTCAGCCCTTGCCTGCTGTCCTGATCGGCCACCATCCTGCCAATGTGGCTCACGTATACTACTTGGTCACATTCCCTCCACTTTATTGGTCCCTTCGAAACTATTGGTCCCCTTCAAAACTACCAGCGTCTCAGATACACCTATGCAAATACAGATACAGATGATATCTCACGCACAAGTGGTCTCCCTCGAGGGAGGACGGCGTGCCTTACCTGAAGGCAGCGGGGACCGTGCCCTGCAGTGCCCGTCGCCCACAGAGCATTCTGGGTGCCAGACAACTGCCACGACCACCATTGCCAGCCATGGCCTCAATTCTGTGCTTCTTGCCGCCCGGCCGGCCAGTCTGTTAGGATTGAACAGCTGCCCCGGCCTCGGCGGTAAGGCATTGGCCGGCGACATCGGTTTTTTCCCCTCACCGGCAAGCATAGGTTTTCTTAAACCAAACCATACCATATCTTATTAGGTGTATTAGAAGTGGTCCCGCGGTGGAGAACTTGCACAACATTCCATCGTTACTCCACAAACCCACGAAACCCTGTAGAACATACAA
Organism: Anthoceros angustus; assembly: GCA_010909165.1. Lineage (NCBI taxonomy): Eukaryota > Viridiplantae > Streptophyta > Anthocerotopsida > Anthocerotales > Anthocerotaceae > Anthoceros > Anthoceros angustus. The sequence goes on along the minus strand of VJWM01000063.1, from coordinate 447,607 downwards.
GAGGATCTTGACACAAATATGGCCTTGCGGATGGATTTGGCGAGTGTCCGGCCTGCCGGGCTCCTCTTACACCTACCCAATCAACCCTTTTAGTGAGTTTTGAAACTTTTTAAAAATTTAAAAGTATAGATATTTTGAAGTATACATCAATAGAATTTGATTTGGAAGGAATTTGATCTAGAGTAATACCATAGCCTACTGTAGATATTCACATCTAGCGGTTTGTATACCGCGGAGATGAGGGTATGATGTTTATGATTGGGAGATCGATGGGTGCGATCTGCACATACGGAGATGAGGGCATGATGTTCATAATTGGAAGATCGATGGCACCCATCCAAGCACTGATTCGTCCGCTTAATTGTGGAGGTCCAATGAATTCATGTGGAGATTGAAGGGAAGACCCCAATCAACCCTTTCACTTATGTATACGATGAAGATGTATTTAATTAATATTAATATTAATATTCTAGTATTTTTAATTATCATATTGAATTATTTTATTCAACTATTAATACCTTGAAAATCACGGTCAGGTGGAGGCTACGTCAAATAAATTTTAACAAATTTTTGTGAGCATTGTAAAATATATTTTTATGTACAGAATACAAAAACACAGTTACTACATCCCCTTCAAAGCAACTTAGAGATTCAACTACGGTGAAGCCTATGGCATAGGAGACGAGAGGACGGGCACTTTTTCGCTCATGAAACTTTTCTTCATACCACACGGCTTTCTTGTGTCGGTTTGGTAACCGGCCGAATGAGGTAGCCTAAAGCGGTGCAAAGCTGACCCGCCAGACTTGGTACACAAGCGGAACTCCCTTTTTTTCCCGCAGTGCATGCGCAATAAGGAAAAAAAATTTCAGACGTTGTGTTCCAGTTAAAGCGTCGCCCGTAGCTCTGACAAGCCACCACCATTTGCGGTGGCCGTTTTAGGGTTCGTCTTGTATGGTGGGGCGAGGGTTTAGGCGGGCGAGGCGTGGGTGGGGCTAGGGGCGAGCCACGCCTGTTAAGGGCGCAGTGGGCGTCGAGTTCTGTCAAACCACAGTGGCTCTTTGTTTTCAAGTAAGTTGCAAGGATAGAAACATTTTCAAGCACACACACGTTTGGAAGAGAAAGAGATGTGTCCCCTTTGGTGCTTGGCCACTCTTGGTTAGGGTGCCAAAGCGGACATTTCAGCATGTGTTGTGAGGGTGCACCTCCGTACAGGAATCAATGGTATATTCTTCAAGATGCCTACGCTTTGTACATGTTTCGCGCGAAAAAAATGCTATATCCCCTATGTCCTCTTTGGTATGCCATAGAAGCCATGTAGAAGAAGAAAAAGTATACTCAAGTCCAATGAATTTTTGTCATAGACTCATAAGAAAGAGAGAAAAAAATACCCCTACTCTATATTTCACCAAACTACTAATAATATAAAGTATACATACTCAGACTGAAAAAAAGGCAGGCACAGGCCTAAACCACTCGGCCAAAGGCGCTCTATGAATTTTTCTACGGATCTATACTGTGCACTTTTTTCTTCTCGTTCTAGCCGATTATGCACCTACCTAATTGGATCCACGTTATGTGCATGGTGGGGCTCAATCCGAATTTCTTGGGCAGTACCGTGGAGAACATGGTTGTATGTACGTGTGATTTGATGTGAGATAAATTCGATGTGGTCGGTCTTTGCTTTTACTGCCAACACAGTTTTGAACATCATCAGCCCTTGAAATGCTTGGGTTGGAACATTGTGGACTTGGCAGACACAGATGCTCGGGCCTCGAGACGGCGGTCGAAGCGGTCGAGATCGAGGATGTCGACGGAGACGGGGGCCGCGGGTTGGATGGGATCGGCGGTGGGGTTGAGCTTCATAGCCAGCAGCAGGTCAGCCTTGGGCCTGGCGGGCGGCTTGTTAGGTCGAGCCCGCGAGCAGGGCAGCAAAGGAAACATGTAGTGCGGGCAGTCGAACTGGTGCCATCCCACATCCACATGGCCTAGCATGTCCACCTTCACCTTCCCAAGATCTGCCTGGATGTGATCGTCTCGCCATGACTCGGGGAAGAGGATAGGCTGGAGCGCCAGGAGGGCGGGGTCCCCGAGTCCGGTCGTGCCGGGAGGGTACTTGACATGCTTGCGCATCAGCTGGAACTGGCGCCTCGTCTTGGCTATGGAGTGGAGGCGGCACAGCTGGTGCGTCATGTCCGCCTTCAGCTGCCGTTGCTTGTTCCATTCATCTAATGCCGCGACGATGGCATTGTGGCGTGCCAGCCGCCCGGGCTCCTGCTCGTAGTACTGCGGGATGTCATCGCAGGTTGAGCCCCGGCACATCCCGCAGAAATTGTGTGCGTGCCCGCCCTGCTCCCAGTCCTTGGCAAACAGGCCTTGCATGAGCTGCCCCGCGTACAAGCCCGCACCATAGCCTCCTCGTGACCACGGCAAGGACTGGTTGAGATTGTCCAGTTGAGGCGGGGGCGGCTTGATGCTCGGCCGCGGGATGTCGATGTACCCGGATGGACGGTAGGGCACCATGTTCACCGGCGATGTCTGCCCTGCCTGGTTCACAAACACGCTAGGCCTTCCTGTTGCTGCTAGCGCCTCGCACGCCAGGGTAGCTCGGCTCTGCCTAGGGCCCGCCCCCGGGTGCAGCACGCCCTGCAGAAACTGGCTGCCCCGGGGGGCCGGCATCGGCTTCGCGATGGAGATGCGCCGGTAGGACTTGCGGAAGCCTGTGGAGCTCGGCCGCCTGTTTTCCCTCAGCGCGTCCTGCAGTGCCTTGGCTTCCTTCAGCTCTGTGCTCTTGCGGCGGACCTCGTCCATCATCTGGCTCTCGCGGAGTGCGCTCTCTGTGGCCTTGCGGAGAGAGTAGCGGCGTTGGAAGCTCTCCTTGTCATACTCCTTCTTGATGTACTGCTGGTTGGGAAGCGTGACTGGTGCCAGATCCGTCCCAGACGCCGGAGGAGCCATTTCTCTATGATCAAGAAACCCGTAGCCTGTTCTGAAGCCAATTTCCTGCTGCCACCGAGTGGTGCCACCACTTCTAATGCTCTGTCACGCGCAGACACAGCGCTCCTTGAAGAGGCCACAGCACATAATTCTGAGCATAACAAGCTGCCATGGCCGCCGCCAGGCTCTTGATCATGACTGACCGCTACACTTGCCATGTCAGTTTTCGATATTAGCCCTTGCTCAAGAAATCTACAAGCTACCTACTCTATACACACAGGTCACTTCCTTGGAACCTCCATATCTGAATTGCAGATGCACAATTTCTTCTCCATGACACAGCCATTGCGCAATTCATGGAAAATTTTAGGTCTGCTCTCACATTTTGCTTGCCATAAAGCATCCTACAAACTTCTTGTGACTCCATTGCCATGGATTTGGTATGTATGTGACTCATATACAAGGTCCCGTCTTCATGAAGATGTGTGAACCTGCAAGAAGCCATGGACACATGCAAATTTGCAAAAGTCATTTGCAACAATCTTTGAATGCAAGCATTGCTTTCAAGCCGTGAATTCTCCATGCACTACATACCACAAAGATCATGGATTTGGACAGTTATTGCTTGCAATTGTGTAAGGTTATTGGAACTTGGCTCTCACAATATTATGCTCGCACAATTGCTTGCACTTGTAAGCTTCTTGGAATGCTCTCACAATATTCTGTTGATTTCACTTGAGGCAGGATCAATTGATATAGGTTGGCGTCACTATATGAACAAGCCTTTCACAAATTCTTCGCTGCAGAAATCTCCAAGAAATCTATAGCGCTAGCTGCTCCCTGAATGCGGTAGGCCTGCTAGCCTCCTACTTTGTGTGACCGAACCAAGAGCTCTCTGCCTGCTCTGCCCTAGCTGTATGGACCAACCAAGTTTTTTTTCCGTTAAACTAAGGCCAAGCAGTGGCGGTTGAGCCGGGCGGGAGTGGCGGTTGAAGTATCACACTCTTTAGGGCTTCGCCACTTCTTTGGCTCACGGTTTCCATCGAAGCCCACCCTTTGGGTTAGGGCTCAAGAGTCTCAAAGTACTTCCACACGTCTCACTCACTTATGCTGATCAGTAAAGGATGGAGTCCTTGAGACATCGCCACAAATGGATGCCATCTCAACTCTATAATACGCGAGGCACAATGCCATACTCCACAGCTGATCTCATGCTTTTGTCCACCACTAATACCATCCATGGCCATTATCCTTTCAGACACCAAAGGTATGCTCGAACTGCAGCAGATCCGAGCCCAAAGAAGACACATCCACTAGGTGGCACAATCATGGTTCCAGCTGCAAGCGAGGGAGGAAAGATTGTTGTAGGCTCCTCCGAGTTTTATGCTGCTTGTGCAGTTGGTGGTGTACTAAGTTGTGGACTAACACACTTGGCAGTTACACCAATAGATATTGTCAAATGCAATATGCAAATCGATCCCAAAAAGTTCAAGAGTGTATCTGGTAGTTTCAAAATAATACTAAAGGATCAAGGAGTGAAAGGATTATTCAAAGGATGGGTACCTACTCTTCTCGGTTACAGCTCACAAGGTGCTTGCAAATTTGGGTTCTATGAGTTTTTCAAGATCAAATATGCAGATATAGTTGGACCCGATGTGTTCAAGCAATATAAAACTCTGGTTTATCTTTCGGCATCAGCATCTGCTGAGTTTATTGCAGATATTGCACTGTGCCCTTTCGAGGCTATAAAAGTACGAGTACAAACCAAGCCCGGTTTTGCTAACGGTCTTTCAGATGGCTTCAGTAAATTTGTTGCTTCTGAAGGTTATGGTGGCCTCTTTAAAGGTTTGGCACCGTTGTGGGGACGTCAAATCCCTTACACTATGATGAAGTTTGGTTGCTTTGAAAGCACAGTGGAGCTTTTATATAAGAACGTGGTTCCCACTCCCAAAGAACAATGCTCTAAAAATACCCAGCTAGCAGTTAGTTTTGCAGCTGGGTATATTGCAGGAATCCTTTGTGCCATTATTTCACATCCAGCAGACAACTTGGTATCCATGCTTAATAGCCAAAAGGGTATTTCCATTGGTGAAGCTGTTAGCAAGATAGGGATTGTGGGGTTATTTACTCGAGGTCTCCCTTTGCGAATTGTTATGATTGGTACACTAACAGGAGCTCAGTGGGGCATATATGATGCTTTCAAGGTTTCTGTGGGTCTTCCAACTACGGGTGGTGCTGCAACACCTCCCTCGAAAAAATGATGTATAATATTATTTTAAATTATTCATTTTTCAATGTTCTTAAAAACATTGAGTTTCTTAGATTATATAAACTTATGCAGCTTTGTGTTATGACATGGCAAAGTTTGCATAATTGAAACTTGGATGCAACTATATACAACGAATATTGCAAAAGAATAGATCTTTTCGATCATTCTATGTGCTTTAGAAATTACATTTGTAGTCTAGTAGATAGAAAATGTGATGATTTTGTTGTTACAGCAACCACCTTGAAATGATGATTTCCTTAAGTTGTGCATACTAGCCATGGTATCGAATTAATTATTGATGGCTGTGAATCAACATGTCTATACTTTGTGACAAGACCTTGTTCTTCTTCTTAATGAGATAAAACGATAAGCCTAAACTTGTTGACAAAAAAATCCTCATCTTCCTTCTTAAACTTACATCATTGGATGCTTGTGGAACTACACAGTCAACCTTAAATCATTGTAATAGAGGTAGAAATTATGTGCATATTAAAAGTCATGTATGTTGTTATAAAAGGAGTTCCTTTCATGAAGCCTTTTAGATTTCCCACTACATGAAGGGATAGTAATTGACATTCTAATAAAATTAGGATGGGCATGTACTAGCATATAATTAGACATATTTTGCAAGATATTTCACTTCTTAGTTGTTTTAGGTTTCTTAGCATCTTTTGTAGGTTTCTTTGTATCTTTTACTATTTCTTCTTCTTTTATCATGGTCTCATTTATTGGTTCCACTGGGGGAATGCCGACGCCCTCAAAGATTATTTTAAAGCCGTGACCTTTGTACACTTGTAAATGATATGTCTCTTTGTAAGTGATACTTTCTTTAGGAGAAAACGTGACTAAAAAACTTTGCTTGTTGGGCTCTCTTTGTGAGAGCTCTCTACCAGGTATCATACCCTTAGATATATCAATGTGGAAAATTTGATTTTCATCCTCATCCAAACCATCTCCATCATCTTCATTTCCCTGATATCATATCCATTTCATGTTATGTTTCAATCATTGCATATCTTCCCATCTGTACATATTTATAAAGTCTACACAGTCACTTTTAATCATTTATAGTAATTATTTTAAAAAATTCAAAGATGGAGACTAACCTGATCCCTATCGAATAATGAACGACGAGAAGACTTTCTACGAGCCTTTTCCAATGCCCTGCTCCAGTTGTACGGCCATTGGGTATCCATGGTATACTTATTTGCATTGTCTAGAGTCTGTGCAATATTGTAACTTTCATGAAGTTCCCTTAAATTCACATGAGGATTCTTCCCGACTTTTTTATGTAACTCCCATTTCTCATAAGGCCCATGTACCGATTGTTTTCTCAACATCTTCCTCTGAATAACAAGTTCATAGAAGCTCCAATCAATGAAAGAAGAAATGCGTCAGACAAGATATCTCATGATCTAAAATTTCTCAAACATAATATTATAACATTTAACAGAATACTTATACATATAGGATTAGGACCATTAATGGCTAAACCATCCTCTTTTTGAATACGTTGGTTCCCCCATGTTGGTGAGAATAGCTTCCTATAACATCCTCTTGTTGAATAAGCTAGTTTCCCATGTTGGTGAGACTAGCTTCCAGGACCATCCTCTTGTTGAATAAGCTAGTTTACCATGTTAGTGAGACTAGCTTCCCTTGTGTGTGAGATAAAAAAATCTGAGACTCTAGTTAATAGGCAAAGAGCAATATATATACATATTATTTATTAAGTATTGTATTATATTAAATTCTATTTTGAAAATAATACATAAGAGATATGTTGCAAAAACTGACCTCCGCAAGGGTGAGGCGTCGCTTTGGGGGCGGTGGGGGAGGAGTCGGTGGGTCGAGGAAAGGGGAAGGCTCTTCTTTGGTTCCATCCAAGGCAATTTCCCAGAAGGCGTGGGCAATGGTGGGGTTGATGATGCTCACTTCGAAGGTTTGAGACACCTCAAGGGTGACGGATCCGAACCAGAGTTCCCAGATACCATCTGCATTTGGTAAGCAGGTGGCTGGGCTCAAGTCAGCTATGGCTTCCCCTGCCTCCTCCTCTGGAACAGCACCAGCACCAGCAGCAGGCTTGTTGCCCTTCTTCTTGGCTGCTGCCGCAGGTGGCGTTGCCGGAGTGGAACCCTTTCTTGCCTTGGACTTGCCTTTGCCTGCCTCCTTTGCGTCTGGCTTGGCCTCCTTGGCGGGATCCCCTTCTGGCACCTCAGGAGCTGCTGCCGGTGCCTCGGGAGGTGCATTCCACAGCGTGCTTTTGAGCAGCCGCACCTCAGGGAACACCAGCTCCCCGCACAATGGGACCAGCTGCTGGTAGGTGTCGGAGAATTTGATGAGCAGATCCTTTAGATCCAGGACGCTGTTTGAGCGGGGAGGCTGCCATCACCACCACCATCGTCATTTGCATTTGCCTCTGGATGTTGGCGTGACATGCATGTGCGTTTGCATGTTGGTGTGTCATGCATGTGCATTTGCATGTTGTGTCAGATCATTACCTTGAGCTTGATGTCCATCACAGCTCCGGGATCTGTGGTGGGCGGCACGTCCTCCTCAGGCTTGAGGACAGCTGAGGGCCTTGCTGTCTTATCATCCAGGTTCTTGGGAGCAGGAAGGGAGGTCTTGGAAGCCTTCCGGGACCCTTTGATGCTCTCAGGATCGAGTGGTGGGCTTGACACAGCAGAAGAAAGTCTGGAGCTTCGTTTTGTCACCTCAAGCTGGCCCGGAGGGACTTCTGATGTCGTGCTGGGTGCTGGCGCTGTTTCTGGAGTGGTGGGCTCGGGCGGAGGTAGAGGCACTTCCGGTATGTCGAAACGCATGATGAGCTGAAGCGTGCGGCCAGGACGCAGGTTGAATTTAAGAGACTGGAGCTTGGTCTGGTTCTTGAGCATGGGCAGCAGCTGCATAGCCTCGCCATGTTCCACTGGCTGGAAAATCCCGGCTCGTAGAGGTCCGATGATGTGGAACGGGGATGTAGCAGTGACGGTGAAGGCAAGGCTGCAGCGGTATGGATTTGTGAGAAGCAGTGCTGACACCATGTACAGGTTGCCGTCGTTGGGTCCTGTCATGGGGTACTTGAAGTGCAGACTGTCATCCACGCTTGTCACCAACCTGAGGGAACCGATGCTTGCTTCAGAATTTCTTCCTTTTCAAGGTGGAAAGGAAAATGGATGTGGATGGGATTGGGTACAGCTCACCTTGGGACAAGTATGGTGCCAACTGCAGACACCCTCAATGGCCTGGGTCGTCGGGGCCTCAGAGCGTCATCGATCTTGGTAGGTGATGTCCTGGGAGGCAACGGATACAGGTTTGGATCTGCCTCCTCGGCGAGCACAAGGAGACCACTTGAACCTGAGCATTGGCTTGATGAATCTGGAATATCTGCACACGTCTCTGGTTTTATGTCTGTGCCTGTGAACCTGCTGTGTCCCAGTAACATACTGGCATAATCGGAGGCCAACACAGAGAAGAAAGTGACTGTGAATCTGGTCACGCCTTTGCTGGGCACAATCTGAGCACCCGTCAGGAAGAAGCCCACAGAAGGAAACATCAGGTATGCATGTGCAACATGTGTGAAAGCTTCGCTGGATTCTTGGTGAGGAAGGGAGGATGTTTCTTACTTGCTTACATGGAGCAATGGTGAAAGGACAGCTTGCGTCGGCGTCCACACACCTCTCGTCCAAGGTGACGTGCACCCTCCCTGCACCTCCTTCAGCCTCGATGTGCTCACGCAGTTCGACTCGAACCTTTGTGGCAGGCACAAAGTTGAGAAGAGCAGAGATCCATGCATTGTCCGAGTAATCATCCATCTTACAGATATGATCCAGAGATTCTGCGAAGCAAGCCATGTCTCCCACTGTCTGACATTCGAGACACACGTGGACGGTCCCATCAGTTTGATCCAAGTAGTCGTCCAAAATCACGTGCAGCAGCTTGTCCTCCGCCTCTTGTGTGTGCATGTCGACTTGGGCCAGGTCCCAGGAAGCTGCTGGTGTTCTCAACTGCCAGCTGACCTCCATGTCGTAAGCACAAAGATTAGCCACCAGAAACTCTTTAGATGAAACAGGATATCCGGATGGCATAGCAGTCCATGTGAGAGTCAGTCCAGGTTGTTCTGTCAGGTGGAAAAGTCTGCCAGGCTCGAGGGAGTTCTTCCTCATCACCAGAGGAGTCCCTACGATTTCGATCTCTATGGGGATCTTCACGACGTCCAAGGGACCAACCTGGAGCACAAAAGATGGGGAGGAAGACTTTCGGTCAGGAGAGTCACAAATAATTATCAGGCAGCCAAGGAGCAACAACAAAAGCTTCTCAATAAGAAGCTGGGTAAGCCTGCGTGGGGAAGAAATCAGTTAGATGAGAGTTGGTAAGCTTCACACCTGTTCAATACCTCCTCAATAAATCTTGAGCTCAAAAGGCTGCGAGGAACGCACCTTGCTATGGAGATGATCAGAGTAAATCCCTGGCAAGAAACTGAAGCATAATACGTCACACGTCCAATCTCCCCATGCTTTCAGTGCTCCTTTACATACAGGATACACCAAGAAACAAACCCCACAACCGTCCTCGACAAGGCTCTCTTGCAAGCTCCTCTCCACTCGCCTTGAAAGCATTGTCCACCCAGAACTGGATGAGTACACTTGATGGAAGTCATCAAAAGTTCCTATGATTGGACTCTTCTTAACCCTTCCCTTGAGCCCACCTCGAATCTCCACATCAGTTGTCGGAAACGACCCTAATCTGCCTGATAGGTGTGAGAGGACTAGTACTTCCTCCGGTGCAAATGGTTCTTCCATCTGCTTCACTTTATACTTCCCAACATTTATACTCACTTTGCTTGTAACAGCTGATTCGTTGCTGATACTCAACCTCATGGAGTGAACCATACCCAGAGGACATCTTCGCCCATAATCAAGGCACGGTATTGGCAAAGCTGCCCCGGAGCCATGCAAGGTAGCTGCCTCTCGTGAGCACCCTCGCTGGTCCCAGCCCCTCTTGCCATCATAGCGAGGTCGACTTTCAAAGCTTTGCAAATGTTTGGTGGTGGGTAACCTCGTCACAAAGTAGCTGCAGCACACATCACAAATGTAACCACTTATCACCACTCCGATTGGCGAGGTGTCCATATCCTGTACATCACAAGTAGCAATATATTGCATCTCTCCTTGGATGTTTGGGTTCATCCGCACCTCTATTTGCAAGTCCTCCAATGGAGGCACCTCCCCTTTCTGTGGTATGATGCGTACGTCAACAGCTTTCACATCCCCAATGCCATCCAGAGACCAACAGAAGAAAACAGGTAACTCTGACATGTTTCGAAGTATGATAGTCTTAGAGACTAGGACATCAACATAGATGGTTCCAGTCTCCACTCGTGAAGGAACAATACAAGCTCTGGGAGCCAAAACCCGGGCAGTGGCCACAACATGCTGGCTAGGAGAAAGCCCACCTGCTACAACACATGTAACTGTAGCCAGATAGTTTCCACACACAACAGGCTTGAAAATGGCATCTACTGTCGTCGTTTTGTGAGGTGGTAACAAGCCAGACCATGGCTCAAATGATAGTGGTTGTTCCTCCGAAGGCCTGACAGCAGCATGCTTCACGATTTGAGAAGCCACCGGTTCACCTCCCATTGGATCAAAGTGGGGCAACAATGTGGCCCCCATCTGCAGAGCATCCCCTGCCTTCATCAGCAATTCTCGTCTGACAGACCTAAACTTCTCGTCTGCGATACCCTTGGTCTCGTCCAGTTTCACAAAGTTACAGAACCCAGGATAAGCCAAGGGTGCATTGGTGACCGTTGCTGGAGGTGGAGGTGTGAAAGATAGCTGAAAAACTGCTGCAACACCACCGTGATTGGTTACTTTCAACTTCAGGCCGCCCTGCCTCTTCACCTGTACAAGCCATATCACAGATCCGTGAATGTTGCGAACTCATCCAAAAAACAGGCCACCTGCAACCAACCCACATGATTATGTATAGGAGGACCTGGTCTGCCTATATCATCAAAAGTGATTACAGCATGTCAAAGGACAGCCTCATGGGTCAGCAAAGTCTAGTCTTCGGACCTGTACTATCCCAAAATCGAGCACCGGTTCGTCGATGGTCACTACGGGACCTTCCACAAAACCTTGAACCTCCAAGGACAGAGTAAAGCACAGTCCTTTAGGATCTCGGAGCCCACAGCAGAGATTCTGTCGCAGCTCACCAATTTTTCGTCCTCGAATTGTTAGACAGATCTTCAGGCTTGACATGGCCTCAACTGTACCCCTCGTGGGAGACACTTGCACAAGATTTGAATAAGGGCTGGTCCTGCATATCACATCCCATTCAAAGGAAATGGGTGTCATTCCGTTATTTTTGATCCAAACCTGGTGCTGATGAAATTTACCCAACATTAACAGTCCTGCTGAGCACAACACCGATGGAAATAGCTGCACATCGAATGGTGAACCTGAACCCATCATATCAACCTCCAGTACCTTGAATATCCCACCCCTGGCAGATTCCATGGCACAAAGGCGGAGGCCAGTGTAATTCTCGGTGTAACTCACTTTCCTATGGGTTAACGCGGTGTGTCCGTTAGTCAGCTTAAGCTTTGTTTCCACCTGGTTCAGAACATCCAGCACTTCGCGATAGGCATCTTCAAGATGAATGGAGCTGCAGTGTCGAGTATCCACATACAAAGCTGCACGAGATTTGTACACCACTACATCCGCCGGTGCAAACTTCATCACAGTTGCCCCTTCAGCACCTGGTAGCAAGATTCCATTACATGGAATCATCGAGAAAACCTCCTTCTCGTATGTGTGTGTCATGGTATCACTTTCCCAATTCCTGTCCTTTTGCTTGGGGTGCATGTTAATTACCTTCCAGAAATATCGCAAACTCACACTACATTTGTTGATTACGCTTATCTCTCGTTGAGTACTGGAGGACACAGTAGCTTCTCCAATCCATAACCCAAGCTCCAGTTCTCCAGGTCGAAATGGGCGTGTATCCAGATGTGCAAAATCCACTATCATATCTACTGCACAACCGCATATTGTGGTTCTCCATTCAATTCCACTATCCGTAACAAGCTTTAATAAATAATTGAATTTTCCAGCTACCGAAGGTCTGAACAACACAATGATATTTCCAGTCTCCTCAGCTTGTAACTCTAAAGAACAAGGATAAGCAATGAAAGGAGGGAACAGTAATATGTTGTGACATACATAAATCATATCGACTCCTGGATCTAACTGGTGTGTTGGAGGAGAGGATGAATGATAATCTAAAAGTAGACGAAATGTTGCACAAGCACCCATGGCTGTGATCGCAAAGGTGCGGGAAGAAACATGTCCAACCAAACAATTTCCGAGATCGATTTTTTTTGGAAAACTGAAGACTGCAGGTAAGGGTTGGTGAGCAACGAGTCGGATTCGTATCTTATCCATCTCTGTCTTCACGAATATATAATCTTCACCTTCATGTGTATTACGAGGATTGAATGTTACATAAAAAGAACAAGTCGTTCCGGGACCGAGTGTCTTCCCTTGAAATGGTAATTCATCTGAAGCCATGGAATAGGACTTGCTCTGGGGTTTAATGATCCTGCATTCAAAGAAATAAAACTTAGTTGTATCTTTATATTTTTAGTATAAATTTATATTTAATATATATTTTGTTTAAAACCTTTTGTTTTATTAGTGAACCAATGTCATTGAATCAAACCTTAGACGTTGACTCCAAGGACTCATGTTTAGTAGTAGAAGTTGAGCAACATAACTTTTCCCAATTTCTGCAAACATTTAACTAACATATTAGTGAATCATTCTTGTTTTTAAATTAATTCTTAATGTAATCTCATACACAAGATGGATGGGTTTGGCATACTAGCAATTCAAAAATTCTGTCACACTACCATAGCCTAAGAATTGAATTAATAGAGGATCTACAAGGAGGTAGCTCATAGCTCCAGCATCTGTGACCTTTAGTTGAAAAAGTCTCAATGCCTAATGCATACAAAATTTGTTACTTCAGAACTTATGAAGCTTCTCAGCTAATGAGTAAACATGTTATCATTTTACAAAAAGTACAACCATTTGCACCTTGAAAGTCTTTGGAGGCCGAGTACAATAGCGCGGGTTTTGAGTAGGTAGCAGCCTGGTTTGCATGTACCTAATATCCTCCAAGATCTGATTGTAAAAATGAAATTGAAATCGTATTATATAAACAACTTGCATAACAAAGATTGTAATAAACGAAGCTAAAACGATATAAAAACCTGTCTCTTAATGGCTGCACTGAGCTCCAGATCTCTTGACATTCTTTTTGAGGCTTTCTTCTGTAGCCACGCTTTGTCTGCAAGTAGTTTTTCTAAAGATACATATTCCTTTTTTTGCTTTCTTGGGGGTCCTCCTTGTTTGTAAAAGAGTCTCCATTCTTCATCCGGTCCATGAATAGAATAGTGTCTTGTAGGACAATCCATGATTGAATATCTTCTCCATGGAATATCTTCTTCATGGACATTCTGTAGCAAGAAATAATAGTGAACTAATAGATAAATTTTATGAACTTTTTACAAATTTGAGAATATAATAAAGTTTTCCAACAACTAGCTGCCTACTTAGATGAAGATAAGAATAAGGATTCACAAAACAAAATCATTATAGAATGGTACAAAACAAATAGCATCCCTCAAAAACTTTTGCAAATTTTATGCTATAATTACCTCTTCTGCCATTGGAATTGAATACGCTACGAGTACTTTTTCAAATACTTGTTGTTACAGTATATAACATTCATTTTGCAAGATAACCATAAAGAGTTGCATTTTTTAAGCAAATGTTTCAGCGCTCATGTTTGAGTTACATTGAATGAAGCCCGTATATAATTGATTCATGAAAAGAAAACTTTAACACCAAAAAATAAAAATAACATGATAAATTGGTCAAGATTGTAATTTGATTGGACTAATATTCCTTATAAAACAGTGATCAATCCAATCTAATAACTCTTCTACCTAAAAAAATAGCAGTGTTCACAGATTGATAATAACTTTCCTTTCCTGGTTTATATATATATATATATATATATATATATATTAGTAAATATTAATTCTTTGAATTTAATAAATCTCATAAATATTTTTAAATGTAATTTTAAGTATAATTAACTATATATACTTACTTTTTATTTTATGAAATGAGAACATGGAGACTTTATAAATATTCAGAAATGGAAAGTCCTATCTACATTGGGGCAATTGGGAACAACCCTCTAGTGGGCCTCATGCCAAGAGGGACTAGGCCCCCTGAACGACTACTTTGAAGCTACCTACCACTCCTAAGATATCATAGTCTGGAATAAGGAAGGGCCTATTAACCATCGGAGCTGAAGATGCTATGTTCCCCTCGTTCGAAGCTGTCCTGAAAATTGCGTTTGCTAACGCCCTTTGCAAAGCAATGGATACTTGTTGCCGGAAGAAAGCCACCACATAGAAAAGAGGGAGACCTATCCCATTCTTGCGGATGTAGTAATATGCTTTAGTACAAGCCTTGATAAATCTCCATAAGTCCTTGCCCACGGCCCCGTGAGTCTCAGTAGCAAGGGGAATGAAAGCTTGGCCTTCCTGCATGGGGGTGCACTTGTGAACCTTAGCTGTAGCACATCCCTCCGCCGCCCAACCCGGAGGGTTGATGATGAAATGGTCACAGACGGTATCCCGAGTAGGATCTATTACCACCGCATCTGCAATAGAGACCTAGTCTCCCCGGGTTAGAATAGAAGCAGGAATAACTAATGGGTGTGTGCGTGCATGAATACACATGGCGCCCAAGGCCAAGACGCGCACCCTAGGAGCGGGTATGCAAGACACAGGAAATGAGTGGCACGGCCGCAGAGTCCGCCATCACTCACAGCTGTGTGCGGGCCTTACTCACCCCAGTTTGAGGATGACAAGCGCACGAAGAAGTGGGAGCAAGACTTCGCGCGTTGGTATTACCCGGAGAAACATATGGTGCCACAGGGCTATGAAGAGCTGACACAGTTTCTTTTGTTCATAGAGCGCCGTCACTACTCGTGCAAGATTGAATATTATCCAACTGATCATCGTGATTTCTTTGAGTGACAACGCAAGGGACACAAGAATCTGCCATGGAAGTGCACATCTACTGTGAAGGAGCTTACAAGAAGCTCGAGAACAACCTGGACATGCATCTTATCTTGTGCGACAAACCTGATTAGGTCCCCACGCCACCATCTGGATAACGAATAGTATTCCTTGCGTATAATAGTGTATTCTTAGGATATTTCCTGCATATGTTGATGCCAATAGGATATCTTAGAAATATGCCAATGTCAAGGGCTAGTATATATACACCCTTCCACAGAGGACAAGCTCAAATCATAGCTTGTCCTCTATATATGCAATGCAACAGTGTTGTGAGGAGACCCTCTAGATTTGCATATTTGATTTGTTTGCTTGGGGGGGATTGGTTTGGACCTATACTTGCGTATTAGATTTATTTTTTCTTGGTTGTCTGTTGAGGAAGTGCTCATATGAATGTAAGTGCTTACCTCGTGCGACAAACCTGACTTGGTCCCTACACCACCATCTTGGAGAACGAATAAGCATCTAACTAATGCAAGTGTTGTGAGGAGACCCTCTAGATTTGCATATTTGATTTGTTTTGCTTGGGGGATTGGTTTGGACCTATACTTGCGTATTAGATTTATTTTTCTTGGTTGTTATGCAGAGGAAGTGCTCATATGAATGTAAGTGCTTACCTCGTGCGACAAACCTGACTTGGTCCCTACACCACCATCTTGGAGAACGAATAAGCATCTAACAGCTAATGCATGTACAAGTGGTTCTCGAGCTTCTTGTAAGCTCCTTCACTACTGTAGGATGTCCACTTCCAGGGCAGATTCTTGTGTCCCTTGCGTTGTCACTCAAAGAAATCACGATGATTAGTTGGATAATACTCAATCTTCCACGAGTAGTGATGGCGCTCCATGAACAAAAAGAAACTGTGTCAGCTCTTCATATGAGCACTTCATCAGCTCCTCCTATTGTTATTGGTTTGCACCTATACTTGCATATTAGATTTGTTTTGCTTGGTTGTCTGATGAGGAAGTGCTCATATGTAGTGCATTGTGAACAAAACCAATCTTTTTCGGGAATGTCGTCCAGAGGTGGTTGAACACAAAACATATGGTATCCCTTATTGCACCGATCACAAAAAAGCATCACATCATCATCATCATCAGTACGTCCACAAACCTGACACTCCAAGTCTTGGGTGGACGCCACATTGTAGGCCGCAGTTGAGGGTCCCAATCGGGTAAGTGGTCATGTGGGATTCGCTCGTTCAATGGCCGATAGTCACCACACATTCTCCTCTCCGTCCACAATCCATTTTCATCCTTTTTTGGGCACTACTCAGCTTGCGTACTCTGAGTTAGATCGTCAATCGATATAGCTTGAGAAGCTCTTGGCATCGATTCTCAACTAAATCCCACTCGACCTTCGGCTTTTGCAGCCTCTGCGAGTGCTTTGGTTCATCGTGAGTCGTTCTATGGAACTTCCTTAGTGTACTTCCCCATCTCGCAAGTGTGAAAGCAAACACATGTCGCGATGCCTCCAACAACTCCTTTAGCTGACGCCATTGATTGCTCTTCAACTCGACGCCTGTTAACCACTCATGTGGCTTGGATCACTTGCACACTTCTTCTACGCGCTCACTCTCCTTGCCCTCCAAACTCGCCTTCTCCTGTTGAGATGCGAGTGCTGGAATGTCTTTTGCCCGCTGAACCCGCTGCTTCAACCCCGCCTTCTTTTGGTTTCGAAGTTGGTAAGCGACTCTAGCGCTGAACAACCAGGTCATCATGTTCTTGTCAAATGCTTGCCCAAGCAATCGACATCATTCCTTCTCGGTCACTCCCGGTGTCTTCGTGGCTCCGGCAGCAAATCCCATTGCCAACTCCTACTCTGTGGCTGTTGGCTCTCCCAAGGCCTCACCATGCCTATCCACCTGCGGAACCATGGTTCTGAGGCATAAGACTTGGACTTGGACACAAGGTTGTGGCCGCCATGGGGTGTCAGCGTGTTCACGAGTGCGTAGCACAGTCAATCTTGGCGACTTCTTTGGGCATGCCTTCCCGATGCTAGCACATCCTTAACAACATGATTGGGTCGCTTGGTGAATGACCTCGCACACTTTAAATGTTCCAAGGGAGCAAGGTTAGTCAACATGGACCTTAACCTATGAGCCCTCGAACCAAATTGAGCTGAATCCAATAGTAGATCCTGACCCAACACTCCTCGGATCCTGCCAAAGTTCTCCTAGACTTGAATCTTCACGCTCATACATATATTGGCATATTCTCCAACATGTATGCACAAGGCCTTTCTTGCCCTTTCTAGATAAAGCGTAAGATCCTCATCAGGTCATAGAACAATGCTATTCGTGGCCACAAAGGATGATCCATGGGTCCTTCAGACCCTAACCCTTGCCTGCAGAGGAGAGTCCTTGACACTCCCGACTAAGATGACAAGGTCCACCGGTTGCCCAAGACAGCTCAAATAATGTGAGAACCCTATCATGCGAACATCCATCGGCAGTGCCTTATGGTAACCCTTCATTGACTCCCGTCGGAGGTTGAGTACTCCCCATCAAGTCCTAATGTCATGCCCACAATCCTTACTTTTGGATCCGGCTCACAATGCACGTATCTTCGTGCTTTGATGCTGCACATTTCCTTCTTGCTTCATGCCGTGCCTCTAAAGAGTTCCACCAGCACTATGTCGTCTTCCCGAGGTCACGATGTGATCTCCTGGGTGTTTAGGTCATAAATAGGCTCAACCCTAGGCAAGAACTTATAGCAGTTCTCCGGCTCATAGGACACTGGTTCTCTTGCACCATCCTCCACCACTTTTGCATGGCTCATTGCTACAGTCACCAGCTCCGTCCGACTCACTTGAAGAACTTCCTCTGAGGGTGGTTGCAACCCTAGCTTATCTTCCTCCTCCTCGTCAAAATCCTCCCTTAGGTTAGCTGTGGTTGTTAGACACACCCCAAGAGGTTCAAGCAGGTACGGCGTGTCCGTCACCACAGCCCCAAACACTGGGTAGATGCTGTTGGCAGTGAGGTTCTCATGATCCTTGCCATGTAGTTGCAGAGGGATGCGAGCAATCCGTTCATTGGTTTTGCTCCATCTTCTCCAGCCTGGTCCATATAGTAGGTTGTCTCCGTCCGCAAATCTACTATGACTCCAGGTTTGTGCAAAGCGTCCGCTCCCAGCAAGACATCAAATGTGTCTACATCAGTGACCAAGCAGTGTACAAAGGTGAAGTCACCTGTTCTTGGTTTGAATGAAACCTTCAGCTTGTACCTCGTCACCCCTAACACATGCTCTGTAGTCTCGGCTGCGGTTTGGATCTTTCACTTGGTTTCCTTCAACCTTTCTTGGTAGAGACCCAACGCCTCCTTCACTCTTCTTCCAACGATCACCGGCTGTACTCTGGTGCTAATCAACACCCTCCTTGGTGCGAATCCGTTGATTTCAATGTGTCTCTCCCTATTGTTGACCAAAGCCACCCCCACTCGTGCAGCATTCCGCTTCTCCACAGAGATGCTTGGCTCGGTGAGGTCGACAGCATCATTGCTATCTGTGTAACGTCATGGACACTTGCTTCGTCTTCAAGGGTTGTCAACATCCGCCGAGTCAAACCCCTGATTTCCTTCATGCTCAACCCCATGTCTTGTAGGCTGAAACATGGCATCTCTAGAAGCCTTTGCACCATTGTCTCCGTCAGCAGTCTGCACATGGGTTTCTCCACATCACCCACTTCGGACTTTGATGTTGCTCCCACAGTTGCTCCTGTTGGCAATGGCTTAAACGACATCAAATGTGTCAACGATGATCTTCTCATCCGTGCTTGTAGGAAACTCCACCCGGAAGATGTCAAACATCTCTTCGATGGGATCTTTCCCGGTGCCCTTTCTTAAATGCTTTGGTTCCTAACGTAGGTGTCGATTTCCACTTTTGCATATGTCTTTGGTTCCTCACAGACTCGAACTGCTACTCATTGGGATTCCAGATGTGGTGCTCAACAACCTCGCCTTGTGCTCACTGGATAATGCTTCATCCCCAAGTACTTGGCATTTGGATGAAGCCGTATCGCTTCGTATATCCAGTCTTCAATTCCATCTCCGCACACACCGCGCTGTACTTCTCGATGAAGTCCTCCAGTGGCAAGGTGCCCGCTCGTCCCGTGAACAACTCCATTCGATCGTTGTCTCCTCCCATCTTGACGACTCCTAGAGACAAGTCCTCTTCACTGTTGTTTTTGCTGAGTTGTCTTGATGGCACCGCCGTGTCTTGTGTGTTGCCACTCTTAGATCCTTTAAAGATGGTTGATTGAGTCGCTGGGTTCCTTTGCGTCCTTCGCTGGTACCAAAATCGAGGTGTTCGTAGTTTTCTCTCGGGACTACGAATTCGCTCCGATGGACCGGCTAGTTGGTAGCTCCGTCCGGATCGAGTGTGTCCAGGCATCCACTCCAAGGTGGTTAGTGGCTAAGTCACAACCCTCAATCAAGGTTAACACACTCTGTTTGCTTAGATCGTGAATAGTGAAACTTCTAAATATATATGCGTGTCTAAATTTCATACAAAAACAGCGTCTCTCAGCTTTGGGGTTATTCTCCACAAAAAGGGACTAGGCAAGCAAAGGACCAAAAACACCCCCTCAAAACGGGCCAAAAGACACCTGCTTCAGAAAACTAGGTGGGAAGACATGTCTACTACGACATTATTCACTGCACTTTTCTTTCACGCTCTTTTGTAAGCAGGTATAAGCTATTGAAGGTTCCTCGGTTTGACTTCATTGACGAAGTTTGAGGAATTTTGGGCCAGTGCAGGACTATGAAACACCTATTTCGCGATCCAAACTTAGGCGAGGTGGAAACAAGGCAAGCCAAACCCTTTGTAGTCCACAAACCAAACTCAGGGGCGTTTTCGACAGCAGAATGCAAAAGCGAGTCACTCGAAGAGCGGAACCAATTGCGCGGACGTTCGGCCCAATGCGAATGGGTATCATAAAATTGCAGCGGTCAATCTAAAAACTAAATCAACGACCTTGTAAACTAAGCGAAATGTGGTGACTCGATTACCCGGCCGTCCAAAAGCATCAAAACAATATGAAAAGCGAGGGCACATACAACCTTGTGCGCGAAGTTGGCGCATTTACGAAGGAAAAGAATCCTTCGTCGAACTTTGCGAATCGCGCCTTGAGCCCGTCTTGAGGTGGTCTCCAAAAATGTCTGCCGGACGTCCGGCGCACATGGGCAATCACCTCCATCGGCTCATACGGTGCAGGATTGATACAAAGCGGAAGATTGTAGTGGACAATTCAACTAATTCTTGTGAGGGTGGAGAAATCATGACCAAAGCGTCCTTTCTCGAACGCGTCTCGGATGTCAAATGGTGCGATTGGGAGTTGATTTGGTGAGTGCTTGCTACAAATCTGATGGGATAATTGTCATCAATTGAAATCGAGGAACCCATTAAGATGGATGAAGTACCTCATGATCTGAATCTTGTGCTCGAAACTTTGATGCAGGTTAACCTTTGCACTATGGTTAAACCTCCACCGACAAAGCGATACAAACTACTTTCGTGACGGCGGGCACGCTTTCGTTTAGGAGGTGTAAATTCTGTAGGGTCGGGTTTGGCCACAGAGTTCATCACGATTCGAGCCCAACACCATCGGACTCACCAATTGGGACATCGGGTGCATCGAGTCCGATAAATGGGCGAAGGCATCACTCCTCCGGATGACACTTGGTACGAGCATGGGACCATCGGCTTTCCACCGGTGTATCGAATAGGTTTTCCGAATCGCTCTTGAGACTCTTTCCTCAAGCTGCTTCAGGCGAGTGAGGGTAAAGCCGTAAAGCAAAATCACGGTTTGAAAAACAAAAGTTTACGGACATTTAATTGAACACATGCTCTTCCACGGCCTCCATGCCTTCTCCCTTGGTGATCGAGCATCCCTCCCAATCTTTACTTGGTACATATACGCCTTCAAATGCGTTGGTGTGGTTCGTCACCCACCAATGCGCTTCTAAATAAGGCATGTCGCAGAAATCCACATCATCCACCCTTGCAATCGGAAGGCGGTTTGGACATCCCTTACGCAAGAGCGGCAACCATCATTCCGGCGGATCTCGGCCACATCACCATTCAAAGCATCTTCTTCTCTCTCGTCGCTCTACTTGTTGGTAAGGTCCCAAGTACATCACTCTCGCATCATCGGCCTAGGCGACTTCTTCTTACTACATCGCGCGTGAAGGGTTGTCTATTGGCCTCCGCACTTTTCCTCATACCATCTCCAAGGCGTGGAGAGGAAGATCCTTCCCTCCATCAAGGCACGGACGAGCCTCGGTCTTTCGAACAAGCTCCACCAAACCCGGTCCTCGCGGGATATAAGCGAATGCTTTCTCGAGACCGTCTCGAAATTTGAAAAACAATTCAGGCGCTTTTGCTTTCGGTGTGTCCTCTTTGGCGTAAACCAACTAGAGGCCGCGAGAATGTCGTGGTTGGAATCCTTCTCGAGGAGAAGGCCGTCCTCCGGCTCCCCTGTATAGATGTGGAGAACTCTTTGCTTGGATAAGCATGGCCCCATGACCATCTTGATCTTCTTTTGTAATCTTGAATTGATCTTTGGAAAGAGATATTATTGATTGCTCAACGCGGACAAACCGGTCAAATCCTCTGGACCCTTTCTTGATTGGCCATACAAAACTTCTAAAGTCGAACCTCGATAAGACACTTCACTTGAGGTCTCGGAAAATATGCCTTCTCTAAAATTGCCTGCATTTGAGGCAAAGTAAAAGCCTCCTTGTGCCGCAGGACGGTCAAAAATCGGCTAAACATTTGATCGATCTGGTCATGCGTGTGTCCAACCATCAAGAAACCAACCTTGATCTTCTCAAAACGCCCAACTCGATAAGCATATTCAAATAAGCAAATAATAGCTGGTTCTTGTTCTCTCTCATTGTGTTGTCTAGCTGCAAGTACAACACTTTTGGAAGCACTCAAAATCGTACCCAAGGATGATATCTGGATGATCCGATGGTCGATTGGAATCATTACGAAGGTTAGGAAAGGTAAGATATACCTTGGTGGTCAAATTATAATTGTGCACCATGCACCCAACCACATGAATATTCACCGGTGAGCGTCCAGCTGCTTTGGCGGCGATGCGGAAGTCCGGTCTTCTGTTGATCCATGCCGTCAATAGAGACCTATGTAGTGGTGTGGCTCGGTAGCATTTTCCTCTATGTTTGATCATCTTGGCTCGTTACTGCATCACAGTGTGGTCCTCCAAGTCTTCCTCTAGTTTCTCTGCGAATAGGCATGCACACGTTGATCTCGCCTGTAGCGGAGACCAAGTGCGTCGCGGATAGAAAACAAAGAGCAGAAAACAAGAGAACCAGACAATCTAAATTCTCCTCGGCTCGACAACGAAGATAGTTCGAAAGGTATGCCTCTCACAAAGTGATAAACAAAAGTGATGCACGGGGAACTATGGCCATGCCCGGACTCGGAGTGTAGCGCGCTCCACCGGACTTCAGCGCGCGGGGACCCATGCGGTTGCGAGTCTGGCACGGGCAGACGTCCGCGCCTGCAAATCCTCCCATCTAGGCGCGGCCTTGGCCTTGGTGGCCGGACGTCCGGCGCATTGGGAGAAGTTTCTCCCATCCAGGCCCGGTCCGGCGAGGCTATCTCCAGCTCAGGAGCCTGCCGGGCGTCGGGACCACTGCGCCGGACGTCCGGTAGCGCTCCCAGCTGAGTCCGGCCCTCGCCGTCCGGCCGGAGCTCGTCTCAGCTAGGCGGGACGTCCGTATGGGAGCATTGCTCCTGCCAGTCACTTGTATTCGGCCGTCCGGCCTTGTTGGGCGATTCTGACTTGGAGTCGCTCGGCTGAGCCGGATGTCCCAGCCGGACGTCCGGCCGTTGGGATTGCTCCGCTTAGCCGAGTCGGCTCGCCAGAGCGGATGTCAGCGCGGACTACACGCCCACAGGAGCATTTGCTCCCTGGGGGACATTCAGTAGCTGCGCGGACGTCCGGCGCATTAGCATTGCACCTAGCGAAGTCGGCTTCTTTGGCGGATGGCGGGGCTTTGCCCCAAGTTGTGATCCCAGAGGCACGCCTCGGAGGCGGAAAAGATGGATTGGGGGTGCATGCGGACAAAATACGTTTCGACTTACAATCATTACCATGCCACATGGTGTTAGTCAATAGTGGATCGAGGTGTACCTTGCGTTTGCACATGTATTTTTGATCCCTCTCTTTAGGTCTTCACATGTGGCATACGCTCGTCGATTGGACTTGGAATCTTCACCCTCGGAAAGTGTTTGTTCGAGTTTGCAAAAGTATGAGTGGCAAATATTAGCAGTTGCTCGCTCCATATGTCGCTTATAGTCCAAAAGATTTCCCCTTTTGTATCGGGAAGATTGAACACCTCCACGTTTGGGCGTTACGCAAGATTCGGAACAACCCATCAAGCCGGTCGGGAGACTGTTGTAGTAGGACCTCTACGGAATCTCATGGCGGCGACCAAGGTATATTGCCTCTAACCACATGTTTCAAGTCCTCATACAGGTATGCTACAATACGAAATGCTCAAATGGGTGAATCGTACCTCGCCTAATATATAGTTGCTTACCCTCTGGCCCGTGGAATCGTCCTTGTCCCATACAATTAGCGATTGCAGATATGTCTCCTGCTGGGATCTATCCATGTTTAGAAATCGGTATCGCTGATCCTGCATACTGGTCTTTCCAAGCTTCTGTAAACACATGTGTGGCAGCATGGTTTCAGCCAGTCCCTTTTCACTTTGGGTTTTGCACTCTTTGCTGCTGCCCGTCCCGGTATTCTTCGAGCTTTTCTTTGTGGAGGATTCTGTTGCAACGTTTCAGCTAGTGGCTTTGGGTGTCTTGTTGGCCTCTGTTCCGCAGTGATACGTTGTCAGAGTCCTTGCCGGAGCTCTGGACTTCACACTCGCTATCACATGCGCCCTCTGGCACTACATCTTCAGACTCATTGTTTGAGTTCTTGTCTTCCCCTTGGTCCTCTGAATCACTCTCGGGGTATGTGCTCTCCCTTTCTTCGTCAACCTCGGTGTGAAGCTCCCAACTAGGCTCTGACTGGTCCTCAGAGGGGGCGAGCTTATCTCCTAAGAATAAAGTCTTCCCCGAGTTCGGCCTTCTCCGTCCAGTAGTCCGCCTATTATGCCACTTTCGCTGCTGTAGCCGTTCGTGATCATGTGTTGGGGGGCTGTCAGACTCTGAGTCGGTCTCAAGTCGAGCTAATTGTTTGATACGAGGTACAAATACTCTGGCCTTAGACGAGTTGCCATGCTTTCCGGAGAATAGACACACGGGTAATACTTCTGCAAAAAGACGTTATGTGTTAGGGCAAAAGACAAGTATAGAATACATCGCTTCTAGCAAAGCTTACCACTAGGATGTTCTTCTATAATGTTTCCACGACTCCGCTTCCCCCACGGAGTGTTTCCCAAACTGAAGGCCATCGGAAGTTGCGGGTGATGGCAGGACACATTCAGTATGCTACTTTTAGTAAGTTCAGATTAGGTTTTGGTGCCCTAACTCTCAAGGGCTCATCTGACCCGGTGGAACTGGCAGGTTCCGACCCTTGGTCTTTGGCAAGGGTATTTGTTCCTTCAACTCGGTTGAGGCAAAATAGTCCGGTGCCTGCAGTTTCTAGGGTAAGGTGCCTCCCGCGGGTCTCCCTTGCGTGCGAAGATGGACATCACACCCACAAATCCCGGGCCTACTGGCGCACGAGTGATACAAGTATCCCGTTGTATGGGTGGAGTGGAGTCAGATCGGGAACTTCCTCGTTCTGAGGAGCAGGACGCCCGGAGGATCGCGGAGCGATATAGGGTCCTCCCGCCTTGGATGCATGTGCAAACTATCCAGGTGGAGGACCCTATTCTTTCTTCCAATGATACTCCCGTGAGGGAGGGGCTGCTGGGACTGTTAGTTGGTGGAGAGGAGGTGCAGGTTTCCATCAACGTCACACTCGGGCCAGTTTGGATGCCTAGGCGGGTTGACACCAGCTTTTCTTGGTACCTAGAGGTATCCGAGGCAGAGAGTATCGGCCAGTTTGCCGAAGATGCAATTATTCACGAAGTGAGCACTACAAGCCTGAGAACAAGATCCGAGGGTGCGCAAGTGGGATCACTTTCGAGGGCCCCCCGGTTGTGGTTTGCTATTAACCAGGATGTTGAGGCTCGGCGATCGCACAGATGGGCGGCGGTCCACAGGCGTCGACTTCATCGAGCCGACGGGACGAGTATCCGGCGGCCGGTGGTGGTTTCTCTATCAACTTCAACTGGAACAAGTCTTATTTGTATTCTTGCCGGTGATCGTTACGGCGAGGTTCGTCGGCATAGACACGTAGAAGTTCGAGACGTAACATGAGCATGAGCATCCATATTCCCACGAACATGGGGAAATGTTTGTTGTTGGCTAGAGTCTCAAATGTGGAGAAGTAAATAGATGCCTTATGCGACGAATAGATGCGTGATGGATGGACCCTAATTTCAATTGCAAATATCGCATATCAAGATTGTTATTCCTCCCGGATGCTCCATGCGAGGTTTTTGAACATGTATGGCTGGTCATTAATGACAAGTGAAATGCGGCTTGCATTTAAGCCTGCGGAACTTATGATGAATTCAACGTCGCTCGACATGCGGGGCATGTGAGGTAAGTTGCATACCTAGAAACTGTTGGGTGCAACCGTCTTGCGCTTTAGAAGTTGGTGGCCGCGAAGAAAGTGGAAGCGAATCTTTGCATCATATTGAAATACATTTGGATTCAATTTGTGTCACAAGAACCAACCTTGGAGGTTGGACGGAAGAGGTGAATGCTTTGAATGTGGTGAATGACAAGTTTGAAATGAGCTTTGGCATTGGAGAGAGCAGTGGGACGAAGGTGAGGCATGTGAAGTTCTTGTGTCTTATCTTGCGTTGAGCAATTGGGACTTGCTGATTCACGATCTGTCGGGGGCGAGGATATGAGTGTGCTCGCCGGCTTGAAGAATGGGAGTCCGAGGAAGAGTCGGTCCCATGGAATCTCGGGACAGCGGCGCTGACTGGTGCGACTAATTTACCTCGAGATTAGGTCTTTTATTTCCGATGAAGGCCTTGGCCTTGATGTTCAGTCTATTTGGGATCACCTTTTTGAGGTCCTTAGCACCGACCTTTTGCATTTCCTTGGCCTTGAACTTTGGATAAATCTTACCTGGAGAGCCCATAGTTCCTTGGTCTTTGGTTTCAGGAATTAGGGTTTTAGGCCGATGATAGGGTTCCAAGGACCTCCTCATTGTATGTTCCTCGGCCTTCGGAAGTGGGTAACCTTTTGCATTTCCTTGGCCTTCGGCACTTTGGATCTATCTTATCCTGCGGAACGCTGCCTACCCAACATTAAGATAGTTCCTTGGTCTTTGGGTTTAGGAGTTAGAGTTTTAGGTCGACGATAGGGTTCCAAGGACCTCATCATTGTATGTTCCTCGGCCTTCGGCAGTGGGTCACTTGCCTGATTCGTAGTATGGCTATATATGCAGCATACTAAAGTTGATATAAATGAGCCACAATATTACAGCACATGGGGATTGTGGAATGGGTTTTTGCATCCGAAGACGCAAAGAGGCCACATTTACCCTCTATGTCGTTATAGTCCTAGGATTCGATCCCAAGGGAATGGTTTTGTGTCAAGATGTTCCAAAACTATGGATTCTAGTCCTCCTACAATCCGGCCTACCCCATAATCAACTACTGTGTCCGAGCCCACCACCATGGTAAGTTCGACCACCGCTGCAGGGTTCGCCACCGGTGGATTCGCCACTGCAGGGGTTTGGCCACCGCGGTGGCCGGTTCAGCCACCGTGGTGGGACCCACCCGGCGCACGCCGTCGCGATCGACTATTTGGCGCCCGGTTCCCGCCACGCTCTAAGGGCTATGGTCCTATGCACATGATTCACATGTACACCAAGTCACACTCATGTGGATTCACACCGAGCTCACGGTGGATGTACACCATGGCCACGCACGCGCGCACCTCACTCCGTCGTAATTTCCTCCGACCCCACAATTTATTCCCAACCTTCCTCGGTCCGCATTTTCCGGACTCGCGCCACCACTTCCTAGACTCCTCTTCACACAACGACTCACTCACCCCTTTCTTCCGGACCTCATACACCACCGCACAAGATGTTCCCACAGATCCTCCTCTCTCAGCCATGACCTCTCTTGGGCCACAGACCCAGCCATGCACTCTCTTGGGCCACAGACCCCTCCTCGGGCCACACAGACCTCCTTGGGCCACATGACTCCTTGGGATTAGACACAATCTGTTAGAGGGGTTGGGAAAGGAAAAACTGGTCGGCTCCACAGCGATTCGACACCCGCGATCTCACCCGGTCCCGGGAATTTCCCTCTCTGGCATGCATTGAGCACCCTTCACCACTAGTCACCCCGACGGAGCTTGGTCACTCACTCTCGACCATCCAGGATCTCCCGGCCCTCTTGTGACGAGGCGACACCGAATCAGCCATCATCGATTGGATGTCTCCAACCAACCACGCGCACAAATTCGACACACGGAGCTCACACGAAATTGTCTCAAGAGAGACACTCAAGGGTCTCTTATACATCCGCCGCGCCCATAGCTCACTTTCCGGTGTCTAAAGATGGCTAACCTACCTGTGTTTAAAGATGGCTAACCTACCACGCCTACCAATTCGGTATCTACAAATTCACAAGCTTCCTAGCACCTTATCCTCTAATCCAAGTGAAAGCCTCGACCTATGATGCCGCCTCCTCTAAAATCAGCTTGCCTCCGCCTGTGGCCGCCTAGCGCGGCCCATGGGTGTTCCCTCGCCTCCTACCACGCCTCGATCCGAAGATCCTCCCTTAATATCTCCACCTCACTCCCGCTATCCGAGGTCCCTTCACTCCTCCTAGGAGGCGCCGTCTGCTCACGCCCCGACGCTTCCTCGCTCCTCATTGGAGCCCAAAGCGGCGTTCCTCCATCCATGCTCTAGCCTCCGCCTTGCTCATTTCCTCGAGCACAACCTGTGAAGGGTATGCCTCCCGTGGACAATCTGGTTGCTTCCTCGGAATCGAGGGGTTGCATCCTCCCCCTCCTCGACGGTGGCTTCCCCACCTTGGGTCCTTCTTCCGCGACGATGGCGGCTCCACCACTGGTGGCTGCTGCGACGGTGGTGGCTCCACCACCGTGGTGGTGGCTTAGCGGTGGGCTGTTTGACTGCGGTGTTGCTCTACCTTCTTCGTTTGCCCGCCTCTTGACCCGGCCCTAGCCTCACCTCTCCGCTTATACCTCTCCGCTAGCTTCGAACTTCTCCGGAGGTGCAGGCGTCCACTTCTTCCGGCCCCTGTTCTTTGAATGAAGGATCCCCACCTTATATAGACAATTTTATTCCTAAAATCCCAAGGTCCAAGGACCTTCTAGCCCTGATATTCACAGTTCGAGGCCCAAGGACTAATTATTTGTAAAAGTAATATTGTCATGGGCCAAGGACCACTTTTAGTATAAAAGGCCTTGCCTCGGACATTTCCTAAGCACTTCATCACACAAAACGTAAGAAAAACAAAGAAAACATTCAAACCAACAGTCTTGGGGAGGGTTAGTGTACATGTGGTCTTCCACATACTCCCCTTCTCATTTGTTGGCGTCCTCACCAACTTATTGATAATACTTTTCAACTCGTCAACCAACTCTGGCTGACAAAGGCGACCCATTCAAGTACTGCAGCTGGATGGAACCATTGTGGAAAACCTCCAGGACCATGAACGGACCCATCCACACCTCTCCGCCCATAACCGTTGTTACCGGTCCCATTCGATATAACTTGGTCTTGTGTCTTACGACGGTCGCGAGTAATGGACATCACGCTTCTACCTTAGAGAGGTTTTGAGGAATTTGGCGGCCGATACTCACAAATTTCCGGATCGTCGTTTTTGAAGCTCTTTCTCCCTTCTCATTCGAGGCCATCTGCCTCCCCTTCCCCTCTTGAATTGGGTCTGGCCCTCTCGCCTCCACTGTGTTGTTCCACTTTCTTGGTTGCCTCGCCTCCCTCCTTGCTTGCTCCGCATCTTTTTGCATACAACGCCTCTTGTTTCGCCTCATGACTCTTTGTTCCCAGACGCAGCTCTTCTTCCTTCCACTTCACCCCTTGATTTCTTCTTTTCCTCCCGGCGCTCCCCATCGTGAATCTTCCTCCAAGTGTCACTCGTTTCTTCCTCCATGGAATCCTCCGGGGAATCTTGAGGAGCTTTCCTCTCTGAGGAACTTTCTCCAGGCGATGAGGAATCCCTTTCTTTTCCCGTTTTGGACTTCTTCTGTCCTTCTTAGCCTTCTTCATCTCCTGCGAGTTAGATTCCTCGTAATTTAGCGCCGCCTTGATAGCCTTGCCCAAATTCTTCTCCGCTTGCCACCTTACGTGTCTCCCCATCTTAGAACCCGGGCCTTTAGCGAACCACCGTGTTGCTGAATGAGGACCACTACGATCACGTGGTCGTGAAACCTCTCAACATACGCTTGCAAGGTTTCCTTCCTCTCTCTTGTAACCTCTCAAGCTTGGACAACACGTAGCCCTCCATGTCAATCCCCTAAACCTCTCAGAAGGCATTCTTCAATTCTTCAAAGGTGGTTGGGGTGTGGTGACTTGAGGTACTGCGTACCACTTTTGGACCCGAAGAACTCCATAGAACATTGAATGCATCACCCGATTCTGGTTTGCAAATGTCACCGCTCAAAACGCTCAACAAATTCATGGGATCCTCATACCCCTTTCCTCTCCATACAAGGTAAGGTTGCTTGGTGGTGACCACCACCGCACGGTGGACATGACTATCGTAATTCTTGGAAGTGGTTGATTCAAGAACGGTCCATGCGGTTGATTGACCGCATGCACACACTGGAAGAGAGGTCAAGACAAGTTTGGACCAAGGTTCCTTGGCCGTGGTACCTCGTCCAAGACCGAGATTGGGGATCTTGCTCCAACAAGATCGGACCCCGAATCCCCCGATTCCTTACTCCCTTCCTTCCAGCAAGTCGTCCTCCAATTGGGTCCTCCTCAACTCCCGATCCGCAACCCTTTTCAACCTTTCCACCGGCTTCGCTTGAGGCTTCTCTTCCCGACTTGACTCCTCGAATCGACTCAACTCGTGGCATCCATCTACCAAACTAAATACACTCAAAGACTAGACACCTAAGCTATGGTTAGTCTTTCCTATAATCGACAGTTTCATTCCCAACGGCGCCAAAATGTGGAATGGGTTTTGCATCCAAGACGCAAAGAGGCCACATTTACCCTCTATGTCGTTATAGTCCTAGGATTCGATCCCAAGGGAATGGTTTTGTGTCAAGATGTTCAAAAACTATGGATTCTAGTCCTCCTACAATCGTTCCTACCAGCCATAATCAACTACCGTGTCAGCCCACGACCATGGTAAGTTCGACCACCGCTGCAGTGGTATTCCACCGCCGTGGTGGATTCCGCCACCGCCGTGGTGGGTTTGCCACCGCGGTGGCCGGTTCAGCCACCGTGGTGGGACCCACCCGCCGCGCACGCGCGCCGCGATCGACTATTTGGCGCGGTTCCCCACCGCCCCGTTAAGGGCTATGGTCCTATGCACATGATTCACATGTACACCAAGTCACACTCATGTGGATTCACACGAGCTCACCGGTGGATGTACACCATGGCCACGCACGTCGCGCACCTCACTCCGTCGCATTTCCTCGACCCCATAATTTATTCCCAACCTTCCTCAGCGTTCCGCGTTTTCCACTCGCGCTCACCACTTCCTAGACTCCTCTTCACACAACGACTCACTCACCCCTTTCTTCAGGACCTCATACACCACCGCGCACAAGATGTTCCCACAGATCCTCCTCTCTCAGCCACAGACCCCTCACACAGACCTCCAGCCACACAGACCCCTCCTTGGGCCACACAGACCCCTCCTTGCCACACAGACCTCTTGGGCCACAGACCCCTCCTTGGGATTAGACACAATCTGGTTAGGCTGGGTTGGGAAAGGAAAAAGGTGGCAGGCGATTCGCACACCGCGATCTCACGGTCCCTGGAATTTCCCTCTCCGGCATGCATTGAGCACCCTTCACCACTAGTCACCCCAGACGCGGAGCTTGGTCACTCCTCGACCATCCAGGATCTCCCGGCCCTCTTGTGACGAGAGGCACACCGAATCGCCCATCATCGATCGGATGTCTCCAACCAACCACGCGCACAAATTCGACACGGAGCTCACACCGAAATTGTCTAAGAGAGACACTCAAGGGTCTCTTATACATCCGCAGGGCCCATAGCTCACTTCCGGTCTAAAGATGGCTAACCTACCTCCGGTGTTAAAGATGGCTAACTTACCACAAGCGCCTACCAATTCGGTATCTACAAATTCACAAGCTTCCTAGCACCTTATCCTCTAATCCAAGTGAAAGCCTCGACCTATGATGCCGCTCCTCTAAAATCAGCGCTTGCCTCCGCCTGGCTAGCCCCTGCGGCCCATGGGTGTTCCCTCGCTCTCCTACCACGCCTCGATCCGAAGATCCTCCCTTAATATCTCCACCTCACTCCCGCTATCCGAGGTCCCTTCACTCCTCCTAGGAGGCGCCGTCTGCCTCGCCCCTTCTCGCTCCTCATCGCCGATGCCCAAAGCATGCCTCGTCCATGCTCTAGCCTCCGCCTTGCTCATTTCCTCGAGCACAACTGAAGGGTATGCCCGGCTCCGTGGACAATCCTGGGCTGGCTGCTCGGAACTCGAGGGAGTTGCATCCCTCCTCTCCCGCGGTGGCTTCCCCACCTTGGGTCCTTCTTCCGCGACGATGGCGGCTCCACCACCGTGGTGGCGACGGTGGTGGCTCCACCACCGTGGCCGCTTCCAACGGTGCGTTTGCATGGTGGTGCGTTGCTCTACCCTTCTTTGCCTCTCTCTTGACCACGGCCCTAGCCTCACCTCTCTCCGCTTATACCTCTCGCTAGCTTCTGAACTTCTCAGAGGTGCCGTCTCCACTTGTTCACAGGGCCCTCGAATGAAGGATCCCCACCTTATATAGACAATTTTTATTCCTAAAATCCCAAGGTCCAAGGACCTTCTAGCCGATATTCAGTTCGAGGCCCAAGGACTAATTATTTGTAAAAGTAATATTGTCATGGGCCAAGGACCATTTTAGTATAAAGGCCTTGCCTCGGACATTTCCTAAGCACTCCATCACACAAAACATAAGAAAACAAAAAACATTCAAACCAATAGTCGGGGAGGGTTAGTGTACATGTGGTCTTCCACATACTCCCTTCTCATTTGTTGGCGTCCTCGCCAACTTATTGATAATACTTTTCAACTCGCCAACCAACTCGGTTGGCAAAGGCGACATTCAAATCTGCTTGGATGGAACCATTGTGGAAAACCTCCGGGACCACGACGGAATCCCATCCTTTCGCCGCCATAACCGTTGTTACCGTCCGGTCCCATTCGATATAACTTGGTCTTGTGTCTACGACGGTCGCGAGTAATGGACAGGTTCTTTGTACCTTAGAGAGGTTTTGAGGAATTTGGCGGTGCCGATACTCACAAATTTCGGATCGTCTGAAGCTCTTTCTCCCTTCTCATTCGAGGCCATCTCGTCTTCCCCTCTTGAATTGGGTTTGCCCTCTCGCCTCCACTTCTGTGTTGTTCCACTTTCTTGGTTGCCGCCTCGCCTCCCTCCTTGCTTGCTCCGCATCTTTTTTTGCATACAACGCCTCTTGTTTCGCCCTCGCCAGCTCTTTGTTCCCCCGCACGCGGCTCTTCTTCCCTTCCACTTCACCCCTTGATTTCTTCTTTTTCCTCCTGGCGTGCTCCTCATCTGACGAATCTTCCTCCGAGCTGTCACTCGTTTCTTCCTCCATGGAATCCTCTGGGGAATCTTCTGAGGAGCTTTCCTCTCTGAGGAACTTCTCAGGCGATGAGGAATCCCTTTCTTTTTCCCGTTTTGGACTTCTTCTGTCTTCTTAGCCTTCTTCATCTCCTGCGAGTTAGATTCCTCGTAATTTAGCCGCCTTGATAGCCTTGCCCAAATTCTTCTCCGCTTGCCACCACGTGTCTCCCCATCTTAGAACCCAGGCCTTTAGCGAACCACCGCACTGCCCGAATGAGGACCACTATGATCACGTGTGAAACCTCTCAACATACGCTTGCAAGGTTTCCTTCCTCTCTCTTGTAACCTCTCAAGCTTGGACAACACGTAGCCTCCATGTCAATCCCCTAAACCTCTCACGAGAAGGCATTCTTCAATTCTTCAAAGGTGGTTGGGGGTGTGGGCGACAGGGTACTCGCATGCCACTTTGGACCGCCCGAAGAACTCCATAGAGCAATTTGAATCATGTGCATCACTTCTGGTTTGCAAATGTCAAGCTGCTCAAAGCGCTCAACAAATTCATCGGATCCTCATACCCTTCTCCTCTCCTAGCAGGTAAGGTTGCTTGGTGGTGACCACCACCGGCAGTGGTGGACATGGTTGTCGTGGGCGGTTGATGGCAGTGGTTGATTGAAGCGGTCCCATCTTGATTGATTGAAGTGATGCACACACCATAATATTCATACCGGTGAATAATGTAAGCGGTTATGAAAAAAAATTGCGCCGCTTGGTACTTTTCATTACTAATTCACGACAAACCGCTCTTGAAAGCACTGCGCTGTGTAAGCAATCATTCATTGGGATTTCAATTTTGTCTCCAAGTTGTTTGAAATGAGGGTGCTAAGGTGGGATCTTTCTCACAATGCTTTCGATTATAAGTAGAAATCGTCCGTTCGAGATATATTCAAAATAGGCCTCATGGCGGACACAACAACTTAATCTTGGAAGATCCGGATGACAACTCAAAAGGCACGCCCCCTCGACGCCGATTGCGATAACACGAAAATGTTTTGGCCACCTAAGGAAGTTCGGGGTCCGAAGATTCAAGCGCACAAACCGGCTACACTATCGGGAACTAAGGTCACGTTTCTAAGCGTTCTTTATGCGCCTCTCAAAGTGTCAACATCCATCATCGCTGGCG
The DNA here is from genome assembly GCA_010909165.1 of Anthoceros angustus. Taxonomy (NCBI): domain Eukaryota; kingdom Viridiplantae; phylum Streptophyta; class Anthocerotopsida; order Anthocerotales; family Anthocerotaceae; genus Anthoceros; species Anthoceros angustus. The sequence goes on along the minus strand of VJWM01000063.1, from coordinate 413,234 downwards.
TCATCATCTTCCTTCCGTCAACTTGAGGTTGAGTACCATATAGCGTCGTGTATGCATTGCCCCTCATCGAGAGGGTCTCGATCCTTTCTTTCATTCTCTTGACCCTTGGGCACAATTTGAGCTTCCCAATATCCTTCTCACGCAAACCTCCTTGGCCCAGGTGAGATGGACCTCGGCGATGCGGCTCGGTGTCGCTCCTCCCTCGCATCGGCGTACTTCATATCCATGTACATCTTTGTGGAATGAATTACACGCATCCAATATCCATTCCCTTCCTTGGAGAATGTCTTGATAAGCTTCATCATCAAACCTAAAGGCCATAGGGTAGGCGGACAACAAGTTTGTCAAGTGAATGGTATGACTTTTTCTAGATGGTGGGCAATCATCGGACCATCATTGAAAGTGCCAGCAAAGCATTAGGTAACATGACAGCCAGCGCAACTCGAGCTTTTCTTGAGACCCCAAACAATGACATACTCCACCGTATCGACCCACCCTTATCGTTGTTGTTGTCTTGTCCCACACAAATGAAACAAGTCCACGCCTCCACTTCCGCATAGGCTCACACAATATGTGAATCTTCCACACCATGCATTATGATCATCCCGAAATCCTCGCATTCGATTAAGTATTGGAAGGAATGCAAAACATTACCCACTTGCCAAGCATCAAACCTTCCATCCTTAGGGCCCTTATCGAATCACGTGGACATCCATCACAAGCAAAAGTACCTCCTCTTCCTCACAAAACCTCGCATATCCTGGACATCTCGAGCATGAATCGTCTGCACTTTTTCTCCGTAGGACGGTGGTGCATCCCTCTTCTATGTCCCTATCTGCGAGCTCCGTTGCTCATCCTTCAAGCCCTTCCATGTGTTGACCTCATAAATAAACTGAAAGTTTTGAGGTGAGTGAGGACATGTCTTTTTGTTGCTGCACAAAAGCAGGTTGTTTGTCGATATTAATGGGAGAGGGACTTCAGCATGCCCTCCCGCAATAGGGCCTCGGGGTTCGATCCGAGGTGGCGCGGCATGCGGCCCCTCCTCGCTACCCTGCATTAACACAAGCGGGCGGCATCGGCGCCCCAAGCGGAATATGGAAAATCGGGCGTGGGAAGGAGGAAGGAAGACATAATATTTTAAGCGGTGAATATACATCAAGCGACTTTTGACGTGAATATCTGAAGCAGGGTTTCGATGGGCATTGAAATCGTGTTATTCAAGACCCTAAACACGCCGTAAGTGACACACACCTAGGCGTGGCATCGCCCAAGTCATGCCCAAGCGTTCGTGCCTTGGGCGCCGGCATGCGGCATCCAAGATTCATGGCCTTTGGCAATGAATCTGGACGTCGGACAAACACCTCCTTCTGGAAACTAGAACTATGGTAATGGCTTCTGGGTGCTCAACATCATTAGACACCTAGGCTAGTGGCTAAGAAACCACGAACTGTGATGGCTTCTCGGACTGGCTATTAAAACAAGGAGCATGGGGAGCATAAGGGCATGAAGAAGAAGAAGAAGAATGAGGGCATGAGCATCCCTCACTTCAACATATAGTTTGTGCTTCCAATTGGTTGTGTGCAAGAAAGTTAATGAAGTGGTAACACCGAAAGTTATGAACAAGAGGTCTTGGGTTCAAGTCTTCTTTTAAGGCCATGCCGGCGCCCTTTAAAGGTAAACTTTCTTGGGTTCAAGTCTTCTTTTAAGGCGCATGCATGCCGCCCTTTAAAAATAAACTTTCCTTGGGTTCAAGTCTTCTTTTAAGGCGCGGATGCAGCGCCTTTAAATGTTTCCCTATTGTGTAGGCTTTAAAGGTAAGCTTTTCCTATTGTGTACGGAATAGATAATGTGGATTGAAATGAGAGAGATAAAAGTGATAGATGATTGGTTTGGTTTAAAATTCCCTTATCTTTTCCTTTGATAGCACTAATCCATGAAGAAGGTGGGACTCGACAAGTACAAAACACACACCACACGCATGCAAGCAATTGCATTCCATGATTTCGAGAAGATGGAAACAGGACTCTCACACGCATGTTGAATTTCCATTGTCATCTCCAATACTTATTACACCCCTCAAAACCGTTTTCCAAAACCATATACCCTTTATGTCTTGAATGAATAGCAAAGGCCTATCCGTGGCCTCTTCGCCACCAAGAGTGTCATGTATGGGCATCATTTCAAGGTAAATGTGTGCCTACCGAGTATATCCCTTTTCAGCCCAACTCATGGCATGTTCGGCTTCCTACACACAGTACTTTTAAAACATTTTTGTAGGCGCGAGCAGGCGTTTCTTGCCCATGTTCCATTGGTTACCGAGATATTCATTGGAAAGTAGCTTCTGTTTATTCCGGTATAGAATATTATGGTGTTACACCGGAAGAGAGGTCAAATGTTTGGACCAAGGTTCCTCGGCCGTGGTAGTACCTCGTCAAAGACCGTAGATTAGATCTTGAGCCCAACAAGATCGGACCTCCGGCTCGATTCCTTACTCCCCTTCCCTTCCAAAGCAAGTCGTCCTCAGTGGGTCTCCTCAACTCCAGATCCACCCAGCCTTTTCAACCTTTCCATCGCTACTGCTGCCGCTTGAGGCTTCTCTTCGACTTGACTCAATCCTCCGGCCTCAACCTCGGGCATCCATCTACCAAACTAAATACACTCAAAGACTAGACACCTAAGCTATGGTTAGTCTTTCCTATAATCTGACAGCGCTTATCTTCCCCGCAACGGCCCAAAATGTGGAATGGGTTTTGCATCCAAGACGCAAAGAGGCCACATTTACCCTCTATGTCGTTATAGTCCTAGGATTCGATCCCAAGGGAATGGTTTTGTCAAGATGTTCAAAAACTATGGATTCTAGTCCTCCTACAATGTTCCTACCGTGCCATAATCAACTACCGTGTCAGGGCCCACGACCATGGTAGTTCGACCACCGCCGTGGTGGGTTGCCACCTGTGGTGGATTCGCCACCGGCCAAGTGGTGGTTTAGCCACCTGGCTGGTTCATGGTGGGGACCCACCGGCGCAGCGTCGCGTCGACTATTGGTGCCGGTTGCCACGCCCGTTAAGGGTTATGGTCCTATGCACAGTTCACATGTACACCAAGTCACACTCATGTAGATTCCGAAATCACTGGTGGATGCACACCAGCATGCGTGCGGCACCTCACTCCGTCTAATTTCCTCGACCCCACAATTTATTCCCAACCTTCCTCGCGTTCCATTTTCGGACTCGCTCACCACTTCCTAGACTCCTCTTCACACTCACTCACCCCTTTCTTCCGGGACCTCATACACCACCGCGATGTTCCACAGTATCTCTCTCTGGCCACCACAGACCTCTCTTGGGCCACCGGACCCCTCCATGAGCTGCACTCTCTTGGGCCACACAGACCCCTCTCCACAGAGACCTCTCTTGGGCCACCAGACCCCTCCCTTGGGATTAGACACAATCTGGTTAGGCTGGGTTGGGAAAGGAAAAAAAGCTGGTCGGCTCCAGGTGGTCCACCCGCGATCTCACCCGGTCCCCTGGAATTTCCTCTCTGGCATGCATTGAGCACCCTTCACCACTAGTCACCCCAGACGGGCTTGGTCACTCGGCTCTCGACCATCCAGGATCTCCCGGCCCTCTTGTGACGAGAGGATGACACACATCGCCCATCGATCGGATGTCTCCAACCAACCACGCGCAAATTCGACACACGGAGCTCACACAGTATGCATTAAGAGACACTCAAGGGTCTCTTATACATCCCCAGCGGTACATAGCTCACTTTCCAGGTGTCTAAAGATGGCTAACCTACCTCCGGTGTTTAAAGATGGCTAACTTACCACAAGCGCGCCTACCAATTCGGTATCTACAAATTCAGCTTCCTAGCACCTTATCCTCTAATCCAAGTGAAAGCCTCGACCTATGATGCCTCCCCTCTAAAATCAGCGCGCTTGCCTCGTGTGGCCGCCTATACTGCGGCCCATGGTGTTCCCCGCTCTCCTACCACGCCTCGATCCAAAGATCCTCCCTTAATATCTCCACCTCACTCCCGCTATCCGAGGTCCCTTCACTCCTCCTAGGAGGCGCGTCCATCTCTGCACGTTCCTCGCTCCTCATCACTGGGCCAAAGCTGCGTTCCTCCGTCCATGCTCTAGCCTCCGCCTTGCTCATTTCCTCGAGCACAACGTGAAGGTATGCCGCTCCTGGACAATCCAGGCTGGCTTCACGGAACACGAGGGAGTTGCATCCCCTCCTGACGCTCACGGTGGCTTCCCCACCTTGGGTCCTTCTTCGACGATGGCGGCTCCACCACCGTGGTGGCTGCCATGACGGTGGTGGCTCCACCACCGTGGTGGCTGCCCTGCGGTGGTTGTTTGATATGCTGGTATGCTCTACCTTCTTGGTTTTGCCTCTCCTTGACCACAGGCCCTAGCCTCACCTCTCTCCCGCTTATACCTCCGCTAGCTTCTGAACTTCTCCGGAGGTGCAGTGCCTTCTTCCACGGGCCCCTTCGAATGAAGGATCCCCACCTTATATAGACAATTTTTATTCCTAAAATCCCAAGGTCCAAGGACCTTCTAGCTTGATATTCCACGAGTTCGAGGCCCAAGGACTAATTATTTGTAAAAGTAATATTGTCATGGGCCAAGGACCATTTTAGTATAAAAGGCCTTGCCTCGGACATTTCCTAACTCCATCACACAAAACATAAGAAAACAAAAAAAACATTCAAACCAATAGTCCGAGGAGGGTTAGTGTACATGTGGTCTTCCACGAGGATCTTCAAGTTTGGGGCTAGTGAGATAGGCAACTTAAGTGGAAAGTTTCATCCATCAAATTTCCATGGCCCAAACGTCAATTAGATGCGAGAATGACCTAGGATTTCACCCCAGTTCCGGCTGATCCGGACTAGAATTATGTTTCGCGATTAATTTAGCGTAATTAAGTGCATTTGAAGCAGTTAGTCGTCACGCTTACGATGGTTTTCTTACATTCCTATTCGCCTCATTTCACTGTGTGGTACACTAGGGTTGTGTAGGCTTCATTTAGCTCACAACTTATGTCGACCCCAAGATTTGCGAGTGGGAAGAAGAAGAGGTGGCCTCCATGGCGTCTTCTTTGCCATCAAATGAAAGTAGTAGGAATGTCAGAGCCATGGAGGCGCTTGCTCAAACAGTCTTGGCCTCCTTGGTAAGAGGATCGCTGAAAGGCGTTGAGTCGATGTGATGGAACAAGTCCCCGATCCCGTCCAAAACTGCGTTGCGCGACTCGATTGTCTGCAAACGGCAGTTGCCGCAGCGTCTCGGGCGATTGAAGTTCTCAACTCCCACGAGGGTAGTTGAGCTAGTACTTTTGCGGCGGCTTGTTTATATCGCGTTTTATATCTCATGCCTTGTTGCGATCCTCGACCCGGAGCATGAAGTACTAAGCGCACCTAAAGTTGTATTTCTTTTCTGGAGCTTTGTGGGCAGCAGTCTTAGCTCGGGTTGCGAAAACATTTGTCAGAGGTCTGACACCCTCTCTGCGTGACATTTAATTGCCAGAGGGGTTGTATTTTGCGTCAACGGAGGGAGACATTGAAACTGCTCTCCTAGCCCCGCCATACGGTTCGGGTCATTACTGAAGTCTGCTGACAAACACAAAAACAGGCTGAATCCTTTGGTATTGAGTTCAATTTCTAAATAATATTGTCCGATATATTGGTTCTTAATTCCGATCGGTTTAGGGTTCACAATGAAGCTCCTGTCAAGTCTTCAAGCGCACATTTACGTCTTAAGAGGTTTGCATTCCAAACCCTAATTGGTTGTCCCCTTTTGCCAACCCTAGGCAGCTTACACCCACGTTCTTGTTTACACTCGCGGCTTCCGCAGTTTACTGCCGAGGACCTCCGTGTAAGCTCCCTTTCCCTTTTGCCAACCCTAGGCGACTTACACCCACGCTTCTTGTTTACACTCATGACATTGTTTACTCCGAGGACCTCCGTGTAAGCTCCCTTTCTTCTGTTTACTCTTGACGTCATCATGGCCTCACCCTTGGGCACCTCGTCAGGCGAAGAAGCGAGAAGAGGCTGCGATTAGGACTTGGTGGCTCCATCGCCTCAGGCGGTGGACAACTAGATGCGGGCTTAAGGGTGGAATCGAAGAAGCTCCAGCAATCGGGAGATGAGGGCACCCGCAAACCGAGCGGAGGCGAGCTTGAAATCGGCTCAAGTGAGCACGACCTCGAAGAATCAAGACGTCCATGTGGCGGCCGTAGCTCTTCAACTTCGGTTGTGCAACCTGCGGTAAGCACTTTGGATGCGTGGCTCTGTTGTGCCCACTAACCCGATTGTTACGATTGTTGGTTCGAGGCCGGCAACTTTGTAGAGATATCGCTGCGATTCTCTCTGGATGCAAGGGTTGCGATATGTAGGCTTGGTTGCGGGGCTGTGATTGCGGTTTGAGCCTCTTTGTCTTCTTGCGGTTTGATGGCGAGTTTTATTTGAGCATCTTTGTAGTTGTGTGCAGCGGATGGCATCAGGCGGTGGACAGGATGGGGATTTGTCCTCCACACCCCCCGGCCCGAGGCGTGGCGATGGCGGGCCAAATCCGTTCTTGGCACAGGAATGCAACTCCTGCGGGAGAGGTCGGAGTGAGGTCTCGAGGAGATGGCGAAGGCGCGGAAAGGCGAAGGCCAAGGCGGTGGAGAAGGGAACTCAAAAGCGACCTGAGCCAAGGTGGAGGACACAAACTGGACTGGTAAGCTGTTGCAAAATCTGCGGGCAAAAAGTCGACGGAGTTTAAAGGCGGTGGCGTGAAAGCAAGGGGGTGGGCTGGAAAGCGGCACCACGGGGTCTGCAAAACAAAGCAACAGTTCTTCTGCTGCGTTAGCGACATCGGTGAGTAAGTCAAGGCAGCAGGTCGAGGTGCGGGAAGGCCAATGGCAAAAGGCTGCGAAGCCAACATCAGCTTATGCGGAGCATCCGGCATCGCGTGCAGGGTGCGAGAACCGATGCAATGGGAGATGCCGTATCCTTACAACCTACAACGAGCGTGAAGAAGTTGCAAGATGTGACTCAAAGCAGTTTTCTTTGGATAGGCAATGGGCGTGGTTTTGCCTCCTTTCCGGATGGAGAATCAATCCTCTCATGGAAGTGTGGGTGAATGGGTATGAAGGAGCCGATGAGAATCAAGCGGCGAGAGCAGGTTGGCTAATTTGGTCAGAGATGGGAAGCTACGGGGAGATTGGAGTCGAGCTCTTGCTGACCATTGCGCCTGACGAGGTCCTGAGTGAGACGTTTGATGACTACAAGCAACTTGTTCTTCAATTGGACAACCTAGGATGCTCGTAGATGCGAACCCAAGCCACTGAAGTTAAAGTTCAAGGCTGCTTTGTTGGAAGAAGATGTAAGTCCGCTGCGTTTCATTTCTGACTTTGTGGGCCTTTCGAGCAGGCCTTTAGAACAGTGTTCACGAAAGGCTGTCCTGAGCCTTTCTAAAGGCCTTTGTTAGGGTTGTGACGACTTCTCCTAACAGACTTTATATGTGCAGGATGGGGAGGCATTTTATTGCGAGCTCCAACGGCACATGATCCGAGGAATCACAGGCAGCCCTCTTCTCGGCCGTGTGAGCAAAGCAACAGGCCCACAAAGGCTTCTATTTGCCGAGACTTCCCGAGCTTTGTCCTCCGAGCAGCCTAGTTCAAGCAAACGGAAGGTGGCTTTTGAGGATGAAGTGAATGACTCAAGAAGATGATGCCTCCAATGGACACGAGCAGGTGGAGATGGAAGAGAAGGACTCAAGGAGGCTGAATCTCCATAAACAAACAAATGGAGCATCGGAGGATCTTGATGAGGTATCCGGTGAGTCACCACCGTGCGAGAGGTGCGGAATCCATAGGAGCGAGCATCGTTTGCTGTTTGAATATCACGCGAATTGAGCCCGGTGCCCAAGAATCAGGAGAAAGAAGTGGAGCAACAGGAAGGAGAAAGAAAATTACAGGAGGCGGAGAAACGCAAAAAGTCAATCAGAAAAGAAGGCGGAAGCAAAGGAAGAGGGCCACTTCACCGCCTATCCTCACTCATTATGTCGACAGACGAAAGACAGTTGGAGCATGATATTGTGTCCAACGATCCCTGAGCAGATTCGTGAGTGCCACACAAGAAGGTTCGGCAAAACACATTAATCATTGGCTTGCGGTACCTTCACGATCCAGTTCCTAACCCGATCGCGGATCCGTAGGGTGGATGTCTCATGGGCAAGCTACTTAGAGCGGATCACGGAAAGGGCCGATGAAGAGGGAGTTCTTCCCATATTGGTGATGGTAGATCCACGACAGTGTTCGAGCAAGAAAGATTGGAGCACGAAGAAGTTCGACAGGGGGGAGTACAGGTTCGGTGTTCTTGGCAGGAATCATTGTTTCCAGGCAGTGAAGAGCCTTGCCGTCCAATTTCCAGAGAAGCCATACTACAAGTATATGGAGGGGCATGTGTATGCAGGACTTACACCTCAAGAGATGCAGTATTGGCAACGGATCACAATGTGAATGCGACAGCGCAAAAAATGAGTTTCATCGAGCAAGTGAGATATGTGAAGGATGCAAATTCAAGCGACAAGCCTTCTCTAGGAAATGGAATCTGCAGTTCGGGCTAATTGATGATCTTCCGTAATGCAAGCCGGTACGCAAAGCAAAAAGAAGGTTGATCGAAGACATTGACCTTGCGTAGCCAAATGCGAAGGGCATGTGGCGAATGTGGATACCATCTTCAACAAATGGGAGAGGCTTGAGCTTAATGCAGTCTCCACCAATGTGGCTGGAATTTCAAAGTAGCCGAGGAAGGTGATGAAGATGGGTCCATCTCGGCGGATCCCTCGCAGGTCGTGTGAAGGAAATACTGAAGATGTTTGGTGCTTTCAAGGACTTCCACAGACAAATTGGGAGCGAGATACTCTTGAGCAACGGAGAAGGTTATCCAGGCCACCTCGATATGAGAGGGATGCATGGCGAGGTCACAAAAGAAGAACCTCCACTTGATTCAAAAGGCTCTCGGAAGTCCTTGGGTTGCGCTCTTATGCGAGGCTCAAGAAAGATTCCCGGCACGAAGGAAGAAGGCGTTCGCAATTTCGGGCTCGATTCGGTGGTAAGGTTACTTTGATTGAACCTCCGCCTTCCTTTCCTCTGTTGATATTTTTGGAGAAAGTGCGGACGTCCGGCGCACTTCTTTTTAACCCGCAGATGGGTGTGGAGGAGGTAGCAAGTCGCGGACGTCCGGCTCTGCTCTCCTGGGGTCCCTTGGGGGAGGCAGCGGCAAGTCGGACTCCCGGCGCACCGCTCACGAAGGACTTGCAAGGCGGCAAAGTCGCGGGCGTCGGCGCGCTGCCGCCCTCTGGCTTCGGAAGGGCAGAGCGGCGGGCGTCGGCGCACTCTTTCTTCGATGATGGAAGGAATGCAACGGCATGTGCGCGGACGTCCGGCGCACTGCATTCCAACCTTAAGGGAGCGGCGGCGGTGTGGCCGGGCCGTCCGGCGCCACCTCTCCATTCCCCGGAGGCGGGCGGCAGGTGCGCCGGACGTCCGCGCACTGTTTCTTCCTCCCGATCCTTCAAGGCGGCGGCAGAGTGCGCCGGACGTCCGCGCACTCGCCTACCCTTTGAATGAACCGTCTGCATAGGTTTTGTCTCTCTCGATCTGAATTCTAACCTTGGATTGGTTGGCTTGTTGTGTAAACCTAATGATGTTGCCAACCTTGAAATTTGCCGAACAATTTCAAAGTTGGGTCGTGGCTAAATCGTGGAAAAGATGGAAGAGGAACTGGCTCGGCGAGGCGTCCATGACATCGACCTTCGTGATTTCATAGTTCGAGCTCGTGGAAAAGGTTCGCTATCGTTTTCAACCGATCCATGCAGAATTGTTGGGATTTGCTCGTGGCGACCTTATACGCTCGGTGATGGATCTACCAAGAGGGCTGAAACTTGGAGCGGAAGACACAAATGTATTAACGAAGGCCCAGTTGAGTGGTATTCTTAACCACTTTGTGGAGGTAACGACAGCTGACTCATATAGGATTGTGGTTTTGCACGGCGTGGACCAGACCACCGATGTAAGAGCAGCTTTGAGGGGGGTATGCTCGGATGGAGCTCTGCAGTCCCTTGTTTGGGAGAAAACCAATGTCCGGGAGGAAAACAAGGTATACGACAACATGGACATTATATCGGTGGGCGCAGGAAAGTCACCCAACGCAAGAGTTAAATCGGTGCCATTGTTACCGATTTCGGTGACTTTGGGCCAACAAGGCATGGGCTCGGTGATTAAGTGCGATGCTGTGGTAAAGAAGTTGGTATACACAGCATTCGACAACAAGGTAGTAAGCCCATATCAAAAACCTTTGGAGCTAATGTCCATTTTGCTGCAGTGCTTCTCTGTAGAAGGGGATTGGGTCATCGATGGATTTGCGGGGAGTGGGTCCACGGCACTTGCTGCAATTCTGAGTGGAAGAAATGTGATCTCAGTGGACTCTGATACAAGGTCTTCAATGTTCATCAAGCAGAGGATTGTGGGGTTCCATGCTTATCCCGGAGGCGTAAGAGGAAATATGCTGCCTTTCAAGCGGGCCGGGCACATTTTGGCCCAAGGAGATAAGTCCGCAACAAGATTACCCATATGCGGTTTCTCAATCAATGGTTTCAAAGCAATTGAAAGTAGGCAATGGTTGTTCTCAAGCGGGGCTAACTTTGAGGAAAATGTGGGCTGACCCCAAGAGGAAGAGGCGAGGATCCCGAGAAGCTCACGATGCCATGATTGTAGCTCCTATCGACTTGGAGGCGGACTGGAGGACTTTGGTGCCGACGACGTGGTTGTGAACGAGAGTCGATTCGCAGGCTCTTGGTTCAATGGATATAGTGACCCGAGTACATCTTGGCAAATGTTCGAGGGGACCCGGAGGATTAGGCACGATAGTGCAGTGTTGGCGCTTGTTGTTGTAGGTGTGAAACCTTTTTCAAGAAGGATGATGACATGGGAAGTAGGTGTCCGCTTTTATAGACTTCTCGGGCTCTGAGGACTATTCACTGGGTTACGAGTCAAGTTTTTATTGTGTGTTTTCGTGTTTAAAGATATATGTTTCATGACGGTTGTGGAAGGTGTGCTTTCGATCGTTCTAGAAAGCCATAAAAGTTCATGTTGTACTGTGTGTCCGACATTATACGTATGTGCACAGTATTCTTTAGGGCTCGAATGCATGGCCGCCGGTTTACAAATCGCTGAAAACACTGAATTGAGACATGTGCATTTCTACATTGGTTGGGCCAAAATGGGGTTCGGAGACAAACCCCAAAGCTGAGAGACGCTGTTCAAATACTCTTCAGTCCCTCTACATAGTAAGAGGTTGAGATGGGTGAGTTGGATAGCTCACGCGTAGGAACTCCACGTTTAAGCACCCTGAGGGTGGATGAGTACCTAGATGGGATACCTACTTATTCGAAGTTTTGAAAAGATAGCGAAAACAAATGGATTAATAACATACCCATTGCTATCCTCTCCTCCTTTATCCCTTGAAATCCGACGCCCAAGGGTATTTACTCTTGTTTCTCCTTTGGCCTTGGTCCCCTCTGTAGGCCTCAAACCTTGGAACTTGGGCCTCTCCTTTGGCCTTGGTCCCCTCTGTAGACCTCAAACCTTGGAACTTGGGCCTCTCCTTTGGCCTTGGGCCCCTCTCTTGGCCTCAAGCCTTGGGCACACTTTAGAGGGTCCCTTGCCTACTTGCTTAAAGAGCCTGCATCGCCTAACATAGCCTAGCATGCCTAGCAAGCCTAGCACACTAAGCTTAGCAAGCTTATCAATCCTAGCATGCCTATCTAGCGTACACACGAGATCATAGCTTGTAACAAGAGGAGGAAGTAGCTCACACGTCGTGGCACAAACACACTCTCCCCACGAGAACAACACGCAAATTCCTCACATATCGCTCTCGGAGCTATAGCTTTGGCCTCCTCATCTAGAGGGTCTCCTCACAACACTGTTGCATTGCATATTTAGAGGGTCTCCTCACAATATTTTTGCATTGCATGTCTAGAGGGTCCCCTCACAACACTGTTGCATTGCATATCTAGAGGACAAGCTATGATCTAAGCTTGTCCTCTGTGGAAGGGTCTATATATTCAAGCCCTTGACATCGGCATATTCCTAAGATATCCTATTGGCATCAGCATATGCAGGAAATATCCTAAGAATACATTATTCTACGCAAGGAATATGCTAAAGCATATTACTTGTGCTTATCCACTTAGCTATTGCTAACCATGTTTAGTTAGCACTAATCAAGGCTTAATTAACATAAACACTTAGATTAATTAATACTAATTACTGACTTAAAGATAAGTAATTAGATTAATTAATGCTAATCAAACATTAAACCCAAGTGCAGAGATTAGTGTCACACGGCATGACAGGTTCCAGGTGATCTCCAATCTTTGAAAATGTGGTTTGCTCACTTCCATGACATTACTGGAGTGGGCAAGAATGTATTGGGCTGGCCCAGGCACTTTTATGGGCTCATCCACATGTTGCAAATAGGCAACATTGACTGCAGCGAGAAGGCCACCAAGCAGTTTTCTAGCTTGCACGGTGCCAGACATGATCGTATGCGATTGACCACCAAACAACCAGTGGTCAATATCAATGATTTAGTTTCCGACTCGGAGAGCAATGATGGGGAGGGTGACAATAGCTTTCAGTCCAGTGAGTCCTTTGACATGAAGGTTGAGCCCATGTCTGAAGATGAGGAAAGCGATGCTTACCAGAACCGGTTGGATCCCAAAGACAATCGATCTATCTTGGGCCAGTTTTACAAAAGCTGGGTAGGCAACTTGTAGGTGCAGATACCAGGATCTCCTTCTCTTTCCATGTCAACCTAATTCCCAGTTTTCTGCAGGAGGGTTGTTTGATGGCTTAGACTAAACTGAGCATGTTTCTGCGGTCGATAGACATAGAGTGGCAGGTTTAGCAATGTGTCCTTGTGGCTTGTGTGAGTGTTCACTTAGCGTCACGGCAGCTGCAACGATAGTGCGGCACCTTCCTAGTGGGGCGCTGGAGGACAAGGTCATCAGCAAATAGCAGACATCACAATTGTCTTGCGAGGTAGTTTATTGTCCAGGAAGTGCCTTTAGTCTCCTCCATATTCTTTTGCAGAAGAGGCAAGGGCTCATAGGGCAGTCTTATTTCACCTCGACATCACTGAACAATGCTATGGTCCTTTCGTTTCCAACTTTGATTTGCAATTATCGTATTGATAGGCTTTTTGTATTGCAGTAGTGGAACACCCTCTTCTTTGAGGACCTTCCACAACATCGACCTTGGAACTTTGTTGAAGGTTTTGTAATGATTGTGATTTAATATATATTATATTTGTATCATATGACATCATAGGTACTATACTATTGTCTTAGTACTACATGATGTTATAAATATTTACTATAGACCATTTTATGCATAGGGCTTAATTGCTCTTTCTTATTATGATCTTAAAAAGTCTCCACGTTCCCATCTTGTAATTCTCCTTGAAATAAATATGGTAGATGGGTACATCCATGTGTACTTATTGAAGACATTGCTACTTATTCAAGTACAATTGATATATGTACATGTCAAAGGCTCTAGGCTACTTATTCAAGTACTATTGATATATGTACAGTCCACCCCCCCTAATTGGGACTGGTTCGGAGTGCCTTTAGAGGTCCCATTAAGGGAAGTGTCCCGATTGTATTTTTCCTATTTAAAAATAATAAAATGTTATAAACTTAAAAAATCAAAAATACCCAAAAAGAAAATTTAAATTTGGATTGATAGGTTTCACTAAAAATAACTTTTAACAGTTCTTTATATAGTTGTTTGAAAGCTAGCACTCTCTAAGCAAAGATCAAAAACCTCTATCTATCATAAAGGAAAAAGCTTAGCTTAAGAGTCTTCAATCACACCTAAAAGTCTATTGTGCTCTCAAATAATAGATTCTTTTTCTTTCTTTTTAAATTTTTTAGTAAAAAATTAGAAATCCCATTTAGGGAGGTGAAATTAACATGAATGTATGTTTCAAAAGGTCCCAATTATCATTTAGGAAAAGTCCCATTTATTACATTATAAACTAAAGGGAGTAGGATGGGAGGTCCCATTTAGAGAGGAATCCCATTTATAGAATTCCCAATTAGGGGGGGCCGACTGTACGTGTCAAACGTTCTAGGCTGATTTGTACCTCGTCCATAGCGACCAGGTCTCGGTGGCGGATGTGATGGTCACTAACCCTACATGAGACGCCACCTTTGCATGGGTCATCACTACCGTCCAGGTTGGGTGATAGCTTGCAAGGTTCAGAAGTATAACGAGATGCAAGTGGGCTACCTCTTCATTCTTCTCGCCATGGAAACGTATGGTGCGATGGCTGAGGACTTTAATATTTTTAAGGTCTTGTGCCATGTATTGTGCCAAAGCTTGTACCATGTTCGTAGGCACGGTGTCAGGCTATATCGCTTTCCTACTTTATGACAGTCTTTGGGCAGCTTGTATCCATTACCTCCAATGGGCACGCACTTGCAAAGGCGATCCTTCGTATGACAGCAGTGATGAATCCTCCTTTTACCTCAGTAGTATGCAGGCTCTTCATTTTTCTTGCATGTGACATAGTTGGTAGAGTACGTGACTTTAGGGATCAAGCTTAATTACTCCTTTTTACTGCAATCCTTGACCCCAGCAGGTCTCCCTTCAAAGTCCTCAGCTAGATGGGCTCTTCTCCATATCTCCTTCCCTGAATAAATGAACCATGTGTTTAAGTACTTATATAATCACCAGGGGGTGTAGTATGCTTGTGGATACTAACTACAATGTAGGTACATACGTAGATCCTGCCTATAAACGAGGAGATTGACCTCTGCTACTACATTACCTACGTGCTGGCGCGGTGTTTTTCATTCCAGCGGCGAGGGGGTAGTTGGCACTGTCGAGGGGGTAAGGGTTTGCGGATGTGGATGGGGTGCATGGCATGCCGATGACAGAGCATGTAAGCACTTTGTCTTTTCGCTGGGTGTCTCGGTCCCAGCCCTGATGAGCTGCGGTGGACACCCACGGTGAGCAGGAGAGGGGAGGAAGGAGAGGAGAAGAGAGCCGAGGAGCAGGAGGAGAGGAGGAGGATTGGTGGTCTAGTCTAGGGATGAGCGACTGAGGCATGTCGGTTGTCCGCTAATCGCTTCCGCCTCCCCTGGTCCTTGCCTTCCATCGCCTTTGCTTTCGCCTTTGCCTCGCCTCGTCTCTGCTCCCACTGTACCCCCGCTGCAGACCAGACCGGGCAGGCCGGCTGGCAGCCACATCCCGCCTTTTGCCCTGAATTTGCCAAGATGCAACGCGACGCCAAGGTGTTTCCTTTCTACCACTTGTGAATTGCTGCGCTGGCACGCATTCGGGGTCATTCTGCCATTTGTAGCTCCCGGATGCACGCCCCAATCCCACAGGATTGTTCCCATCACGTAGCCTCAATTGGATTTGCCTGCCCCGGCGCCGGGACATCGTCTCTTGCCAATTGCCTTACCCTGCCTGAATCCCTCACCTTCCCCGCCTGAAGTTGAGCCTCTTTCTCTTTGTTGTTCCCATCGTCCTGTGCAATTCCCTACCCCCTAGAGAATGGATTCGGAGGATGATATGCATGATGCATGGGGTGGCACGTCTGATGGGGACTATTATGACAAGAACGAGGACGATGACGAGAGTGATCGAATGCCGACAGACGAGGATGATGAGTCGGACTACGGATTCGATGAAAGTGCTGCCGATGACCTTCACCCTAGCTCCCGGCTTCCCCAGGTAACTAAGTTTGTGCGTGGGTTTCATTTCCCTCAGAGGCGAGCGGCTCAGTTTGCTTTGCTTGCCGAATTCATGCCTCGCTTCGTGTGTCAAAGCCGGTTGCTTTAGTGTGGCGTGGACGCCCTGCTGGTGGCCCTCGTTCTCTCGTGATTCATGCTCTCTCAATCTAGCTCATTGTGTTTTGCATTGTGGCTCGCAGTCCAATTACACCATCTTAAGTGAAAGGGATATACGGCAGCGACAAGGGGAAGCTGTGGAAAACGTTGCACAGGTCCTCTCGGTATGCAACACGGAAGCTGGCATTCTTCTCCGCCATTTCAAGTGGTATGTTGTTTCTGCCTCGTTACATACCAACAGCTTTCGAGTTGTTTCCGCACTCATTCATGTCTCCAAGAGTCATGATTGTTCCTGTGTTCCACGGGATACTGAGCCTCCATTTGCACTACTTTGGCTTTTCTCCTCTGGATGCAGGAGTGTTAGTAGAGTGAATGACGAGTGGTTTGCGGACGAGGAGAGAGTCCGGTTTACTGTTGGCCTTCTGGAGAGAAAGCCAGAGAAAAGACAAGCTGGCAAAGAGGTAGTTTTCCTTTGGTTGCTGTAGAAAGCCTCTTACTGCTCTTCATAGTGACTCGTATTAAAGGGAAACACGACTCTTATTCTGATTTTCTGGCACTGCGGTTGTAGCTCACTTGTGGAATCTGCTTCGAATCACAGCCTATCGAGAAAATGAAAGCACCAGCTTGTAATCATTATTTCTGTGATACATGCTGGACAGGTCCGTCTGTGGAACTGGAGCGATGTTAATATGCACAGATGTTTTTTCTGATTTTATTCGGGGAGGCCAGATTTTGCTGCGTCTCTTTTCCTCTTGACTGACTCAGGGACGTGTTATCCTTTTGCGCGAGGGCTTGTCAGTTGGCTTTGCACATGGCTTATTTGCTTTCGTGGTGTATTGGTTGCTGTTTGCAGGGTACATCCATACAGCAATCAATGATGGGCCAGGATGCCTCACGCTTCGATGTGCTGATCCCTCCTGTGGTGCTGCTGTTGGTGAGGACATGGTTTTGTCTCTAGTTTCACAGGAAGACAAGATAAAATACATGCGATACCTTCTGAGGTCATACGTCGAAGACAACAGAAAGGTACTATAGAGGAGTACACTTCTACTGTCAACTTAAAATATCTGCCTGTCTTCTCCTTCCGATAATTCTGTTATTGTAATTGTCTCACTTGATCCTCAGGCAAAGTGGTGCCCTGCACCGGGCTGTGAATATGCGGTTGAATTCGTTCCTGGCAGTGGTTCTTATGATATTGTTTGCAAGTGCGGCCACAACTTTTGCTGGAACGTGAGTTGCTTATCATCCTCTGTGAGATAACACCTTGAATATGATCTTCTAAGCTAGTATGCCTGTCAGTGCAAACGTTCTCTGGATCTGGCCCTAAACTGTCTGACTTTCATCTTCTAGTGCCTGGAGGAGGCGCATCGGCCTGTAAATTGTGAGACAGTTGCGAAGTGGATTTTGAAAAATAGTGCAGAATCAGAGAACATGAACTGGTATGTTGATTGTTGTGACTGGATTGTTTAGTCAGAGCTTCTACTTGATCTGAGCTGGGAGTTTTGACTTGTGCTCATCCAAACAGACTGTGTGATCTCATTTCACACGGTCTGTTTGGATTTGGACTTCTGGAGAGAACCTGAGATCTGTTTTCATGTGACTACTGGTAGGATTCTGGCGAATTCAAAACCTTGCCCGAAGTGCAAGCGCCCAATTGAGAAAAATCAAGGCTGCATGCACATCACCTGCACTCCACCTTGTAAATTTGAGTTTTGCTGGTGAGTTTTTGGAGCCCTGGATGCTGCAATATTCGATTCATTTGGACATCTTTGGAATACAGCTGGCTGGAAGAGCTTCTGTCAACAGTTTCCAAGTGTGTGAAATGGAGACACCTCTGATGTCATGATACCCTCTGGCCATGGTCGAGCTTATGATGCGGGGTATTGTCATTGCAGGCTGTGCCTTGGAGCCTGGGCTGATCATAATGAGAGGACCGGTGGCTTTTATGCTTGCAATCGATATGAGACTGCTAAACAAGAAGGCGTGGTGTGGATCTTAATCCCACCTTTTCATGTCTAGCATGAAGCATGCATGGGAAGTTAGAATTGGCTTTGACTTGTACTACTGGCGCAGTATGATGAAGCTGAAAGGAGGAGGGAAATGGCCAAAAATTCATTGGAGCGCTACACTCATTATTATGAGCGATGGGCAACAAATGAATCAGTTGAGTTTCTTGGTTGTGTAGATTTGAGGTGTGTTGGAAGATACGTATAATCATATCTGACATGTACTGTGCAGTCTAGGGCAAAGGCTCTCAACGACCTTCAGCAAATGCAGGCCGTTCAGGTACATGCCTGCCTTTTATGATATCCTGAGGTCTTGCATTTGATGGCTGAAGTCTTGCTTGGGACACTGCTTCCTCATGTCTCTCTCTCTGTTACTGATGCTTCTCATTTTCCATGTTGAATCGCAGATTGAGAAACTGAGTGACAAGCAATGCCAACCAGTGTCACAACTCAAGTTTGTTCCTGAGGCCTGGTTGCAGGTAGGCCTAACAGTTCGACTATGCCGCCCCGTGGGTGTGTTTCATAGACTTCTTGCACAGGCATGAGGAGTATGAAAGGCAGCAGTCAGTAGGGTTGAGTGTAATGCTGATTGAGTTGTCTTTTTGTTTATCTGGGGCTGGAGATTGCAGGTTGGAGTTGGTGAGTGATAAGCGATTGCGTTAGATGTTGATATACTAAGACAGTGGCCTTTGGTCCATACATCATGGAGAACTGTCTCTTTGTGATTCATCATGCTTTTCTAGTGGCAACCCTGATTCCGGTGAGGACTCACTTATATGCAGATTGTTGAGTGTCGAAGAGTTTTGAAATGGACGTATGCCTATGGGTATTATCTGCCAGAACACGAGCAAGCTAAGAGGCAATTTTTTGAGTACTTGCAAGGTGAGCAACAGTCCTGATTGTACTTTGTATATCTGAGCCCTATCTTATGCTTCTGGAGTTGGTGAACTTGGATCAAGGTGGATGGCTTCTCATGGCTGTCGGTTGGAGGATGCAGGGGAGGCTGAAGGAGGGCTAGAACGGTTACATCAGTGTGCTGAAAAGGACTTGCAGTTCTTTCTCGAGGGAGATGCTCCACAGAGCAACTTCAATGAGTTTCGGACGAAACTAGCTGGCTTAACCAGGCACGACTGAAACTGTGGTTTTTGTGAGTAGCTGTTGGAACTGGTTTTGATTGGCCTGTATTGACGTAACTGGTGGTTGGCAATGCAGCGTTACTAGAACGTATTTTGAAAACCTGGTGCGGGCACTGGAGAACGGGCTTGCTGACGTGGACAATTCTAAGAGCGTAAACAACAAGTGTTGCAGTAGCTCAAAGGCCTCAGGTAGCTCAAAGGGAAGAGGAGGCAAGAGTAGAGTGGGGTCCTCGAGAGGCAGCGGTACCAGCCGAAGCGGGGATGAGACTGCACATTGGTCTTGCGAGCACTGCACTTATGCCAATGGAACAGCAGCCACTGTATGCACTATATGCAACCATCCTCGAGCTTGAGCTACTCCAAGCAGTGTGCGAAATCACTGTTGCTGACAGATGGCCTGTGTACCACATGCGGTAAGGATATGATGCAGCTCCCCCAGCTGGTGCCAACGCTACTGGATGAGGGGGAAGGGGGAGGAGGGTGCACTTGGGTGATGTTGAACAAGCAGGCGAGGTCTGTCACCGTGGCGAGCCCAGGCCCTTGTTGATGATGGTTCATCTCCCTAAATGTCGCCTCGCTCTGCAATGCCTCCAACCCACCACCCAGCTGGGGTAAGGGAAGGAGGCAGACCGGAGCTAGGGCGGGTTGGTTATGGGTTGGCAGGAAGAGCGCTCTTGTAGATTGCTGGTAGCTAGTTTATGTCTTGCAATGTCATGAGTAGCATACGGAGTAGTACCAGCCCTGAAAACTTGGCCTGGCTGATGGTGTCCATGTGTATAGACGTTGTGGACGATGAGCCTAGATGTGCCATTAGAGGTAAGATGAAATTATTGTTGGAGAGCAGGAATGGACGACATTGCAACAGCAAGAAATGAAACTTCCGGGCCAGTCATGTCGAGATCGCACTGCTCCTTGTATTTGCTGTCCGAGGGAAAAATGGAGGGGCTTGTAGCACGTGCTTTCAACTTTTCACTTAGGTAATAGTTTCTATATACATATGTACTGAAACAGTGTATACTGTACTGCAGTCTTGTCTCCATATGGAACCTGGCCTTCACGTAGTGTTGGAACTTGGTTACACTTGCGTAAATGAAATTGTTGAGGGAAATATACACCCTACGTAACATGACCTATATCCACATTATCTGAGGAACTCGTTGCAACTGCGAAATCGGATTCATGTTCACCTGTTTAAGATCGAATTATAATCCCGTATTACATCATTAATTTTATATAAAATCGAATTCATAGGTTTTCATTTCCCATCAATTTATGTGCATGCCTATGCGTCCAGCTTGGCGCAGGAGTTTTCCCGCCGAATGTGCTTGTGCGAGTCGCGAACGTCAGGGGTGAGACGCTGGGGACTCCAGCTTGCAGATTGCAGCCATGAAGTACCCAAATTTCAAGGACGATCTAGGTGAGCCTCGACCGCAGCTCTGATCAGTTATGGAAGATCGATGTCGCGTGCCCTGAGCTTGTCATGCTTGTGTCTTGTGTAGACAAGTGCAAACACATCCTTGCAAGCTTCACAGCACCCGATGGCTCGCTCAAATACATGGACTTGCTGGTACGCACCACACTGCTTCTTCCCACTCTGCACCTGGTGCAACCAAAGTCCTTTCTTGGCTGTCGCTCATGTCAGGATCCCGGGCTAATGGGTGCAGCAACAAGTCGCCAATCGGAAGCTCCGAGCCGTGGTCATCAGCCTTGACGACCTGTCCAGTGTGGGTGGAATGCGCCCTCGCTGTCCTGTATATGTTTGTTTCCTGTCTGCTCTGGCTGTGGGCTGTAACTGAACGCTCTTATCTTCAGGGAGACGAAGACCATGACTTCGTGGACCGAGTGCGAACCAACACCCGCCGCTACCTGCGCTTGTTTGCTCAGGCCATGGATGAGCTCATGCCCGAGCCCTCTGACATTTTGGCGGCCGATGATGGGCACATGCGGCACCGACGGTACGAGATTGCGGAGCAGGCAGATGCACTTGACCCTCTGCACAAGTGTCCTCCTGAGATGAAGCGGAACCAGTGAGTTGGATGCGTTCCCAGTCTGCCAGTTTGCGGCCCCTTGTATGTGTATACCTGCTTTACCCGCCTACCTTTGTGTAGCGAAGTCCGTATTAAGTCCTTGGAGACGGACAAGGCCCAAACCCTACGTGAAGTCAGAGCGTGTCATATTGGCCAGCTCGTCAAGGTGCGAGGCATCGTCACCCGCTGCACAGACGTCAAGCCGCTTCTCCAAGTTGCTGTCTACACCTGTGAAGAATGCGGATACGAGATCTACCAGGTGAGCTTCTACACCTTTCTTCTTTTGTCGTGCTTCTTGTCGCGCCCCAGCTTAGTTGCTTCTTGTTGGATATTCTGGCAGGAAGTGACAGCAAGATCCTTCATGCCTCTGCTGGAGTGTCCATCTGCCCGTTGCCGGACCAACAATGTGAAAGGGGTGCTGTCGCTTCAAGTTCGGGCATCTAAATTTCTCAAGTTTCAGGAGGTGAGTCATGCTTTTCTTTCTCGTACTGGGCAACCTTCTATCTTGTCTGACATAGCCTTGGCAACATTGCAGGCTAAGATTCAGGAGCTGGCAGAACAGGTGCCTAAGGGCCATATTCCTCGTTCCATGACTGTGCATATCTCTGGCGAGCTTACTCGTCAGGTTACAGTCTGCTGCAATGTTGTGCTGCCCACTCTTCACTTACAGGTCATACCAGTATTTGATTTGCGTGCTGTGATGACAGGTTGGACCTGGGGATACAGTGGAAATTTCTGGGATATTCCTTCCTATTCCTTACACTGGGTTTCGTGCCATGCGGGCTGGTCTTGTTGCTGACACATATCTTGAGGCTATGGCGATAACTCACCTGAAGAAGCGTTATGAAGAGTATGCGTCCCCTCACTTTATGCTTGTAGTACTTTAGGACACTCTCAGCTTCGATAGTTGCCTGACAACTGAATTTACAGGTCCCTGAGCGTGAGGTTCACTGTTTTTGCTCCTGTGCTCTCGCAGGTATTTAGTCACTGATGAAGAAGGTGAGATTGAGCGTCTCTCTGAAGATGGTGAAATATATACCAAGCTTGCCTCCTCTATTGCCCCTGAGATATTTGGTCATGAGGATGTGAAGAAAGCCTTGTTACTGCTGCTTGTGGGTTCTCCAACACGTCAGCTTAAGGATGGAATGAAGGCAAGAAACACTGACCTTTGCCCCATGTTCTTATGAGACAATCTGCATTTCATGATGTGAACTCCATGAAGGTGTTTGATGCATCAGTGAGCACACAGACCTGATGAGGGCTTGAAACAAGTGCATTGTCTGTCCATCACTCTATGCTACGTTGGAAGAGTCTGTCACAGTTTGGCCAGCTCAGTGCACAGCATGGTGGCTCTCTTTCCGCATCTGTTTGAATATTTTGCCTTACCCTCAGCGTTGCAGATACGCGGAGATTTGCACGTCTGCCTTATGGGAGACCCTGGAGTAGCTAAAAGCCAACTGCTGAAACATATGGTCAGTGTGGCCCCTCGTGGTGTCTACACTACTGGAAGGGGAAGTAGTGGTGTTGGTCTCACTGCAGCTGTCCACAGAGATCCTGTCACAAACGAGATGGTGCTGGAAGGAGGAGCTCTTGTAGGTCAACCGAGCTACTTTGCTTTGCGGTCTGTCAAATGTTGACCAATGTGTTTGTCAGCAATTTATGGCTGAGATGGTTTTGTGCAGGTATTGGCTGATATGGGCATTTGTGCTATAGATGAGTTCGATAAGATGGAGGAATCAGACCGGACAGCTATTCACGAGGTCATGGAGCAACAAACTGTGAGCATCGCCAAAGCAGGAATCACGACTTCATTGAATGCACGGACAGCTGTGCTCGCTGCTGCCAACCCAGCATGGTATGTATAACCTGTCTTCTTTTGGTTTGTGCGGTTTCACGCTGTCTTGTCCTGTATATACTGGTTCAACACCTTGTCATGGTGATCTATGTAATGTGCTGTAGGGGACGTTATGATATGCGAAGGACACCAGCTGAGAACATAAATCTTCCTCCTGCTCTGCTATCTCGTTTCGATCTTATGTGGTTGATTCTTGACCGGGCCGACATGGACGGTGACTTAGCCATGGCTAGACATGTGCTACACGTCCACCAACATTGCGCCCCTCCTGTGGTTGAGTTTGCTCCTTTGGAATCCTCCACCCTGAGGTATGGCTGGTGACCATAGACATGGGGGCTGAGGTTGATTGTGACATACTCTTTACTGACTGCATGCCTGTTGTTTCAGAGCTTATGTAGCCCTGGCAAGGAGAATTGTGCCCTCTATTCCAAGTCATCTGACAGAGTATGTAGCGAATGCCTATGCATCACTGAGACAGGAGGAAGCTCAAAGCGACGCTCCTCACTCCTACACCACTGCCCGTACGCTTCTGAGCATCCTCCGACTGTCTGAGGTATCGTTGGCTGCTCCTTGAGAAGGATTTGTTTTGCTTGTTGGTGTGGCCTGGCGCTCATGGGTGTCTGTGTGCAGGCGCTGGCCCGACTAAGGTTTTCACCCTCCGTAGCCCAAAGTGACGTGGATGAGGCCCTAAGGCTGATGCAAATGTCTAAGTACTCGCTGGACTCAGATGACCAGAGCAAAGGTCATGTGGATCCCATATCCGACATTTACTCCATGATACGCGATGAGGCGTCGCGATCTAAAAACCCAGAAGTGACCTACACCAGCGCCAAGAACTGTATACTTCGAAAGGTAATGCAGCTTGCCTTTGGAACTCTTTCTAGTATTTGACATCGAATCACCAACCTGCGTTCCATGCGCAGGGCTACTCCGAGGCGCAACTTAAGGAATGCTTACAAGAGTACGCGGCATTGAACATTTGGCAAATCACCCCATCCACTTTTGATATTAGATTTGTCGACGCCTAGCGCCCACACCTGAAGATGGCCTTCACCTGGTATGTACAATTAGAAGACCTCGGCGCTGAAGCGTCTGAGGTCTCGCAGCAACATAACCTCAAATATCATGTCGGCTTCCAAGCAAGGCCGCAGTCGAGATGCCTTTGTGAGGCGTTTACAGGAAAGACAGACGTCAAAATTTGGCAAAAGCCCGAATCGGCCCTACTGGCGACTAATGAGTTTTGGTGGAGTGCCAGATATTGAACAGTTTTCCATTTTGGATCCTCTCCCGGCAATCCACCATTATATGTACAAAAGGGAGAACCTCCGACACCTCCAGGGAACACGTCACCACCTGCAGCCCAGATCATTTCTTCAGGCACCTAGTCCCAATGACTTTGGTCGTTTGACTGCCTCCAATGGTTCAGCAATTCCCACACCAAGCTTGCCCAATCCCGTACCCTCCACAAACCCCATCTTTGCCATCATTCTCGATCCAAATCCCCTTGTGTGGCATTCAAAGGCTGCAAACTGAGTAGAAGCCGCTGGAGCACATGGAACAGCCTTTGAGTAGGAAGGACAGCCTGCATCCTCCACACCTGCCACGTCCATACGAATAATACCACTAGACACAAACGACAGGGGCTGCCCGGCCAGCACTTTCCTACTCCTTTGTTTCTTACCAGATTCCTGTTTCTTTCCAGATTCCTGTTTCTTTCCAGATTCCTGTTTCGTCACCTGGGACTGGGAAGGCCTGGCAGGTGTGTTAAGCTGCTGATGGGGAATCTCACACTTGGCCAGGGCCAGCATCGCTCCGAGCCGATCTCTACCTGCGCCGTGGGGCATCTCGGTGTGTTCAGTCCTGGAAACAATCAATAACCTCTTCTTGCCTGATCCTTGACTGTCACTTTTCAGCCCGTAGATAGACGCCAGCTTCCGCACAGTTTTCCGGTCCCTATCTTTCATGGGCCCAAACGCATGCACCCCCACTTTATCCCTCACCACCTTCTCTACAACAAGGTTGATAGCATGCAGATCAAATCCTCTCATGGTTGCCCTTTCCCCTCGTACAGCTTCAATTCTCAGCCTCCGAATCTCCTTCTTCTTCTTCTTCTTGCCGCCCTGGCGCGGACCCCGATTGGCCTTACAGTAAAAGGCCCGAGTTGGGGTTGGAGCCCCAGCTCGAGCCCGAACCACAGCCACAGGCTCAGCCCTGACCGCCATGTCCTCCACAGCAACCTGATCCAAAGGCCGATTGCGGAGCAAACAGGTGACGTCACCGTCGATGTTGAACATATAGTCCAGAGCTATATCATCGTCAATGATATTCTCCGGAGAGAAAACGTCATCGTCGATGCTCGAGGAGCCGGAAGAACCGCCAGATTCGGAGCCGGACCCGGAGTCGGAAGTATCCTGGTCTGAAGCATCAGAAGCAGACGACGAAGGCAGCAACGATGTGCTGTTGAAATGTTCAAACACCTCCTCTTGCCGCCTCATGAAGGCGTCCACATCCCTGCACACATCCAGGCATTCCCCGCTGCTGTGATCGGAGTCCGCGTCGGGATCACAGTAGATGCGCATGCCTCCAATGGCCAGGAATCCGCCTGCGGAAGCAGCTGGCCGCCGTCTCCGTCTTCGATCACTGCCTCTGCCCGACGCAGCGCCGGCTCCGGCGCTGGCCGCAATGGGACTCCTATCCACTACCACCTCAGCCCTTCCCGGCTCGGCGTCAAGGACCACCTCCCGCTGCTGCATCGCACTTTCATACGCATAGCAGGTGGCATTGAACCGCGGCCTGCCGATGCTGATCCTGCTGCTGCTGCTTCCTTTGCTGCCACAGTCGATGCGCTGCCTGAGACTGGGTCCGGAGCCGGGGCCCGGGCCGGGGCCGGAGCCAGGGCCAAGGCCGGCGCTGAACCGACCTCGCCTGCTCGACTTGTTTGCCATGGCGCCCGGAGCGTGCTGAAACACGCGTTAGGGTTACCTACATAGGTGTGCAGGGTTCGACCCTACATCGGCGCTAGGCCTAAATATCGGTTCGCCAGGGTACGGCCTGGCGAATCGACATGCCATGCCATGAGCATGGCCTTCCTCTCCCCTACTCCTCTCTCTCTTATCCGTGCCAACCCGCGACGGAGCCACCGGGAGCGACGGGAAACTAATTCAAGTTCCCGTCGCCCTGATTGTCGTGGCGATTCCCGCGGCGATACTGCTCGCCCTTTGTTCGTTTCAATTGAGAACGAGAGCGGAGAGAGCGCTCTGCTCAAAGCAGGGCACGCGGTAAGAGTTGAAAGATCGAAGGCTAGGGAGGATGCACGTATACGGATTGTGTTCCAGTGATGGATGAGGTTGCAGCACATTATCTTTTTGCAATTCAGAGGCCTGGTGGAGGGAAATTTTCTTTCAATGATTTGGAATGGCAGCAATCCTCATACAAGCATCCATCTTATCCTGGCCAAGATAAACAACTAACATTAGCTTACATCCCTTGGACCAGAGTGTGATTTCACATGAGACAGCATTGCTTGCTCCTACAAATTATTACAAGGCATCTCGAGAGGGTCCACACAACAATACTTCAGTAAGTTGTCTCAAGCTAGATGCAACCATTGTCACAACACTGCATGTATGGACCCTAAGGATTCAATCCGTTTTATCGCTTGTTGGTATCATTGAAAGATTTCATCTGCAGTTTTGCTGCGATTATTGGTGTGGATATGGGCCGTGGACGCTGAATGTTCCCATGCCTCCACCAATTGCACCTGTCACTGTGGAGGGTGAGAAAAGCGAGAGCGGTCTCGGGATTGCTAACGGTGAAAGCATCAAACACGCGCTGTTCGAGCTTTGCTTGCTACTAAGATGGCTTGAATTTTAACTCTAAAACTATGCGTGGATGTTCAAAGAGTGTGTCATGGCTGTGAGTACGAGGCATGCCAAGAGATGTCGTATCTCACTTGAGTGCCGACAAGAAGGCATGGGTGAAACATGGTTTATTGTGTAATTTTGTATCGAGTTCTTAGATTTGACACCGTGAGGTGTAAAGAAATGTTGTGGAGCTTTCAACAAGCTTGGAGCATGAGTCACAAGATGTCCAAAGTTAGAGATGATTCTTGACACGCGCAAGACATTGACAATCTTGACTTGCAAGGTACAAAGGTGGAAACATCATCCGGATGACAATATTAGTGTGGGTATATGGATGCGTCAATGCCGCATTTGTGTTTCACAAGTCCACCGTATCAAATGCTTTTGTTTGGGGATTCGGGACCTGCTCATGCTTCGCACTGCTTGACACATGGTAAAATAATGTACTTGGTATTGATTCCACGCTTTGGTGTAAACCAAGAAGTACCAAGACTCTTCACAATTATGGCTTTCGACCTTCACATGAATGGTATTCAGAGCGTGGGTTTTTGGCAAAGGATTGCATAAGTGACACCATAGCCAGTGTGGCTCACATCTTTTCATGAGGTTACATAAGTAAGGATGCATAAGACTCATCGTGCCTTGCGCTTATAGAAGCATGGCATCGGTTTTTAAGTAACTTAGTCTTACAAGGGCATCTCTTGTCGGCACAAGTAGAGCCAGGCTGACATCAATTGTGCTCAGAATTAAGCGTCCATTATTGGTATGTGAACCATTGCAAGAAGGAGGGTATGTGGTTAACATGAGGAGAAATGGTGCACACTAAAATAGATGGGGCAACTCTAATTGAGGATGATAATGTTACTTTCCTTCCCACCTTGTACCACACCTTTTATGCCCGTGAGTTCACCGATGCCCATGTGCATATACAATTGAGGCAGATTCCATGGGCTACATGTGAGTGTGCTCAAGGGAGGAAAGGCTTTATTTGTAAACACATCGTGAAAGTGCAGGATATGCTTGGGTGCTCTCACACTCGGATGAAACGTCAAGATACTGAACGAATGGTCTGCAATTCAGAGCCTGTAACGACCGCTTTTGTGATAATAGAGAATGTGATGGAAAGCGTTGCAACTCCGCAACCTTGTGGAGGGTGTTTTATGTATGAAGGCGGAACAAGAGGAGATTCGCTCGGAACAAGATTGCAATGCTATTGTGAATTTGATGCACAAGAATAAGGAAGTCGTGGGGATGCAAGCACTTTTGGTGAAACGACACTCATGGATGTCCGGCTTGATTGCATATGAGTTGGTGAAATGCCGCAACACGGCAGCCTCTTCAAGCATTCACCACCAACCAGGGAGACAACAACATCATCAGGACTAAGCCATTCTTCTCACCATCAAGAAAAGAAGAAGAGAGGAAGTTATCGAGACAAAGAAAACTAGCGTGAGGTGTAGGTGCGATGTAGGTGCTTAATGTCTCCCTTCGGATGTTTTGACCAATGCCGCAATTAATCAAAACTCTGGTGATCTGTCCTCTCGCTCGTCTTGGTGATCCTCCTCTCGCTTGCTCTTGAGTCAAGGCCCCGAGCCGCGCATGCACAGGCTATGGTGTGGAATCGACTTTGTATCGCGCTGCGGTGACCGGGGTATTCGTGCAGAACTTGAATTAGTTCCCCCTCGGGTGGCTTGCATGCGGGTTGGCAGATACGAGAGAGAGGCGGGGAGAGGCCATGCTCATGGTATGCATGTCTGTCACCAAGCCGTATTCTTTGCGACCCGATATTTAGGCCTTGCCCTACATAGGCGGCCAGTATGCATGGGGCTCCATCTTCAGAGCCACATCAGGCTAAGTATTAACCCTACCCGTTTCACACCTTCCGCTCCGAGGTGCTCCCTACCCAATCCCATACATTGATATGACCTTCCGCTCCGAGGTGCTCCCGGGCCAATCCCCTAAATTAATATCCCGGTCACAACTCATGGTGGTTGTAGAGTCCACAACTCGTCGGCTGTTTCTGCTGATTTTCTCCATTGTGGTTTTTTTTTTTGGATTGTGTGTGAAAGAGTAGAAAAAGGAGCAAAAACAACCTGGATTGGCATATAAGGCAATTTGGGAAACAACACGCCTAGGTGGTGACGTCGTGGCATGGAACGACATCCTACGATGATGCGCAATGCGGTGGCGGCTTCTTGTGACGACGCGGGGTGTGGCGACAATGTTCTGTACGACATCCTATGACAACACATGGTGCGACCGCGACGTCCTGGCGTGCGGGATGGCGGCGTGTGAGGATTTGCCTCAATGATCCTTCATAGTGCAAACCCAAGGTTTGATCCAAATGTGCCCTCGCACACAACTTGGTCGCCTTGGATTGCTTCCACGTCCCTTGCTTTGATGCGCCCCTTGCAAGAGGTGGCACCGGCCATGCCTTCAACTTTTGAAGTGATACAGACAACCAATATACAAAAGTTACATGCCAACTTTCTTGCAAGCTTCCTTTACCCTTCACAAATTGAGGTTCATATTCCTGCTTCACTATGAAATTGAGGCACTGAAATCTCTTCTCCATATCACCATACAATTTCATCTCCTTTGCTGCAGCTTTTGGACTTAGAAGATGACTCCAGTCCTCATCCCTCACTTAACATGATAATTTTTGAAGGAGGGGAATATAGTAACCCCCTTCGGTCGAGACATCACCCTACTTTGATAATGTGCACACCCTTTCTGAGGTCATACCTTTGATAAAAGACGCACTTTCAAGTCTACACCCAAGAACTAGAGCACAGTAGGGTGTGGGCCCGTCTGCGTTTTT
Organism: Anthoceros angustus; assembly: GCA_010909165.1. Lineage (NCBI taxonomy): Eukaryota > Viridiplantae > Streptophyta > Anthocerotopsida > Anthocerotales > Anthocerotaceae > Anthoceros > Anthoceros angustus. Next base: position 383,601 of record VJWM01000063.1, on the reverse strand, counting down.
GTAGAATGCATGAGGGCTGCCATTTTCATATGTTTATTACAACCAAGAACTTTTACTTTCAAGTGGTGGAACACAATGAAAACAATCGTGTACTTGCGGGAGTCTTATTTCAATGGTCGTGAGAACATTGCAACAAACAATCGCTAAAGGAGGAAGTGGTCATCGATCGACAATAGTCATTCAAGAGTGCGACGACTCATCCATGCCTTGGCCAACCGAGTCAAGGACCTCACCACCAAATTCGAGGCGGTCCATATCCTCCGCATCAAAGTCGCATTCTCCTCCAGGCTTGCTCGTATTCATTAGTACCATTCTTGCGAGCACGGTGTCGACCACACACATTTAGGTTCCGACCCTCATCCAAAAGGTCGCCAGTCGTGGTCTTCAACCTTCTGGCACTCAATGCAACCACTTGGGCTTTAAGACAATGCCAGCGTCCGTACAATGAACAAAGTTAGTTGCCCATGCGCCCATGCAAGCATCCTTAAAATCAACAAAGTTGAGTTATTAAGAAGATATAGGTTTCAAACACGGAACCTACTCATTACTACACCTTTTTCCCAAGCACTTGACGAACGGTCCCAACTTGCAAGATTTTTGAGCCGCTAAATATTGATTTTCTTAAAAACAACCTATGAGGAGCCCATGGCGGCGCAGGCCGGAGCAGGTATGGTGGGGAGGCGCTGGCCGGCGCCCATGGGTGGGCATGGCGTGTTGGGGAGGGGGGTGGCGCCGGCGCCGGCGCCCAAAAGGTGGTGGGGGAGGCGCTGGCCGGCGCCATGGGCGGGAGGGAGGGCGCCGCCGCCATGGGCGGTGTGCTAGGGGAGGGCGCCTGCGGGCGGTGGCATGCATGTTGGGGAGGAGGGTGGGGCCGGCCCATGGGCGGTGAGGGCGCCCCACGGCGCCATGAGCGGTGGTGTGTTAGGGGAGGCGCCGGGCCGGCCGCCCACTGGGCAGTGTGTTAGGGGGCCGGCCGGCCACGATGGTGCGGGGGGCGCCGGCCGGGCAACAGTGGTGTGGGGAGGGCGCCGGCCGGCCGCCCATGAGCGGTGGCTTGTGGGGAGGTGCCGCGCGCCCTATGTCATGGCAGGGAGGAGGGCCCGATCGGCCGGCGCCTCCCTTAGCACCATCCTACGGTGCATGCGGTGTGAAGGGGGGGACAAGAAGGGAACGCAGTATCCTATCACCGATGGAAGGTGTGGCCCATTTGAAGGGTTAAAAGATTGCCCCATAGGTGACTGTGAAGAGTACAAGTGGTGGGAAGCCTTTGGGTGGACCGAAGGAGATTGCTATCATTGTGGAGAATAACATTGGGCTAGTGCTACATTCTTGGAAGTGGTTTTCACGCAGAAGTGGATCATACGGCTGACCACTTCAAGTGCGGATGAAGCTTTGCTAGATGAGGCATTATTGAGGACCTCCCACGTGATATGTACTTGGGGCATATCAAAATGCCGGAAGGCAACAAAGTGGAATGGCGGATGAATGGGGACATAATGGAAATCTTGAAGGGATGTTTCGGGCACTATGGACAAAACAGGCCATTCTGGATTGGGAGAGTCATGGAAGCTAGATGCACCACGACCTCACTTTCTTATCCACGTATCGGACCGCACACAGATGCGTATGAAGGAGATATGTGTGGAATACATAGTCCGTCAGAGTGCCAACCCATCCGGTCCATATCCTCTGCATCAAAGCTGGCATTCTCCTCCAGTGCTTGCTCGTATTCATTAGTATAATTCTTGGGCTGAGCTTCAGATGGTGTCGACTACCACACAACATTTAGGTTCTGCTGACCCTCATCCAAAAGCTCGCCAATCGTGATCTTCAACCTTCTGGCACTCAATGCAACCACTTGGGCTTTAAGGCAATGCCAGCATCCTTACAATGAACAAAGTTGGTTGCCCATGCGTCCATGCAAGCGTCCTTAAAATCAACAAAGTTGAGTTATTAAGAAGATATAGGTTTCAAACACGGAACCTACTCATTACTACACCTTTTTCCCAAGCACTTGACGAACGGTCCCAACTTGCAAGATTTTTGAGCCGCTAAATATTGATTTTCTTAAAACAACCTATGAGAGCCCATGGCGGCCGGCGCCGGCCCATGCGGTAAGGGTGCTAGGGCATGTTAGGGTTGAGGGCGCCCATGGGCGAGGCATGGCGTGTGTGAGGGAGGAGGGTGGGCGCCGGGGCGCCCATGGGTAGCAAGGCGGTATGTAGGGAGGGCGCTGGCTGGCCGCGCCATGGGCAGGGCATGGCGTGCCTGGGGAGGGAGGGGCCCGGGTGCCCATGGGTGGCAGGGGCAGGGAGGGCGCGGGCTTGGCCAACGCCCATGTAAGGTGGCATGGCATGTTGGGGAGGGAGGGTGGCCAAGCCCGGTGCCCATGGGCCGGTGGGGTTAGTAGGGTGGGCGCCACGGGCCGGCCGCGATGGTGGTGTGGGGAGGGACGCTGCCGGGCATGCCTATGGGCAAGGTGTGCTAGGGAGGCGCCCGGCCCATGGGCCGAGGCGTGTTGGGGGCGCGGCTGCCCGGCGTGGTGTTAGGGGAGGGCGCCTGCCCGGCCGGCGCCCGGTGGCCTGGGGGAGGTGCCCGGCCGTTTGTCTGCATGCCAACGGCAGGGAGGCGCCGATCACGCCTCCCTTAGCACCATCCCACGGCATGGGTGAAGCTAGGGGGGGACAAGAAGGAAGGTGTATCCTATCACCGATGGAAGGTGTGGCCCATTTGCAAAGGGTTAAAGATTCGTCCGTAGGTGAGCTGAAGAGTACAAGTGGTGGGAAGCCTTTTGGGTGGACCAAGGAGATTGCTATCATTGTGGAGAAAACATTGGGCTAGTGCTACAGGCGTCTTGGAAGTGGTTTTACGTGTAGAAGTGGATCATCTGGCTGACCACTTCACTGGGGATGAAGCTTTGCTAGATGAGGCATTATTGAGGGACCTCCATGTTGATATGTACTTGGGGCATATCAAAATGCCGGAAGGCATGATGAATGGCGCTGAATGAATGGGGACATAATAAATCTTGAAGGGATGTTTGCAATGCCGTTGCACTATGGACACGCAAAACAGGCCATTCTCGGATTGGGAGAGTCACGATTGAAGCCAGATGCACCACGACCTCACTTTCTTATCTCATCGGACCAGCACAGATGCGCATGAAGGAGATATGTGTAGGAATACATAGTCTCGAGTGCAACCCATCCAGTGGTCTTGGGGAAAAAGGGAATAAGGTCCATTATCCAAAACATACAAGAGGTGTTTGTAGAATGAAACAGTCATCCTAATTATGGGTTTGTGTTGACGCACGGAAACATGTGTATGCGGTGGACAAAAAGCGATAAGGGATAAAGCCTTGAGAAGCGCTTCATACTGCGAAGTAGTCAAAGTGCTTGAAGATAGTGATGATGACAATCTTTGGAGAAGTCGGACCAAGTGATGATGAAGGATTGAACTCGGTGATGAGTGACGAAATCACTTGGCTTTGTCCGGGGTCCCGGAGTGAATGTTATGCGTCTGGATTCCGAGATATTCTTGGTTTTGAAATACCGTCCGTGGCTTTTGTTGTGTCCTTACTAAACCACATTTTCCTCCAAAATCGACACAATCGCCCCTTCCGGCAGAACGGCCTTCCTTACTGCTCCTTACTTTGCATTAATCCTCGGACCAAGGACTCCCTTTTGGGTAGGAAATGAGTCAGTTTTGTTTTTTTTCAGAGGCGGAGTAGAAAACATAGGAAAGGAAGAAATAAGTCCGAGTACCCTGACCGCACTTTGGAGTAGGCAAGGACTCCTGCAGCACACTCCCGGGAGGAGCCACGGACCACACTGGAGGGGGCCCGACACACTCCCGGGTGCCCGTAAGTCCGGACTACACTCGGAGCCGAACTGGATGAGTATGCTGCAAAAGTAACTTAGGGTCGGATATTTTAGGCGGAGGGCCACGGGCCTGGATCGGTGAGAGGTGGACGCATGACATAAGGACCGTAGGGTTGCCAATGGCCGTTATAGGCAGGTATTCACGCCATGTACAATGCGCCAACAGAGGCTAGAGCACGCGGGCCGCGGCCGAGGCAGGCGAGGCAAGGGCGAGTAAGCCATGCGTGCCTCGGCCACGGGCAGCGAAGAGACACCCTCCCGACCAGCGGCTACTCCCGACGTCGCAGGCCGGAGGGAAGGCCATTCTTCCTCGACCTCGCGCATGCCTCGGCCTCGCTCACCCAGCTCTCTGGCGCTATCTTTTCGAGCGCTCAGGCACTCTGAGCTCGGCTCACCTTCGTGGTTGGAGCGGCCAACGCGGGCGGCGAGGGCATGGAGTGCTGCGGCACAATCAACGCTGGAGCGAGAAGAGCATGGCAATGGGACCCAAGAAGGCGGCGGAGGTGTGGGAGCCCTGGCGCTTGGTGGAGCGCAACATCGTCACCAAGCGGTACCCCGACTTCGGGCCCTGGCTGGAGGAAGCGGAGGAGCTCGTGGAACAATGGCACTTGGATATTTTTAACGCGGTCTGGACATTTGACAGCGTCGCTATCGTCCGGGAGTACGCGGAGAATGTTGGCAGTCGCCAACAAGGAGGTTCGCTCCAAGAGCCTAAGGGAGGACCCCAGGAGGTGGACCGTGGAGGTCCTGAGGGAGGTTTACAACCGCCCGATGGAAGAAATTGGGGGCGTAGTTCCGGAGCCCCTCAAAGTGAGAGGAAAGGTGGAGGCGGCGAAGGCGGCAATGTTGAGGCCGGGGACACAACGGTCGTCCAACGGCTGGTTGATGACGGACTTTTGGATAAAGGGGTGAGGCGTGGCTAAGGTCATTGTCCATTGGAACATGCTCACCAAGGTGGATCACCTTGGTGACAATCCGTGTTTCGCACGCCTCTGCCGAGGGAAGAGGGCCGAGGGGCGATTATCATCTTCGCCTGGATCAACCAGAGGCCGAAGCAGGAGTGAAAAGCCTCCTCCGTAAGACTCACCCTTCCTCATCCATGTATGGGGACACCTCAACCTCAAGGAGGGAGAAGAGCGCGCTCGGAAGCGGCCCTACCAGAGGCGGAGCGGGAAGGAGCGAAGGCGCAGAGGCGGAGGTCCGACCTCCTAAGGCCAAACGGGCCCGGGAGGAGGACAATTGGGAAGGGATCCCGATTCCATTCGACCGAACGGACCCCCGCCGCCCGGAGGTATGGGAGGATATCCCGCCTCCCTCCTTCCGTTCCGAAGCGGAGGCCCCGATGGAGGAGAGCACCTACGGAGGGGGAGCCGGGCCCGGCGACGCCCACCGCCTAGCAACCCACCACAGGTAGCGGGGCGACGAGTCGTCAAGAGGCGAAAACGGCTCGCCACGCGCCAAGGAGCGACAGTTCCTCCGCCCCTACCCACGGGAGTAGCAGGAGGCGGAGGAAGGTGAAGGAGAGGAGCGTGACGCCGCCCAAGGTGCAGGGCAAGAACCACATCCGAGCAGTCTGCCCCCGACGGAAGAGGGAAACGCGCCACCCCGACCTCACCACCGCCGAGCCCCAAGCAAGGCGGGGAGAAGGAGTTAGTGGCCAAAGCAGGCCAAGGAGGTGGAAGGATGGACGGCACCAGGACCTGACGAGGGTCCTGATCAGTCCGAGAGCCAAGTCCGCACTCCCGGATCAGAAGATGGCTCCTCGACGACTGGGAGGCAACCACGCCGGACTTTGAGGGCCTCACTGGCAGGCCGTGGAGGAGACACGGCGAGTCTTGGCAACCATCATGGACGGTATGCTTTGGGGTCTCCGCGGACGGCAGAGAAGACCCGTGAAGTGGAGGCCACAGGCATGGTGCTTCTCCGTGAGCAGTGGAGGCGCCCAAGCTGCCAAGAAGAAGGCGGAGTCCCCGCCCAATCAAGGAGGAAAGCGCCGGAAGCGGAGGAGGTCCGGCCTGCCCAGCAAGACCGACCAAGGTCCTTCACCGTCATCAAGCAGCGGGAGGCCCAAGCCCGGGCAGGACCTCTGCAGCGAGGGAGGCGCAGGAGAGTTGGAGGAAGCCCAAGACAAAGTGAGAGGGCTCGAGACTGCCGAGGCGGCTCGGCAGAGCGGCACCAAGCCGGGGAGGCCCAGTGAAGGGGGGCACGGGGAAGGCACAAGGCTAAGACCGATCGGATCATTACAGACGGACGAACCGGTGGAGGAGACAGAATGCGGCGCTAAGGGCCGAAAGGTGGCGGTGAGAGGCACGGACCACGCAAGGAGAAGGAGGCCAGCAACAAGGAGATGGAGGATCTCCGGGCTTATTTGCGTGGAGCGGAGGAACGGCGGCAGGAGATGGAGGACCGCAAGGAGACCTTGGAGCTACAGCTCCAAGACACAATTGAGCGGAATGGGGCTCTTCGGGGCGTGATCACTGATTACGAGCGGGAGATAGAGCGACTCCAGCTCTGTTGGAGGGCGGAGGAGGTGAGGCGATGGAACAAGGAGCAGGACGTCGCCAAAATGGAGAAGGACCTAGACGAAGCAAGGAATCGGGTGGAGTTGCTGACACTCGGGAAGGAGATGGCGGAGCTTCGCTGTGGATGAATGGAGGAGCAAGGCCTTGGACGCGTAAAAGAAGCTGGTCCCGCTTGAGGAAGGCGGAGGGGAGCGCGCAATGGCGGTGAAAAGCCGGGCGGTGAAACAAAGGGAGCTGAGCAAGCCGGAGCAGAACGCAGCGGGCAGAGAGTGATGGAGGCCTCCTTGGTGGCCTCGCGAGATGGCCCGGCTCAACCCACTCTAACGACGATGGAGAAGCCGGGCAAAGACGCCCGCTACCGGAGCACCTATGGTGAGTATTCAGCCCGGGCATGTGGAAGAGGCAACATGCCAAGTCGACTCGGACTTTGCCTACTACCACGCCTGAGCTCCTCAAGGCTTTGAGGTTTCGTCACCCACGACAATCGGACGAACCTCCTGAGGATCAAGGAGGAGGAGAAGAAGGGCCGGGATAGCACCGGGGCCTTGGTGGCGGTCTCGGGACGACGGCAGGAGGAGAGGAGCCGGAGGAGCGGCAGCCGGTGGCAGAGGTAAGCCACCCGCAACCCTCCGGGAGAATAAGAGGGAAGGGGTGGCCGGAGGGACCCGAGCAAGGAGAAGGGTCCGGTGAGTGGGAGTGGACCCCTAGAAGTCCAAAAACCGGGAAGTCCGAGACTTGAGGTTCGAGGGTGAATAAGTTCTAATTCTCAGGGTCCAAACCCGAGACGAGATCGGACCACGAGGTCCGGACTGCCGATCCTTGAAGATCGGACCCCGGAGTCGAGATCGGACCCGGTCCGGACTCGGGAGGAGAGAGGGGAGTCACCACCCGGCTTGGGCGGACCCAGGTCTGGTGGCCCCAGTAGGACCCAACGGGAGGCCGTGAGAGGAGGATGTGGTGGTTACATGGTTGTCGTGCCACCGCCAGAGCCCACTGACAGGTCTCGGGGGAAGGGTCCCTCGCGGATCATCCGATTGCGCCCGCAACTATCGCGAGGTGGGTCATCACCCACCGAGGCGAACCAAGGGCACTCCCAGCCCACCAGATTGAGAGATAGGCGGAAGGGGAAGATAGTAGGCGGGCGATTAGGGCACAGCCTGGCTGCATCAAATAGAGGAGTGTAATAAAGGCTAGCCGGGTTGGGTAGTATAAGAGGGCCGGAGCTGCTCTAGTAAAGCATCTTTGTTGAATAATTAAATGTTAGTTAATTAGGGCATTGCTATATACTTAGTTGGTATGAAACGCTAACCCTAGCTTGACACTTATTAGTTATAACCATTCACCAGACACAGACCTATTTTATGTTATTCTTTTGTAATATAGACAATCTTCTTGTGTGCCATCGGTGCTGTCGCCCCTCAGTTGTGGTGTAAATCCATAAACCTCACATGGTATCAGAGCAACCTAGTTGCGATCCAATGCCTACAATTCTCCATTGAGTTCTGATTAGCATTGTCTCAATTTTTTCCACTTATGGAAATGGCTGGTCTTTACTTAAACAATTTTGGAATGTTGGGCATGGCCTGATGCGTCATAGGCAAGATACCTCGTAAGGTTGCAGGCAGGAAGTCTTGGCTAGATGCCGCTGAGTGCAGCAAATCTAGGCCACTTCCTAAATCAGAAGTGCAGCGTTTTGTTGAAGACTTTGAGCATCTCTATTTCAATAAGGCTCAAAATCAACAACAAGAAGAAGAGAGGGCCAGGTTCCTGAATTCGTTTGTCAGATCCTATAACCCCATTTCTTCTGGCCTACATGATCCTGTGCAAACACACACTTTCAGGCTTGATGGGCCTAGTCAGTCTGTCATTCACTCGCCTGAATTGTGTAATGCCTGTAACCCTAATCACAGTAGCAGTGAAGATCTCAGGAATTCCAATGTCCTTTTAGATTCCATGCTCACAGTGAAATCTTCAGTCCTTGTAATTTCAAGTCGTCTAGATGCTCTCACCTTGCGTCTAGATAGCCTGGAGAGAAAGCTTGAATCTTCGTTAGTGTCTGCAGCTGCTGTAGAATTAGAGGTCCAGAAACATGTTCAAGACATCCATAGTCTCAAGGAGGCCCTTGCTAACCTAAGGGTGTCTTCCCCCACCTAGTCCTAACCAAATCAGGCATCATGGCACAACCATCAGACTTTGTTTCTGATAGGTTGCAAGATAAAGATCGGCTCACCCCAACCAACTTTGATGCCTGGTCATTTAGGGTGAGATGTATACTAGAAGAGAAATTGCTAATGGAAGTCACAGATGGCACAATACCTCAGAGAATCGCTGGAGAGGATTCTGGTTCTCTAACTCCACGTGGTGTCAATAAGAAGCTGTGGACAACCAAGGACGAATTAGAGTGGAATCACAAAGATCGGAAGGCTCGGACAATTCTGGTGGGATCTGTTTCTCAAGAAATGATTCCACATATCAGATCAACTAAACATGCACATGAAGTGCGGTCCTTGCTTTCTGATACTTACGAGGCAAAAGATGTTATCTCTGAGGCTGCTGCTACTCGACATTTCAACAATCTGAGGATGAAGGAAACTGATTCTGTCGAGAGCCATGTTGCCAGGTTTAGAGCAGCCCGTGCGAAGCTAGCCTCATGTGGAGTTATCTTTTCTAAAGGAAGAGCAGCTGTGTTGTTTTTGATGAGTCTCCCCCCCATTTATGAACAATGGAGCTCAAGTATTCAAGCCACGTGGTAACTCGATCAACCACACACTGGGTCACCAATCTCACGGTCACGAGAAGTTAGTAGGTGCTCTTCTACAAGCCGAAGCAAATAGAAAGCACATGAGAGGTGGATCCAGTTCAGGAAATTCTCACAAGCAAGTGACCGCAAGAGGGCGTGGGGGACCGTCGGGGGCCTTGGAAGATATGGGCCGGTCGAGGGTGGCGATCCTCAAATCGTGATTATCCAACTCGGAAACTGCATCCGATCCCAAGTGGGAAGAACACAGTAAGTGTAACTATTGACATTCAGTCCTTTGGATCAAAGCTATGCGAGCGGATAAAGGCGATAAGGAAAACATGTCAGAAATTCGCTAAGAGCCTCCACAGGGCTGTGGTTGCCCGGTTCGAGTTTCTCGATCAGCTGCTCATCAGTGGTTTCTGGACAGCGGAGCATCTAATCACATGTGTGCTCAGAAGAAGCATTTCGTGACATATGAAGCTGCACCAGCGTGCCACAAATCCACAGCGTCCCTAGGAGACAATTCAGAAATCCTAATCAGGGGTTCTGGTATAGTAGAAGTGTACCTTACAGGAGGAGGAACGTTAAAATTGGAGAAGGCCCTGCATGTACCTCAACTGGCTAAAAACTTGGTCAGTACGATGGCACTTGGAAAAACAGGCCTGTACAGAATAACGTTTGAAGGAGTCGAGTGTGTGATCTCACGTCTTTCAGACTCAGCAGTGCTTGCACGAGGCAAGCCTCTCTATGATCTGTATCTCCTGGATTTTGTTCCTGCTAAGTATCCTGCCAAAACACATGTGGCAGATGCAAGATCTTCTGTTAGTAGTGCGTTCAAGTGGCACTGCAGACTAGGGCACCCAAATGTTAAAGCAATGAGACGAATGCTGCAAGAGAAGATGGTCACTGGTTTCTCAGACAGTGATTTACCTGACTTGGATTTCTGCGTTGCCTGTGTTCATGGCAAGCAGTTTAAGTCACATTTCGGCAGCGGAAATCCACGCAAAGCTACTGAAGTACTGGATCTGGTACACACAGATATATGTGGGCCGATGTCAGTTAATTCTTGGGGAGGAGCCCGTTACTTTGTCGTGTTTGAGGACGACAGGTCACATTTTACAGTGACAGAGCTCCTGCGCCAAAAGAGCGAAGTGTTTGATAGCTTCAAACGTTATCTAGCCTATGCAGAAAGGCAAACAGGCTATAAGATGAAGTGCATAAGATCCGACAATGGAAAGGAATACCTTTCGAATGCGTTCCAGGAATTCTGTCAGGAGAAGTGAATTACCAGACAGCTGACCATTCCCTACCACTCTGACATGAATGGACGTGCTGAGCGGAGACATCGAACTATACAAGATGCTGCAAGGTCATTACTGTATCAAGGGAGGCTGCCAATTCGTTTCTGGGCTAAAGCGGTTCAGGTAGCCACTTACTTGCAGAATAGGTCAGCAGTCTCCTCCCTAAAGGGCAGTACACCTTTTGAAGCTTGGACTGGTAGCAAGCCTGATTTGTCACACCTCAGGGTGTTTGGTAGCACAGCATACGCCCATATCCCTGATCAACTACGTAAGAAATTCTCCTTTAAGTCAAAGAGACACATCTTCATAGGCTACACCCCTGGGATACATGGATACAAGATTTTCGAGCCTGTCTCTAGAAAGGTAATCCATGCACGTACTGTAGCATTTGATGAGCGTGCTGTACTTTCAACCCTGTCATGCCGTGTGATACTAATCTCTGCACTTGGGTTTAGTGTTTGACTAGCATTAATTAATCTATTACTTATCTTTAAATAAGTAATTAATGTTAATTAATCTAAGGTGCTTATGTTAATTAAGCATTGATTAGTGTTAATTAAACATGGTTAGCAATAGCTAAGTGGATAAGCTCAAGTAATATGCTTTGGCATATTCCTTGTATATTATAGTGTATTCTTAGGATACAATAGCTAAGTGGATAAGCTCAAGTAATATGTGCTTTGGCATATTCCTACGCGTATTATAGTGTATTCTTAGGATATTTCGTATCGATGCCAAATAGGATATCTTAGGAATATGCCGATGCAGTCTGGTATATATAGACCCTTCCATTGAGACAAGCTCGGATCATAGCTTGTCCTCTAGATATACTAATGCGAGGCGTTGTGGAGGCCAAAAGCTATGACTTCGAAAGGCGATGTGAGGAATTGCGTGTTGTTCTCGTGGGAGAGTGTGTTTGTGCCACGATGTCACGAGCTACTCCCTCTGTTGCGGATCCTCAATGGGATTAGTTGCACCTATTATATGTCCTGCGTATTAGATTTGTTTGCTTGGTTGTTGGTGGGGGAAGTGCTTATATGAATTCAAGTGCTTACCTAGATGCAGCAACCCTTCTGATCCTTCCTTTGATGATGATGGAGGCGTAGAACTTGAACAACTAGAGGGGGCCGGGGAGGATTCTACATCAGAAGCAGATCCAACAGATATTGTTAGTTTTCCTGAGACAGATCTCTCTGATTCAGACATAGATCCTGCACACTTACAGCACAATGGTCCACCCTTATCTCCTGATGACCCTGTTGGACAACAGCCTCCTTACTTGGTTGATACTTCAGATCTTGATGATCAGCCTGATGTAGTTGATGATGCCGAAATTCAGGCTCCTAATGATCAGTCAGATACTGATGAACCTGTCCAAGCTGTTCATATACTTCCCGACCCACCAGATGACTGGTTTGACGATCCAGTCGAGTATGTTATGCCAGTTCCTCAGCCACAACCACTTCGTCGTTCCACACGGCATAGAAGACCCCCAGAGGAATGGAGGGAGCCTCCCTACAGAAGTGAAGACTTCAGGAAGGTGCCTCGTCCTCATGGCTCAGGGGCGGATGAGGTGGTTGTCGACATGGTGCATGTGGTGATCAACCCTGGATATGCTCATGCCTGTCACGTACAAAGAGGCTATTACTGGATAGGATGCAAAGCACTGGAAAGAGGCAATTCAATCTGAATACGACTCCCTGATTCAGAACAAGACCTGGGAGCTATGCCACCACCTGAAGGGAGGAAAATAGTAACCTCGAAATGGGTTTTCAAGCTTAAATATAAGGCGGACGGAAGCATAGCCAGGTATAAAGCTCGATTAGTAGCTCGAGGTTTTTCCCAAGTGCCAGGCTTAGATTATCACGATACTTTCTCACCCGTGGTTAAGTCCCAGTCTATTCGTGTCCTTTTCGCGATGTCTGCCTTCTTTGGTCTGCATATCCACCAGATGGATGTTAAAACCGCCTTTTTACATGGGAATTTAGAGGAGGAAATTTTTATGCAACAACCAGAGGGGTTTGAGTTTACCGGCAAAGAGGAGTGGGTGTGTAAGTTGCTGAAGACCATCTATGGTCTCAAGCAAAGCCCTCGTGCCTGGTACCAGTGCATCGATGTTTTTCTATTAGGTCGTGGTTTCCTAAAGAGCTTTGCTGATTCAAATGTCTATTTCCTGCAAGACAACAAGGGCAGCTTTGTCATACTGGCCCTTTATGTAGATGATTGCATACTTCTGGGTACTGACCTGAATGGTATTTCCCGAGTGAAGAGCTTTTTGTCAGGTCGCTTTGACATGGTAGATATAGGTGAATTATCCTACTGCCTTGGTACTCAGCTTCAGCGAGATCCTGCCAGTGGAACCTTGTTAGTGCACCAAGAGAAATATATTTTTGATATGCTATACAAGTACAAGTTAATAGAAGCGAAGGTAGCTCTCACTCCCCTAGAGGCTGGGTGCAAGCTTTCAGTTACTCAGTCTCCTCAGACTGACGAAGACAAGGCCGATATGAGTGCTGTTCCTTATGCTTAGGCAGTTGGGTCGTTAATTTTCTGCTCCAACCACACTCGTCCGGATGTGGCTCTGCCCGTTAGCATGGTTTCACAATATCTGAAGGAGCCAGGACGTGCACATTGGTCAGCAACAAAGAGAATCCTGAGATATTTAAAGGGAACGAGTGGACACGGCATTCACTACCTGAAGCGTACACATGAGGACGAGGGACTTACCTTGCTGGGCTACTGCGATGTTGATTGGGCCTCAAACCCAGATACCAAATGGTCAGTTTGTGCCTACACCTTTTTGCTTGCAGGTGGTGCTGTTACATGGTCCTCCAAGAAACAAACGACTGTTTCTCTCTCATCGACAGAGGCGGAGTATTCAACGTTAACTCAAGCTTCTAAAGAAGCCATATGGCTAGGGAGATTGTTAGCTGATGTGGGTCAGCCACAAAAACATCCAACAGTCATCTTTTGTGACAACCAATCTGCATTGGCTCTAGCTCAGAACCCAGTCTTCCATGCCCGTACAAAGCACATAGAGGTTCATCACCGTTTATCGTGCATCGCCGAGGCGGAGGTTAAAGGAATACATACCTTTGAAATCGCAGATCTCCTTACCAAGGCCTTACCAAGACTGAAGCACCACCAGTTCAAGGAAGCTTGAGGAGTGTTAGGGCCACTTCACACATCCAACATGTCCAGCAGAGTGTAAGAGAGATGGTTTGAGGAGCTGCTAGGTAGGTATAAATAAGTTCAGTACTAACTTTCTAGTCCACACCATCCCAGACTCCTCTGCCATTCTCTCCCTGGATACTGATCAACAGATGTGACATGTGTTAGCAGCAGGTCGAATCACACCAACAGTGAGCAAACAACTGACATGCTGCAAGCTTACCATAATAGGGCACAAAATTGCCTGTCCTCCTCGTCTCCACCAGTTCTGCCGAAACTTTGTTACCTTTGAAGTTGGGCAGATGTATCATTCACACCGTCACCGTCAGTCACCACGCACCTCATCCTGTAGATATGTCCAAGGGGCAGCTTATACTCTCTGGGCTGGTAAGATTCAGGAATCACAACACTGTCCAGACCCTCAGTTGACTTCTCTCAAAAGCAGCTGGTTGCCTAGAGGATGTAGCCGCAGCCACAACCCACTGTTGCCACGTCCTGTACCAGCTTAGCCTCTCTCTCATTCGCCTCCATCAGGCACTTCTGCCAGTGTCTCGCGGCTCCCCTGTTCGACATCTTCCGTATGGTCTTTTTAGGATGCACAGGGCATGCTGGAGCGTTGAGACTTTGCGGAGTTTCTGAAGTGCAGGCCGAAACTCCTTAGCTGCTGGAGAGGGCGGCGTTGCATTTAAGGCATCCAGCGCCTCCTATGCTTTGTGCGTAAGTCGAACCTGCGTCTTGGGATGCGTGATATATTCCTTGACTAGCTGATCCTCGGTGCGGATCAGCAGGCTGCCACGAGCCGACCATGGCAGCCTTGGAGCGCATGTGACTTAGGCGAATTTCAAGAGCTGGAGCTCAGTTAGCTAGTAGGCGGAAGACTGTCGAACGAGTGTGACGAACGCGGGACGTAGTCACCCTTGCTTTCATAATTCAACTATTTTTCCTTTTGTTTTTGGTATTTAGCTGTATATACAATGAGAGGGGGTGTTGAATAATTAAATGTTAGTTAATTAGGGCATTGCTATATACTTAGTTAGTATGAAACGCTAACCCTAGCTTGATACTTATTAGTTATAACTGTTCACCAGACACAGACCTATTTTATGTTATTCTTTTGTAATATAGACAATCTTCTTGTGTGCTATCGGTGCTGTCGCCCCTCAGTTGTGGTGTAAATCCATAAACCTCACAATCTTTTTCTTGGGGTGGATACTTGCTTTCATGTAGACCTATGCGCCTTTGCTAACGTGAGACTGAGTCATCGAAAGCAAGCCCGGAGAGACCGATCAAGGTCCCGTGATGGACCCTAACGTGTGGTGGTGTGTGCAGGAGTGGACGATCAGAGACCCTTGCTCTTCCGGAGCAGCGGCCCGACGTCGGACGAACCGGAACGCGTGAGCTGGGGGACCCCGGGAGGGCGTGTAGAGCCCGGACGGAGAGGCCCGGCGATACGACGAAGGAGGTCCGGACCACGCAGCCCACCCACTCTTTTCTCCAAGAACAATGAGTGTATTGAGAGAGGTGAGGAGAGCGGACTAGACGGACGAGGGACGGACTGATAGGGTACGGATGCGAACGAGTCCTTAAACGTTTGGCCACACTGGGCCTGTTCGGTGAATGTTCAGAGTAGTTAGTTGTAGAACTGTGCATGCGCGCGCTTAAGTCCGAACGGTCACGACGTTGGGGGTGAGAATCGGTTGAAAACGTGCCAAACGGAGCCTATCATTCTCTTGGGAATGGACCCCTTGCTACAACGACACGGGATTGTGCGCGCTCGGCTGGCCGTCAGTGAAAGTCGCGCCACAATCCCATAGGTTCGAGTTTACAACCACCATTCGACAGAAACATTGCTGGATGAAAAGTAGGAACTTTAGTGGGTGACACCCTTTTTTTCGGAGATGTTTTTCGGAATGCCTTAAGAACGCTGTTTTAGGGCCCATCAAAAACCCCCTTCAGAGATTATTTACGGAAAACCCCTGTCGAGATTATTCACCCCCTTCAAAAATTATGATGTTACTTCTAGTATCTATACAACCTACCTCGTGCTCCTTCTTTTTCCACCTTACTACAATATGTTCTTCAAGGTGAGCTATCGCTCCTAAATTCTAAGTTCTATTGTCACATGCTTACACAAGAGGAGGGATATGGAAACCCAAGGTGCACAAATACGAAGTTGGAGACTATGTCTATCTGCGAAAGCCAGCCAACACCTTGGAGGTATCCATCAACAGAGTCATCTTGCGAGTCGTGCGAGTAGGCAAAGATGGAGTGCTTAAGCTTGAAGGATCTGATGGCCAAAGATAGAAGAACATGGTAATATTTGAAGGGGCTGAATATATGAAGCCGCTTCCAGAAACCTCGGACCACTTTTCTATGTCCTCATGGTCACAAAAGCGCCTTTTTTCATTCATCGGGTTTTTGGCTGCAGGTTGCTGAATGGATACAATATGGTTTTGTCCGATTTCATCGTATATAATATGCTGGATACGGTCATGAGGAAGCCTGTGTCGGCGCATACAACGAATATATGCAAACTATGATGACGGCAATGGCCAAGAACAAATGCACAAAGTATTTAAATCCCAAACACAGAACATGTATATAGTCAAACGGCGCCGGCATGCTGGTGCTTTTGCACTATAACGAATTCCTGAAATCCGTGGACAACCCTGCCGCCGTCAACTTTGACCTAATCGCCCAATTAATCCGCACAAGGTTGGGACTCTAGTGGGCACTGCCCAGACACGCTATCGAAGACTACTTCCGTACTCTTAAGTCTTGCCTCCTCCGCGTCTTCGAAGTTCCCACCATGAGAGCTAGAGTTGTTTCCATGATTGGAAGACTGATTTGAGGACTGGCCACCACGACCACGTCCGAATCCTCCACGCCCTCGACCCCTGCCTCTTCCTCTTCCGCGACCAGAATAAAGAGCAGTGTCGGATTGTTTGTGAGATGAGCCCCCTCCACTGGATCCTGCTTTCATATGTTTTCTATTAGCTTCTGCTTGTAATAGAGCTCCTACTACTGTCAAATTCGTGGTTGCAGGAGTAGTCGCTGTGGCTGGAATAACTGTTGCTACAGCCTGCTGGCTCGAGCTCCATTGCTCGTAGCTAGGTGGCAGAGATGCTAACAACTGAACTGCAGCTCTAGACTCAGAGAGAAGAACTCCACAAGATGCGAGTTTGGCATGAGCAGCTCGAAACTTGGCCACATGAGATTCAATGGAATCACTTTCTTTCATCCTCAAATTCTGAAAATGAAGAGTTGCCGCAACTTCCGTCATCATATCCTTTGCTTCATATGTCTCAACAAATAAGGACCAGACTTCACTGGAATGTTTCGTTAACTTGACATGCGGAATCATCTCTTGAGAAATTGATGAAATCAGAATTGTTTTGGCCTTCCGGTCTGACTTGTGCCATGTTTCGTCTTCCTTTTGCGTCCAGAGAACAGGTGTACCACCAGGTGTAGTTGAGCCCGAAGGCTGTCCAGCCAATCGTTCAGGAAGTGTTCCATCAACGACATCCATTAATTGCTTCTCCTCTAGGATAGTTCTTATCCTATAACTCCAAGCATCATAATTGGCAGACGTTAGACGATCTTTCTCTTGTAATCTGTCGTTGTCCGCCATGATGTTGGATAGCAATTCTCAAGAAGTAGGAGTAGAAGCAGTTAGAGCAGACATCTGCTCCTTTAGCTTCTGAATTTCTTTAATCTGCTTATGTAATTCTAATTCATTCTTGACTATAGAAGTGGAATTACATGCCTGTAATTTGTCGTATCTATGAGACAACATTTCTACTTTACAGGAAATTTCCAAGACAAGACTTTTCAAATTCACTACTGAATTAAGTAAAGCCTCAGAATTATTATCTATAGAAGCAAGAAGACGGTAAGGTTTTGAGGAAGATGAATTACAATCTAAATCTAAACCAGACCTATCCTTAGAACATAAACAATGAACATCTGGTCTGGTCTAGTCATCTGGTCTATAAGATGAAATAAAAGATTTTAGAAATCGTAACCTATCTTCTTGTTGAGAAGAAGGTAAAGATTGCTTAAAATACAAACTCTCAAATTCTTCTTGAAAATTTGACTCTATAGGTAGAGAAATTTTCTTGTTCTCCACAACCCTATCAACAGCTAGCCATGATTGCCTGTAGAAATTTTTACGAGGCATCATACCATGCATTAGAATAAAAAGAAATACATATTCTTTAAGCAGAATCAAGAAAGTTCATATAATTCAATAAAACAGCAGAATTTTAGTGGAGCAAAATGAGCAGATTATACTCTGCTCTGATACCATGATAAATTATGGGATTAACATGTGCACAAATAGAAATGAACACACGAAACCACATATGCATTAGATTAGAAAAGGAAGAACACATTGTATATATCCTAAAACTAAAAAGTAACTGTCATAACTACCACTAACCCTAAATGGTAGTAATGTAACCAAACTAAAGTAGTATATTTAACAGTTTCGCACCAAGGGAGGTGCTCAACCTTTGCAAGGCAAGGGATTCGATATAAATTCTCTTTTGACATTTGCTGTAATTTCTGACTATTAGGATGACCTAAGCGACAATGCCAAAGCATAGTGTGAGAGGGTGTCGCTGTATTCTGTGAGGCAACATAAGCAGAATGAGAGGCTCCGGCTTGTACAGACGAGCGGTAAAGGCCGCTTTCTTTAGTGCCTGAACAGATGGTGTTGTATCTATCACTTAAATAAGAGACTAGTGACTACCGAATAAAGGATCACTTGCATATCATGCTCGCAGAGACTTGCAGTTGATACTAAATTCTTGCACATGGAGGGTACATGGAGGATGTCATGGAGGTGTAAATCTTGACTTGAATTACATCTGAAAACAATCAACTGCTCCAAATGGGAAGGTTATGATCATCACCCAATAGGATTGTGTCCGGAAGATGGGGAATATGACTCAAAAGAGTCCTTGTTGTTGCAGATATGTTAGGTCGCTCCACTGTCAAGATACCACGGGGTATTAACTTGCTTGGAACTTGCCAGGCAAACAGTTAGGACTGTAGGAGTTGATATGGGTTCATGCATTAATAATACAGAGGGTGTTGTTGAAGATTTCTTCACAGCAACGTTAGCTCCGGATGGGGCCTCTTTGCAAGGTTCCCCGTTCCTCTTTTTGTAACAGTCCTTTTCCATGTGATTTGGGATCCTGCAACAATTACAAATGGTGCCTTTCTTCTTAGTACCTCTTACAGGTGTTGAAGAAGAAGGCTCTCGTCTTCGAGAGTTGTCATTGGAATCGGGTCGCTGGAAGCGTAACCTCGGCCTCGCCCCTTCCGTTGCCCCTTCCAAAGGAACATCACTGCTTATTGGCTCGGAGTGTCGCCGAATTGATTCCTCTTGCATCAACGCCCTATGAGTTCGGCGGAGCTTAATGTCTCCAAGTGGATTCTCATCTCGCCTCCTTCTTGCATTACGCAGGACAGCATTTTGAGTTGTGGCAAAAGCTCTATAAGACGGCGGCAAAGAAGATAGAAGGATAACATATGCTTCCAACTCATGGACAAGGATGCCACTTGCAGCTTCAAGTTGAGATCTCGCCAATCGAAAAGCACTTATATGATGTTCAATGGAATCAGACTCCTTCATTTGAAGGTTGCGGAAATTACGGGAGGCGGCAACGATACTCATAACATCCATTGAGGAGTAGAGTTGAGCAAGGTGAGACCACATGTCGTGGGAGGTCTTTGCATGACCTACTTGTATCACCATCTGCTCCGAAAGTCCACTGATGATAAGATCTTGCGCCTTCTCGTCCCTGGCGTCCCAGGAGGTTGGAAGATGTGCTTCAAATCTTTCAGTGGGTCTGGGAAGTCTTCCTTCGACTATCTCCTAGAGATCTCGTTGTCGTAAGGCTCCTTGCAGGCAGCGGTAAAGGCCGCTTTCTTTAGTGCCTGAACAGATGGTGTTGTATCTATCACTTAAATAAGAGACTAGACAGCTACCTGAATAAAGGATCACTTGCATATCATGCTCTTCGCAGAGACTTGCAGTTGATACTAAATTCTTGCACATGGAGGGTACATGGAGGATGTCATGGAGGTGTAAATCTTGACTTGAATTACATCTGAAAACAACTGAACCTGTTCCAGCTATGGGAAGGTTATGATCATCACCCAATAGGACAGTCTTGTGTCCGGAAGATGGGGAATATGACTCAAAAGAGTCCTTGTTGTTGCAGATATGTTAGGTCGCTCCACTGTCAAGATACCACGGGGTATTAACTTGCTTGAACTTGCTGTGCAAAATTAGGATCAGGAGTTGATATGGGTTCATGCATTAATAAGGTAGTGTTGTTGAAGATTTCTTCACAAAGAACGTTAGCTCGGATGGGGCCTCCTTGCGAGGTTCCCCGTTCCTCTTTTTGTAATAGTCCTTTTCCATGTGATTTGGGATCCTGCAACAATTACAAATGGTGCCTTTCTTCTTAGTACCTCTTACAGGTGTTGAAGAAGAAGGCTCTCGTCTTCGAGAGTTGTCATTGGAATACTGGGGTCGCTGGGAAGCAGAACCTCGGCCTCTGCCTCGTCCTCTTCCGTTGCCCCTTCCAGTGAACATCACCTGTTGCTTATTGGCTCTGGAGTGTCGCCGAATTGATTCCTCTTGCATCAACGCTCCTATGAGTTCGGCGATGCTGAGCTTAATGTCTCCAAGTGGATTCTCATCTGCCTCCCTTCTTGCATTACGCAGGACAGCATTTTGAGTAATGGCAAAAGCTCTATAAGACGGCGGCAAAGAAGATAGAAGGATAACATATGCTTCCAACTCATGGACAAGGATGCCACTTGCAGCTTCAAGTTGAGATCTCCAAATGAAAAGCACTTATATGATGTTCAATGGAATCGGACTCCTTCATTTGAAGGTTGCGAAATTACGGAGGCGGCAAGATACTCATAACATCCATTGAGGAGTAGAGTTGAGCAAGGTGAGACCACATGTCGTGGGAGGTCTTTCCATGACCTACTTGTATCACCATCTCTCCGAAAGTCCACCGATGATAAGATCTTGCGCCTGCCCTCGGCCCCGTGTGAGGTTGGAAGATGTGCTTCAAATCTTTCAGTGGGTCTGGGAAGTCTTCCTTCGACTATCTCCTAGAGATCTCGTTGTCGTAAGGCTCCTTTCATCCGTATAGCCCAAACATAATAAAGAAAACATAAAAGAGCAGCAATTCTAAGACGTACACAATCCATCTAGCTAGGTGCTAGATTGGAAAGTGTCTCCTAGATAAGCTCCTTAAATGCTTGAAACTGCGCTCGCACAAAATGGAGAGCAAGGTGCTTTGATACCATGATGAAAATCACGCCTTGCTCTCAGCAAAAGATGTTTTCATTGCTTATGAAATTGAAAATACAAAGCCTTTATATAGGCTGGGTGGTTACAACCATAAGGTGGTTGTAACCATAAGTAATTCTAACCTCTAGGTGGTTGTAACAACTAACTACTTAATAAACTACCTAAAGCCCTAAGAACTAAATTAATTAATAGTCTTAGGTGCCCTAGTGAAGAGTGCCCTAAATAGGGTATATTTCATCAGTCATGAACGCGAAGCTAGATGCACCACGACCTCACTTTCTTATCCACTGGTATCCGACCGAGCACACAGATGCGTACGAAAGGAGATATGTGTAGGAATACATAGTCCGTCAGTGCCAACCCATAGTCCGATGCGAGGAAAAAGGGAATAAGGTCCATTACCCAAAAAACATACAGGAGGTGTTTGTGAATGAAACAGCCATACTGCATTATGGGTTTGCGTTGAACGCACGGAAACATGTGTATGCGGTGGACAAAAAAGCGATAAGGGATAAGCTCCACGAGTTGTGCGGCTTCATATAGCCTGCGAGTCAAGGTGCCGCTGAAGATAGTGATGACAATGCTGGAGAAGCTGGACCAAGTGATGACGAAGGATTGAACTCTGGTGATGAGTGAATCTAAAATCACGGTTTGTCCCGGGGTCCCAGAGTGAATATTGTACGTTTGGATTCCAGATGTTACTGTGTTTTGGAAATACCCTGTCCATGGATTTTGTTGTGTCCTTACTAAACCACATTTTCCTCCCCAAACTGAATTTACAGTCGTTCCTTCCCGGCAGGAACGGCCTTCCTTACCGTTCCTACTTTGCATTAATCCCATAGGTTTGAGTTTGCGACCACCATTCGACAGAAACATTGCTGGATGGAAAGTAGGAGCTTTAGTGGGTGACATCCTTTTTTTCGGAGATGTTTTCCGAATGCACAGCTTTTGTTTTTATCAAAACCCCTTGAGATTATTTACGGAAAACCCCTATCGAGATTATTCACCCCCTTCAAAAATTATGATGTTTGAGATCTATTAGATGGTGTCGTCATGGCCAATGGAAAGATGGGAGCGTAGTATCAGGTTGTGAGTGAATTTTATTATCTCCCGTATCACAAAGAAAATATTATTAGTACGGGCATGCGGGGCCCCCCTTACATGAAACTGTCTGAAGAATGCTAGGAGAGGGGCAAGGGCGAGCGGAATGAATTGGTGGCACACTTGCATCCCACTATATTTCTTGACTTTGAGAGCCGCCGCCCCGGCAGCAGCTCAACCTGGATGATTAGTGATCACCTGCGCAAAGATGGTGTTACGTGCAGGGTCAGTGATTGATCACCACGTCTGCCACCGAAACCTGGTTGCCGCAGACGAGGTACAAGTCAGTCCTAATTGACCGACCTATATGAAGAGTGTACCCTCGCTCCCTCCAGGCAATGTAGCCACTTTTGCGGGCTTTGGCGAACATGATATCGCGGATGGCGTCATGGGTGGCGATGAGATGACCCCCATGGGGGCAATGAGCAAGGTGTATCCTTGAGTCGTCGAAGGTAGTCGCACTCGCAGGTAAGGAAGGAAGAAGCCACAAAGTGCATAGACGCAGAACATATGAATCCGTGCGCTGTAGTAATTGCGGCTTATTTATGTATGTCCTCACGTCCTTGCCAACCCAAAAACTATAATTCATGGACTTTCGGAAAAGGGAATACATCGGCTGAACACCTCGCAATATGCAGGATACTGGAGTCTGAGTCGGGTGAGAGGGTTAGGGCGCCGGCATGCCAGTGCCCATTTTCATGCCGGCGCTCTAACGCCATGTTCACATGCTCATTCGATGGAAGGAGGCGGGGTCGGTAAATGCGCCGCATGCCGGCGCATTCACCCCTGACCCCTGCTCTCCTTGCAAAATCTGAATGAGATGGTGCCGCCTTCAGTCCAAACCGATGCAATAGTGAACTGAATTCTCTGTTTGCCTGGTCCACATGAGCGGAGGAACTTAATTTTTATCCCCCCGTGTCCTGTTCTTTGAGCAACACGCCTCAAACTAGGGTTGGGGAAACAAAGTGTGACTAACCCTAGGGATTTGGGATCTCTACTTCACTGCGAGAATGTTCAATGAAGAAATCGCATACGATATTGTAGGCGCAATCGGTGACTTCCGATAGGGAGCTTAGCTGCTCCTTTTCACCACGACCCTCAGGGTCTTCCTTGGTTGACCTTTGCAGGATGTGCTTTTTCCCATCAAATTTTTCCCCTCAATAAAAATTTTCTAATGTTATGTTACCCCTCAAGCCGCCTGTTTGTCGTGAGCTGCCTGTTTGTTGCAATGTTGATTATACTACCCCTCACGCTGCTTGTCCACCTGTTTGTCGCGATGCTAATTCTTTCCATTGAACATGTCCTTCTCTTTAAAGCTGTCACCATAATGATTAATCAAAGTATGATTAGTATTTCCAGGAGGATCCATTCTGGGTGTGTTTGGTGACACTGGTACTTCTTCTTCGTTGTTAACTACTCCAGCCATAGCAGGCGATCTAGAGGACTAAGCCTCGGCGATACAGCTTTTCTTCTTCTCTATTGCATGCTAGAAACTCCTCCCTTGCGTAATAACTTGCATCAGGAGATGACGACCTGCTCTTGAATTCCTGCACAACTTGGAACTTAGAGAGGATGGACACCTTTGTCCTTAGTTCAGCTAGCTCTCCCTTGTGATCAAGATGTTGGATTCTAAGAGATGATAGTTGTCTATCTAGGTTGTCAATTTTAGAGTTTCTATGTCTTGGCCTTGCAGACTAGAAGGTTGAGGAGAGTTAGTACCAGCTGTCAAATTCGGGATGTGTTGGAGTGCTAGCTCTAACTCTTTGACGTGGATTGGGCTAAGAAATTCCAGCAAATCACGTCTAGCTAGATTAATCAACTTCTCTTGATCTGATTTAGAAATTAGAATGGATGCAATGAAGTTAGCTATGCAGGAAGAGGTTTCTTCTATTTCTCCTGCAATGATGTGTGGACTTCTATTGCTTCTAATGTTCTTGCTCCTAACTTGTTCTTGTTGTCTTGCAGGGCAATCTCTTTTCCTAATTCTAGGCCACCTCCTTCTAAGGGAAAACACTTCCATGGAGGGAGGACAAGGAATTAGTGCATACAAGCATATCACTGTTGGTTATACTACCCCTCAAGCCGCCTGCCTCCCTCTTTGTCGCGATGCTGGTTATACTATCCCTCAAGCCACTTGTCTGCCTATTTGTCGCGACGTTGGTTATACTACCCATCATGCCGCCTATTTGTCGCGATGCTGGTTATACTAACTCTTCAATCCGCCTGTTGGTTGTGATGTTGGTTACACTACCCCTCAAGCCGCCTGTTTGTCGTGATGTTGGTTAGTGATGTTGGTTATACTACCCGTTATGTTGGTTATACTTATATTGGTTATACTACGCTGATGTTGGTTATACTATCCCTCATGTTCATTGTGCTATCCCTCAAACCGCCTATTTGCCATGATGTTGATTAGTGATGTAGATTATACTATTCCTTAAGCCGCCTGTTTGTTGTGTTGTTGGTTATATTACCCCTCGAGATGATGTTTATACTATCCCTCAAGCCAATTGGTTATACTACCCCTAATGATGGTTATACTACACCTCAAGCCAGTTGGGTTATACTACCCCTAAAGATGATAGTTATACTACCCCTCAAGCCACCTACCACTACCCCTAAAGAGGATAGTTATACTACCCCTCAAGCCAGCTACCTATCGTCATGCTTATCATGCCAAGAAGCTGTGCCAGGTGTATTGCAAAACAATGCTAACCACTTGTCGTCATACTTGTCATGCTAAGAAGTGTACCTAGATGTAATGCAAAACAATGCTAACCACTGGTAGGTAGGGCTGTTAGCTTGAAAGGACTGCAAGGTTGAGACTGTGACTCATCTAGATCAGCTCCAAACGTCAGGGCCCGCGGAGTACTCATGTCAGAGATTTCAACAGCCAATTTCCAAGAAAGAATTACATGAGATTTCACACAAATCGATTGAGTACATAGTCCAGGCAGCCCTGAACATCTTTGCATCAACACATAAAATATAGATCCTTGCGCTCCAATGATAAATGAAAAGACTTTTTATTCATCACAATGCGGAGATCAATGATCGATAGCCTCTAAGGCCAACCTCACCAGCCGAATAGTAGCTTCCAAATCACCAAAACAGAAATCCTCCCCGACCTTCTTCACAGCGTTCATGGCCTCCAATTCGGCGGCATCACTAGCACAGCCCGCTATTGCAGCAGCAGTAGCCTGTGCCGCCTTGCCCAGCGCTTCGAGCGCTGCATGTACGTCAGTGGCCTGTAAGACACAAATACATCCACTTGTAAGTCAAGGATCGGCCAGACAGGAAGGCAGACGGGCAGGCAGGTCTAACACATACTAAAACGCAACCCATAAGGACACAGTCAGAGCGAGAGAGTATACGTCTTGCATCATCCGAGTCAAACTCTGCTGTGCATGGGTGGAGATTGAATAACCACTTGGTGTAGCTGATATCGGCAAAGGGGGCTCCAGCACAGATCCTTTATCTGTGCATGGTCCCTTATCACCTCCTGAGGACTGATTATTCATATTGAGGTTATCCACGTCTGATGCAGACGACGAGGACGGTGATCCATCTGCACAACGAGCCAATCATTCAGCTCCTTATCTTAAGGAATCCCTGTTTCAGACTACATACATACTTCTGCTCGACCCACTAGAGAGCTGAGAAGCCACTCCACCATCACCGTTCAAGCCAGAAGTATACATAACGGTCCACTTGCAACCTTCCAAATCCATATGACCAACGCTCAACATCTCCATGATGGCAAATCAGTAATGTGGACATGATGTTACCTGCAGCAGCGTTAAGAGCCAGCGAAGGGTTCTCTGCACCACCTCGTCCTGTGTGCAACCCTCCCAATGCCGGCACTTGGGTCGTCGGCTGGAGCAAGGCTTGGAGTTCTCGACGATCCCGAGTCGAGCACTCTTTCTTCGCCATCAAAACCCGCATACGGGCTACCGCTGCACACCTGTGGGCAAGTGCAGCCGCTGGGAGATTTCTTGGTCCTCCTCGTTCATATGAACTAGCACAGTACCTGTTAGATGAGGAGCAGTGATGAACATCAGCAGACGTCCTTCCAATTTTAGTGTCATGCCAAGATTTAAAAAAAAAAACCTACTCGCATAGCTTGGCAGTGTCCTGATACAGCTTGATTGAGAGAGTGAACTCTCCCAGCTTTGCAGCCTCGGCATGCACTGGCTCATGCAGATATGCTGCTTGCAAAAACTTCAAGGCTGCACGCAAATAGAGGTCTGTGCTTTCACGTTCCTGCCCAAGATGCTGTACACACACAAATTCCTGTCAGCATTTCTAAATCTCTCATTTTGCTCAAGTACGACTGTTGTTGTCATCTGTCTGTACATCTCTTGTTTTGCTCCCTTTAAGAATGTTCAGCATCTGCCTCACACCCAAGCGGAAGGGGCTAACCTTCATTCGGTCAGCACTGTGTTTCAAATCCGCACCCTCACGTTGTGAGGCAATAGCTGCACTCACTGCCTGAGTATGCTCCTTTGCATGGCTTCCAGCTGCTCCCTCTGAGTCTTTGGCCGGTTGGGCGTTTCCAGCAGCTCCCTTCCCTTGGAGTTTCCTAGATTGAGTGGCATCTTCAATACTTCTAACCTGCTCTCTGCTACGTTTTGATGTGTCAGCTGCAGAGCTGTCACCCTTAATCCGAATGCCCTTACCACTTTCAAGAACAGCATCCACACTAGGTACAGTGTCAGCAGCATTCCTCCCCAAACCTGCTTCAACATCTTTTCTCAATACTCTCCTGTCACCCTCCCAATGCATCCCACTCCGAAACGGAGATTGCCAAGTGGATACTGACTTGGAAAGATTCTTGTCTTGTCTTTGATTCAAAGCTTTTGAATCACTGGGCTGCTGGAAGGAATTCCCCTCTGGATCTTGCTGTCCCACATCTCGACCAGGACTCTTAGACTTCACATCATGTTTGCCATCACACGTTCCATCTTCTCCCCTCCTTTCATCACGCAATTGCTCTCTGCTGGATTCAATCCAATGAGAGCCCCCAACTTTATCAAGCCTGCTCTCTCGAGAAGATGGCCTCACCCAGTCTTCCCTGGTACCCCGCTCCCGACCATACCTGTCTTCCCCTCTTTCCGACGACCAATTTTCTCGCACCCTATCACGGTCTCGCTCTCTGTCCCTATCCCTGTCCCGGAATCTGTCATCCCTGCCCTTTTGTCTCTCATATCGACCATCCCTTGACAGGTCTCTGTACCTGTCCAAACTGCCTTCGCGCTCTCTATACCTGTCCTCATGTACTCTTTCA
Organism: Anthoceros angustus; assembly: GCA_010909165.1. Classification (NCBI taxonomy): domain Eukaryota; kingdom Viridiplantae; phylum Streptophyta; class Anthocerotopsida; order Anthocerotales; family Anthocerotaceae; genus Anthoceros; species Anthoceros angustus. The sequence continues at coordinate 356,253 of VJWM01000063.1, read as the reverse complement.
TGGCGCTCTGCAAAATAGGCTACATTGCCCCCACGGCCATCCCTGTGTTCATCCCAATAACGCTCGTCGTCCCTCCAGGTGCGCCGGAAGCCATCCCCACCCTGCATGCTGGGATAGCGATCCTCCCTACCCCTGCCAATGCTCACATCCCGGCCTGATCCTCTGTACTCCAGGTCATGATCCGAAGAAAGGGGCCGATCATCCCAAGACCTATGTGATTGCCCAACTGGGCCTGATCGGTCACTCTGAGCATCAGCCGCACGGTCAATGGACCTTTTAGGACTTGAGTGTAAAGGAAGATAATGAGTATCCATCATGTCAACAGCCAACTCAGCCTCCCGGCCCAGTCTGTCATCTGCTTTGGGTGAGCGCAAGGGAGATGAGGACACTGTAGACTCAATTGGAGACCCTCTCCCTTTAGACAGACTCGCTGAGGACTTCGAAGATGACGATGGTTTAGAGAACCTCAAATTGGTTGAGGTTGACATACCTTGCCCCTCAGTATCATTTCCTGCCTCGCACCGACTTCTGCTGAGGGTTTGCATCTTGTTGCCTGCCTTTCCAGGATCATCAGAGTCTTGCACTTGCTGCAAAACAAACACTTCTTGTACGGCCTCCTGTTGAGAGCTAGAAAGAGTTCTCCTTTTTGAGTTCTTAAAATCAGGATCCCTGGTCTCTACAATTGGAACTTTTCGCTTCTTCCCAGACCTTGGCTGAGATTCACCACCTTCTTCCTTCAGAGATCGCCGATCATTGCTGCACCCCCTGTCTCCACCGGTTCCAGATGAATGCTTTACGTCCTTCAGTAATGCCTCCCTTTTGGACCTGTCATCATAGTCTGTGGCAATTTCAACAGCCTTGCTAGAGCCCTTGGAAGCCTCTTTCATCCTTGACACAGTGATAGTTTTCCTGGATGAACAGGCCATCTTCCGAGAATGCTCGGCATCTTCAGCAGATTCATTTTGCATGGGTGAACGATGAATAGCATCATCCTGCACTCTTCCACCAAGCTCCTTACTCCTCGACGTCTCACACTTTGCCTTCTTAGCAGGGGGGACCTCTGCAGAGTTCTCAGCAACTTCTGTCTTCCTTTTGCCCTGAAATTTCCTCTTCTGCGCATCTTTACACCTTTTCGTTGTGTCCTTCTTTCCTTGGCCTGGCAGGGTCAGGTGTCCATGTTTCTCAGCTCCACTTCTGCAAGAAGAATCAGTGTCCTCCACTGACAAGTCAGTTAGCTCCTCCTTCCTGACTCGTTCTTTTGTTGCGCGAGATTCCTCACCTAGAAGGAACACACATCTTAGATCTAAATGGCATGCCAATTCAATCCAGACATGGCACATGCAAGACAGAACAAACAGTTACACAGCGCTCAAGCTTTTAAGACCCATCAAATCAAAAAGACTTTGACTTCCGGCATGTCTGGCACAACGAAGTACCTTCAATCCCCAGAATTCGCCTAGGCTGTTCCTTTCTTGTATCCACCTTTGAAAGCCCCAGATCCCCTTTCCTACCTACATTTTGATGTCGACCAACAGGGGCGTGATCCTGAGGTTGCTGTATTGCACCGTTCAGGCTCTTAGACTTCATGGAGGACCCATCGCCCTTCTTTACCAACGGCGCAGCAGTCCCACTCCCAGGAGACGCCTTTCCAGTAGGACCCTTCTTAAGCAGAGGTGCCTTTGTCTTGCCTAGCTTGCCCTCTTCCCCTGAGGCTGTGTCTTTTGGTAGAGGGACAGACTGTAACAGAGATTGCCCAGCATCAACTTGGCCACCCGGATTTACAGGAGCTACTCCAAGAAGTGCATAGACAGCAGCTGTTGTAACATCTTCTTCCACAGTGCAGTCATTCTTGCCCGGTCTGCTTGATGCACATAAGATCACACAACAGACCAATAAGTGCAGAGATAAACAGAAGAGAAAAAGAAAATGAACAGAGTTTTGAGCCCCCAATTCCTACTGAGCCAAGAGAAACAGGAAGCCTAGATAATCTGCACTGGGACAAGGACTTACAGCCAATACATCATTTCACACTTCCAATTATTCGGGAGGTCCTCAACCTTTACCCAGGGAACAGCAAGGCGCCATTTTTCGCAAGCCTCACAGCACACCCATTGGTCATACGAAACTACAATTGGAGGACCACCTGCTTCTCCAGCTTCGAAAGCATGAGACAGAGGTGCAGGCCCAGCATGGATCCTAGTGGCCTGCTCAGAAAATGCAAGCTCGAAAGCCACATCCACTTTAGCTCGTGCACCATTTTCACCCTCTTTGTGTGAAGACAAAGTCACTTCCTTATTTGTCTTCTTCCTTGGCTTTACTCCTCTCGAACTGTCCTTGGCACCAACAACTTCAGTGATTTCTCGTCTGCCCTTGTGTTCTGAGTATTCCGCATGAACAGGTGGCCCTTGCAGCTCTTTCTGCATCTTGGGAATGTCCACGAGAAGATCTTGAGCAGAGAAAGTTTTTTTAAAACTGCTGTCACTCGGCAATTCCTTTCCCTTCAGGGTCCGATGTGTTTGTTCTGCAACAAGGTCATGAGGTGTTTCATTGCAAGCATCAGCTGATAACTCTTTGCTTGCTTGTTTCGCAGGCGCACTACCTTTGGCAGACAGCTTTAGCTTTTTCCGGGCCGCCACATTTAAGTCCTTTGCAGCAACCTTCTCCTTCTCTTCATAAATCGCTGCTACAGATCCTTGGCCTGACTGACCATCATTCTGCGCCTGCCTAGATGCTTCATGCGGCCTGTCAACTTTGTGTTCAAGGGACAACTTTGACCCCCTCCCAGAATCCTTCAACTTCTTTGCATGATCTGAGGATCCCACCTGCTTATGTACACTATTTCCCAAGTTGCTACAACCTGCCCCCCTTGCATCCTCAGTATGGCTATCTATGTTTACCCGCTTAATCCCGGGCCTTGCTGAATCCCTGAAGGAAAGCACCTCTTTACCACATTTTTTTCCAGACTCACCCAATGCCCCCATTTCATATTTCTCGGCCCCATCTCTCTGACCTCCTTTGAGGTCTGATTTTAAATAAGCTCTAGATGTGCTTGCAGATACTTTTATTTGCTTTCCAGTATCTTTGTTAGTGACCTTCTGTTGCTCCGGAAAAGAATCCCCTGACTGGCATTCATTTTCATTTCTCTGGTCCACTCGGAAGGTGTTTACATGATTATCTGCCTTAATAGGAGGACCCATCAACAGTGTCTCGGATGTCAACTCCCGAACCATCAGGAACTCCTTCGGAAGGTCACACAAGGATTGAGACAAAGGGGAAATAAGACCTCCCTCAGGAAGATAACGTGTCATTGTCTGCCACAGAGGAGTACAGAGTCAAGAAGATAATGGCAACACAACCAACCACTGATTGCAGAGGATCTGACCAAAAAACGAAGTTCAGACTCACAAGCTGACCTGGATCATTGACATTGGACTCCTATCGGGGCTGGTGCCAAGATGATCACCCCCAGACTCTGGTCCCAAGCCCAAGTCTTTATTAGATTGAGCCACAATGCTTTTTTGACCAGCTTCTTTGGCATTTTGTCCCATCTTGAATCGAAGTGTAAGCAGAGGAGCTATGAGAGACTCGGGCTTCTCAACAGACCCATTAACCCTGGGAGGCCCCTCACCATTCCCGACAGGCATTGGACCACTGCTGGTGCCAGGCACTCTGGACAGGTTCCTTTGAGGCCTCATGGTCTGAAATGAGCAAGACCAAGAGCTAATTACAATGATAAATCGCATCTTTCCATACAAAGCCCATGTCATGCTTTGCAAATCCATAAGCTACTCACAGTAACGGGCCTCTGGCAACATGGCCGAAAGCATGAGCCCCAGGAGATCTTACCTCCACGTGAGCGTCAGGCAAAGCGCGTCTGCCTATAGCACCGTCAGGTGCCTGGGACGCAAAAACCGAAGGCATCCTGACTTGAGTAGGCAGGAAGGAACCGTAAGCACCAAACTTAGCTCCTGCAGGAAGAGACCAAAAGTTGTCAATGGGGATTCCAAAGATTTAAAGGATCCGGCCTCTTACTCTAACGCAAACAGACGACAAAGTCGAAATTCTGTCTCAGCGACACCCAAACTCATATCAAGACTTCTCCAAACACAGAGAGCGCGTCTGCCTCGGTACATGAGCTCACAGGAGCAGGAAAACAACCACCGTAGGGCACAGTTTGCATGCCATGGTTCAGCAGGCTGAACAGCGTGGAGGATGCATCTCAGCTGCCTGCTTGTGCAAACTCTATGGCCTCACCACTGCCAGGTTTCAAGGTGAAACAAGGGAAAACCTCGAGGGCAAAAAATGGGCCCTTCACAAGAGCGCGACTCCAGCATAGGAGCAATCGCGCAGTTTAAGAAGGCATCTCCGTCACTCAAACAATGACACCAGGTTGCGCAACATACCCAATTGAGCGGCATCAACCACGCCAGCTGTGAAAAACTGGCGTTGCTGCTCCCCGAGTACTGTTTCAAGCCTCTCATCCTGCACGCAAAACAGGATAGGAGTGAGCAATCCTTGCGTCAGTCCACAGCTAGCTTGAGGGCAGCACCAGATGGAGAGCAAGCATTCCGTGCCGCGCGCTGCGCCTCTGAGCTTACTATATTGGAGGAGAAGCCGGTCGGATCCACCAAGGGAGACATCCCCGCCTCCCCTTCCTCAAGCTCTGTGTCCTCCTCCATCTCTAAGGCATCTTCATCCTCGCTCACCAGCAGGAGAGCCATGGACTATCAGGCCTGAGTCATGTGGAGGGATCGCATCCCCCGAAGGGCCAAAGGGCGACCCCGCTCGTGTTTGTGTTTTGCGCCTGGGCCTAGCCGCACCCGTGTCCGGACCCTCTCGTAAAAACCATCAATGGCTGCAATCTTAGGACGACCGGAAGCAAAAGCTTTCGCACAAACTCGTCATTTATATACAAAATAATTACACCCTAATTAATAATATATACTAGATGGCATGATATAAAAACCTAGGACCATGTTAGTATAGCAACACTAAAGAACATTTTAGTATAGAACCTACATGAAATTGAGAATAGAATATCTGATTGAAAAAATAATTTAAATATAACTTCTACTATATAGATAATAGGTCGCTGCAAGTAAAGTAAAAATAAAATGAGGATAATCTACAAACTAAGTAGATAGGTTTAACTACTACAAATTAAGTAAACATGTTTAAATAGTTTCATGCATAACTTCAGACAGGTGCATGTTGGGAATAAAATATATGAGAGCCTTCATGTATATACATATCCAAAATAAATACCAGAGAGCCAAGAAGTCTTAATTTAAACTTTTACTCCATAAATGGCAACTGCCAGAAGTTATTCAAATAAGAAAAATCTATAGAATAAGTAGACATAGTTAACAAAAAGGAGTAACTTCTTACATATAAGTTAAGAACTATGTGTTAAAACTGGTTCATTGCACCTATAATGTTACGTCGTCCGACCAGCTACGGGGGCAAATAGCTAAATTTGATAGCTAAATTTGATAATCGGTATGTGAAGCCTTGTATATAGAACCTTTAAGCTTAGGGTCCACATGTGTACAAATAGTCTTTATATATTTTTTTATTTTCATATGTATCAATGAAATAGTAGACGATATATTATCATCATAATTCTACAATTGATATCTATTATGAATATATAAAAACTAATTTATATTATTATGCTAGGGGCGTATCATTGTGCTTGCTGCCGATAACCGACACGGTGCATACTTGATGCGCCCCCATGGTGCGCGTCAGTATAGCAATGTGCATGCCAGCGCATTAAGTGTCAATCATGGTGCCAATGATGTTAAGAATTATCGGAGCATTAAGGTAGCTATGTGCTTATATTTTAAAATTGGTACTATTTTAAATAATTCTAATGCACTTGTATTTTTAAAATGGTACTATTATAAATAATTTCATTGGTACCATGATTGACGCCTAATGCCCCGGCATATTGGTGCATTAAGGTGGCTATGCATGCGTACTTAGGGTTTAGGTGTCATGGTCACCTGGCCATGTTTAAGCAGCGCACTAGGGCCATGACCATACAGGCACATTAAGGTGGAAATGCAGTTTTAAGTTAAAACATCGGGAAACTAAGCACGAGCATATATTTCAAAATTAACATTTTTCTGGAACCTTATTCTAGAAACATGACAATACAAAACTAACCACGATGCAGGTTTCAAGTTGGAGATTAATTAAATTTTTTATTACTTTTAAAGCCCAGTTTGGGTCAATCCCCCCTGATGAAGGGCACACCGGTTTCCCTTGTGTGAGACTATAAAGCAAGAGATCTTCTTTCAGTTCAATTTAGTTCAATAAAAAAACGACATCGCAAGGATGCGGATATCAAGTTGGAGATTAATTAAATTTCTGATTACCTTTCAAGCACAATTTGAGTCAGTCCTCGTTGATTAAGGGTGCACCGGTTTCCCTTGTGTGAGACTATAAAGCACGAGATCTTCTTTCAATTCAATTTAGTTCAATAGAAAAACGACATCGCAAGGAGCGGGGAGTACACCTCAATCGTGAGGAATGGGAGATCACCCACATTGATCAAAAGAAGCAGGAGAGCAAAGGGATGGATTAATTTATGGTTTGTGAGGTATTGCGAAATTATCTACGGATGCATACTATCTTAATTACTTGATATGTTATCAAAATCTATAAAAATAATATATATTTAAATTAAATTAAAAATTAAAAATTCATCAGAGATGAAATTGTTTTTTTTTTCAAAATAACAATCATTCCACATTAAGGTGTCCAAAACCGGTGGCTCCTACGATACTTTCTAACTTCAATAACTTCTTGCAGGCGCCTACTATAAAGCCAAAGTTTCTCAACATATATATGATGTCTGTGAAGCTATGTATGTTTCAAGCTAGGCCTCCTATATAGCAAATATTTATAGAAGACTTTTTGAACATTCCTTTGGGAGCACTTCAAAAAGATGGTCTTAGAGATGGAAGAAGACATGGAACTTGAAGAAGGGGAGGTGGCCACACCTCCCTTGGTGGATCTTAGCGGCCTCTTCTCCAAGATAGTAAGTCGAGGTGCAGCGTGCGGCACAAAATGCATGCTCTCCATTTGCTGCCCCCCTCAAGCTAGTTGTGGACTGACGTAAGGATTGCATCATGTTTTGCGTGCAGGATGAGCGGCTTGAAATTGTACTCGGGGAGCAACGGAAGCAATTTTTCACAACTGGAGTGGTTGATGCTACTCAATTCAAACGTATGTTGTGCAACCTGGTGTCATTGTTTGAGTGATGAAAATGCCTTAAGCTTCTTTTAAAGTGTGCAATTGCTCCTATGCTGGAGTCGCGCTCTTGTAAAGGGGCCATTTGGCACCGTCGAGGTTTTCCTCGTTCCACCCTGAAACCTGGTAGTGGTGAGGCCAAGAAGTTTGCACAAGCAAGTAGTTGAGATGCATCCTCCATGCTGTTCAACCTACTAAACCATAGCATGTCGATTATGCCCTATGGTGGTTGTTTTCCTGCTCCTGTGAGCTCACATGCCCTATGGTGGTTGTTTTCCTGCTCCTGTGAGCTCACATGAGCTCACGCGATGCTCCATGCTCTTACAAGAGCTCACATTTTTTTCTAAACACACAGCCTGCGTCTTCTCTCTCGGTACATGTGTAACGAGGCAGACGTGCGTTGTTTGTTTGGAGAAGTCTTCACATGAGTTTGGGTGTCGTTGAGTTAGAATTTTGACTTTGTCGTCTCTGTGTGTTTTGTAAGAGGCCGGGTCCTTAAGTTTTTTGGAATCTTCATTGACAACTTTTGGTCTCTTCTTGCAGTACTGAAGTTTGGCATTTACGGGTCCTTTCTGCCTACTTATGTCAGAATGCCTTCGATTTTGGCATCCCAAGCTCCCAACGCTACTACGGACAGATGCGCTTTGCTTGAGGCTCGCATGGAGGTAAGATCTCATGGGGCTCATGCTTTCAGCCATGTTGCCATAGGCCCTTTACTCTAAGTGACTTGTGGAATTGCAAAGCATGACCTAAATTGTGCATGGAAACATGTGATTTCATTCTAATAAGCTCTTGGTCTTACTCACTTTAGACCATCAAGCCTCAAAGGAAAATGTCCACAGGTCCTACAGGCCTAGGGCCTGCCAACAATGGTTCAATAAACGTTGGGTATGGTGAGGGACCTCCCATGGTTAAAAGGTCTGTTGATAAGCCCGAGTCTCACAAAGCTCCTCTGCTTACACTTCGAATCAACATGGAAGAAAATGCCAAAGAAGCTGGTGAGAAGAACACAGTGGCTCAATCTAAACATAATGATGTGGGCTCGAGATATAAGTATGGGGGCGATCATCTTTGCCTTAGCCCTGACATGAGTCCGATGTCGATGATTGAGGTTAGCTTTTGTGTGCCCGAGATTCACTTTGTCAAATCCTTTGCTTTATATGATTGGTTGCGTTGCAATTATTTTCTTGACGTTATACTCCTCTATGGCAGACGATGACATGTTATCTTCCTGAAGGAGGTTTTCTTTCCCCTTTGTCTCAATCCTTGAGGTACCTTCCGATGGAGTTCATGAAGGTCCCGAAGTAGACATCTAAGACACTGTGGATAGGTCCTCCTATCAAGACAATAATTATGTAAACACCTTCCGAGTGCACAAGAGATAAAAAATGAACATCAGTCAAATCGATGATTCTTTTCGAGTGCAACAAAAGGTCATGGGGAAAGAAGCTGGAAAGCCAAAAGAGGGACTTGCAAGCATATCTACAACTTCTTTGACGTCAGACCTCAAATTTAAAGGATGTCAGAGAGATGAGGAGGGTCGGGCAGTGAAATATAAAATGACGGCATCGTGTGAGTTTGAAAAGAAAAATGGAAAAGATGTGATTCTCAATAGGGATCAATCAAGCAAGGCTTGGGTTTGCCATTGCGAAAGAACTGATGAACGGATTAAGCGGGCACACTTAGATTCCCACATTGAAGATGTGGAGACAGGAGGTGTAGCAATGACCAGCAATCTCCAGAGGAAGAAGGGGGTGAATAGCTCAGCCAAGGTCTAAGAAGAAGTGAAAAGTTCAAATTGTAGAGGCCAATGGTCCAGATACTAATGAGTTCAAAAAGATGAACTCTTTCTTGCTCTCAACAAGAGGCACTACAAGAAACACACGAGTCTTACAACATGCGTTTTGAACGGTGTTGTGCTTTAGCAAATCTTGCCTTAAGATATCTTATATTATTACATTGGGCTGATCAGTCCTTAATGATGGTACCATGTACATAATAATTTTTAGTGCACTCTTAGACTATGCCACCTTTTCGGTCTCTTGCCATCTGAAGTGGTCTCTGATTGTGTATGGAACCTTTTCGATCTTTCGGTGTCTCCTTTGTGGACTTTTCTTATGCCATCTTTGTGGTCTATTCTTACGTCATCTTAATGGCCCCTTTTCTTACGCCATATTAGTGGCATTTTCTTTTTACAATCTATAGACTTATCATATTTTTAGTAATACAATATCAACAAGAATACTCTGATTCTCTCCTTTGTATTCTTATCATGATGCTAATTTAAGGGTCTCTCCACTCCCTCCCCCTTAATCTACCCATAATAACACATTTGTAAGCATGATTAATAATCAATTACTTACTCAATTACTTAATTTAACACAACTTTTCAAATGTTATGCACATAAGACAAAACCGTTGTCCTTATGGCATTGCTTCTAAAGGTGGTTCTAAACAATAAGTGTGTCATCCATCATAACATCTATATCACAGAGCAATATGCAATGATCATCACCAGGATCCTGTACATGCAAATTACCACATCTTGTACTTGCAAATTCTTTTCTAAGAACAAATGCGAGCAAATCTATTGTTGGATTCAAATGTGGTAAGTCACAATGAGCATAATTCATCATATGTTCCAAACATGTGCTTCCATCTTTTCCTTCCAACATTAATTCTTCACTAAGTTTAATTTCCTTCACTCTCAATATTACTTTGCTTGCACTAGCATCAATTGTTGTCATTGTCTTACTTTGTAGATAAACATAATAACCAACTTCAAATTTTCTCAATCTTGGTCTGAAATGACCACTTCTTGTTTTTCTATATGAACAACACAAAGATTTTTCTCTGTATGAATTAACACTTCTGTATCAGTACCAAAACATATTTACCTATATCCTCTTGTTGTTATTGGTAATTCACTTGTTAAATCTAAGCTCCATCTATAGGGGGGGCCTCCCCCTTTCTTGTATTGTTGCTTTCTTCCGGCTAAGGGTTTCCATCGCTCTGCAGGGCGGCCAATGTAGTATCTGAGCAGCCCCAGAGCGGGATCGGCTTCTTTGACACCGGTGGTAAGTAGGCCTTTTCACATCCCTGACCACGAAGTTCTTCGGGCGCTTGGTAGTTTTGAAATGCGTGATCGTGGGGGCTAGTCCCCCTGGCATGATGCCCTTTATTGGGTTTTTCCCCCTTTGTTTTTAGGATGGATGAGTTTTTTCCATCTCTTTTTTGTAATAATGTCTTCTTTTCTCATCTACAAAATATACCTCTTATTGGGAAAGGATGTACTTCAAGTGTTTTATTGGAAAAACTTGCTTTAACTCTATCACAAATTTCACATGTGGATACTACCTTACCAACCACATTGATTATTCCCTTCCAATAATAAATATTCATGAGTAAACTAAGGGTTCTTTTTGTACTAAAATGTCCCAAGTCTTCATGAATCTTATGTATCAATGCTACTCGAACATCCGGTTTTGGTACTACTTACATGTTATCTACAAAGAATAACTTATCATTTATCCATTTATACCCCTTACTCCTTGTTGATACTCGATCATGTTCTTTTAGAGTTAGAACATATTTATTGTCACCAATTTGGACCTTCTCTAATGTGTTCCAGCCTATCAGCGCATGTGCTGAACCTTTCATGTGAGCATGTTCAAGCCTGTTATCCAGCGCTTAGTTGCGCTCTCGGACTTGAGCCTTGCAACCATAGCAGCGTCGCCACCACCAGTACCAAACCAACCCACAACACCAGCAACAACTGTCTCATCACACATAGGCGTACAAGACATCCATGCCACCCACCACTCACATCTCTTTCCTAAATGGATAGAATCCTCTAGGTATACATCCGTCAACTGAGGAATAGACTTGTCCGTGATTGCCTTGTTGGGTGGAGCGAAGAGCCTCATTCTTCAGCCACATTGGCAACCTCAAGATTTTTGCCACTAATTCCCTCATGTTCGACAATAGCTCGAAGGCATGGAGGACCAGGCCTCTTATAGTGGAGGAGAGTGTTACGATCTGCAATTGCCATCTTGCCCATGCAGGAAGTGAAGCCCAGTGAAGAGAGCTCGACCAAGTAGGAGCCCGGCTTGCGAATGCGCAGCCGACCGAGACGTAATATCCAGTGTAAATAGCAAACCTAATATTCCGTTTCAAATAGCTGAATACCGTTAAATATGCATTACTGAGAAATAACCTATAGATAAAATCCAACTTACTACTCATAAATAGATGTAAATATAGATAACTAAAATAGATATTCAGTTACTTAGGATAGAACACGAGTTCTTTACGTTTACCGAGAGTGGGGCTGCTTGATTCTTGAACCAAAACTATGTAAGCTGGACGGGAGAGGTAGAAAGCAACCATTCCCGAATGCATAGCTACGTGGTATGTACAAGACGTAGAACGTTCATAGAATTTTACGACGTTCTTTTCATGTATATATATTTTAATATGTTTATATAAGTAAAATGATATAATGGACCCAGTAAGATACATAAATAAAATAATCAAAATTAATAATCAATAATTATACTTGGCATAATGAGGAAAGCCTACTCCTACTTAGAATTCCAATCGAGAATGACACCAAGGTCGAAGACATCATTCATTAAACCATAGCCAAATCGTCATCATGCTCTGTGAAAGAACCAAGTTGTTGCTTCGCCTTCTCCTCATCATGTCCTTCAAGGGTCTTTTCTACAAGATATTGCGAACTTACGGAATGGGAGTTCGCGGACGGAAACGAGAGTGCCTGACAATAATGAATAGCGGAGTGAGTAAGATCAAGAGTACACGGAATGTTACAGTGGACAGAAAATGTAAAGAAATTACGGAACGGGGGTGTAGTTGGCAACTTATTATGCCACTAGGATGTGCGCGTAAAGAACCCAAAAACATCTTGTACGCTGTAAAAGGTGTACAAGTTATTCATAAATATGGAATCATCATAACTATGCCCGAATGTTCATTCACGATAACAAGATATCCGAGTCCTTAAACGAAACTAGAATTGAGATCTTGTACGTGACATGAGCTATCTACCAACTCGACTGCTATGTAGATCTTTTTATCTTTATTGACATGACATTATAGGCTTAACGAATGAGTCTGTGAACATAACTTTCTATTTTATGGTGACGGGCCTCCCCCTTTCCTGTATTGTGGCTTTCTTTAGGCAATGGGTGTCCATGGGTGTTGGCCAAGTGTGTCAGACGTCGGCAAGCAGGAGGCGGTGGCAAATCACGATGTGTCGGACGTCGCCAGGGCCGAGGGATGTACAACGCAGTTGTCGATGTGCGAGAGACGGGCAACGTAGTTGTCCTGACGTCGCCGAGGAGACGGTATTTTCTGCTTTTGTGGTAGGTAGGCCCTTCCTTATCCTTGACCACAATATTCTTGGCGTGGTAGGTAGTTTCAAGATCGGCAATCGCGAGGGCTAGTCCCCCTTTGCCTGGTGCCCTTATGTGAGTTTTTCCCCCTTGTCACGGGGTAAATGGGATTTCCCCATCTCTTTTTTTCCAATAAAGTCTCCAAGGTTTCTTTTAAAGTGACCCTTAAGGGTGGTGAATAGTACACAAATTTATCCTGTTGTCTTTGCTCTATAAATTATTGCCTACTATATATTTTTGAAGATGTTCATTTCTTTTAACCATGTCTACTTAATACATAGATTAGTACATAGATTCATAGTAATATTAAATTAAATGACTAAAAACTAAAAATAAAAAAATAGTAAGTACAAAAAACCCGTCGTCATGCAATAGCAAGGGGAATGAAAACATGGCGTTCTTGATAGGGTATACTACTTATGAACCTTGGCAGTAGCGCATCCCTCACCGAACCCGGAGGATTGATGGTAGCGTGCTCGCAGACGGTGTCCCGTGTCGGGTCTGTTACAACGACATGTGTAACACAAATATGGTTCCATTAGATAGATTATACGGGCGCTCTTTACAAAGAAAAGATCCGCTCTCCCTGGCCATCAAGAGCAGGACATGTGGGATGGTGTGGTGTATAGCAATGCGCTGCCCAGCAATTTTACATCGAGCTAAGTGGGTCCACCAGTTGGAATGGGATTTTGAAGTTTTTTTTGGCTAAAATAATCTCTTATAATTTTTAAACGATATGTCTCAAAATTTTATATAGGTACGTACATAGGCGTATATGTTTAAGATCCCCATATTCATGTGAAATACGTTGTACCATTCTCACCCGGTCCTTAAAACGAGAAAAGGTGGAACCAAAAAGAAGAACGACTTGCCAGGCTAAATGCACCTATTTATGTAGGTACTCGCTTGTGCTGGGGCTCGGTGGCGCGATACATACAAGCAGCGCAGCAAAGGAAGCCGGAAAAGCAATCCACTATGCTCTGAGGGAGCAGGGATACGGTGGACCAACCCAGTGGAGGAAGCGGGACAGTGCTCACGCACACGGGGGAAAAGCAAACGAATTGCTTCAAATCGGGGGCGAAGGTTGCGTGCTCGCAGCAAGGCCAGCCCAATTATGTTCTTCACCGGTGACCCGTCCAGTAGGAGAAAGGTAGACTTGGGCGGCAGAAGCAACAAGGAAGAGGACCGACTCAAGCACGTGGCGCGCGTGCGCAGTGAGCGGGAGCAACGCCAACGCCTGCGACAACGCACCCTCAGTGCCACCCGCATCCAGGTCAGTTTCATTCCAGCTACAATCACCCTTTTCTGCCTTCATCTCATGTTGCTCACCGTGTCACAGGATTTGGTCACTTTGACGGGCTTGATTCCAGCAACAGGTTTTAGGGCTGCTCTCACGCATGCTTGTATTATCTCAGAAATGTTTCAGAGGAAGGAAGGATGTGGCCTTGCAGCGACCCATGGTTCGTCAAGATTTTTGTCAAGCTTTTGGGGAGTATGGCGAAAGGGCTGACAGGTTAGTTTTGAGCTTTCGAATTGCCGCATTGTTTGGGTGTCAACTTTACCTGAGCTCTCACGTGTTTTCGTTTTGCGACATTTGCTGACCAGGACTGCGTTCAAGCCTGCATCCAAATTCCTCACCGAACTGTTGTTTTTTTACCGTCCCGATGACCCAACTGACTTCATCCGCCTGGTCTCAGCCTGCCGGTGGCTGCTCACGTGCGTAAGTGAAACAGGTGAGGAGAGCTCCTCCGGGATCCAGGATTTAGGATGTGTGCATCACAGGCTTGTTGCACTGGTTAAGCACATCTTCTTTCCTCCTTGTGATGCAGATTGAAAGAGCTTTTGCATCTGTTTCCCGACTCATTCGATTGGTCTACCGCCACCACTGGCTGCCATGTTGCAGGAAGTGTTCAAGCTGTTTTCACAGACGATTATCGTCCGACTGATAGGACCACAGTGGAGCACCGTGTGAAGCGCCTTGCAAGCCTTTGTATGCAGGCCATTCATGGAAACATGTAAGTGGTGCTTGTTGTCCTCCTCTCTGCCATAAAGCAGGGTTCGACCTCTGTTCAGGCTCATCATGAGTCCAATCAGGGGGTATTGTAAGATATCAAGTAGATACTCGAACTGTCTCTTTCTAATGTGTTCCTGCACCGTTTTACTGCTGTCCTCATAGTGAGACACTCAAGGCAGAGCTGCTTTTGCCTGCTGAACGAACGGGGTCAGTGCTCAATTCAGGTGCCATGCTGCTGGAAACGGTTCTCACCCTGACTGCAAATGCTCTCCCCTGGACTGGGGCAGTGATTGATTACCTTATGCAGTGCAGATTGTTTCACCTCATCCGGAATATTCTGCTGAGACTGGTACGTGTGAATGCATTCTGATCGCTGTTCCTCTTTTTCTTTATGAATGGTTTCATCACATCCTTAATTGTGGTCTGGAATTTATCCATAACGCTGCTGATGGTGGATGCATTTTGGGCAGAAACCAGAAAGCAGATCTTACACTGGAAGTTCTAGCTACATAGAGCATGCCATCCTTGTGCTGGTTTCCCGGTACTTGCACAGAGTGCAGGAGAAAAATTGCACCTCTCTGGATTGCACTTTTGCCACCCAAGTCCTGACAATCCCATTGCTATGGCAGCACTTTCCTTCTTTGAAGCAGGTACTCTGCTCAAACCCTTTTATTAGACTCCTAGTAGTGTGTGAAGCTCCTGACTGTGGACTGGAAGTGCTAGAGGAGCTTTTGTAGATACTTAATGAGCACCATGGTTGTAAAGGTTCTTAGATGTGCAGATCGGTGATCTTACAGGCTCAGAATCTAAACTTTGCCATTTTGTAACTTGTTGGGGTTGTATCAGGCGTGTGTAAATAATGGCCTCTGGGCTTTCTCGGTCCACCAGCTGGCATCTTCTTTACCACAATGCCTTACTGTCCTGCCTTCAGATACAACTCCGGGTTTTCCGTCAAGCATCTGTCTTCTGGGTAATCTGGTAGAGGTGGCAGCTGCAGCACTATCACAACCAGATTGTGGCCTTCAGCTGGTATGATTTTCATTTCTTTTTGTCCTTCTTGCGCATGGCATGAAATGTGGCCTCTTTGATATGGTGGGTCTGATTGCAGGCTACAGAGTTTTCGGTTGTGGCTAGGTGTCTCATGGAGGAGCTTCCACCTCACTTTTTCAAATCTGTAGGAAACACTAGTGAAGAAGGTAGTGCCAGTTCTGTACATGTCTGATACTCTGATTGTTGGTTTGAAAAGGTGGAGTGCTGGCTCTGCAACAGTATATGTTGTGATTTTCCTGGAACTTTGCTCTTCATGCTGTGAAACTTTGCGTCCTATATCTTCTGCCATTGCTGATTTGGCTTTCTGAGTCTTTAGGATCTGACGATGAGATGGAGATTGATGGAGCAGAGGGAACAAAGCCAGCTGTCTCTGCACCTGAATTGGAGGAGCAGGTTAAACAAGCAGCAAATTATGAGTTGCTGCACCATCTGGTGTGTATCACTCACCCTCACGTTTCATTGATCTGGAAGTGGGCATCTCGATCTAATTCTGTGGGATGGTTGGGATGTATGCAGGTGAGGGTTGTATTTTCTGGTGCTGGTTCAGAGATGAGTACTCTTTCTGAACCTCCATCATCTACGGAAGCTGGAGCAGTTGGTGCTGCGTGTGCTTTCTTCTTCGCTATATTCACAATTCTGCCAAAGAAAGCTGTCGTGACTGGCCTGGCGTACAAGGGCAATTTGGTTCCACACCTTTGGCAGTACATGAAGCGGTGTCATCTCGGTCATTCTTGGCCAGCATTGGATTTGTGGAGCAAAACGCCAACTGAGAACTTGTTGCCTCCTGATCTAATGGGCTGGATGCTGCCCCTTGCAGTGTTTTCTTCTGTATATAGGTGTGTATGCTCGTACGGCATTTGAAGGTCTGGTGGTTCCTGCCCTGCTTCTGTTTGTATGATGGGTCCCAGTCATTAATGCATGCCGTTTTATGTGACCAGCTATTTACTAACAAGTATTGATAACGAGGAATTCTATGAGCAACAGCGACCTCTTAGGCTTGATGATCTTGTACAGCTTGTGATTATCCTTAAGGAGGTAGATCTCTGCTTACCATGGTGCTTAGAATTCTCCCTTTCAGCATGGGCGTATCTTTGAGACCTCTTTTCTGGTCTCTCATTCTACGGACGGTGTTGTTGCAGTGGCTCTGGCAGTTGCTGTGGGTCCTCACCTCCAAGAGTGGTTTTGGACCATTTTCTACCACTCAAAAGACAATCCAAGCGTCATCTAACCGACATAGGATATTTTCCTCACAATTTATGCGGGAACGTGTTAGTGCAGAGGCTGCTCGGCTTTTAGCTGAGGTCACTATCTGAGCTCATGTTTTGCTTGAGTAGGTTATCTTCAAGTCTATCTGGCAGAGATTTGATAGAATTCATTGCTTTGTCTGGCAGTTGCATGATCGCAATAGCAGAAGGGCTTTCACAAAGCCACAAACTTTTCATGCGCGGGAGGCAGTCGATGAGAACTTTTTTACTCAGGTCATGGGTCATCTCTGCTGGTAATCACAGTTGCGTTCTGAGATCTGGAAATAGTGGTTTTGACAAGTTTCAGCCCCGCAGGCTGAAACAGAGAATACAAGGGCCCGTGACTTACTGCATCAAGCCCCATTTCTTGTGCCATTCACTGATCGAGTGCGCATTTACACTGTAAGTAAAACATCCTAATGACCCAAAATAAGTTCTGGGGTATGTGGTGCATGAACTAATGGTGTTGGTTGAACTTAGTCCTGTACTTGTTGGAGATGTGGAAGATAGGATAGTGCTTGGTGTCAAAGGTCTTGGGGAACACGACCAGTTTCCACAGCCTGTTGAACTTATATTTTCTTGCCCTTATACTTCTGCCTGATAGCATGTGTGTGCCTTGCCCAAAATGACAGCAGCTTAGGTATTGTTAAGTTTTGGATACTGCTGTTAGCTGTTTATTGAATTATACATTTTGCAGTCACAAGTTAGTGCAGCTAGGCAGCAAAGTTCACCACGGACACCATTTTCAAGGCTACGAGTGAATATACGGAGAGATCGCATAATTGAAGATGCATTTTCTCAGCTGAACAGTTTGCCAGAGGAGGTCTTGCGTGGCACGGTAAATGACAGCCAGATCAGCAATTGTGTATGTCAGGGCATGTGTCAATGGTCATTCAAGTATGATGTGAATTTGCATTGCCAGCCTTCTTGAAGTTCTTTGCTGGATTTTGCAGATTCAAGTCTCCTTTGTGAACGAGCTTGGTGTGGAAGAAGCAGGAGTTGATGGTGGCGGGCTGTTCAAAGATTTCATGGAAAACATTACAAAGGCAGCGTTTGATATACAATATGGCCTGTTTAAGGTAATAAAGTCCCCTGGTATCTTTGAATCAGTTTTCCCTCCACCTTCTATGTTCTTCAGGTACCAACAGTAGCTGTTCGGTTGTTGTGATGAACAATTCAGGAAACTGCCGATCATCTTTTGTATCCAAATCCTGCTTCTCACATGGCTCATGATGATCATTTGCAATACTTCCAGTTTCTTGGAAAGATTCTGGGAAAGGTGGGGAATAACTTTCTGAAAATTTTGTGTGCGCCAAATTCATTGCTGGAAGAGCAACTCTATGCTGGGCTTCTCTTGTCCTGCTCGTGGGTGCTATTTTGCTGTGAAGGCTGATCTATTCCTCAGACTTAGACAGTTCTCCTTGAATGTAGGCAATGTTTGAAGGCATCTTGGTGGATATCCCTTTTGCTACTTTTTTCCTGAGCAAACTGCGGAACAAGTAAGCTTTACCTTCTCTCTTCATTGTATGCTAGGCAGGTGCTTAGCAAGTATGCCTGAGGGGTCTGGGATAGAAGACGTGGTTCTGGATGTTTTCTGTTTGTGCTCTAAACGTATTGTGGGTTTTTGATTTAAGCAGCTTTATGCTTGTGAAACTGTAAGTATGGTTGTTGTGGGTAGAGTTATTTCTGAGAAAGATCCTCACCAACCTGTTACCTGGCATAGTGGAGCACATGAAACCTTTGCTGTGAATCATGACTCCAGGCGCTAAGCCTATATCTTGTGGGAGGGCCTATTGGTTGTCTTTAAGCTGGAGCTAATTATAGAGTTGGTTGTGAGTTATGCATGTCTGACATCAATGTAAAGACGATGTGTTTATGTATCTTGCAGATACAACTATTTGCATGATCTACCATCTCTTGACCCTGAGCTCTATCGCAGCCTTTTGTTCTTAAAGGTAGATGTGTAAGAAGTATATGTTTAGGATTACCTCTTGTTGTTTCTTTCGATCCAGTCTCACTTGTGTGGGCCTTGCTATGCAGCACTATGAAGGAGATCTGTCACAGTTGGGTCTGTACTTTGTAGTGGAAAACAATGAGTATGGTGAACAAGTTGAGGTGGAACTGGAACCAGGTGGCAAGGACATACCTGTGACAAATTCCAATGTGATAAAGTATATCCACTATGTTGCAAATCACCGCTTGAACAGTCAGGTGCATGATAGTGTTAGCCTTACCTTGTATCGTTCTTTCGCATAGCAAGGTTGTGCCATTCATGGCATACTTTCACATTTGTGTGTCATTGACTCATTGTGGCTGGTGGCCTTGGTTGCTCCAGATACGTCAGCAAAGCCGCCACTTTCTGGTTGGATTTCAGCAGTTGATAAAGACAGAATGGATTGACATGTTCAATGAGCAAGAGTTACAGGTACAGCTGACCTGTGTGGTGAATGCGTGTAGCTTTTTGAAAGGGGGAATTGAAAGTGATTTGGAGGCACTCACATTTGCAGCTGTTATCTTTTCTTCAACAGGTTCTTATATCAGGCTCACACGAAGGAATGGATGTAAATGATCTTCGCTCAAATGTGCATTATGCAAATGGCTACCATGAGGTAAGTGTGGTTAAATTAGTGTTTTTATCCATGCACAATTTGGCAATAGAACAGGAAAAATACTAAGTTTGTGATGAATTTTTGTTTGCCCCCTCACATTGCAGCATCATCCTGTCATTGAAATGTTCTGGGAGGTAGTTAGAACGCTCGATTCAGAGCTTCAACAGAAATTTTTGAAGTACGTGTTCTGTCCAACATGCTTAAGACGTGATGATCTAACTTTTCTTTGTTCATATGCTTTTGTGGCTACAAGCTCGTTTTGTTGATAAAGGGTGTAGCAACTGATCGCAGAGACATGTTCCTATGAGCCCTGCAGATTCGTTACCGGATGCTCTCGTGGACCTTTATTAGGGTTCAAGTATCTTGAACCACAGTTCTGTATACAAAGGTGAGAATTTTACACTAGCTTCAGCCTTAGACCCTCTGAATGTTGGATTTTGCATTTTTAGATGATAGTTTCACTACCTTCTTTATTGTCTACTGTGCTCATGCATAATGATCTTGTGGTCTTTCAGAGCTGCGACAGATGATGTATCAGATGAAACGCTGGACCGGCTGCCTACCTCTGCGACTTGCATGAATCTCTTGAAGCTCCCGCCTTATAAAAGGTATGTATTGCATTAATGCATTTTTTTTAGTACAAGCTAACGCAGAAGTTGATAAATGTAAGGTGGAAATGTCTAAAATTGTAAACCGGCTCTTACTGAGTATCAGAGCTGCCATGAATTTTTCATTTTGGCTTGGCAACGTCTTGCGGGTCATGTATTAAGCAAACTGTTTCTCTGCGTTTGCAGCAAAGAAGTGATCCAAGAGAAGCTTCTCTACGCCATAACTGCAGGCGCTGGTTTTGATCTGAGCTGAATTCTATGTAACCAGGTCGTCTCCTTCTGGCAAGGAATCAAGGATGCGATCTGAGAGATTTATTTGCATGCCTCTTGCGATTTGGAAGAACCTGCAATGCACTGGACTGGGAAGGTATGCCGAGTGAGAGTGGAGGTTCCATGAAAGCATACGCCTCGTAGATTTTGTAGGGCCAGTGCGCTGGGCATCTGGTGAGGAAACAAAAGGATATTGTTGCTGTCTTCACATGATTTGGCTAAGGGTGCCCCCGGTTACTTGAGAAGGTCATGAGGGGTTCCTTACCATCGACACCGTGATGGGGAACGGATGTAATATTCACCAGATATGTATTGGATACACAGCCCTTGCAGTTCTCGCAGCGAATTAAGGTCGACGGGTTTCACTGCAAGGGGCTGTAGCCTGGTCATTTCATCAGGTTTGGGACAAGTATCCTATGAGCTTTGTGAGAGCAGCGCTAAGTAAGGCACTGCCCATCTGGCGAACTATTTGCAGCACTGTACATTGCTTACATTATGAACACGTACAGTCAGCAGTAACAATGCAGAACCGAGGTGAGAGTTTAGTATAAGGAAGCCACATAGGGCTCTCGTAGCCAAACAAAAATGAGGATACAGAAGGAACTAGCTACTTTGACTGGCTGCTGGTAAGAAAGCCCCTGGCAGCAAAGCCAACCAAAGTTGCTGGGTCTACGAAGGCTCGCAACCTGTATGACGGAGAAATCTGCTGCGCAAGGGCATCCATAGCCGTTGTTGCAATCAAGACCGAATTTTCATCGATCGAGGGTCTCAGATCACCTATTAAACTCCTGGGACCAAGAGGACGCCCACTGTCCGGAGGTGGACACGTATCTTTATTCCTGTGCAAAGCTATATCACCGAGAGGCCCATTGTTGTCCCAATCCACATACTCCCAAAGCCCGCCCCTCTTCTCAAACACATGCACTTGCTCGACTTGCCTGCCGTCTAGAACTATCTCGTCGAGTTCAGCCTTCAGCTCGTGCAGTTTCTTGCCAACCCGTTGAGCAATAACATCATAGAGCAGACCCGGTTCCTTGCCACTCCTAAGCAGGTCATCTAGCTCAATTGGATCTCCAACAAGCACCGTCACCTGCCACAAACCAGGTTTAGAGCAACTGAAAAACAGGAACACTCAACAAGTTGATACTAGCACACGGGCACGTTGCAGGCGTCCCGCTGTTAATGTACCAGACAACTTTCGAGTACATACCTGCTTGCAAATAGAGGGCAGTTTGCTACCAACTGGCATCACATCCTGCATGCCCGTGTGCACGAAAGGCACCACCATAGGAATGTGGTCAAGGTCCATCACCAGCCTGAGGGAAATAGGCTAAGTCAGACCGGAGTGAAGGGAGACCTATCGGCATCGATCGAATCTGAATCGGAACCTAGTCTTACCACTGGCAAACAGATAATCAGGACAGATGAGGAGGTGTTGAAGACCACCTTCCAATCCCTCGCTTCACATGCCCGATTGTTTTCCCTCCATCTCGTGAGCGGCTACCCTCTGGGAAAATGTGTACCCAATCACCCTGCCGGAGTTTGGAAAGAGCGACGTCCAGACCCTGCAACGTCCTAAAGTCCCCAGTGAGCAACCTAATCCAAAAAGAGGATTGTACACAGAGCTGACAACATCCAACATGACGGAAAAGAAAACCCACCGGCTGATGAACCCCAGCTCCCCGGGAGAGAGGCAGAACTTTGACGCAGCGAAAAAAAGCTGATGAAGCTACATTGGTAAAGCATCGGTCAGTGGCACAGAGAGTCCATCGCAGCTTACTTGCCTTCATCATTATACTTGGCGGCAGTATGGATGCAATCACAAGGGGGTCATCCATGGATGCAACATGATTGCTAACCTGTAAAGAGCACATGTCAGACACCTGAATCGCGCTTTTGTTCCAAGGTTTCCATAATCAGTCTGTGAACGAACAACTTCCATAAGGTGCGGAGTAGGATAAATTTCAGGCGCCAATATTGAGAGCCACTTACAGTGATTAGGGCTTGACCGGGAGGCCGCTCGAGTATAGCAGTCTGAATTTTGTGTGCGCCGATGACCTGTACCCACGCAAAAAGAATAAGCAAACCACCGGAACCCTGCTAGAAGCAAGAATTGGGCCGTGTGACATAAGAACTGCAGCAACGGTGGGCACCTGGGTGCGATTCAATCCGTGCATGAAAGCGTGACAGACATTCCCGATAAAAGGCAGAGCCACCGCTTGCAGCATACGCACGACGCCGGAGTCCGCGGCCGCAAGAGTTGGATCTGCGGTGCCAATCAATCACAAAAAGGGAATTAGCAACCCAGCAAGGCAGGGCGAGACGACTTGGTAGGCTGACGATCGGGTGAGGTGAAATCGAGTGAAGTGCATCACCTGGCTGAGACACGATCGCCGAAGGAGTCGAAGCAGAGGGAAGTGCGACGGCAGAAGCGGCAGCAGCAACAGCAGAAGAAGGCGAGGTAGAGGCTCCGGGTAGTGATGGAGTAGAAGAAGAGATACTGGAAGGGGAGGGCGCCCGGGCGATGCGTGCCAAGATGACATTGCCCTTGAAGACGCGCGCCACCACCAAGCTGGTGGCACTGGCTCCCCTCCGGCCTCGCCAGCCAGCTACCGCAACGCCCGGTTGATGCCTGAGGAAGGAGAAGGCGGAAAATTGCTCGGCGCAGGCGACGGAGAGCCGGGCTCGAATTCTGTGCTGCATAGCTCGAGCGTTGGCTCGCCAGCGGCCCGGCATGGAAGCCGCTGCCGCCGGGGCCGCCTGCTGCTCAGCCATCGCGACACCCGCATTCAGGCCGGCCAACAGCGGCAGAAGAAACAGGCGGCAGGGCAGAGCAGCACAACAACGCAAATCCAAAACTACGGCTGTGTGGGCGGACAAAGTAGCTATTTTGCACACACGCTTTAGTTTTTATCAACCTCACAAGGACGAACCGACTCAATTTGAGTCGTTCGCCCATCGTTTAGGGATCGCCATCGTTTAGGGATCGTGAATTTTTTTGGGAGGTTTGAAGCTGGGGACACTTGACCAAACTACAGTCCACCCCTCCTAATTGGGCCTGGTTCGGAGTGCTAGAGGTCCCATTAAGGGAGGCGTCCCGATTATATTTTTCCTATTTAAAAAATAAAACTATTATAAATTTTAAAAATATTCAAAAAAATTTTAATTTTGATTGATAGGTTTCATTAAAAACAACTTTTACCACTTCTCTACATAGTTGCTTGAAAACTAGCACTCTCTCTAAGCAGCATTAAAAAACCTGTACCTATCATAAAGGAAAAAGCTTAGCTTAGGAGTCTTCAATCACACCGAAAAGTCTATTGTGCTCTGAAATAATCGATTCTTTTTTAGTTTTTTTAATTTTTTTACTAAAAAAAATCAAAAATCTCATTTAGGGAGGTGAAACTCACATGAATGTATGTTTCTCAAGGGGGGACAAAGGTCCCAATTACCATTTAGGGAAAAGTCCCATTTTTTACATTGTAAACTAAAGGGAGTAAGATGGGAGGTCCCATTTAGAGAGGAATCCCATTTATAGAGTTCCCAATTAGGGGGGACCGACTATATGCTCGGGGACGGTGGCCATTTGGAATTTTATCTTACAAAAATCAGTGCCATGGATGTGTGTACACGCCGAAACATGGAAAGAACAATGGAGACTTTATTAAAAAGAAGAGATGGGAAAACCCATCTACCCGGAACCGAAGGGGGACAACCCACTAAAGGGGTAAGAGCCAGGGGGGCTAGCCCCTACGAATGCCAACCCCGAAGCTACTTACCGCCCCGATTATGTCGCGGTCCCATGAGGAAAAGCCTAGTACCTACAACATGTGCCGATGACACTACATCTCCTACGCTCGATGCCGTCTTGTAAATAGCGTTAGCCAGCGCCCTCTACAGGGCGATGGATACTTGATGTTAGAAGAAAGCCACTGCCCAGGAAAGAGCGAGACCCACCCCGTTCCAACGACTATGGTAGGCTTTAGCACAATCCTTAATGAGCCGGGAAAAATCTTTGCCCATAGCCCCATGAGTCTCAATGCTGAGGGGGATGAAGGCATGGCCATCTTGTAGAGGTGTGTACTTTTGTACCTTGGCAGTCGCGCATCCCTCTGCTGCCCAGCCCGGAGGATTGATGATGACATGCTCACAAAAGGAGTTCCGGGTGGGGTCCATTACGACAACATCCGCAACAGAGATTTAGTTCCCCCGGATGAGAAATACATCCACCCTGAGTGACACCCCATTGCGTAGGGTATATGGACGCTCCTTATATGGAAAATAACCGCTCTCCTTGGCCATTGAGAACATGACGTCGCGAATGATGTCATGCGTAGCGATATGTTGTCCTCCAATTGGATAGCAAGCCAAGTGGGACCCTGAGTCGTCGAGGGGGGCCCCACAGCTGAAGGTTGAGAGAGAACAGGCCAGACGCTGGACCAAACCCAGGCAGAACCTCATCGTAGTAGAAAAAGAAGCTGATGCGATTCGAAACGCCTGGATACAAGGCCGAGCCAGAAGCTAGGAGCCTGCTCCCTTCCCCAAGCAAAAGCAGATGCGGGCACGAACAGGCTGCGGAAAAGGAATGCATGGCCGCCCTAGCCTCGGAGGAAAGGGAGTCCCTAGCCAACTTAAGGGAAGACTACCAAGAGAAGGCCCCCTCCTCAACGCCCGAGACAAAGGCCTCCAAGAGGGGAACATCCCGGATTAAGAAACGAGAGGTGAAGACGGGGGCAGCGAGGGCCCAAATCCCAAGGAAGGCTGCCGGTGCCAAGGCCTCCATTGCCAGCAGACCTGTGCCCCTAAAAGCGATAGGAAGGGACGCTTGCTGCTGCACAAAGCGCCCTGCGGCACATTCAAAGGTCCCCGGCCCCATAATGTCTCCAAGTGCCTGCATAATCTGTAGATCAAAATTCCGCAGGCTTAATAAAAAAGCTAGGGAGGGAGCCACCGTCTTGGTGAGATAACCCGACCGACGCACCAAGCAGGACCAAAGGATACCAAATGCCACATGAGGGTCCCTTAATAGAAATAGGTCGCCAATGTGGGCCAAGTCCTCCTTCAAAGCCCCATCCACAAAACCATGAATAAAGGCCAGGGGTCCCACGAGGACCCCCAAGACGCAAAGTCCCTGCGAAGGAACAATGTTCCCCCGCCCCCCGCCCCTCCAGGAAATTGAAGAGAGGGAGTAATGCACTTCAGAATCTCGACCCTCAAACCCAGTTGGGAGAGCTCTGAGGAGAAGAGTGTGAAAGCTTCCCTGACCTTGCCCCCGGGTTCTAAGATATGAGTGTCATCCACCACGGACGGAAAGAGACACTCTCGATGCACCGACATTAAGGGTCAGGGCCCTGCAGTGCGCAATGGCAAAGAGGGCACCCCCTCGTGCCGGTCGCCGAGTCCAGTACAATAACCCCTTCCTTTAGATGGTCCGTGCTGAAAGTAAAGGGTAGACAGTGAACCATAGGAAGAGCGGACAGAAACATAGAAACATGTAAAGATGCTTTTAAGATCTACCTCAACCACTCAGCCTGAGGCCTTGTTCTTGCACACAAATTGGTAAAACACGGGCGTCCCGCCTCTCCCAAGATTTTTGTCTTCGGAGAATGTTTTTACTGGCTTAGGAGCATCCAACCACGAGCATTTATGGAATTATTTATGCAAAATCTGTCTGCGATGTCTAAGCTCCACCTGTCTAAAGTCACCTACTCGGAGGTTATGACAACTTGGGAGATTGAATTTATATTACTAAACTAGTCGAGGACGCATCTCCATCAGTCTCTGTTGTCCGTAAGATAGCTCTTACAAGTGCCCTTTGAAGGGCAATGAAAACTTACTGCCAAAAGAACGGTGTGAAATAGGAGAGAGGTAGCTCGCTCCATATCTCCTTCCATGGTATGTTTTAGCACATGACTTGATAAATTTATCAAAGTCTTTAGCCACAAGTTTCCAAGGCAAGCGGGAGGAAGAGGTGGCATATGTGCATTCCCCTATACTTAGTAGCCTTGGAAGCTGCCGTTTCAACTACCACCCAAACTAGCCAGCTTAGGATAACTTGTTCAAAGGTGGATTTTGTCGCACGAGGTAAGCACTTGCATTCATATGAGCACTTCCTCAATAGACAATTAAGCAGAACAAATCTAATACGCAAGTATAGGTGCAAACCAATAACAATAGGTTAGAGTAACTCACACGTCGTAGCACAAACAAACTCTCCCCACGAGAACAGCACGCAAATTCCTCACATGTCGCTCTTGGAGTCATATCTTTGGCCTCCTCACAACACTCTTGCATAGCATATCTAAAGGACAAGCTATGATCTGAGCTTGTCCTCTGTGAAAGGGTCTATATATACTAGCCCTTAGCATCAACATATTCCTAAGATATCTTATTCACATCAGCAAATGCCGGAAATATCCTAAGAATATAGTATAATATGGAAGGAATATGCTAAAGCATATTACTTGAGCTTATCCATTTAGCTATTGCTAACTATGTTTAATTAACACTAATCAGTGTTTAGTTAACATAAGCGCGATAGATTATTAATACTAATTATTTACTTAAAGATAGGTAATTAGATTAATTAATGCTAATCAAATACTAAACCCAAGTGCAGAGATTAGTCTTACACGGCATGATAATTCCCATGTAAGATCAATAACCATCATGTCTGCCACCGAGACTTGGTCACCCTAGACAAGATAGAAGTCAGCTCTGGCCATCCAACTGTACGTATAGCATATCAACACTCCCTCCAAGCTAGACGCTTATGTATATCGTACACCTTCAGCCATGAGCCCTAAACCCGGACTACAAACTTCAATAGGTCATAAACTAGTAGAAAGAAAAGAGGAAAAGAAAAAAAAACATTGAAAAAAAACCGGCGAGAAGGTGGGGTAGACCTCATGTGCCACATAGACAATGATCAACTTCTCGAGCAATATATTGACTTCGTGCCTCTGTGTATTGTCCTCACTTCACATTATAGTTTTGCACAACCGATTTTTATGTCTATAGTTTGTACGTATTAGGCGCGTTGCCACTCACCTTGAGAAGGGTTCCTTGTTCTTTCTTTTTAACAAAGAAAGTTCCTTCTTTTACAAACTTCCATGATTTTATATATGAATTGTTCTTCTATTGCGTAATTTCTCTTGTAGAGCTCTACTAGCCTCTTCTAGAAAGAGTTCTTGTGATTTCAGTGTAATAGAGCCCTGAAAGTATATAATCTATTTTAGGGATATGAATTCTAGATAAACATACAAATGGTTAGGAATTCAAATATTTTTGTTTATTAGAAATATCTAAAATTAATCTCCAGTTGTAAAATTTCATTATATAAAATATTATTCAAATATTATTCAAAAAAAACTAAAATGTGTACCTGATTACTTCCATTATGGAACTCTCCACTTTGTATTTGTGATGTATTAGGGTCTTTTAATGGAGAAAGAGTCCATACATTGGGTATACATGTTAGGAGTTGCCTTAATGACAAAGACGGATTCATATTGTTTTCAAACCTCTTGTTTTGGGAAACATTAACCCGAGATATTGGTGTATATCTCCTGAAAATTTTAAAAAAATGAATAAATAATAATCTGAATAACCTACATAAAATACTAAGAGGTCTTAAAAATCATGCAATAAAATAAATATTTATATTAAAAAATATTTTATCAGCTAATTAGCTTTGAACCAAAAACATATGCTTCCAACTAATTTTTCAAGATTTAGTACTACCTGTTAGCATTAGCGCTACATGCTCCCGTGATATATTGTAAGGAATCCTGGAGCAAAATTTTTTCTTGAATTGTTCTCGAAGCTTCCTTATTCATTTCTGATTTGTTTCTTTCCATCGTCATGATACGCATTTCACTATTGTCAATTCTACATTTTTTATCAATATTTGCCTCCTTCATACGGGAAATTTATAATCACTATAGTGTGAGATAAGTTTTTTCAATATAAAATTATAACATCATCTCATATGCATACCTGTATAACTGAAGCATCTAGATTATTTCCTGATTTATGTCTAAAAGTAGGCAGTTGTACATGAAGCTCATGTTTTCCTTCTTGGACTT
Organism: Anthoceros angustus; assembly: GCA_010909165.1. Taxonomy (NCBI): domain Eukaryota; kingdom Viridiplantae; phylum Streptophyta; class Anthocerotopsida; order Anthocerotales; family Anthocerotaceae; genus Anthoceros; species Anthoceros angustus. The sequence continues at coordinate 327,697 of VJWM01000063.1, read as the reverse complement.
CTTGTACAATCTCACAAGCAATTTCTCTTACTCGTTCTAATTCATCACGTCTTTTTTGAATTTCTTCGTTCTCTGACCAATATTTGCAGACCATAATGTTCTATCAAACTTCTATATGTTTTTTGTACCCCTTTTTTGTACTCAACTAGGAAAGAAAAAATGTAGCATTAAATATGTTGATGTACCACTTTGCATATGAGAGGCATAATCCATAGCCTTTCTCTCAATGGAAGCTTGCTCCAACATTACATGCTCTTTCATTCTAAGCAATGCCTCTTTTTCTCTTTCATTGTGCCTGCGGTCCTGTTTATAAAATGCAAATATATGTATATGTACGCATACATTCTTGAGGATGTAGATTTGAAAAGTTTACGAACTTGGAGGAAATAATCAAATTTATGGTATTACCTCCATGCACCTCGCAAAACATGCTTCGTGTTCATGGGTACATGCATGACATGTTTCTTCAAGTCTTTTATATGTGGAACAAAGAGCTTTTGCTTCCATGTGCTGCACTTTAATGGTTTCCTAAAGAGCCAACTCTTTATCCTTGTTAGAATTATATATTTTTAAGAGTGGTGCACTTTATTTCATACAAAAGATATGTCCTCTACCTTATGATAGGTTGGAGGAAAACCATACAGGTTATGGGTATATGATCTTTATACTCATAAAGACTTTACCAAAATTATACCTGAAGCTCTTCAAGGTATGCGTGTTCTTTGATCACATGTTCTCGTTCCAAGTGTTGAAGATTTGACATCTCGTTTGCCCGATCGACAAATAGTTGTAATAGTGTCTCCAACTGGATTTAAAAAACAATAATTACATAGTTTGTAGTTGAATACATTAGAACTGGCTCTACATGTTGAACAATAAGTAGCAAAACTTGATTTAATTTTAACTGACCTGAGTTCTAAAATCATTCCATTGTTCTTCTTTTTTAGCAATCCAGGTTTCCTGTTGTTTGGAAGATGCTAGAAGGATATCTAACCACTTTGATTTATCGTGACTAGGAATATTTCGGTCAGCTAGCATCTCCGTTTGTAGTTCAGTTACTTTTACCAACCAGTTCTCCACTTTACTCAAAATTTGTTCAAGCTTTTCGGTAATATTTTTATGGTCTGTTAAAATTGTCCTCTTCAATACAAAAAGTTATGATTGTTTTCAATATTATCAATTCTTCATTCACTCCAAGTGTTAGCTCTTTCTTCAACTATGTGGACAAAATATGGGAGTTGACTTATTACTTGTAATAAAATCACCTATTGTGTTAAATATGCCCTCATTTATTTCTTGTTAAAAAAATAACATATTATATTAAAAACTCTTGCAACATTGAATCATAATGTAATTTTACTTATCATGAATTGTATACAAAGGTTAAATTTTTTATAGTAGAGTTAGGGAAAATCATACCTCAATACCAAATTGTTGTTCTTTTGCATTTAATTCACGAGCATGTGTCTCCTTTAAGACATCCACCTATCAAGAATATTAGGAGGGTAAGGTATTCACTTTGAAGTTATTTGTATTGTACAACTTCTTTTAGTCCATGTGTCTCCTTTAAGACATCCACCAAGCAACCCTAAACCCTAAACGACTTTGTACACTTTGAAGTTATTAGTATTGTACAACTTCTTTTAGTCGGTAAAGAGTGTACATTAAGATCTTGACATGGTTGAAATAATATGACATCCTATCTTACCTTATGATCGTGTAGTTTTTGCATAGAGCAAAGTCGTTCCTCTGCTAAGTACAAATTGCTTTGTAAAGATGTTAATTCTGAGGCCAAAGATTTAGTGGCGAGCTCTATAGTTTCTTTTTCTTCTGTGAATCTTTCCAAGTCTGATATATCATATTTTTGTCTAAATTCAGAAAGATCTTTTTCTATTTTTAGTTTGTCGTATTCAAGTTTTAGTAGGACTTGCTTAAGAGATACGTTCTCTTCTCTAAGTTTTTTCACATCATTTGATGTGTTATTTTTTTGTGATTCGATATCAGAATCTGGTGACACGCATTTTTTTTCCTTAAATCCTAAGTCATGTTCCTTTGGTTCTGCCTGTGACAATAGAGTTACATGAGAATCAAGTTTAGCTAGATTATCTGGATAGTAATCGGAATATAGTTGGTCACGTTCTTTCCCAATTTGTTTATCAGCAATACATCCATGAGGTAAGCTTAAATTGTTCAGTGTTAGATTGAAGCATTATATTACTTAGTTCATAACTTTTCACTTATACAAGGAACAAATGAATCCCACCATTATTGTAATTGAACCTTAAAACATGTATTGAGCTAGTGTACCTCATTGCTTGAAATTGCTTCGAATTGGAAAGGTGGACTGCAATAGCACAAAATTGGATAAAATATATTAAAATAAATTTTTGCAATATAATTTGGGTAGACAAAGTTAGAAGATGGGTGATAAAAATGCTGGATTTGGGTTATTGATTGTTTAAGATACCTATGAATATGCCTCAACCTACTATTCAGTTCACTTGATTGTTCTTTTTTTGTAGTTTGATGTGTTGTATTACTAAACTGCCTTCGACCAGCTATAGGAACTCTTCGACCCCTTCTACCTGATACCTTAGAATCATGTTCTCGATAAGATGATACTTATAAAGAGTAATAATCACAGTAGTAAAAAACAAGAGATTGTCAATATATGCTTACCAAGAAGAAACGAGGAATGTTCAATTTCTGGTGAAGTTTCCACTTGGGATGAACTTGTATTCTTTTCATCAGTGAAAAACATCTCATGTGATTCATGCATCATAGTTGTGTCATCTGGTAACAAGGATAAAACATCTACTTGTTCTCCCCATTCATCATTCTTGACATAAAAGAGTTTTCCAGATTGAGCAATCTTAAGACATGGAAAATCTTGTTTGCCTTTTTTTGAAATATTAAAAAATATTTAATCTTTTTGTTAAGATTGCTCGAAAGTAAAAGAGCTAAATCACTTCTTTATGCTTAAGTGTGTCACTATATTTTTCATCATATTCCTTCCATAGCTGCAATACTTAACATAATAACTTTGATAAAAATGACTAAATCAAACATTTCTCTCATAAAGTTTGACTACATGCTATCTTAGTATAGTTTTTATTGGCATGTACCATCTCCTCGTGCACAAGATATTGCTTGAGTATTCGAAGAAGTCCCAAGTCTAATAGAGGATTGATTTGCAAGGTTTGGAGTTGCATCACTAAGCAAATGTTGAATCTCTTTCAACCCAACCTGATCATTCTTTCTGCAGAATTTTACATGCCATATTAACAATATGAATCTTTCTTGTCTTTCATATAGTTCTCACATCAATCAAACTAAATACGAAGAGCTTACGAAAGCTCCATTTGATAAGATTTTGAAATTGGTAGTTGATCTTCCATATGTCCTGATGAATTCTTCTTGTCAAGTTCCAAATGAGATATATCATTCTCTTTATCTTCAATGACATTTGTATTGAAGATATCTCGCATACCATCCTTAAATTTGTACTTGAAATCTTTACTATGTTTTGAACTAGTTGCCATTGATAAAGATTGAACTAGTTTCCAACCTCCATTTGCAGCATCTTCACATTCCTCCATTTGTGAAGTTTCTCACAATTACTCTATTTAAGCTGAATGGAGAGAAAGAAGTTTATAAATCATCGAATAATAATGGATTCTACATATTTCCAAGTGAGCTCAAACAATTGAGAAATACTTTTGTAGTATGTACTTATGCTACAGTCTTTTGAGCTGGATAGTTCCTGAGATGAGGTGCTTTGAGATATGGAGGACTTTGCCAAGAAACTTTTGTTAAGACATGTCAAAATCCCGAGCATGGATTGCACAAAAATTATTCAAGCATGCAAAAGGGCAAGGAGCGATAAAAAAAGGCTGAGTGTAATTAAATGAAAACAAAACTATCTTATATACACGTGGGTTGATTGACTAAGTCTTATGAAGATTATATATATTTAACCCTAGGTAGGTTATCTATTCAACACTCCCGCTTAACCTAGATGGGTTAAACTCGTCACACAATGTAACCCTATCCAGAAAGCCAGGTAGAAGAACGTGACAACGTTCCAGCTTCCCAGGCACACATTAATCATGTCGGTGGAGATGGTAGCGGCAGGAGAGATGCCAGACCGAGGATTCCTTGTGCTAGTTGCCACCGCCGCAACCCTTGTGGTAACCCTTGCGACTCTGCAGAAGATGGCTCGGACAAAAAACTGTGGAAACGAGCGAGGGAGGCTGAGGCCAAGGACGTGGAGAGTGACAAGAGCAGTGTAGAGAAGCCGATGTAGGACGCACGCCCTGGGTATGGGCGCCCAACAGTGGAGCCAAAGGATGAAGCCTCTATGGCGACAAGAGTACGCATCACAACCACGGACAAAACCTTGCTCTGGCATCTATAAGCTACCATGGACAAGTGCGACGAGCTAAAGGAACTCCTGAAGGTGGCAAGGGAAGAACAGCAAAGCTGGAAGAGCTGTTGGCGTTCCAGCCTGGTCCTTCGACCTTAGAAAGATGCCTCACCGATGAAGATGAAGATGAAGATGAAGATGAAGATGAAGATGAAGATGAAGATGAAGATGAAGAAGGTGGCTACCGCACTACAAAGAGAGATGCCCTAGCCCGACTCCCACTAAAGATGAAAAAGGTGAAGAGCACAGCCTTGTCTCAGCAGTTCACGATTAAGTTGCTAGCTGAAGCTTCATCCATTGAATTGCGTCCTGGCAGAGAGACTCCTGGAAAAAGGGACTTCAAAAGTTGCGAGTAGGAATCTAGGAGCAGTCAGGACTATGTAGAAAGGCCCTCCCAATGTAAGCTATGTCATGAGGTTGGTTTGAAATAAGTAGAGGAGTCTATCAACCCAAGACCTTTAACATGGGTGTAATGTTTGTGCTTGGGAAGTGACTTGGTCATAATGTCATGAGCTTTGCATCCTACATGGTCGATATTTAGTGAAATGACTCCCCGAGAAGATGCTGAAATAATGCACGATATGTCAAATGCAGAGAATCAAAGAAGGCTGACAAAGGGAAAATGGAGTCTGCTTTGGAAGTGCACATATCCATATGGTCAACCAGCTTAAAGCAGTACCACAATATAACAAGAAAGAGCAAAACTACTTAGCACGAAAATTGAGTGTGTACCACATGACTGGCACTGAGCAAGTAATTGAGTTGCCAACGTTGAATAGCTTGTTCGTTACATAACTATGCAAATGTCAAGTTTAAAATCAGACTTTGATGGTGCAATTCCTAGAGAAACATGTTCCACCCCGAAGAGGAAGGTCTTTCATTCTCATGAGTATATGGCATCCCTGACTTTACAGCAACAACAAAAAAAATTTTATGTAATTTGTGTTGGGTAACTCTATTCTGCCTTCTTCTCCTAAAAGAGCTAAACCTCCTCACTCCTCACCGCACTCTCACACGATGATGGCGGAAGCTCACCAGTTTCAGCGGTTTATCGACACTGTGGGTTCAGCGACACCCTAACTAGCACAGCCCCGCTGACACAACGTTCAAGTCTCAACTCACCTTCACTCTACTCCGTCCCCAACAGCTCCCCGCGGCCCACCTCGGCATGCAGGCACCGCATTTTGCAACTCTCCAAAGGCATCCACGCTTCCTACTTGTTAGCCTCATCTCACTAGTTCTGCGATGTCACGACACGTCCACGCTCAACAACACACCTTGGAATTCATGACCCTTGGCGCCTGCCTTTGTTTGCCTGGTCCCGACAAGGCCCGGATAGCTAGCCTCCTGCTCCACGGTTTGCGCCCGTTGTCCCCGGCCTTGGTTCCACGCCGGAGTCCTCTCCGTGACCACTCCACCAACCCGTCTTCACCAAGCTTGCAACCACGACAAGGGAGCTCACACAAGCTGGCAACCCAGTTCCCGCCACCCTCCCGGTGACAAAGGAGAGTGCCCCGGCCCGTCTCCCTACATGTGCGCGCATACAAGGACACAACACACACAATCCCCACTCCCAAGGCACGAAACCCAAAGGCTGATATTCAAGAAGAATCGGCGGCCTCTTAGACATTTCTCCCCGCTAGCTCGCGACCACACACTTGGCATGGATACACAGACAGCCTCTCTCTTCCAGATCCTAACTAACTCACGACATCCCGAGGATGCCTAGGTGGCATCGCCGCCGAAGAGGATCGGGCGCCTCGCGCTCGCGATGCTTGTCCCATGGAGGGCATTAACGCTATCCCCGTCCCCGACCCTTGTTGGGTTGTGCACGACGCCTCCTAGGGGTGATGACACACGCACTGCCACGCCCGTAGCCCCGAGGTTGCGGACACCCATGCTTAGAGTGATCTCCCCATCTCCCGGCCTCCATTGAATTGCCGATGTCGGGAGGCGTGGGTGGACAAGGGAAGGGACTTCAGGTTGCAGAGTAGGAATCTAGGAGCAGTCAGGACTATGTAGAAAGGCCCTCCCAATGTAAGCTATGTCATGAGGTTGGTTTGAAATAAGTAGAGGAGTCTATCAACCCAAGACCTTTAACATGGGTGTAATGTTTGTGCTTGGGAAGTGACTTGGTCATAATGTCACCCGTGTGTTGCATCCGTGTGGACATACGTGGTTTTGACGATACCTTTAGCAATGACATCCCTGACGTAATGGTGTTGAATTTTAATGTGTTTTGTTTAGGCGGGAATACGAGGACGTCGACAAGGGCAAGGGCTGACTCATTGTCACATATTAGGGGGGTAGGTGTTGGTTGTTCTGCATTTACAGAGGTCAGAAACACCCTTTCCCATTCTACTTCCTTTGCTGCATATGTTCAGCACTTGTACTCGACTTAAGTTCAGTGCTTGATAGAGCTATACTTGTTTGCTTTTTATAACTCCGATTAACAGCAGCAGAATATAGAAGGAAGACATAGGTGGACAGGCTTGTACAAGAGTCAGCATCGGAGGCCCAATTAGCGTATGAAAAACCATGCAAGGTAGGAATCACGCCAGTCCTCTTGTAGCATAAGCCAAGGTAGTGAGTCCCTTGTAAATATTTGAACACTCGTTTAAGTGTTGTCCAGTGGTTGCAACCAAGGCACTCAAGAAAATGGGAAGCAATATTCACGGCATATGTGATGTGGGGACGAGTCCAGTTGCTAACAAATAGAAGGCTGCCCAATGCAAGGCGATAAGAGACGTCTTTCATATTTTCAACATCGGCACCACAAGTAGGAAAATCTAGCTTGGTAAGCTTCAACCCAGTAGCGTCGGGAGTAGCGTTGGCATGTGCTTTGTCCATATTAAAATGATATAAAATCTCAGATATTTACTTGTGCTGATGTATGATAAGGAGGCCTTGCCCATGCACTCGCTGCACTTGAATACCTAGGCAAAACTTCATTTCGCCAACATCGGTCATCTCAAACTCACTACGTAGTATGGTCTGGACTCGAGCTAACAAGTGCTTGTCATTAGCTACGAAGATGGCAAGCAAGCGTACATAGCAAGCAGCACATAAAAAGAACCATCATGCAGGGATCTGCATAGCGCTGGCGAAATCCAAGACCCTTCTGGCAGGTATCTAAATTTGCATTCCAGCGCTCAGCACTCTACCTGAAACCATATATGCATTTGATAAGCTAACCATATATGCACATTTAGATGTGCAGGATCTTCATATCCCTCGGGCTGCTCCATATATAATTCCTCTTCCAGGACACCATGTAAAAAGGCAGTCTTGACATCCATTTGCTGGAGCTCAAGATCATGCTTGGCAGCCAATGCAAGCATAAGCTGGATAGATTGGGAGTGCACCATAGGCAAGATAGTCTCTTGAAAGTCGAGGCTTGGGATTTGGGTGAAGCCTCATGCACACAACCGTGCTTTATACCATGCCATCTCCCCATTAGCATTTAACTTGCGCTTAAAGACCCACTTGCATGTTATAGATCTACGACCCTCGGGATGAGACACAAGCTTCCAAGTCCCATTGTTTATAAGGTTGTTATACTCGTCATCCACTGTAAATTTCCATTTCTCATGATCTGGCCCTAAAAACGCTTCTCTAAGTGTGACAAGTTCAGGGGGAATATCGGAGGGAGACATTGTAAAATGAACAGTGGGTGTGCAAGCTCCCACTGAATGACGGAAGTCAATGGAAGAGTAGTGAGGCTCCTTGCATTGAGCAGGTGGGAGACGAATGCATTTGGATCGAGGAGCTTTAGGGACAATAGCGACTAAAGTCATCTGTCAATGTGAAATAATAGTCAGCACTCCCAAGAGAAGATACTTGAAGTTTGCCTGATATGTCAATATGCACTAAATCAAGAACTGATGATGATCTCTGGGCAGGGACTTGTGAAAATGGAGTCTTCCGCTGCTTTGGAAGTGCACATACTTCACATATGGTCAGTTTATTAAAACAGCGCGGTAAGGGCTCATGATAACAAGCCTGCTTGAAAGCATCAACCAAACTACTTAGTTTTGTTAGCAATTGTCCCAGCCGTGTGTACCACAGCATGGCTTGCTGAGCAGCTGTAAGGTTGCCAACAATAGTTGAATAAGCTTGTTCACGTTGTATGCATGTAATGTCAAGTTTACATAACTCTGCGTCAAGAAAAGCTTTAAAGATGCACGTCGAGAGTGCAATTCTTCTAGAGAAACAACATGTTCCAGCCGAAACGGTTAGGAGAAGGTCTTTCATTCTCATGAGTCTTGTGGCATCCTCCTAGCACACAGGCACCAGCAACAACACAAAAGGGTTCAGTTGTCGTTGTAATTGCTCGGTTCGTTCCCAAAAGAGCGGCTTGTGTTCGGGTAACTCTATTCTCGCTAATTCTCCCTTTCTAATCGCTTAAACCTCGAGGCGGGCAGCGGTGCCGCCACCCTCATTTCCGGCACTCTACACGATGAGCGGAAGCTCACCCAGCGGTTTCGCAGGCGGGTTTATCGACACCCGCCGCGTTGTGGGTTCGGCGTATTACCTAACTAGCACACAGCCCAGTGACACAACGTTCAAGTCTCAACTCAGCCTTCACTCTACTCCGTCGCACTCCAATGCTTCCGACCCCCGCGGCCCACCTCGGCATGCAGTGCACACGTACTTTGCAACTCTCCAGCATCCACGTTCCTACTTGTTAGCCTCAGTTCAGTCTCAGTCTAGTTCTCGCACGATGTCACGTACACGTCCACGCTCAACAACACACCTTGGAATTCATGACCCTTGGCTGCCTGGCCTTTGTCGGCCCAAGTCCCGACGCGCTCCGGATAGCTAGCCTCTCGGCTGCTCACGGTTTGCGCTCCGTTGTCCCTGGCCTTGGTTCCACGCCGGGAGTCCTCCTCCGTGACCACTCCACCAACCCGTCTTCAGCCAAGCTTGCAAACCACAGCACAAGGGGAGCTCGTCACAAAGCTTTTGGCAACCCAGGTTCCCGCCACCCCTCCTGGTGACAAAGGAGAGTGCCCCGGCCCGTCTCCCTACATGTGCGCGCACATACAAGGACACAACACACACAATCCCCACTCCCAAGGCACCGGAAACCCAAAGCTGTATATTCAAGAATGAGGCGGCGGCGGCCTCTTAGACATTTCTCCCGCCGCCCTAGCTCAGGCGACGGGCCACACACTTGGCATGGATACAGCTTGGCCGTATTCGCGCCCCTCTCTCTTCCAGATCCCTAACTAACTCGCTGACATCCTGAGGATGCCTAGGTGGCATCCCGCCCCGAGGCCTCGCTCACGATGCTTGTCCCATGGAGGGGCCGGCTAACGTCATCCCCTGTCCTGACCCTTGTTGGGTTGTGCACGACGCTCCCTAGGGGGTGATGACACTCGCTGCACCGGTCACGCCCCTTGTAGCCCCGGAGGTTGCGGACACCCATGCTTAGACCCCGTGATCTCCCCATCTCCCGCGGCCTCCATAGCCCCCGTGGTCAACCCCCTTGAGCCTCAACTTGGACCTCTTGCGCGGGCCTGAGAATATTCCCGTAATCCATGAGATATTCCTTCCCTGGCTCATCCTTGATGGCATACAGTCCTACCATGTGGTGGGCCGACTCTTTCTCAGAGTTGTACAATTGACCCATGTGTACCAGCAAGCATGCCAGTAGAGGAGGTCCTCTGAGTCGAGGATCTCGACATGCGTCGGGACCCCATCCCCTCTTGGAAGGGCGAGCAGGATGCAATCGACAGCGTACGCCCGTGCCTCCGCCGCCCATCCATCGCTATCGCCATAAGTGCCCCGCCACGCTCCACTGCAGGTGCCACTACACACATATGTGGAGATGAGTTTCTTTTCACTCGTCTAACATTCTCAGTGGCAATTAAGAAGGTGTAATCTAAGTACTAGCAGTTAGCCTTTCTAGTCAAAATATTCAAACAAACTGTTAGTATTTTCACTATAGGTTTGCTACAGCTAGATGCAAGTTCTACTTCAAGCCGTGGTGGGGAGTGGAGTCCCAACGGCAGTCCCGGCGTTGCAACTTCAGGCACGAAGCTAGCAGCCAAGCCCAAGCTCTGCGCTAAGAATTTTATGTGGACCATGGGTCCCAAACTCAGTGATGAACAGCAGGCGAATATCCGGGAATTGCTGCTCCAGTACAAGGATTGTTTTGCCTTCTTCATGAAGGAACTGAAGCGGTGCAATGTCACCACCTTTCAGATCAACCTCACTACGAAGGAGCCTATCTACAGGAGGCGCTATAGGTTGAGCAAGGCTGAGTGGGAGATGGTCGACGCTCGCTGCCAGGAGCTCCTAGAAGCCGGCCTCATTTGGCCCTCCAGCTCCGACTATGCAGATGCGACCGTCATGCCGCCAGAGAAGGACAACAATGGCATGTGGACTGAGAAGCGGATGTGCGGGGACTACCGTCCCATCAACGCAGTCACCAGTCAGGACCGCTACCCCATGCCAACTCCCGAGGAGATATTCGACAACATCGGGAAGTCTGCCTTTTTCTCCATCTTGGATCTCCAGCAGGGGTTCAACCAGGTACCGGTGGCTGAGGAAGACATCCGCAAGACAGCCTTCCATGGCTCCAAGCAGCTGTGGGAGTGGCTGGTGATGCCTTTCGGCTTCAAGAATGCGCCGGTGACCTTCCAGCGCGTTATGGACATGGTGCTTTCAGGGTCTGCCAACTTGATATGCTATGTAGATGATGTCCTGGTACATAGCTTGGATTTTGAGTCGCATCTGACCCACCTGGAGGACCTATTTCAGCGTTTGATCATGAGAAAGGCCCAACTCACTTGCCATCCAGCTAAATGCGAATTTGGCATGGATACAGTGGCATATCTTGGGCACCGGATAGTGCCTAGTGGCATCATGCCACCCTCAGCCAAGGTTCAGGCTATCCAGCAAGTGAAGGAGCCCACGAATGTCTCAGAGCTGCGAGCGCAAGGATGGCGTTCAGCCTGCTCTGCTAAGATTTCTCAGGTGTCGCATGAGGTAAGCACTTGAATTCATATAAGCACTTCCTCGAAAAACAACCAAGCAAAATAAATCTAATACGCAGATATATAGGTGCAAACCAATAATAACGTGAGTAGCCTCGTCGTGGCACAAACACACTCTCCCACGGAACAACACGCAAATTCCTCACACATCGCTCTCGAACTCATAGCTTTGGCCTCCTCCCAACACCCTTGCATTACATATATAGAGGACAAGCTATGATCTGAGCTTGTCCTCAATGGAAGGGTCTATATATACTAGCCTTGGCATATTCTAAGATATCCTATTGGCATCATGTCGAAATATCCTAAGAATACACTATAATATGCAAGGAATATGCCAAAGCATATTACTTGAGCTTATCTACTTAGCTATTACTAACCATGTTTAATTTACACTAATCAATGATTAATTAACACTAATTACTTACTTAAAGATAAGTAATTAGATTAATTAATGCTAATCAAACACTAAACCCAAGTGTAGAGATTAGTATCACCGCGGCATGGCTGTCACGAGGTAAGCACTTGAATTCATATAAGCACTTCCTCGACAAACAACCAAGCAAACTAAATCTAATACGCAGATATATAGGTGCAAACCAATCCCCCCCTAATAATGTGAGACTCCAAGTCAAAACATTATCATTAGTAGGACTAGCTACACACGTACGCACCTCTTCTTAGCGCATTGTGCACAAAACCAATCTTCTTTGGGAATGTCGTCTAGCGGTTATGAACCTTGTCCATAAGTGGAGGGTTGTCTTGACATCCTCATGCATGTGGACTACTCTCCCCGGTTGCTCGTCATTTTCTTCTTGCCTTCGAGCTGTGCCTCCTGCGAACTTGGTTCATTCTTGATTAGTTCTATGTGGAACTTCCCTTTGGTGTACTTCCCCATCTCCATAGCGTGAAAGCAAACACATGTCGCGATGCCTCCAACAACTCCTTTAGGCGGCGTTGATTGCTCTTCAACTCGGCCTGTTAACCACTCATGTGGTGTGGCTCGATGGCTTGCACGCTTTCTCGTGCTCACTCTCCTTGCCCTCAAACTCGCCTTCTCCTGTTGAGATGCGAGTCTGGAATCCTTCACCCACCGAACCCGCTCAACCCCGCCTTCTTGGTTTGAAGTTGGTAGCGACTCCGGTAAAACAACCAGTCATCATGTTCATGTCAAATGCTTGCCCAAGCAATCGACACCATTCCTTCTCGGTCACTCCGGTGTCTTCGTGGCTCGGCAAATCCATGGCCAACTCCTCTCTTGTTGGCTCTCCCAAGGCCTCGCCATGTCTCCACCACAACGCCGGGCCATGGTTCCCAAGGCGTAAGACTTGGACTTGGACACAAAGGTTGGCCAAGCCGCCATGGGGTGTCAGGCGTGTTCACGAAGTGTGCGGCAGCCGATCTTGATGACTTGTTGGGCATGCCTTCCCGATGCTAGCACATCCTTGACAACATGATTAGGTCGCTTGGTGAGCGACCTCGCACACTTCAAATGTTCCAAGGGAGCAAGGTTAGTCCACATGGACCTCAACCTATGAGCCCTCGAACCAAATTGAGTGCATCCAATAGAAGCTCCCGACCCAACACTCCTCGGATCGTGGCAAAGTCCTCCGAACTTGCTTCTTCACGCTCATGCATCTTGGCACATTCTCCAACATGTATCCACAAGGCCTTTCTTGCCCTTTACGGATCAAGCGCAAGATCCTCATCGGTCATAGAACAATGCTGTTCGTGGATCCTTGAGACCTTGACCCTTGCACAGAGGATAGTCCTTGACACTCCCAACTGCGATGACAAGGTCCACGGTTGCCCAAGACAACTCAAATGGGACAACCCTATCATGCGAACATCCATCGGCTATACGGTAACCCTTCCGGCTTGAGGGGTACTTAAGTCTCATCTGCACAATCTTGCTTTTGGATCCGGGTCACAATGCACGTATGATGCCACACACTTAGCACGATGCCGTTTCCTCCGCCCGTGTCATGAGATGGGTGTTTAGGTCACAAACAGGCTCAACCCTAGGCAAGAACTTACAGCAGTTCTCCGGCTCATAGGACACTGGTCCTCTTGCACCATCCTCCACAGCTTTTGCACGGCTCATTGCTGCAGTCACCAGCTCCGTCCGGCTGACTTGAAGAACCTCCTCTGAGGGTGGTTGCAACCCTAGCTTGTCTTCCTCCTCCTCGTCGAAATCCTCCATCAGGTCAGTTGCGGTTGTTAGACACACGCCAAGAGGTTCAAGCACGTATGGCGTGTCCTTCACTACGGCGCCAAACACTGGGTAGACGCTGTTGGCAATGAGGTTCTCATGATCCTTGCCATGCAGCTGCAGAGGGATGCGGGCAATCCGTTCATCGGTTTTGCTCCAGCTTCTCGGCTGGTCGATAGTAGGCTGTCTCCGTCCACAAATCCACCATGACTCGAGGTTTGTACAAAGCGTCCGCTCGCAAGACATCAAATGTATGCATCGGTGACCAAGCGGTGTACCTCGACAAAGGTGAAGTCTGTTCTTGGTTTGAATGAAACCTTCAGCTTGTACCTTGTCACCCCAACACATGCTCGTGGTCCCAGTGATGCGGATCTTCCACTTGGTATCCTTCAACCTTTCTTGATGGAGACCCAACGCTTCCTTCACTCTTTTTCCAACGCTGCTGTGCTCCGGTGTCAATCAACACCCTCCTTGGTGTGAATCCATTGATTTCAATATGCCTTTCCTGATTGTTGACCAAAGCCACCCCCACTCGTACAGCATTTCGCTTTTCCACAGAGATGCTTGGTTCGGAGGTCAGCAATGACATCATTGCTACCTGCTGTGGCAAATCTTGGACACTTGCTTCGTCTTCAAGGGTTGTCAACATCCGCCGAGTCAAACCCCTGACTTCCTTCACGCTCAACCCCATGTCTTGTAGGCTCAAACATGGCATCTCCAGAAGCTTTTGTGCCATCGTCTCGTCGACAATGCATGGGTTTCTCCACATCGCCCACTGACTTTGATGTTGCTCCCACAGTTGCTCCTGTTGGCAATGGCTCAAACGACTTTGGCATCTTGGCATAGGTTCGGGAAGAGGATCCCGAAGCTTCCTTCCGTGTCTTCCGTGACCGGTGTCAAGACGTCCTCTTCTTCCTCTGAGCTATCTTCTCTCGTAGCTGCGAGAGGTTTCTTCCCCTTGCCCTTGGATCTGGTCACAGTCGCCATGTATCCAAGCTTGTGCTCATCTTCTTCGTCCTCTAATGATGAACTGCTGCTCTCCTTGATCTTCGCCTTCCACACCAACTTCTCCGGCTTTGCAAGGCGTGCCACGTAGCTATCCATCGTCTTCTTTGATGCTTCCGTTTCTTTTGTCCACGGGACTTCTGCCTCCTCCACGGCGCCTTTGCTCTTGATTTTGTGGATGAGGTTGGCGAGATGCATTGGCGGGGTTGCTTTCGATAACCCGTGAGGCCGCAATTCGGATGCTTCTCCCAACATGCCGCTTCATTGTGCCGTACCTCCACACTAGGGCATGGCTCCTCACCCTTGACTCCTCCGAATGCATGCTCGCACTCATGAGGGAATGGTCCGTCCTCGGCACCTCACGCGAGGCTCGTCACTTGGGCTGTGGGCTGGCTTGTCTCGCCGAGCTCCTCCACTCGACCTCCGCGTCGGTCATGTCGTCCACCACTCCTACTTGTCTTGGAGTAATCACTTGCAACAAAGACGAGAGAAAGTGTCGTGGGCCCTATCTTGTCGACCATCTCGTACACTTCCTTGAGGGTGTAGTGTTGCCCTTCGTCTTGTGCACCGCTTGTTGCACCTTCATGCGCGCATATGGCAATGCTGCAAGTACTTCTCTGCGACGATCGGTCACTCATGATCTTGGTGTCACGTACCAGGGTCGATTCTTGATAAGCCATCTTGGCGGTCTGACTTCATCTTGAAGTGTGTCGGCTCGGAGATCTTCTCATCCGTGCTTGCGAAACTCCGGTAGGAAGATGTCAAACATCTCTTGATGGGATCGTGCCCACTCGGTGCACCTTTCGTCTGCCTTGGTTCCCAGCTTGACTACTCGGTCCTCGGATGTGCGCTCAACAACCTCGCCTTGTGCTCGCGATAGCACGCCAATGCTTCATCCCCAAGTACTTGGCATTTGGATGAAGCCGTATCGCTTCGTGTATCCGGTCTTCAATTCCATCTCCGCACACCGTACTTCTCGATGAAGTCCTCCGGTGGCAAGGTGCCGCTCGTCCTGTGAACAACTCCATTCGATCCTTGTCTCCTCCCATCTTGGCGACTCCAAGAGACAAGTCCTCCTCGTCGCTTGAGTTGTCCGGCACTAACGTGTCTTGTGTGTTGCCACTCACAGATCCTTCAAAGATTATTGATTGGGTCGCTGGGTTCCTCCGCGTCCTTCGCTGGTACCGAAATCGAGGTGTTCGTACTTCTCTCTCTTGGTCAGGACTTTGAATTCGCTCCGATGGACTTGCTGGTTGGTAGCTCCGTCCGGATCGAGTGTGTCCAGGCATGCACTACAGGCGGTTAGTGGCTAGGTCAAAAACCCTTAATCAAGGTTAACGCACCCCGTTTGATTAGATCGTGATTATTAAAACCTCTAAGTATCTATGCATGTCTAAATTGCATACAAATACTCTTCAGTCCACTAATAGTCTAACAACCGGAGTAGGGTGAGTTGGATAGCAATGACATAAGAACTCTACAGTTAAGCGAATGGGGGACGGCATTCAAATGCTTGTAGATATGTCAACTTTTAACCGACGGTGTGGAAGCCATGGTCTATCGCGAAGTCTGTAGCGGAAACGGGGGTTTGAGTTTGAGGAACACCTGATGCGTGAATGTTTTCTTCGTCACCAGATAGCCGGTGGCTGTGACCAACGGTCAAGGTCACATGGCATGGGTGAAGGCGGTTATATGTGAACTACACCATTCTGCTTTCCAATAATTTATTAGTGAGAAATGTATATAACACCTGGTACTATGTACCTTGGGGAGGTATATTTGAATAATATTATTCCATGTTTTTTACATGGATACGAGGAAGGGCCTGAAACTGTGAGCCTGCTAGTGATGCATTCTCTCCGATGTGGTTACATGATGGTCTCGCTTTTCATAGGCCTCTCAGACAAGTAGCTTTTGTCGTAAGGTCTCCCAAAAAGTGACACAGATTGAAATAAAGCCTAAATAAATAAACTAGCTTGCAAGACACAAATTTATAAGGATCCCTACTTTTTCTCCTCAAATGGCTCTTTTGTTTAACCATGATACATTGAGGTGTGGAAATATTGCCAATAAAATTCAAGTTTTGATGAAGGGGAATGATTTTGGGTGTGCTCTGCGTGGTATTTTCAGCACCCGTTTCCTAAAAACCATCAAAATCAACGTTTCCATCCTGAGCCTGGGACTGATGTAGGAGTGTGCTCGCCAGCTGAAGGACAAGCAATCGGGCGAAGGAATTAGAGCGAAGCCTCAGGATTGGGACATCGAATTGGTCAGGAAAGTGTATGGGTGCAGCGAGGAGGAAGCGGGTGGATTGGTGATTGAACCCTCTCGGAAGAGGAGCACAACAACGGCTTCGGGTCAAGTCAGAATTGGGAACCCAATGTTATTGAGTGAGAATTGGTATCCTGACACCTGATGGGATCGGGATGGCTTCTTTGCTTACAAGGAAGCAAGATTATTTGTCCGACCATTTCTTGCTTTTTCTCCATGAAGTTGTCAAGGGCACAAGAATTGATTGGGGCGGATTCTTTTGACAAGTGTGAGGAGAGGTTGAATCGACCTCCTCTTCCTCTCGTCCCTCTCTAATTTCGCCATTCGTGGTTCTGCACACCTAACTGTATGCATGAGGTAGAAATTGTGGCCTCTCCACATGTGGAAGCCGCTTAGGGAGGAAGTGAAGGTCAAGAGCCCAAGGAGGAGATAGAGGAAGGATCCGATAGCTTGGGAGTCCGTGGCGACGAAAAGAGCAAAGAGGTTGCCACAAGCAGGAAGAGAAAGGCCGGGGGAGCCAGGCGAGGTTCAACGAAGAGAGGAAGGGTGGACGCGCGCGTCCGTAAATTTTGCTGACAATTTTTGCCCATCTTCTTGAAGTGGAGTGTGTCACTAGTCCTAAGGAGACCTTGTTTGAGAAGGCCCGAGCCCTCGAAGTCGGAGCGTTCGACGCTGGGAGAGCAAACGCCAGAGAGCCAGGGGACAAAGCGCGAGAGATTGAGAGAACTGCCAAGGCACTAAGTCTGGGGGTCTCCTTCTTCTCCTAGCTGCAGCGCGGCGGGCGTAATCATCGCGCGGGAAGATGTCTTTTCGTGGCCAGTAACTGCCGCCCCCCCTGCATCTTGTACCGCACTTTCATGCCCTCCACCTTCTTGGGCGCCTGCCCTCGGGTCGTGACTACCACGCTACTTGCCTATCATGGCTTTTGGCACTGCCTCCTGCATGTCGATCGGCCCTATGCCACCATCCACATGTCGACCTTCCGTAATTCGACCTACTCCTTCGAACTTACCTTTCTCGTCCATAGGACCTCCTCAGGATCTTGCTTAAAGTGAAGTTGCCATCCCAGCGTAGTTGGCGAGATAGGCCTCATTATCCACGCTTATTCTTTATTTTAACACACAAATCCTCACAAAGAAAACTCCTATAAACCGACTAGAAGGGAGGTCAAAGCATTCACCCTTGTCCACAACCCCAAGCAAGAAGGTCATGCTTTCATCCCCTTGTTATTGAGACTCACGGGCTCTAGGCAAGGACTTTATCAAGGCTTGTGCTAAAGCATACCACATCCGCAAGAACGGGTAGGTCTCCCTGCTTTCTGTCAAGGGCTTTCTTCCGGCAACAAGTATCCATTGCTTTGGACAAAGCAATTTCAGGACAACTTTGAATGCGGAGAATGCAGATCTTGACTCCAGTGGTTAGTGGGCCCTTCCCTATTCCAGACTATGACATATTGGGAGCGAGGTAGCTTTAGAGTAGGTATTCTGGGGCCTAGTCCCTCTTGGCCTAAGGTCCTCTAAAGGTTATAGACATTCAGGGCCTAGTCCCTCTTGGCCTAAGGTCCTCTAGATGAGACTTCCCATCTCTGCATGTTTATAAAGTCTCCACGTTTATTAATGATAAATATGTTTTAATAAATTTAAATCAGCATACGATGACAAGAACATGGGTATGTCCTAAAGTAAAACCGCTGATCCCTAATTTCCTTGTAATGTTCCGAGGTCGGGACCGGCAATTTCTGGGGATCACCGGTCCCCGGTTTCGTTTCATGTGTATTGGGACCGGGACCGGCAAAAAGACCGCTTCAAAATGACAGCCCTGGTGGGTGGCCACGTGCACGAAGGATGTCAAGTCAAAAGCACATGTCGTATAACACCAAACAAACCCCGACTCGAACACGTCATGGAGTTTCGAGCGCATGCTGGTAACGACCAAACCTCACCCCCAACACAAACAAAACACATACCCAGACACAAACACCTCGTGATCTCAATCCCAACACAAACACCCAATAAGTCGAGAATGGGCGCAGGTCATTCCATAGCTTAGCTTAACTCAAATATCATGTACTCACACCTCCTATTCCAAGCTGGAAGTTACGATACTACAAGTCTCATCGCATCTCTATCTACATAGCTGTGGAGAGGAAAGGGCCACATGTAAGCAACTCTCTTGTTTACCTCAAGAGATAAATCACACTTTTCCCACTCCCTGCAATACCTGATGTACAATACTCTCAACATTGATTATTCGGACACTTCAACTCAGCAATCCTTAGTTGACATGAATGGAAATTTTCTTCTATTGATCAGGGACATCACTTTGGTCCTTTTTGTTGGCTGTGACCACAACTTTCCAGCCAGCCGTGTTACTGCTACTAGATGTATTAGACAAGGTGATCCACTTCTACTGGATGTATTAGTCCCTGAGGGGTTTGAGTTTGAGGAACACCTGATGCGTGAATGTTTTCTTCGTCACCAGATAGCCGGTGGCTGTGACCAACGGTCAAGGTCACATGGCATGGACTGAAGGGGCGGTTATATGTGAACTACACCATATCTGTTTTCCAATAATTTATTAGTGAGAAATGTATATAACAGCTGGTACTATGTACCTTGGGGAGGTATATTTGAATAATATTATTCCATGTTTTTTACATGGATACGAGGAAGGGCCTGAAACTGTGAGCCTGCTAGTGATGCATTCTCTCCGATTGTGTTACATGATGGTCTACGCTTTTTCATAGGCCTCTCCTGTACAAGTAGCTTTTGTCGTAAGGTCTCCCAAAAAGTGACACAGATTGAAATAAAGCCTAAATAAATAAACTAGCTTGCAAGACACAAATTTATAAGGATCCCTACTTTTTCTCCTCAAATGGCTCTTTTGTTTAACCATGATACATTGAGGTGTGGAAATATTGCCAATAAAATTCAAGTTTTGATGAAGGGGAATGATTTTGGGTGTGCTCTGCGTGGTATTTTCAGCACCCGTTTCCTAAAAACCATCAAAATCAACGTTTCCATCCCGAGCTGGGGTGATGGGTGTGCTCGCCAAGAAGGACAAGCAATCGGCGAAGGAATTAGAGCGAAGCCTCAGGATTGGGACATCGAATTGGTCAGGAAAGTGTATGGGTGCAGCGAGGAGGAAGCGGGTGGATTGGTGATTGAACCCTCTCGGAAGAGGAGCACAACAACGGCAGCAGCGGCTCTGGTCAAGTCGGGCGTAATTCGGGAACCCAATGGCTGGTTGACCCGAGAATTGGTATCCGCACAGCTGATGGGACTGGCCAGATGGCTTCTTTGCTTCCTACAGCACAAGAAGCAAGATTATTTGTCTGACCATTTGCTGCTTTTTCTCCATGAAGTTGTCAAGGGCACAAGAATTGATTGGGGCCGGATTCTTTTTGACAAGCTGTGTGAGGAGAGGTTGAATCTGACCTCCTCTTCCTCTCGTCCCTCTCTAATTTCGCCATTCGTGGTTCACCTGTATGCACACTCTAACTGTATGCATGAGGTAGAAATTGTGGCCTCTCTCCACATGTGGAAGCCAGTTAGGGAGGTGAAGTGGAAGGCCGAAGAGCCCAAGGAGGAGATAGAGGAAGGATCTGACAGTTGGGAGTCCGTGGCGACGGGCAGTTCAGAAGAGCAAAAAGAGGTTGCCACAAGCAGGAAGAGAAAGGCCGGGGGAGCCAGGCGAGGTTCAACGAAGAGAGGAAGGGTGGACGCGCGCGTCCGTAAATTTTGCTGACAATTTTTGCCCATCTTCTTGAAGTGGAGTGTGTCACTAGTCCTAAGGAGACCTTGTTTGAGAAGGCCCGAGCCCTCGAAGTCGGAGCTGCCTGACTGGAGAGCAAACGCCAGAGCCGTGGACAAAGCGCGAGATTGAGAGAACTGCCAAGGCACTAAGTCCGGGGTCTCCTTCTTCTCCTAGGCACTGGGGCGTAATCATCAGCGGAAGATGTCTTTTCGTGGCCCGGATCGCCTCATCTTGTACCGCACTTTCATGCCCTCCACCTTCTTGGGCGCCTGCCCTCGGGTCGTGACTACCACGCTACTTGCCTATCATGGCTTTTGGCAAGTCTATGTCCCTGGCCTCCTGCATGTCAGACTGGCCCTATGCCACCATCCACATGTCGACCTTCCGTAATTACGACCTACTCCTTCGAACTTACCTTTCTCGTCTCCATAGGACCTCCTCCGGATCTTGCTTAAAGTGAAGTTGCCATCCCGCAGCGTAGTTGGCCAGATAGGCCTCATTATCCACGCTTATTCTTTATTTTAACACACAAATCCTCACAAAAAAAACAGAAAACTCCTATAAACTGACTAGAAGGGAGGTCAAAGCATTCGTCCCTTGTCCACAACCCCAAGCAAGAAGGTCATGCTTTCATCCCCCTTGTTATTGAGACTCACGGGGCTCTAGGCAAGGACTTCTCAGGTTTATCAAGGCTTGTGCTAAAGCATACCACATCCGCAAGAACGGGGTAGGTCTCCCTGTTTCCTGTGCGGTGGCTTTCTTCTGGCAACAAGTATCCATTGCTTTGGACAAAAGCAATTTTCAGGACAACTTTGAATGCGGAGAATGCAGCATCTTCAGCTCCAGTGGTTAGTGGGCCCTTCCCTATTCCAGACTATGACATATTGGGAGCAGTAGGTAGCTTTAGAGTAGGTATTCGGGGGCCTAGTCCCTCTTGGCCTAAGGTCCTCTAAAAGGTTATAGACATTCGCGGGCCTAGTCCCTCTTGGCCTAAGGTCCTCTAGATGAGACTTCCCATCTCTGCATGTTTATAAAGTCTCCACGTTTATTAATGATAAATATGTTTTAATAAATTTAAATCAGCATACGATGACAAGAACATGGGTATGTCCTAAAGTAAAACCATGATCCCTAATTTCCTTGTAATGTTCCGAGGTCGGGACCGGCAATTTCTGGGGATCACCGGTCCCCGGTTTCGTTTCATGTGTATTGGGACCGGGACCGGCAAAAAGACCGCTTCAAAATGACAGCCCTGGTGGGTGGCCACGTGCACGAAGGATGTCAAGTCAAAAGCACATGTCGTATAACACCAAACAAACCCCGACTCGAACACGTCATGGAGTTTCGGAAAGCGCATGCTGGTAACGACCAAACCTCACCCCCAACACAAACAAAAACACATACCCAGACACAAACACCTCGTGATCTCAATCCCAACACAAACACCCAATAAGTCGAGAATGGGCGCGCAGGTCATTCCATAGCTTAGCTTAACTCAAATATCATGTACTCTCACACCTCCTATTCCAAGCTGGAAGTTACGATACTACAAGTCTCATCGCATCTCTATCTACATAGCTGTGGAGAGGGAAAGGGCCACATGTAAGCAACTCTCTTGTTTACCTCAAGAGATAAATCACACTTTTCCCACTCCCTGCAATACCTGATGTACAATACTCTCAACATTGATTATTCGGACACTTCAACTCAGCAATCCTTAGTTGACATGAATGGAAATTTTCTTCTATTGATCAGGGACATCACTTTGGTCCTTTTTTGTTGGCTGTGACCACAACTTTCCAGCCAGCCGTGTTACTGCTACTAGATGTATTAGACAAGGTGATCCACTTCTACTGGATGTATTAGTCCCTGGAGGGGGTTGGGCATCGTCGTCCTGGCAAGGAGGTGAGGGCCCCTAAAAAAACAAGGTCATGCAAAAGCCGCTCATTGTCAAGGGTGGCTACCACCTCGCCAAGAAAACAGCAAAATCACTATTGACCACTACATGGCAACTCATTTGCTTAACCCTCATTTCGCAGAACAAAAAGCAGCATCTAGTACTACTGTCAAATCAGGGGCTGTTTCCCCCCATTCCAATTATCCCCAAAATCATTGATCTGCATCACCACCTCCTCCTTTCATAGGGGTTGAGAGCGGCTACAACTCCCAATGCAAGGCCGCCTTACGCTCATTCATCCACAGCAGGACCTTGAGACCCCATAGCTGGGGGCACAACTGCACCTGCTGCGGACATGTAAGCTGTATTAATAGCAGCTGATGTCATTGAGACCCCGGGCTTCTGCAGGACTCCACCTGTTGTAGGAAAATGTGAGAGAGGTGTTCGGGTCTGTGTAGAAATTGACTTTATCAGTCTCATTGCTTTCACCATCTTTTATCATCTCAAAGATGTGCAGGTTCCTATTCAAAACGACTACTGTGACCCTTCACCTTTGTCTCTCCCATTGCCCCCACACACAAACAAGACAGGCAAAACATACTGCACCCAGACGTTTACCTGCACTCCATATCGCATCCCAGACGATGTCGGAGCTGACCCTGAAGAAGGGCTCCCTTGAAATGTTGAAGCTCCAGAAGAAGCTCCTCCACCCACTGTGGACACCAGTGGAGCACCAGGAACTGCTGGAGCCGGTGAGTATGAAGCTCTGACTGACCCTGAACCCAGACTTTTCACAGCCACCGTTCCACCATGTGGATCAGCTGACACTGATTCTGCTCGCTGACCTACTGGCTGTCCACCTCTAGCATTTCCTGCACCACCTCCAACAGGTCCATGACCTGCTCCTCCCTGTCCTGATGAAAGCTGCTGTGATGTTGCACCACCTGCCCCGGATCCATGACTTAGCAAGGTCGGACTCGATAATGACACCCCCAAATTTGCACTTGCAGACTGCACTGGTGACGTGTTGGTTGCTGTGCCACTACTGCTACTTCTCTTTGACTGGTACATACTGCCTGACACCGGAGACAGAGGCTGATTTGGCTTCCATTGCACACCTTGCATTCCAGGACTACTTGAACCAAAAGATGAAGACAAGGGCAGGCAAGGATTCATGACGCCAGGTGCGTGCATAGGTTGGGAGGGCAGCGGGACTGGAGGAGGCTGAACCAAGGAAGTGGCAGGCTGCCGCAGTGGCAACCTGCGGTACGCAGCCTGCTGATGCTGGGGTAGCCTCCGCTGAGCATTCTGCAGCTGTGCTTGTTGAGACTGGGGTGGACCAGTTGTCTGCACCAAAGCTGCATTGGACTGGGGCTGAGTGCCAAGTATAGGAGGTGGTGGTGGTGGCGGCGGCAGTGGGGGTGATGGCCCCGGTGTTGCTGCTGGGGCTGATGAAGATGGTAATGGTTGTGCTGGCTGTCCCACAGCTCGCTTTACTGGTGGTGCCACTGATGCAACTGGCCCCACTGCTGCTTGTACCTTCCCTGCTCCTTGCTGCTTGTTAGTTGATGTGGCTGATACCTGATGCTGGGGGGGCGGCTGCTGTTGCTGCTTCTGCAGAGCTGCAGGCGTCACAACCTGGGCAGAAACTTGACGTTGACCTTGACCTTGACCTTGACTTTGACCTTGTAACTGTGATTTCCCTGTTGACTGACCCACTGAAGCCTGTTGTGAGGCCTGCTTCCCAAGCTGTATTGGAGTCTGAACCTGCAGTGACCTTTGTCCCTGTATTTGAGGCAATTGCTGAGAAGGCACTTGTGGAGGCATTGTCACATGCCCTGAGAGCCCGCTCGGGGAAGCAGCTTGTGACGCTGTGAGCCCTTGTACCATAGAAGCACCACGACTCGAACTTTTCACTACTCTTGATTGAGCTTGCAAGAGCACTTGCTGATTTTTCTGTGCCTGCTTCGGAGATGGTACCTTGCCTTGAAGAAGATGTGACATCTGATCAGCAGAAGCAGCCTGTTGCACCTGCTGTTGACCACTATGCGAAGCAGGTGATGCTGCAACCTGAGATGGTAGGGACAGATGAGGGGGTGATGGATGCTGCAGCGAAGAGGCTGACATCGAGGAAGGGGGCAACAGCTGCTGCTGTGGAATTGACATCTGCTGGGGGCCCACCTGTTGCTGCAGTGTCAAGATATGAGACTGCTGAGGATGCATGTGACCCTGTAGATGCTGCTGCTGGGCAACTGATGACGGTGGCTGCGGTAACTGAATGCTACTGTTCTGCCTGATCTGCTGCTGATGTAGCATCCTTTGTTGCTGTTGCTGTTGCTGCTGCATTTGCCTCTCTTTAGCTGCCTGGACAGCAAAGTAGTGGGTCTGCTGCTGTGAGTGCTGAAGCTGACTTTGTTGTTGCTGATGCTGCATACCTGGAGCACGGGGTGATGGTAGCTGTTGCTGTTGGGCAAAATTTTGCGGTGGTGGAGACATCAATGCAGTGGACAGAGAGTTGTTGAAGTTGCTCAATGCTGCTGCTGCCTGAGGGTTACCCTGCACAGCTTGATGCTGAAGCTCTTGTAACAAAATCTGCCTTTGTTCCTCAGTTGATCTGCCAGACTGTCATCCCAAGAAAAAAACCTTGAAATCAATGAATGTGCAAACAACCACAAGGCAGACAAACTTAGCAGAATCTCTATTAAGTACTACTATATAGCAGAGCCACACCACAGGAAATATTACCCGCAGTTGCACTGAATCTCTAGGCCTCCTTGCAAGACTCATTTGACCAGAAACAGCTCCAGGATTCATGCCAGTGCTCATGCCAATGCCACCAGGAGGAAGCATACCACCTAGGCCTGCTGAATTTAAGCCAGGGCCAAGACTGGAAAGTCCTGGCCGCGGTAAGGACATCCCCCTCTTAAGTCCACTTATCATACCAGGAGCCCCACCAGCAGGTAAACCTGGAGCCATGCAATCACTTGGTCCAATCATAGCCAAGCCAGTAGTAACTGATGTCCCTGGCTGAGGAAGGCCTCGATGCAAAGGCGCTCGAGCATAACGTATTTGATTTGCCTCATCTTGCATAATCGGCCTCACTGGGGCATGCCGCTGACCATCTCTGTCAACATCACGAGTCACTTCACCAAGCTATTAGGGTTTGCAGCAATTGAAACAAGGCTTCTTAACCGTAGACAGGACCTGTCCACTCCAGAAGGGTGGGCAAGTACGTACCTTGCAACTGAAGAATGGATGGTCACTGAAGAGGGAGTCACTGGGGGGCTCAGCTGCAGACCTGCCAACCCAGGCATGCCCGCTGATCCAGGCCTTGAGTTGGCACCTCCTGACAGCACGTTGGGCAGCCCCAGCCCAATACCGTGTTGTGGCTGCATTTGGAATTGCTGAGCCGTCATATCTCCATCATCACACAACTCCAAAGGACTGCAATGGGAAGGTGGCAGAGACTGCAGTGAGACACTGGTTGCAGGTATTGCAGATTACTCCTCAACCTACTCACCAAATGATCCGTAGCATCTCTAAATTGTTTCACTGCTTACGTGGAAGGGATTCCTGTGATTCCACAATATTGGGCCATAATACTCGCGTGGGAGGGATGAATTTGAACAAACTGCTTTTGCCCTTGAGTAGCATTCTGCGACATTTGTCCAAACATGATCTATAAAGGGCAACAGCAACATCACATATTCAAAAGGTCAAAGTCCACAGTTTGCCATCTGTCTTCAATCATTTCCAGGTCAAAAGTCATTTACCTGCATCTTGTACAACCGGTGTTTTTCCACTAGGTGCACAATTTGCTCAAAATGCAATTTTCCAGAATCTTCCAAAAGCCCCTGCAAGCCAAACAACCAGAATCACTTTAAGCTCTTTGCTCACAGCCTGGTCCGGTTTCCTTGCAACAAACGAAAGGGACATTCATATACAGCTGTATCAAAGTAATGAGAAATTGCCTGCTACCTTGTCAAAAAAGGCACTACCAAATCCAAGAGCAATATACCTTTGATGCTCCTTGTACTGCAGAAAGTTGCTGCTGCGCGCTCAAATCCTCAGGACTTTCTCCACCTTCTCCTGATGCATGTTCTCCCAAAACTTTGTGCCGCTCCCTGCAATGCTTTGGTTTGCGAAAGATGCCCTGCATTGCAAAATACCAACAACATAAGTAATGTTGCCTACTATCCCATAACATACATGTCAAATACATTCGTGATGGCACAAAGTTCTGACAGAAAGCCACAAGTTCCAATAGGGCAGCACCTTGAGTTGTGAGTTGAACTGAAGTACGTCGCTAACTAGCTCCCAGTTTGTGCCAAGGCTTTGCACCAGATGAAGCATTGTCTGCTATGCAAAACAGAGAAGTCAGCTTCTGCTAATCCACTACTGGTCGATTGTACTCATAAAACAAAAATATTTAGCTGAATGTCATAGAACCTGATCCTCTACCGCAGACCACGGAATTCCTGAACCGGGTTGACTCGAAGTAACCTGCCAGAACGACAACAAAGACAGTGATCACCTTAAATCCAAGCTGCAGTCAAACTTCCTGCAGCTTCTAAAAGAGCTCACCTTCCCTGGTTTGGCCTTTCTGTTACTACGGTCACGACTGCAGCTCTGTCTTACAAGCTTGCAAGAAGCAGTAGATAGCTGTGCAGCCGCTTGAGGAGCTGTGAAACCAGCTGATGCCGATACATTAGAGCTATCAGGTGTTTGCTTCACAATTTTCAGTTTCTTGTTAAGACCTCCAGGCGTACTAGGTGTATCTGCAGGGCACATAGACGACATGTGAATCTCAAATCCTGTTCTGACAATGGAAACAACAACCATCAGGGTGCAGACCCTCGTTATTGCATTAACTGTGCTGTACATAAAGATATCCATCAAGACATGCATACAACCCTTTGATGCATTTGTCTACCAGGGCAAACACCTGAGTACAAGTAATGGAATCCATCAAGTGGTTTGTCATACCAAAACCCTCAATGCTTGGTTCAGAAGACCGAACACTTGGACTAAGGGACAGAGTGTGGTCTCCCTTGCGCTTCAGATGCTCCCTCTGCAAAGTATAGTCGTTATTCACAAATTGCCACGGAACTAGAAAGCACAAAGGTGTCCTCCAGCTATCAGATAAATGACACACAACAACTACCCGAGGCGAACTCCTAATTACCTTCACAGAGGAGTTCACATTTCCAACAGCTCCCCCATCTCCAGTTCCCTTGCAGATTGCTCCACTGAAGTGTTTTGATTTTTTCCTCTTCTTGGATTTGGAAAGGAAAAGATTGCTCCTAGCACTCTGGACCACCTTCTGACCAGTTCCAGTACTTATTGGCGTGTTTCCTTGAACAGTAGGTGTAGCTGCCAGCAGGCCTTGCTGGTGCAGTGCATGATTAGATCCAGTTGCCAAACGAGCTCTAGATAGTAAACCACCTGAGCCGACAGAGAAGCCTGTGCCACTAATTCCTGCAGCTCGTTGTCGGGCAGCTACTGCAGAAGTTCGTAGTCGCTTTATTGGGATTGATCCTACACTGACTAAACTGGAAGGCGCACCTCCTGGTGACAATCGCTTCCCGGTTGCAACGGAAGATCCAAAACTATAGTCACTATGCGCAGCTTTTGCACTTGTTTGTTCAAGAGATGCCCCTGATATGCTTTCTGAGAACTTTGTTGGCATAGCTTTCTGTATCTTCTTCCTCTTCTTTTTTGCAATCATACTGGCTGCACCTAAACCAACCAGATCCCCTGGCATACTATGAGAGTGAACTTCTTCATCACTGGAAGCTCTTCTTGGAGATGACATGTGCATCAGGCCACCTGCTTCCGGTGTCTGATCTGAGGTTACAAAGTCCTCACCAACTGCCTGCGCATCTACACCAGCCTCTGCAATGGCATGCAACTCATGCCTCACTTGTTCATGATCCTGCAAAAATTCAAAGAGTCAATTAGCAAAAGTCTGCACCAATGTGCCCATATAAGTCACCAAAGACATGAAATTTTCAGGGGGCAAACTTACAGCTTCAACTGGTGCCCAAAGCATAGCTATAGATGCTCTATACATCTCAAAAGCACCTTCTGATCTTGTGTAGGTGAGTGGCTGCTGTGAAGGAGAACATTCCACTTGTAAGTTATGACAATCGCCAATAGGGGCATTAACCCCCAGAGGCCCCAATCAGGGGAGTCCTTTGAGCAAGATAATACACACATGGGAGGGAAGGAAAAGAATACAGCATAGGGCACACCACTGACACAAATAATTCCAGAAAGAACCTAAGAGACTCACTTCTAATGTACACTCAGGGGTACAGGGGGCTTCAGCTTGCGTAGTTGTGGAGTCTTCCAACCATCGAATGCAGTATTTTCTAATAAGAACATCTCTTTGGCCACCAAGCTCCTTTACCGGTAGGTGAGCACAAGAACAACTCTCAGGACAATGACAAATGGACCTCAGAGAGAAACTCAACAGTTGAGGTCCATCAGTGAAAATAAGCACAGCCCCACCATACCTTGCAAGAAAGGACATACCTCTTCCTCAACAGGCATGTCCACTTCCATGGGAACAGATCCATCACTGAAATTGCTTGTTTCTCCTGCTTTGATATCATAACTGCTTTTCTTGAGACAGGCACTGACTGTTTGCCAGAACCTAACCACTGCATCTGCCAATGTGTGAGCTACAAGCCGCTGCATTTTAATCAGATCTTTCTCAGCCGCAGTGAATCCTAGCTGAGCCATAGCAGCACATTTAGCCAGCTGAGCAGCTGATGCAGTCTTCCATGACCGCTCCTGCATCAAATGAAGGCAGTGCGCAATGTGAAGCCAAGAAGCACTCAGCACCTTACAAAACTTCAATAAAGGAAGGGGTCTAAACCTGCATAAAATCATTCGCCATCCATGTCATCTCCTGTAACACATAATCCCAGTGTGATGTCCTTCTCACTGGTTCATGAATCGGCTTTCTCCGATCCAGCTCAGCAACTTGTGATCTTGAAGCCTACATTCATGGTTTGAAAAATCGTGAGCCACAGTGAGCCATTCATACGAAAGCGTACAGCAAAGAAACGGCAAAGTTTAAGAGCCCAGCAGCAAACCATGATAGTCTCTGCTTCTTCAAGAATGCAATCCTCTTGTGCCTTCTTTGCTGCAGCTGAAATAGTGGCTTTCCGTCTTTCAGCTTCTGCAATCATGACAGGGTCTTTCTCTTTCTCCCATGGAAGAACAACTCCAGGGAACCTGTTTGCAGCATTTGCTGCTCTCACACTCGACCTACTGAGACCAACTAGGGCTCCTGATATGACAGCAGGCTGATCTCGAAACTTAAATTCATCAGCCGATACTGCAACTGAATGAGAACAATTATCCTCTTGAAGTCTGAACCCATCAGGTTCAAAGTCTGGCACGTCTGAATTGTAAGACACAACATAATTCTCAAGCTTTGGCTGGAGAACTTGTGTGTCTGGCATATTATCATCTGCAGCATTCGCTGCCACCACAGTCCCAGTTGCCACATTCTGAATTCCCTTTTCATCAAGATCCAACACCTCCAATGCAGGAGCGGCCGCCTCTGCCTTCCACATTTCACTGTGAACCCTTCCCGTAGTACAACAGCCATTTTCATCCACAATCGAGCACCCACTGCTCCCAACAGTTACATCCCCACAAGTTGCATCATGACCTGATGCTGTAGGCACCTTAACTTCAGAAAGCAACTTTGCTGATTCGTTGCTGTCTGTGCTTGCCAAAACCTCCAGCGTGGGTGCCACATGAGTCTGGCAATTGTCTTTGTGATTGTCGAGAGGAGTAGATTCAGGCTGGTGTTCCCAACCCTTGTTATCATCTGTCAGAGCCAGGGGTTCATCAGCCTGATTACATGAAAGGCTGGCATTCATTGGACTACATTGCTGCGTATCTATGATATGATTATCTGTAAGCCCACAATCAGCATCCACAGAAGAAGTGGGTTGAGGCTGAGACGTATCATCCACCAGCACTGTCTTCTTGAGAACAACATCCGCAGAAGTCACTGGGCCAGTGGACATTCCTTGCAACCCATTCTTTCCAGCTGCATCCTCATCCACCTCAGTGACCACATCACTGGATCCCTCCAACTTCAATCTAGGCCTGTTTCGTCGCATGTACGACTGACTTGTACTTGTCCACCCTCCTCCAGCAGCCTCCCTCCCTTTCAATGGCCCAAGTTCGATTTCAGTTTCACCCTCACCATGGGGGCCATTTGATGGAGAACCTCCCTTGGCATTCCACTGCAGGCTAGTGCTCTCACAGGGAGGAGCCCTAGAAAGAGGCCATCGACATTCCCTCTGCCCTGGCTCCACAGCATGTGTTACAGCAGCCTCACAGCTGTATGGCGGCAAAACTTCTCCAGACTGCAGGCAATTCTCAATAGAACAAGCCTTGGCCCCACTGCAGCCCACAGATGTCTGGTCAGGACAAGCAATTTCGGACTGAGCGTTAGACTCTTCTTTGACCATGAAGTTTCAATTGACAAAACCACATGCCACGATTAACCAATCATGTGTAAGTTTGACACAAAAACAGAAAGCCTTAAACTGCTGCAGAGGAGAACAAGCAAATCGGCCTCAGAAAACAACGAAAGTCATAAAGGGGGAAGATTCGAGACATTGGCAGCAACTGGTCAGCCAGTGGATCTGTTGATGATCGAGATGGGTTTATGATATCTCCGACCTGAAAATCCAAGGGATTCCCACCCTGCAAAGCAAGCATGCGCATGAAAATATAAAGGCATTAAAATTTGAAGCACAAGCTGGTAAAGACTGAGGTATAAAAACTCAAGGTAGGAACAGTAAGAAAGGTGACGAGCTACAGCACAGAAAGGATGATGATTGCCAAAGAACTAATGTGTCGCACTTGCTGGGAGCTAATGCATGAGCACGCTTGACGGATGGGAAAGGAAATGATTTTAGTGACAGAGGTGAATTGGAGAAACACATGTTACCATACAGTTAAGCTGGGCTGAGAATGGATAAATTGCTGCCAGCACACGATATAGTTGTGGACCGAGTCACAGATGAAAGTGTTACCTTTTCCAAAAATTCCAGCTCCCTCCTGCGCTCCTCTCGAACAGCTACTTCCAGCCTGAGCAGCAAGAGAGCAGGGCAGTGAATAAAAAGCCGTCCAGTGCCGGGACTTGGCATAGCAGATTGGCACGTTATGCACAAGTAGCAAGTGCGACCTGGCACGACTTGAGCCCAATTCAAAGCAGAGATAGGCACACGGAACTGGATGGGTACTACCAGCTGACAATGGGGTGACACAATGGCATCACTGAAACATGATATGAGGGTTTACGGAGGCGAGAAAGTAGAGAGGCAAACCTCAGCTCCGCTTGAGCTTTTCGATGGCAGCCAGGCGAGGAGAAGGTCGTGGTCTACAGGGGCTGCAGCACCGGCTCCTGCGCCCATGGAACCTCGCTCAGCATGGACAAACCCTAGCTGCGCGCCACGCACCGGGAGGGAACGGTGGTCCTGGTGTCCGAGACAATCCACCTTGTCCCTGCCTGCCTTCAAGCCAGTCTCGTCTCGGTTAAGCCCACGGGCTACTTATTCCAGGCTTGTTTGGTTCTCTTCTACATACGAGCGTTTGCGACTGGAGGATATTGGAGGGTGGACCAAAATTACGCCACCTTGTGTCCAGGCCGTCCCACATGGTCTGCTCTATTGCAATCAGCTCCCTCCTCCTTGGTCTCCACGCAGCTAAATATTTGCACACTGGGCACGGCCACGGACGTAGCTTAGCTCACCAAGTGAAGGGCAGTTTGCACCAGCATCCGATTCCCACGACTTGGCATTTTCTCCCCTTGGGTTTCTCTCGCTCGCATGCTTACCAAAACCTTACTGCCACCAAGCCGAAGATATCATTACAGTAAATTTCGTCTCTAATCCTATTACAAAACTAATTAACAGACACGCTTGATTGCATACGTAGAGATGGGTCTTTAGTCACAATCTTTTTCTCGCTCCCAATATCAACATTCAGGACATACAGTTTTGATGATAAATTAATCAATCTATTAAATGAAATAGAAATATTTAATATATATAAGACTATGTAATATATGTAAAACAAATTACCTGTTTTACATAGGAAAAAGTGAAACATGTATACCTGGTACATGATGGCCTCATCGACCTACAAAGAGTGTAGCGGAAGACCCTAAAAGGTTAAGTAGAAGTTCTACGATCCATAAACATTGAATCAAAATCTTTTGTTGCTTCAATGTAGCTAGGACTTTGGGCCTACCATGTGTATACTACGTTCTTGCCAAAGTATTACTTACTTGCATTTGTTCTCATCCGAAAAATTGCCCCTGCCACAACAGTTTGGAAAGCGAAGGATGCAATAGCTACTATCACGGCACTTTGGAGAGCAGTGGATACCACATTTTGTTGAAAGAAAGCAACAAAATAGGAATAGAAAACTTAATAAAAGTCCTTTCAACATAGTCTTCTATGGGTATAAAAGCATGGGATCACCTTATTAAAAAGTCATGATCCTCGAACATAAATTGCTCGCTTGTGCGAAATTACCATGAGCCATTGTTGTGTTTAAGAACCATATCGCTCTGCTAGAGTCCATGGTGTGCGGTTCATGTGTCCAAATGGCCTAGGCCAAATGGACACACGTATAAGAACCGTGATTAAGCATCCTAAGCTTGGATCGGTACTTAGATGGGTGCCTAAAGGGAGTGGATGCCCTTGGTGCAAGTAGCTTAGGCACACCATGGTACAAGTTGTTATACCAAGTCCCATGACGAAATCCGTCCTTAGTGGACTTAAATAAAATTCTTCTTCTTCTTCTTCCAGTAATGTATGTTGTTCATACTATGACTATTAATTTAGGATTTAGGGTTTAGGGTTTAAGGTATAGGGTTTGAATCGCCTACTCAATACAATAGAAGTTCCATGGGGGCCATTTGATGGAGAACCTCCTTGGCATTCCACTGCAGGCTAGTGCTCTCACAGGAGGAGCCCTAGAAAGAGGCCATCGACATTCCCTCTGCCCTGGCTCCACAGCATGTGTTACAGCAGCCTCACAGCTGTATGGCGGCAAAACTTCTCCAGACTGCAGGCAATTCTCAATAGAACAAGCCTTGGCCCCACTGCAGCCCACAGATGTCTGGTCAGGACAAGCAATTTCGGACTGAGCGTTAGACTCTTCTTTGACCATGAAGTTTCAATTGACAAAACCACATGCCACGATTAACCAATCATGTGTAAGTTTGACACAAAAACAGAAAGCCTTAAACTGCTGCAGAGGAGAACAAGCAAATCGGCCTCAGAAAACAACGAAAGTCATAAAGGGGGAAGATTCGAGACATTGGCAGCAACTGGTCAGCCAGTGGATCTGTTGATGATCGAGATGGGTTTATGATATCTCCGACCTGAAAATCCAAGGGATTCCCACCCTGCAAAGCAAGCATGCGCATGAAAATATAAAGGCATTAAAATTTGAAGCACAAGCTGGTAAAGACTGAGGTATAAAAACTCAAGGTAGGAACAGTAAGAAAGGTGACGAGCTACAGCACAGAAAGGATGATGATTGCCAAAGAACTAACATGTGTCGCACTTGCTGGGAGCTAATGCATGAGCACGCTTGACGGATGGGAAAGGAAATGATTTTAGTGACAGAGGTGAATTGGAGAAACACATGTTACCATACAGTTAAGCTGGGCTGAGAATGGATAAATTGCTGCCAGCACACGATATAGTTGTGGACCGAGTCACAGATGAAAGTGTTACCTTTTCCAAAAATTCCAGCTCCCTCCTGCGCTCCTCTCGAACAGCTACTTCCAGCCTGAGCAGCAAGAGAGCAGGGCAGTGAATAAAAGCCGTCCAGTGCCGGGACTTGCATAGCAGATTGGCACGTTATGCACAAGTAGCAAGTGCGACCTGGCACGACTTGAGCCCAATTCAAAGCAGAGATAGGCACACGGAACTGGATGGGTACTACCAGCTGACAATGGGGTGACACAATGGCATCACTGAAACATGATATGAGGGTTTACGGAGGCGAGAAAGTAGAGAGGCAAACCTCAGCTCCGCTTGAGCTTTTTCGATGGCAGCCAGGCGAGGAGAAAGGTCGTGGTCTACGGGGGCTGCAGCACCGGCTCCTGCGCCCATGGAACCTCGCTCAGCATGGACAAACCCTAGCTGCGCGCCACGCACCGGGAGGGAACGGTGGTCCTGGTGTCCGAGACAATCCACCTTGTCCCTGCCTGCCTTCAAGCCAGTCTCGTCTCGGTTAAGCCCCACGGGCTACTTATTCCAGGCTTGTTTGGTTCTCTTCTACATACGAGCGTTTGCGACTGGAGGATATTGGAGGGTGGACCAAAATTACGCCACCTTGTGTCCAGGCCGTCCCACATGGTCTGCTCTATTGCAATCAGCTCCCTCCTCCTTGGTCTCCACGCAGCTAAATATTTGCACACTGGGCACGGCCACGGACGTAGCTTAGCTCACCAAGTGAAGGGCAGTTTGCACCAGCATCCGATTCCCACGACTTGGCATTTTCTCCCTTGGGTTTCTCTCGCTCGCATGCTTACCAAAACCTTACTGCCACCAAGCCGAAGATATCATTACAGTAAATTTCGTCTCTAATCCTATTACAAAACTAATTAACAGACACGCTTGATTGCATACGTAGAGATGGGTCTTTAGTCACAATCTTTTTTCTCGCTCCCAATATCAACATTCGGGACATACAGTTTTGATGATAAATTAATCAATCTATTAAATGAAATAGAAATATTTAATATATATAAGACTATGTAATATATGTAAAACAAATTACCTGTTTTTTACACATAGGAAAAAAGTGAAACATGTATACCTGGTACATGATGGCCTCATCGACCTACAAAGAGTGTAGCGGAAGACCCTAAAAGGGTTAAGTAGAAGTTCTACGATCCATAAACATTGAATCAAAATCTTTTGTTGCTTCAATGTAGCTAGGACTTTGGACGCCTACCAACTGTATACTACGTTCTTGCCAAAGTATTACTTACTTGCATTTGTTCTCATCCGAAAAATTGCCCCTGCCACAACAGTTTGGAAAGCGAAGGATGCAATAGCTACTATCACAGCACTTTGGAGAGCAGTGGATACCACATTTTGTTGAAAGAAAGCAACAAAATAGGAATAGAAAACTTAATAAAAGTCCTTTCAACATAGTCTTCTATGGGTATAAAAGCATGGGATCACCTTATTAAAAGTCATGATCCTACTGAACATAAATTGCTCTCGTTGCGGAACTGTGTGCGAAATTACCATGAGCCATTGTTGTGTTTAAGAACCATATCCTTTACAGAAACTGCTAGAGTCCATGGTGTGCGGTTCATGTGTGTCCAAATGGCCTAGGCCAAATGGACACACGTATATAAGAACGCCGTGATTAAGCATCCTAAGCTTGGATCGGTACTTAGATGGGGTGCCTAAAGGGAGTGGATGCCCTTGGTGCAAGTAGCTTAGGCACACCATGGTACAAGTTGTTAAGTACCAAGTCCCATGACGGAAATCCGTCCTTAGTGGACTTAAATAAAATTCTTCTTCTTCTTCTTCTGTAATGTATGTTGTTCATACTATGACTGTTAATTTAGGATTTAGGGTTTAGGGTTTAAGGTATAGGGTTTGAATCAGTTTCTACTCAATACAATAGAAGTTCCGCATAGGGAATAAATATGATATGGAGTAACCCCAAGGCACTAACAACTGACGGTCCCGCACGCTGTGGAGACGAAGGTATGGTGTTATAATATGTAGCCCCAAACATGTAGCCCCATAAGGCCATGAAAGTGGGAGAAGGAAAGCACCCCATCTGAGCAATGAGCCCACCAAAGGCTGCTTAATTGGCGAATTCTATTGAACTCATGTGGAGTTCCAGTGAACTCAAGTCTGGATGTCACTCTTCAAGGAAGACAATTTTACTCATATCTCTTTGTGGCTGTGTGACTTGCAAGATGAGGGAAATTCCTTGTTCTAGTTGTTTGGAAGTTGGAAAATTAAGTGTGGTGTGACTTGCAAGATGAGTGGAATTTTTTGTTCTAGTTGTTTGGAAGTAGGAAGGTTAGGTGTAATGCTGATGGGTCTCCCGAGCGGCTTGGAGCTCGACCGGTACTCAGGGCTATACATGGGTTTTCGTAGGAAGAATGAAGTTCTTTAGGTGTAGGTTGAAATCCCTCGACGGGGCCAGGCGAGTTTTGAACCCCTATAGGGAGCCAGCCGTTGGCAGTGGCTTGCATAAATAGCTTCACTTTCGAGATGTCTTTCATCTCCAACCAAAAATGTGTGCACCAGTCCCTCCATGTCTGTCCACCAACTCTGGCCTGGCTGCTTCCAAGCCCCAACTTCTATTCTCCTCGCCTGCATCTCCTGTGCCTCCGCCCACATCTGGGGCTCCGCTGTATATGTTGGACATGAACACGTATGCTGCAGCATCCGATTCCCACGACTTGGCATTTTCTCCCTTGGGTTTCTCTCGCTCGCATGCTTACCAAAACCTTACTGCCACCAAGCCGAAGATATCATTACAGTAAATTTCGTCTCTAATCCTATTACAAAACTAATTAACAGACACGCTTGATTGCATACGTAGAGATGGGTCTTTAGTCACAATCTTTTTCTCGCTCCCAATATCAACATTCAGGACATACAGTTTTGATGATAAATTAATCAATCTATTAAATGAAATAGAAATATTTAATATATATAAGACTATGTAATATATGTAAAACAAATTACCTGTTTTTACATAGGAAAAAGTGAAACATGTATACCTGGTACATGATGGCCTCATCGACCTACAAAGAGTGTGCCAAACTGCAGCAGTCGGCACAATTTGCATGGTCTTTAACAAATCCAGTGCCTCATCCAAACGACCTGCACGACCCAGGAGATCCACCATGCATGTGTAGTGCTCCACTGTGAGTGATGTAGTGTCTGCTCATGGCCTCAAGTACTCTCTCCCTTGTTCACCAGACCTGCGTGACTGCACACAGTTAGTACACTGAGGAATGTGATGCCAACTGGCTGGATGCCATCCTCTCATTTTCTGGACCAAGTCAAAACAACGTCACTGTCTCCTTGACAGGCGTAGCCTGCAATCAGGGCACTCCAGGCGATAGCATCTCTTATGGGCAACGCATCAAAAACCTGCTGTGCATCAACCATGCTCCAGACTTTCCGTACATGTTTATCAAACTGCCTGCAACAAACACATCAGCTTTAAGCCCTTGCTCCTGGATCTCTGCATGTAACTGCCTTCCAAGATGCAAAGCTGCCACATTTGCACATGCCTGCAGGAGGAACACAAAAGTCAGGGAATCAGGTACAGCGATGCCTTCTTGTTGCATAGCACTATAGAGACGAAGGGCTTCCTGCCCATTCCCCTGCTGGGCATATCCTGCAATCAGGGCACTCCAGGCGATAGCATCTCTTATGGGCAACGATCAAAAACCTGCTGTGCATCAACCATGCTCCAGACTTTCCGTACATGTTTATCAAACTGCCTGCAACAAACACATCAGCTTCATGTCCTTGTCTCTCTGATTTGTGTGAGCTGCCTCCCTTTCCAATGCCGGAGTGCCGACTTGCACATGCCTGCAGGAGGCACACAAATGTCACAGAGTTGGTACAGCACCTTCGTCCTGCATATTAGTGTAGAGATGAAGGCTTCCTGCCCTGCTGGGCATATCCTGCAATCAGGGCACTCCAGGCGATAGCATCTCTTATGGGCAACGATCAAAAACCTGCTGTGCATCAACCATGCTCCAGACTTTCCGTACATGTTTATCAAACTGCCTGCAACAAACACATCAGCTTCATGTCCTTGTTCTAGTTGTTTGGAAGTTGGAAAATTAAGTGTGGTGTGACTTGCAAGATGAGTGGAATTTTTTGTTCTAGTTGTTTGGAAGTAGGAAGGTTAGGTGTAATGCTGATGGGTCTCCCGAGCGGCTTGGAGCTCGACCAGGGCTAAAGGGCTATACATGGGTTTTCGTAGGAAGAATGAAGTTCTTTAGGTGTAGGTTGAAATCCCTCGACGGGGCCAGGCGAGTTTTGAACCCCTATAGGGAGCCAGCCGTTGGCAGTGGCTGGTGCCAGTGTTAGTGGGCTGACTGTAGTTATGGTCAACCATCTACGTAACTGCATGATCTTTTGGTGCGTATGTACATACTCCAGTGTTTTGTCACACCTTGGATTCCTTCAGCATGTGGATTCCTTCAGGCTGGGGCTCTGAAATGGTTATGACATTGCAGGATTGGGACCAAACAGATACCACATATGCGAGAAAGATTTGAGTCCGAAAAGCTGGTGGCCATGGAGATCGTGGTAGAAGAAGCACTTTCATCCTGCACAGAGCTCACTTACCTGTGGCAGGTAAGTGAGCAATGTGCAGGGTCAAAGTGCTTCTTCAGTCGTCCAGACTCTCCGCCATGGTAGTCCACATGGAGGTCCACTGCCTGGTAGTGCACTCTACTCCCAAGTGGACGCTTGCTCCAGAGATGTTTCATCAGAGACGTCCCCTGAAGACGTCGGCTGCACAACTGGCACATACCCAATTCTCTCCATTTCCGAGAACAGCAGTTTCAGTCTTGCATAAATAGCTTCACTTTCGAGATGTCTTTCATCTCCAACCAAAAATGTGTGCACCAGTCCCTCCATGTCTGTCCACCAACTCTGGCCTGGCTGCTTCCAAGCCCCAACTTCTATTCTCCTCGCCTGCATCTCCTGTGCCTCCGCCCACATCTGGGCTCCGCTGTATATGTTGGACATGAACACGTATGCTGCAGCATCCGTGTGGTCTAGCTTCATTGCTTCATTGAAAGCAAGGCGTCCCACATTCACGTTGTTCCACTTTCGACAGGCCCCCAAAAGAGTGTGCCAAACTGCAGCAGTCGGCACAATTTGCATGGTCTTTAACAAATCCAGTGCCTCATCCAAACGACCTGCACGACCCAGGAGATCCACCATGCATGTGTAGTGCTCCACTGTCGGCGTGATGCCGTAGTGTCTGCTCATGGCCTCGAAGTACTCTCTCCCCTTGTTCACCAGACCTGCGTGACTGCACACAGTTAGTACACTGAGGAATGTGATGCCAACTGGCTGGATGCCGTCGTCTCTCATTTTCTGGACCAAGTCAAAAACAACGTCACTGTCTCCTTGACAGGCGTAGCCTGCAATCAGGGCACTCCAGGCGATAGCATCTCTTATGGGCAACGCATCAAAAACCTGCTGTGCATCAACCATGCTCCCAGACTTTCCGTACATGTTTATCAAACTGCCTGCAACAAACACATCAGCTTTAAGCCCTTGCTCCTGGATCTCTGCATGTAACTGCCTTCCAAGATGCAAAGCTGCCACATTTGCACATGCCTGCAGGAGGAACACGAAAGTCAGGGAATCAGGTACAGCGATGCCTTCTTGTTGCATAGCACTATAGAGACGAAGGGATTCCTGCCCCATTCCCTGCTGGGAATACCCTGCGATCATGGCAGTCCATGTCACCACATTCTTTTCACTAAGCCCGTCAAACACTCGCTGTGCGTCTTCCAAGCTGCCGCACTTTGCATACATGTTCACCAAACTGCTGGCTACAAACACATCAGCTTCATGTCCTTGTCCTCTGATTTGTGTGTGTAGCTGCCTCCCCTTTTCCAATGCCGGAGTGCCGACGCTTGCACATGCCTGCAGGAGACACACAAATGTCACAGAGTTGGGTACAGCAATTCCTTCGTCCTGCATATTAGTGTAGAGATGAAGAGCTTCCTGGCCCATGCCTTGCTGGGCATATCCTGCAATCAGAGCAGTCCACGTCACCACATCTTTTTGACCAAGCCCATCAAACACTTCCTGGGCTTCCTTCAAGCTGCCACACTTTGCATACATGTTCACCAAACTGCTGGCCACAAACTTATCAGCTTGATGTCCTTGTTCTTTAATTTGTGCATGAAGCTGCTTCCCCTTTTCGAGGGCTGGGGTTCCCATACTTGCACATGCTTGCAGGAGGCACAAAAATGTCACAGAATCAGGCACGGCAACTCCTTCTTGTTGCATAGTACTGAAGAGAGAAAGGGCTTCCTGCCCCCTGCCCTGCTGGGAATACCGTGCTATCATGGCATTCCACGTCACCACATCTTTCTGACCGAGTCCATCAAAAGTTCTCCTGGCGTCCTCCAAGCTGCCACACTTTGCATACATATTCACCAAACTCTCAGCTACAAACACATCAGCTTGGAGTCCTCGCTCCCTGACTTGCGTATGAAGAAGCTTCCCTTCCTCTAAAGCTATGGGCCCCACACTTGCACATGCCTGCAGGAGGCACACAAATGTCACGGCATTGGGTACAGCCATGCCTTCTTCTTGCATAGCTCTGTACAGCCGAAGGGCTTCCTGGCCCTTTCCCTGCTGGGAATACCCTGCTATCATGGCATTCCACGTCACCACGTCTCTGTGAACAAGTCCATCAAACACACTCTGGGCATCCTCTAAGCTGCCACACTTTGCATACATGTTCACCAAACTGTTAGCCACAAACGCGTCAGCCTCTTGTCCTCGTTCCCTAATTTGCCTATGAAGCTGCTTCCCCTTCACCAGGGCTGGAGCGCCCACTCCTGCACATGCCTGCAGGAGGCACACAAACGTCACAGAATTAGGTACAGCGATGCCTTCTTCCTGCATACCACTATATAGACAGAGAGCTTCCTGGCCCCTGCCCTGCTGGGAATATCCTGCTATCATGGCAGTCCATGTTACCACGTCCTTCTGACCAAGTCCATCAAACACTCTTTGAGCCTCTTCCAGGCTGCCACACTTGGCATACATGTCCACCAAGCAATTACAGACAAACAAATCAGGCTCAACCCCACTGGCCAGCACATCAGCATGAACCTGCTGCCCAGATTCCAAGTCTGCTCCCCTTGCACAGGCCTGAAGGGCCGCCACAAACACATGCCCATCTGGCTTCACATTTGACCTGCGCATACGATGATACAGTTGTATGGCCTCCTTGTCCTGACCATGTTTCACATTCGCAGACATAATGGAAGACCACATGAAGCTGCTTCCCTTCCTCTAAAGCTATGGGCCCCACACTTGCACATGCCTGCAGGTGCACAAAATGTCACAGAATTGGGTACAGCCATGCCTTCTTCTTGCATAGCTCTGTACAGCTGAAGGGCTTCCTGCCCCATTCCCTGCTGGGAATATCCTGCAATCAGAGCAGTCCATGTCACCACATCTTTTGACCAAGTCCATCAAACACTCTTTGAGCCTCTTCCAGGCTGCCACACTTTGCATACATGTTCACCAAACTGCTGGCTACAAACACATCAGCTTCATGTCCTTGTTCTCTAATTTGCCTATGAAGCTGCTTCCCTTCCTCTAAAGCTATGGGCCCCACACTTGCACATGCCTGCAGGAGGCACACAAATGTCACAGAATTGGGTACAGCCATGCCTTCTTCTTGCATAGCTCTGTACAGCTGAAGGGCTTCCTGGCCCTTTCCCTGCTGGGAATACCCTGCTATCATGGCATTCCACGTCACCACATCTTTTGACCAAGTCCATCAAACACTCTTTGAGCCTCTTCCAGGCTGCCACACTTTGCATACATGTTCACCAAACTGCTGGCCACAAACACATCAGCTTGATGTCCTTGTTCTTTAATTTGTGCATGAAGCTGCTTTTCCAAGCTGGGGTTCCCATACTTGCACATGCCTGCAGGAGGCACACAAATGTCACAGAATCAGGCACGGCAATGCCTTCTTGCATAGTACTGAAGAGAGAAGGGCTTCCTGCCTGCCCTGCTGCTGGGAATACCTGCTATCATGGCATTCCACGTCACCACATCTTTTGACCAAGTCCATCAAACACTCTTTGAGCCTCTTCCAAGCTGCCACACTTTGCATACATATTCACCAAACTATTGGCCACAAACACATCAGCTTGATGTCCTTGTTCTTTAATTTGTGCATGAAGCTGCTTCCCCTTTTCGAGGGCTGGGGTTCCCATACTTGCACATGCTTGCAGGAGGCACAAAAATGTCACAGAATCAGGCACGGCAACTCCTTCTTGTTGCATAGTACTGAAGAGA
This sequence comes from Anthoceros angustus, assembly GCA_010909165.1. NCBI lineage: Eukaryota > Viridiplantae > Streptophyta > Anthocerotopsida > Anthocerotales > Anthocerotaceae > Anthoceros > Anthoceros angustus. The sequence continues at coordinate 284,991 of VJWM01000063.1, read as the reverse complement.
GAAAGGGCTTCCTGCCCCCTGCCCTGCTGGGAATACCGTGCTATCATGGCATTCCACGTCACCACATCTTTCTGACCGAGTCCATCAAAAGTTCTCCTGGCGTCCTCCAAGCTGCCACACTTGGCATACATGTCCACCAAGCAATTACAGACAAACAAATCAGGCTCGGCAACCACGGTGAACACATCCATCGCGTCTTTCAGCCTGCCATGAGAAGCATACATCCGCAGAATATGGTTGCACAGGCTGCCACACTTGGCATACATGTCCACCAAGCAATTACAGACAAACAAATCAGGCTCGGCAACCACGGTGAACACATCCATCGCGTCTTTCAGCCTGCCATGAGAAGCATACATCCGCAGAATATGGTTGCACAGGCCTGAAGGGCTTCCTGGCCCATGCCCTGCTGGGAATATCCTGCTATCATGGTATTCCACGTCACCACATCTTTGTGACCAAGTGTCAAACACTCTTTGAGCCTCTTCCAGGCTGCCACACTTGGCATACATGTTCACCAAACTGTTGGCAACACGGCACCTCTCCTGCTGCCCAGATTCCAAGTCTGCTCCTTGCAACTCGAATTTGAATTCATTTTGATGGTTGTGCTGCTCCTTGCACAGGCTGCCACAAACACATGCCCATCTGGCTTCACATTTGACCTGCGCATACGATGATACAGTTGTATGGCCTCCTTGCACAGGCCTGAAGGGCTGCACAGGCCTGAAGGGCTTCTGCCCATGCCCTGCGAGAATACCTGCTATCATGGCAGTCCATGTTACCACATCCTTTTGACCAAGCCCATCAAACACTTCCTGGGCTTCCTTCAAGCTGCCACACTTGGCATACATGTCCACCAAGCAATTACAGACAAACAAATCAGGCTCAACCCACTGGCCAGCACATCAGCATGAACCTGCTGCCCAGATTCCAAGTCTGCTCCTTGCACAGGCTGCCACACTTGGCATACATGTCCACCAAGCAATTACAGACAAACAAATCAGGCTCAACCCACTGGCCAGCACATCAGCATGAACCTGCTGCCCAGATTCCAAGTCTGCTCCTTGCACAGGCCTGAAGGGCTGCACAGGCCTGAAGGGCTTCCTGTCCCTGCCCTGCTGGGAATATCCTGCTATCATGGCAGTCCATGTTACCACGTCCTTCTGACCAAGTCCATCAAACACTCTTTGAGCCTCTTCCAGGCTGCCACACTTGGCATACATGTCCACCAAGCAATTACAGACAAACAAATCAGGCTCAACCCACTGGCCAGCACATCAGCATGCAGCAGCAGCAGCCAGAAACGTCCTCGTCTCCGGCAAGCAAGTGGGTGCAGAAGGTTTCTGTGGGAAGTCATGCCCTCCTACAATCCTACCATGTCATCCATGCTACAGTCTCGGCTCGGCCTGTGCATTTGTGTGTTTTGTGAATTGTTGTGTTCATGGGTTTGGCAAAGCAGCCTCTGAAGCCTGGCCATATCATCGTCCAGAGGGTGTCAACCCACAGGCTCAGCCTCCTCCATCCAAGCCACAAGTCCCAGGCCAAGGGCAAGGAGAGCTCATGTCCATCGGATTGACAGATACAGGCATAGACTTGCATACCTAATTCCACCAATCCCGGAACCGCCCACCCGACATCTCCCATGACCGTCAAGCAAGTCCTTCCGGTCTGGCATCGTTGTGTAGGTGAATGGGTTTGGCAAAGCAGCCTCTGAAGCCTGGCCATATCATCGTCCAGAGGGTGTCAACCCACAGGCTCAGCCTCCTCCACATCCACTCAATTCGAGGCAGGGCAAGGAGAGCTCATGTCCATCGGATTGACAGATACAGGCATAGACTTGCATACCTAATTCCACCAATCCCGGAACCGCCCACCCGACATCTCCCATGACCGTCAAGCAAGTCCTTCCGGTCTGGCATCGTTGTGGGTTTGGCAAAGCAGCCTCTGAAGCCTGGCCATATCATCGTCCAGAGGGTGTCAACCCACAGGCTCAGCCTCCTCCACATCCACTCAATTCGAGGCAGGGCAAAGGTGGAGCTCCTTGCCTCTCTCCTTGGCTGTTCTGCTGACTCGGTGTCGTCCTTTCAAATCAACTGCTCACTCAATTCGAGGCAGGGCAAAGGTGGAGCTCTTCCCATAAAACCCCTTTGATGGGTCCAGGAAGACCGTCCCCATAGCTGATCCTGCAGTCCTTTGCATGGCTCACTTGCAATGCTGGAGATGGCCATCGCTGATCACGCAACGAACCAATTCATCAGGCTACGTACGTTCCAAACGATTAACCACACGTTTCCTTCCATGGAAAGAAAATAAGCGATCGAAACACCCTCCGTCCATCGATACGACCTATCACAAACTGCGCTTCCCGAAGTGACTTGCAACTCGAATTTGAATTCATTTTGATGGTTGTGCTGCTCCTTCTCCTAAAGGAAGGCCAGGAAAGCCAGTAAAGGCATCCATGGCAGCCGCCTGTGAGGACCAAGCCCAGACCCAGCAGCAGCAGCAGCCAGAAACGTCCTCGTCTCCGGCAAGCAAGTCCTTCCGGTCTGGCATCGTTGTGGGTTTGGCAAAGCAGCCTCTGAAGCCTGGCCATATCATCGTCCAGAGGGTGTCAACCCCACAGGCTCAGCCTCCTCCTCCATCCAAGCCACAAGTCCCAGGCCAAGGGCAAGGAGAGCTCATGTCCATCGGATTGACAGATACAGGCATAGACTTGCATACCTAATTCCACCAATCCCGGAACCGCCCACCCGACATCTCCCATGACCGTCAAGCAAGTGGGTGCAGAAGGTTTCTGTGGGAAGTCATGCCCCTCCTACAATCCTACCATGTCATCCATGCTACACACTAGATTTTACCACAAACTTTCTTTCACATATGTGGCTGAGTTGCCAAAGCGAGTACATGTCACCTCTACAGACCTGGTGTAAGTAACATGCATGGCCGACGTTTCCTTGGCGAAGGGAAGCATGGGAGCAAGAGATGCCATTGTCGTACACAGCCGCAGCAGCAGCAAACTGATCGTAAACGTGTAGTACAACGCTAGGGCGTGTACTTGCCTCGAGGCCGGAAACGGAGCAACGGGGCCGGAAATGGTGCTGAGTTCGGTGCAGTACACGATCGGTGGTACTCCAGCAGTACAGCGAGTAGTAGCTCCCAGGACTCAAATGGAGCTCCACCACTTCCATAAATCTTGTATGGTGTGTCACACAAGGCAAGGTCAGGGATTGCTAGGCAAAGGCAAAGGCATGGCATGGCACGGCAAAGGCAGGAGTGGCCGGCAGCGTGAGGGGTCGGGGACGCTTGCAGCATCCAGGGTGCAGTATTGCATGACAGCCACATGAGCAGAGACTTCTCCTGTGGCCCTCATGCACTGCCTCTTCCTGGCTTCTTGTCTTCCTCCCTCAGGCTTCCCATGCTAGCCTCGTCAGGGGCCTGAGCTCGCCCTTCCTTTCTTACTAGCGCCAATTCTCTCCTCTCCTTGGCATCCAAACCCTGTAATCGTTGTGTAGGTGAATGGGTTTGGAATGACGGGAAGAGGTCGTGCTCTGGTTTCGTTGGAAGCTGCATGAAAGTTAGAGAAACGAATCTCAGAGTACTAAAGGATGCGGCTGGGCGTCAAGATTGGGTTCTGAATGAAAAACCATCGAACCGGGGACGCCTCTTCATCGTTATACCTGTAGCTCCAACCTTTTGATGTTTTGAGACGCGATCGAGCGCAGAAGGCGAAGTGAAGAGAAAGCCCTACACCAGGTAAGGTGAGGCCGAACATTTTGGGCTCGCCGTAACCAGATGTAGAATCCTGCTTGCACCTTCTACCGAAGATAGTAGAAGATAGGTAGACAGACTCCTAGTAAGCGGAGGCAATTGATGCTGGAAGGAGAAAAATTCTCAGACCCTGCCCATCAAACGTACCATGAGGTTGTGTCTTCCGTTGGTTTCTTCGATTCGTTGTGTACGTTGTGTTCTTGTGTTCTTATAAATTGTATGTTAAGAATGTGCTTCGATTCGTAATTGTATGTTAAGAATGTGCTTCGATTCGTAATTGTATGTTAAGAATGTGCTTCCATTCGTAATTGTATGTTAAGAATGTGCTTCGATTCGTAATTGTATGTTAAGAATGTGCTTCGATTCGTAATTGTATGTTAAGAATGTGCTTCGATTCGTTGGTTGTGTACGTTGTGTTCTTGTGTTCTTATAAATTGTATATTAAGAATGTTCTTGTCAATCATTCAAGTACTTAAACAACCTATCTATGTATTATTTAACTACTTGAATATATTATTTTTCAATGTATTATGTACTCTCTGTTCCCATCTTGGCCTCCCAATTCTTAATTCGGGACTCAGCATTTTGTAGGCGTTGGTCTCGAGGTTGAGGAGGGCATCTCGTAGCATCCTTATGGGCGGCGGAAATTTCTATCCTCCGAGTCTAGGGCCATGCCATGCCTCTTTCTCTCCTCCTCGGTTGGGATGCGAGGGCTCGGCCTACGCCTGGATTCCTCCATTCTTACACAAACACCTTGCTTTTGGCTCACTGCATTCTCACACTGTGCTTCATTGCTGGACAGGTAAGACTGGTCTCAGAAACCGATCCAAGCTCCATATATGCGCTCGCCCGGCGATGGGTGCGCAATGATATGCCGAGGAAAGACCAGGTTCTTGCTTCACCTTCTCCGTGACACGCATGGTCGGATTCCTTGATTGCAGCTCCTCTTGTAACGCTCGTTTGTGGTATCGGGATCAACAGCCAGGATTCTGGGATTGCACGATACCTCATCTTCCGAGGCCTCTGTCAGGAGCAGAGGCAGATGGAAATGAAGCCGAGGCAGCCGAGAAGCACGTGATGTTGGATGATGAAATGCTCAGTGAGCAGGATGTGGACTTGGATGGACCAGTAGACGGGCTTGCCACTCAGGACATTCTCAACTCACATCTGAAGCGTTTCCGGATCATCCGAAAGAGGCAAGTGGGCTGCACCAACCAAGCACACTGGTTCATTCATCTTCCTTCTTGTGACCGAACTTCTCATGACAATGCACCTTGCAGGGCAAGGAGAGCTCATGTCCATCGCTAGAGGCTGTACAGACATTAGTGTAGGGAGGCGGCTTTTCAACAAGCGGTGATAGGTAGGCCCTTTTCTTATCCTTTACGAGATTCCGAGGACGGTAGGTAGTTTTGAGAAAGCGATAATGAGTTAATCCCCTTGGCCCGATGCCTTTGTTGGGTTGACCTCTTTTTCGGTATAGATGGTACTCTCCCTATCATCTCCTCCCTCTATAAAGAATTATATGAATCTTAGTATCTTTTACCACAAACTTTCTTTCACATATGTGGCTGAGTTGCCAAAGCGAGTACATGTCACCTCTACAGACCTGGTGTAAGTAACATGCATGGCCGACGTTTCCTTGGCGAAGGGAAGCATGGGAGCAAGAGATGCCATTGTCGTACACAGCCGCAGCAGCAGCAAACTGATCGTAAACGTGTAGTACAACGCTAGGGCGTGTACTTGCCTCGAGGCCGGAAACGGAGCAACGGGGCCGGAAATGGTGCTGAGTTCGGTGCAGTACACGATCGGTGGTACTCCAGCAGTACAGCGAGTAGTAGCTCCCAGGACTCAAATGGAGCTCCACCACTTCCATAAATCTTGTATGGTGTGTCACACAAGGCAAGGTCAGGGATTGCTAGGCAAAGGCAAAGGCATGGCATGGCACGGCAAAAGGCAGGAGTGGCCGGCAGCGGTGCTGGCGAGGGGTCGGGGACGCTTGCAGCATCCAGGGTGCGGTATTGCATGACAGCCACATGAGCAGAGACTTCTCCTGTGGCCCTCATGCACTGCCTCTTCCCTGGCTTCTCTTTGTCTTCCTCCCCTCAGGCTTCCCATGCTAGCCTCGTCAGCCTTGGCCCGAGCTCGCCCTTCCTTTCTTACTAGCCGCGCCAATTCTCTCCTCTCCTTGGCATCCAAACTCCTGTAATCGTTGTGTAGGTGAATGGGTTTGGAATGACGGGAAGAGGTCGTGCTCTGGTTTCGTTGGAAGCTGCATGAAAGTTAGAGAAACGAATCTCAGAGTACTAAAGGATGCGGCTGGGCGTCAAGATTGGGTTCTGAATGAAAAAACCATCGAACCGGGGGACGCCTCTTCATCGTTATACCTGTAGCTCCAACCTTTTGATGTTTTGAGACGCGATCGAGCGCAGAAGGCGAAGTGAAGAGAAAGCCCCTACACCAGGTAAGGCCGAGGCCGAACATTTTGGGCTCGCCGTAACCAGATGTAGAATCCTGCTTGCACCTTTCCCCTACCGAAGATAGTAGAAGATAGGTAGACAGACTCCTAGTAAGCGGAGGCAATTGATGCTGGAAGGGAGAAAAATTCTCAGACCCTGCCCATCAAACGTACCATGAGGTTGTGTCTTCCGTTGGTTTCTTCGATTCGTTGGTTGTGTACGTTGTGTTCTTGTGTTCTTATAAATTGTATGTTAAGAATGTGCTTCGATTCGTAATTGTATGTTAAGAATGTGCTTCGATTCGTAATTGTATGTTAAGAATGTGCTTCCATTCGTAATTGTATGTTAAGAATGTGCTTCGATTCGTAATTGTATGTTAAGAATGTGCTTCGATTCGTAATTGTATGTTAAGAATGTGCTTCGATTCGTTGGTTGTGTACGTTGTGTTCTTGTGTTCTTATAAATTGTATATTAAGAATGTTCTTGTCAATCATTCAAGTACTTAAACAACCTATCTATGTATTATTTAACTACTTGAATATATTATTTTTCAATGTATTATGTACTCTCTGTTCCCATCTTGGCCTCCCAATTCTTAATTCGGGACTCGCGCATTTTGTAGGCGTTGGTCTCGAGGGTTGAGGAGGGGGTATTTCCCCGTAGGCATCCTTATGGGCGGCCAGGAAATTTCTATCCTCTGAGTCTAGGGCCGCCATGCCTCTTTTCTCCTCCCTCCCGGTTGGGATGCGAGGGCTTCGGGTCGGGCCTACTTCGGGATTCCTCCATTCTTAGGCCCACCCATGCTCGGCTTCGCTCTCGCTCGGGAGAGGGAGCAGGTTCCTGGCTTCTTGCTCGTCCCGGTATCCAGGCGTTCCGCATCGCACCATCAACCTTCTCTATCGCAATGCATTTTCGCCTGGGTCTGGTCCAACCTTTGGCCTATCTCTCTCTGCTTGCAGCTGTGGGGCTTCCTTCAATGATCTGGGACTCATCTGGCCCACTGTTCCGCTGGCGGGTAGCGCATTGCTTCGCATGACACCATCCGGGACTTCATGTTCTCGGTGGCCAAGGAGGGCGGATTTTTTTCCTATGGGGAGCATCCCTAGTACATCTTGCTCAATGGTGTGTCTTTCAAGTCCGACCTTTTCTTGACCAGCGGGGACCAGGTTTTTGTCGCTGATGTGGGTGTAATGGACCCCACCCAGGACAGTGTCTATGAGCACGTTATCCTCAACCCCCGGGTTGGGAGGCGGAAGGCTGCACGACAACCAAGGTCCACAAGTACTCTCCTATGCAGAACGGCCACACTTTTATCCCCTTGCCATCGAGACTCACGGGGCCATGGGTCGAGACTTCTCGAAGTTCCTCAAGGCCTGTGCTAAGCCTTACCACCATTGTAGAAATGGGGTTGGTCTCCAACTTTCTTGTACTACCATCTTTCTTCAGGCAAAGGGTGTCCATCGCTTTGCAGAGGGCATTGTACAGGACAGCGATTAGTGTAGGGGAGGCGGCTTCTTCAGCGGCGGTGATAGGTAGGCCCTTTCTTATCCTTTACGAGATTCTGAGGACGGTAGGTAGTTTTGAGAAAAGCGATCACGGGAGTTAATCCCCCTTGGCCTGATGCCCTTTGTTGGGTTGACCTCTTTTTTTCGGTATAGATGGTACTCTCCCTATCATCTCCTCCCCTCTATAAAGAATTATATGAATCTTAGTATCTTTTACCACATCACTAAAGTTCGTTCAGAATTTAATGCCGCTGGCTTCAAGTGGTGGGGCAGACTATTCATTCTCTCCACTCCCCACCACGTAAAGTCGCGGCCTCGTCTGGGGCCTCGACGCGCTAGCTCGATTTTTTTTCGGGGGCTAGAGGGTAGATTTTTAGAGAGAGAATTGACCATTTGGTCATTTTATTTACTCAATATAGTAAAATCCATTACAACAGAGTAGAAAACATGGCATGTCGGGTGAAATGCATCCACCATAACTGTTGAAACCATGGCAGCAGGGTGGAAAAAAGGCATCCACCATAATTGTTGAAACCATGGCAGCAGGGTGGAAAAAAATTAACTCCAAGTGAATACCAGGTACATCTAGATGAAAGCTCATCCTAGAATCCCACCAAATCGCTAAATCTGGAAGTAAAACATTTTCAAGAATACCATATTCATATGATCCGTGGATATACAAAAAACCAACAAAGAAACCTTTTCTTTGTTGAGTTTCCTGTATATCCAGAATAGCATGAAAGACAAATTAAAACAATATAGAGTAAATACCCGGATAGATTGATCCCCGTTACTGCCACAATAAGACCTACATAAAACTGTAAATTAGGTGTGTAATAGCAAAACAACATGTAAAGCAATAACCAAAGTTACTTCAGCAATCATACTAACCTTATTTTGGAAAATTCACTGTACAATTGTACAAGTTAAAAATGTAATTTTCACGTCCAGATGGTTTTATAGGCACAGCTTGCCCAACATTATCATAGCTGGCTAGAACTTGCTGTAGTTCAGGACTTCGAAAAAATTCATCATTCTCCTGTAAAACAACCTGCCCAATCACAAACATTAATTTTCACTCAAATACAATTAATTGAGGGCGTGTAACAACACTTACAGTTCCTGGGGGATTTTCATGATTGGATCTGGGCATTTCTCGAGGCCCAGGATCATTCTGAATCTGATGTCTCTCCCACTGCATTCTCCGCCTCTCTTGCTCCTCTTTCTGCTGCTGTTTCAGTTTTTCTTGCTGTTGTTGTCTTCCTTCCGCATTTCTTCGCCTTTGAATTTCAAGAGCTTTCTCCCTCTGCTTTGATACTCGGAGTTCCACGGCTTTCCGCCTCTGACTCTCAATTAATGCCTCCAAATCTTTCCGCCGTTGAAACTCTCGATCCGCTTTCTGTCTATCAAATTCCAAGTCCCGTTCTCGGGAGATATCAGCCAAACGCTGCTCAAAACTGCTGGAATTCCCAGTCCCATTCTGCAAAACCACGTCCACAGGTAATATGGCCAAATTCCTATCTTGTTGCACTTCAGACGCTTTATCACTTGCAGGCACAATAGGCCGCAACTCGGAGACCACTCCATCAATGTTGAAGTCTGGAACACTGAAACTGCTCAAACTTGTAGCTGAGATTGCGTCTTTGGTAGACAAATTTGACATCTGCCAAAAGCACATAATCAGACAACTCCAAATGAATTAATAGTCACAAACTCTACAGTCAGGAACTTTACCCTGCCATCACTTTCAATTTGAATAGTCCCAGTCATTGGTCTGCTGTTATTGATTTGCCTTTCCTGAGCGCTTTGACAAACTGCATTGTTTACCTGTAAAAGCATAAGGAGTTAAACCACATTATAAAAGAACGCCTACAGGTAAAACAAGCAAGGAGTACAAACCTGTAAATCAGGACGCACAATAACACTTCCAACAATATCTGAGATGTTGCTGACATTGATTTGCAATCCATTTTCATGATGAATTACAGGTGTGGAAAGAGCCATATCCTGAGAATGAAGCAGTCAAAACACACTAAAGCATAACAGAGATTTTGCAGACCACAAATTCCACAAATTCCTGACTTACATTCTGATCGCTTTGAGCTTGCAAGGGAAATTCACCGCAGGCCTACACAGTGCACAAGATGTCAAAACTTTTTTAGGACAAAGAACTTATCCTCAAACCCACTTACACTTACACACTTACATCTTCAGGCTGGCTCGCAAATACAACTTCCGGAGTCACAGTAACAACAGTTGATGGAAGCACACCACGCAAATCATCTTGCATACGGTTGAGTTCCTCAGTCAGCAACTCTTTGTAAGATCTTCGTTCTCCAGGCACCAAAACCCTTGCTGCTGCTGCCTGCTTTGCTTGCCTTGACCGATCATACCTGTGGAATCCACAAGATATCAGAAAAAAGCACACAACCATCAGAAACAAGAACACAACCACAAACAAGAAGACTTACAGCTCCTTACCCAGATGCCTGCTCAATTGGACAAGATCAAAAAGGTACGCACTTTCTACCGGCCTTATAAAATTTTGTCCAGCATGGATATGAAGTCTGACTTATAAAAGTTAACATGTACAGGATATTAAAAAGAACTTACGAACAACAGCACAGTTAGAGTTGGAGAGAATGACTCTAGTCAGAAGATTTAACGGGCATCAAATCTCCATTCAATCAATACTAGAGGTAAATAAATAAATGCATTTACATCATGTAGTATTTCACTGCCAATTTGTTAACTATGTGTTTACAGAGTGCTGCAGAACAAGCGGCTGCTGCTAAAGAAATCAAAGACAAAATACACGACATCGATGACAAAATCAACAAAACGGACATCTCACATCAGATTGGTCAAAATTATGACTCAAGTCTTATATCCTGTATTTAACAAAATGCAATATCCTCTGTTTAACAAAATTCTCCATTTTTACAGGAAAAAAAGAGGAAAATAGAGGACTCAAGACAATGCTCCAACTTATGGCCCTTCTAAAGAATTCACTGAATTTGGAAAATGGATGAATAACTACCGGTATCCAGTTTTTCAAGAGTTCAAAACAAATATGCTCCCATATGGGAGCATAGCCTCAAAGACCAGTGCAGCCAATCCTCAACGCAGATGGGACTACACCAACCTTTAGGTATATAGAGATTCAAAAGTAAGTACCTTTGCATTTTTGTTTTTTATAATGTTTATTTATGCCTAAATTTCCCATGTTGTGACTTGTAGAGATATCTGAAGCCATTCAAAATAAAGAGCTCAAAACTACAGACCTGTTGGCACTTATGGAGGATCCAGAGACAACAAAAAACATTCAAAAGGTAATTTCTTAAATTTACAAGTTATATTCTTAAGTTATATTCTTCAATTGCATATTTCTAACATCTGCGCATTATCCAGAACATAAAGTCACACTTTCGTAGTGTGGGGAATCTTCACAGCACCTGCATGACGTTAGTCAGAAAGGTATTTACCGAGCAGGACGCCCTTCGACTTGAAATGGAGGTAACTTACTGACCTGTTCTACCTTCGTTTGTAGTTATCGAAGAAACAAAACGAGTTGTTTGCACTGTTTGAGGTTAGTATATTAAATTGCTTGTTTGGGATTTTTAAAACTCTATTACTAACAAATAAAATTGCTTGTAGAAATATTCACGTCTGGACGAAATCTTTGAGATGATAAACTTTTTATCTAGACCGTACAACGAGCAAATGAAAAGCATTACAAGAAGACTATGCACCACCGGATCTTACCCCGTCAACCCCAATAGAATATGTCCTTTGAATCGACAGCAACGTCCAAAAAATAGTTAAAAGGTCAAAATTGGGACTTTTACCAAGCGGAAGCTAAAATCAAAACTTGTGTTACCTTATCAATTACATGGAAGAGAGAGAAAAAGAGTTATAAGGTGGGCAGCAACCCTTATATGAGGCCAACGCCCGGCCCAGCCGAGTGAACGCTGGCCTCGCCCCACCGGCCGCCTCCCGCGTGGACGACTCGCGGCCCAAAACGGCCCCCTAACGGCCTCGACCGTTTCGGCCGTGGCGCCTCCCTCTGCCCGTTCCTAATACACTATTCATTCTCTCCACTCCCCACCACACTATTCATTCTCTCCACTTCCTGGCCATAGATGAGGGTTTAACGTGGGCCATTTTGCACTCACATTACTACAAGATGTGCAGGATTATCAATGCTAAAGGCTTCTACGCCTAAATCCTGGAAATCCATGTTAGAAGGGACGCTTTTCAACCTCCCCGACCCTTACCAGAGTACTGGTAGGGGCGCCAAGGACCCCCACAAACATATCACGTTGTGAGAGGTGGCGGGCAAACTCTCAAAGATATGTTTATGCACATACCTATATATTCTCCGTTTCCATAACACAAGCACGTCAAAACTACCACATTTTTATGAGGGCGACGAACTCCCACGCCAGGTTCTTACACTCCAGAGCTTTCTGTGATAATCCTAATTGTAATGGCCATAGACGTGCGCCCCTCCTATCTTCAAAACAAAAAGGGAGTAGGTCCCCCGTCAATCCGTAACGTTTATGGATGTCTCCGTGTACGTGTGAAAGGGGCCAGCAAGAGCAGGGAGCGGGCAGCCACCCACGGATGAGAAGGCAGAAGCTCACCCAGACAAGGCTCTCGTAAAACATGAGCAGAGGCAAGCAAGCGTCTACGTTCCTACACATGTGACAGCAGAGTGGCAGCAGCGCGACGAGGCAGGCAACCATGTGGGACTGCTCCTGTTCCTGCAGGGGGGTGGGCTCGCTCTCCACTCCGCCGCCGACTGCCTGCTGCGGGCTGGGATTGGGAGTGGGATTGGGATTCCTGTCCCTGGGCGCACCCGCATTTTCTGCCCCCTCCGCCGCCCGCCTTGGCCTGGGCCTGGGCCTGGGCTCCCGCCCACCACTCCGCCTCAGCTGCTGGGCTGCCAGGAGTGCCAGCCTCAACTCTGCCGACGTTGACACTCCCACTCCTACTCCTCCCGTGCATCCCTTCCGGGTCTCCTCCGGAGTGCACGCCCCTGAATCCCCCATTCTGTCGCCCATTTCCCTCTCCATTCCGTTCGGGGACCGAGAGGTGAGACTGAATTGCGTCTCGTCCTGCTCCTGCTCCTGCTGCCTGATTCCCATTCGCATTCACCTCCGTCTCCAGCTTGCGCGCCGCAATGCAGCTTTATCTGAGTGCACTCTTGGAGTTGGCAGGTCATCATCGAGACAGGGCTTATCGGCCGCCAGGCAAATGGCGCAGTCACCGTATCGGATGGCGAGACCGTGAGTTTTGCTCAGCACCCACCTCTCCTCCGAAAATTATTCGGACCCACCAGTTCCATTTCTTGACCAGAGCGACCTGCGTTGCTGGCAGGAGGGAGCTCATCCTGTCTATTGTTACTGAGTCCCTCCGCTCTGCTGCAGATTGTTTACACCACGGTTTGTGCATCTACAGACCCGACTGAGCCCTCAGACTTCGTGCCTCTCACAGTCCAGTACCAGGAGAGATTATCTGCAGCTGGCCGGACCAGGTACCTCACCATCCCTTCGTGCGTGTGTGTTTCGCTGTTATTTGAATTCTGGAGGATCGGCGCCCCCTCTGAGGATGTTGGATCACTTTTCTTGGAATGTGCCCAGTGGTGGATTCATAAAAAGGGAAGGGAGAGCTCGGGAGAACGAGGTGAGCACACCAGCCCAGTGTGGAGATTATTTTCCGTCGTAGCAGCTCTTCCCAAGTCTGGATTGATTTTGAATGTATTGGGTTTTGGTTTCAACAGATCCTTGTCTGCAGGCTCATTGACAGACCCATCAGGCCCCTCATAGCAAAGGGCTTCAACTACGAGACTCAAGTGCTGGTTTGGGTGCGTATGCTCCTCAAAGCGGACCCAATGCCTTCTCCAGCTCGATTTGACAGACTAGTTGACTTGTGTCCAGCTATGGCTGCAAGTTTGAGGGTCCACCTGTAGCACTGACAAAGGGCTGTGCTCCTCACGCTGCTTTCTTGAAGGTTTTGAGTTATGATGGTGTGCACGCTCCAGAACCGTTGGCAATCACTTCTGCCGGTGCAGCCCTGTGAGTCAGTCCTCTGCTCTCCCTTCTGTCACACCCTCTCGAGTCCGTTGTGTACTTGCAGTGAATGTGATGTGGGTCTGGCTCCTGCGTGGACCTTTCTCTCGTTGGCTTGTCGTGCCTTGCTCTGAGAGCTTCCTTCTGTTTTGCCAGGGCTTTGTCAGACATCCCATTTGAAAGGGCAGTTGCGGGTGTTCGAGTTGGCTACATCGATGGTGCATATGTGGTTAACCCGACTGTGCAGCAGCTCAGTCTTTCTAAACTTGACCTAGTTTTAGCGGGAACATCAGAGGCGGTACTCATGATTGAGGTAGGTCTGATTGTTCGGCTCTTGTCCTAGGCATAGGTGTGGCTGATTGCAGGCTCCTGGAAAGCAGCATGTAATGTTTATCTTGTGCTTCAGGGCTATTGCGAATTTTTGACCGAGGAGCAGCTCTTGACAGCTGTCGAAGTCGGGCAGGTAAGCAAATAGTGGTCTCCGTGAGTGATGATCGTAGAATCCTTGCAGTGTATTTTCTCAGCTGCCCTGCATGTTGGCATCTTTGCATCAACTTCTGGTTTCTAGAAGCAAGCACTTGGGTCAGTTCCAGACCGGTAAAGTTTGTGACTATGGTTGGGTGGGGCAGCAAGCAATTTCCAAAATTTGTGGGGAGCTAGAAAATTTTGCGAGCAAATTTGGCAAGAAAAAAAATTTAGATGCAATATCTCTTCCACCCACGGTGATCGAGGGTTACATTCAGGTACTACACCTACCTTCCAACTAAATTCAGAGCTATCTACATTCTGGTGAGAAGTTTCTTTATGTGAAATTTTTGCTACTAGGACCTTTTCGGGGAGAAGCTTGCAAGTGCCTTGCAAATAAAGGGGAAGAAAGCACGTGCAGCAGCTATAGGGGTCTTAGAGCAGAAGATTCTTACTGCTCTAGCAGAGGATGGACTAGACCAAGTGGCAAATAAAGATGATGAACGAGATGCGGTGTGGGATGAGGAGGAAGATGAAGAATTAGTTGTGGAAGATGGAGAAGTAGATGAAGGTGATGTTCATGTGAAGCCGGTTTTGAGGAGGCCGATCACCCAGGTGTGTAATACGTAGGTCTTAGCCCAGCCTGGAAAAGTTTGCCATTTAAGCTGTTTGCTCTCAGCCTCTATCATGATCTGCGTAGGGGCTTCTTTCCTTACACAGTGTCGCATGTTTCTCAGCGCTTTGATCCAGTTGATGTGAAGACGGTTTTCAAAGAGGTTTCATCAAAGGTCATGCGTGAACTCATTGTACAGGTCTGTCCTTTGCATTGAAAGATATGGAGACCCCTGCAAGTGCGTGCGTATTCAATCCTGTGTGAAATGGTTGGGATCCATTGTTATTTTTTTCGTCTGTATAGAAAGGGTTGCGAAGCGATGGCAGAGGCGTGACGCAGGTCCGTCCAATTCAAAGTCTCTGTGGTCTCCTCCCACGTGCACATGGAAGTGCGCTGTTCACCCGAGGAGAGACTCAGGTGCTGACTGTGCTTGTTTAGCTCACTCACGGGTTAGAGAATTTAGAGCCTCCCTCTGACGGCATTATTGGATTGCACGCAGGCATTGGCTGTGGTAACCCTGGGAGGAAATGACATGGGGCAAAGACTTGACAATCTCAATAACACTGAGGACATCAAACGTTTCTATTTGCAGGTTTGTTACCCCGTCTGCCATCAGCTATGCAGGGGCGAATTATGGGGTTCGCGTGTGGACTTCTGAACTGAAAATAAGCAAACTGGCATTGTTCTAGAGGAATCTGGGTTTGGCTTGAGCATGATGACTACTGAAAGCGTCTTCAAACACTAACTTTTGCCACATTCTGTCATCCGTGATTGTAGTATACATTTCCCCCCTCGTGTGTGGGTGAAACTGGACGAATTGGTGCACCTACAAGGCGAGAAATAGGACATGGGACCCTTGCCGAAAGGGCACTTGAGCCAGTTCTCCCATCAGAGATAGAGTTCCCGTACACAATCAGGGTAGAAAGCACAATCACAGAGAGCAATGGATCCTCCAGGTTCGAACCTTGTGCTTTCTCACAGTTGTGAACTGGTTTGCTGGTTGTGAGATTGTTGGCTTCTCCTATACGGTAAATGGCTGTACTGAGTATGCTGCAGCTTTTGTCATTGCACAATGAATTCGCATATTTCCTGCATCGTTTCAGCTGTTACCTTGTCTTTCAGCATGGCGTCTGTTTGTGGTGGTTGCCTGGCGATGCTGGATGCTGGTATTCCCTTAAAAGGTCCCATTGCTGGAGTGGCTATGGGTCTGATACTTAAAACACGAGAGTGTGGGGGTGATGGGGAACCAGTGATCTTGACTGACATTCTTGGTTCAGAAGATGCGTTGGGTGATATGGATTTCAAGGTTAGTTATTTCTGCGAGTTCCTAAGAGTTACTGGTTTTACTTTCTGTTTGCGGACATATTGATACTCATTGTCCTGTGCAGATTGCTGGGAACGAAGTTGGCATAACTGCTTTTCAAATGGACATTAAGGTGAGTGAGCGCTGTGCTGTGTGGGTTGTCCGTTGTGGAAGTCTGTTATGTACCATGGCAGCAGAAGAAAGCAGACTGTTTGGTGATGTAGGTGGAAGGGATCAGTTTAAAGATTTTAGAGAAGGCCCTTGCCCAAGCCAAGATAGGAAGACAACATATTCTTGGTGGGATTATGCTTTAGCTGATTCTAGAAATAAAAGCACCGCTGTGGTTGAAACCAGGAAGTTCTGATGACAGTACTCGTCTGGTGCAGCCGAGATGACAAAAAGCTCTCCACCACCCGCAAGATCACTTTCCAAATATGCCCCTTTAATTGAAATGATGAAGGTACATACGAAGAATACCAGGCCTGAACACCTGTTTTCAATAGCATATGAGCAGAGCTATCCTGGCCATCGATTAACTTTTCCATACGGTGCAGGTGGATTCGGACAAGTTGAACATAGTAATTGGTCCTGGTGGGAAAACTGTCAAGGGTATCATTGAAGAGACGGGGGTGGATACTATTGACATAGAAGATGATGGCTCAGTAAGTATGGCCCCTTTCATTAAAAAATGCAGGCAAATTTTTCCGGATCTTGCCTGACCAATGTCTGGTGTCTCAGATATCTATCTGCGGTAAATCCACTGAATCCTTGTTGCTCGCCAAAGCAAGAATAGCTGGGCTCACAATGGTTCCTGTTATTGGACAGATATACAGGTATCTCGTTTGGTGAAACTGTTTGTGCTTCCTGGACTAGTTGTGTCTCTGCAAGAACCTGAACAATGAATGAGCTTTGTTTTTGCAGGAACTGTGTCGTGAAGAGAGTTATCGCATTTGGTTGCTTTGTTGAACTGGCTCCAGGACGTGAGGTGTATACATTATATGCGCCTTCAAAGTGATACAGTTTCTCGCAAGGTTGTTGTGCTTCATGGTCGTACACACTGCTAACTACACGATGACCGTTGCAGGCACTGTTGCATATCAGCGAGCTGAGCACGAGGCGGGTTGCAAGAGTCGAGGATGTGTGTACCTCTTAGTGTGAATTCCATTCTGAGTGCGATCTAGGTCGTCTGTTAACATATTGAACCCCTGCTGCGATTTTGATGTTGTGCAGGTTGCAAACGAGGGTGATCGCTTAGATGTCAAACTGATTGAGGTTCTTCCTTCCCTTTTCCGTGAATTGACACGTCCTTGCTCGCTAGCCTGATGCACATCACGGTCTTGTGGAAACCGATCTAAGCACCATCTTTATTTACAGATCAATGCCCGAGGCCAGCTGCGGGTGAGTAGACGAGCCCTTCTCCCTGCAGAGCCACCCGAGCAACCAGCCGGGGGAGAGGGGGAGAAGAAACCGAAGCAAAGTGATCCACGTGTGTGGACAAGACAGACTGATCAACCCGCAGGGGTAGCCGAAGAAAGGAAGCAAAGTGAGACAAGCTTGGGGACAGACACGTCTGATCAAGCCCCATTGGTAGCAGATGGAGAAGGAGAGAAGAAAACAAGGATCAAGTCTCATCATCCCCCATTGGTAGCAGACGGAGAAGGAGAGAAGAAAACAAGGATCAAGTCTGTTCAACCCCCAATGGTAGCAGATGGGGAAGGAGAGAAGAAAACAAGGATCAAGGCTGATCAATCTCCAGTGGTAGCAGATGGAGAAGGAGAGAAAGAAACAAGGATCAAGTCTGATCAACCCCCAGTGGTAGCAGATGGAGAAGGAGAGAAAAAAACAAGGATCAAGTCTGATCAACCCCCAGTGGTAGCAGATGGAGAAGGAGAGAAAAAAACAAGGATCAAGTCTGATCAACCCCGAGCTGCAGCAGAGGGAGAGGGAGCAGCGAAGAGGACGAAGCAAAGTGCGGGGACGAAGAAGTCTGATCAACCCCGCGCGGAGGGAGTAAAGAGGACAAGGCGGACTGACGCAAGCATTGGCACAGAGACGGGGAGGAAGACCTCTAAACAGAGGGAGCTCAACTTACGAGCCCGGGACAACGGTGATGCCGGCACAGTTAGATTAGGGGAAACGGAAAAGCAGTTGCCAAAAAAACTGGCAACTGCAGCTTCAGAGGACAGGTTGGCCGAAGTCGAGTTGTAGGGGTAGAAATCCGCGACACCGGCGATATATTACGGCACTACGTTCACTCAACTTTTGGCAGCTTCGCGTGAGTAGTAGCGGGCGAGTCCTTGATCGGGATCACCAAGTCTGTTTTGTACTCAATCTGGCAGTGGACGACTTCTATTTGAGGCTCCGTGTATGTATATTACGAGATTCACAGAGAAAAACGTCGAGACGGACCCAGACATGCCGGCGCCCCCATCTAGCGGGCGCCAGGAGGACGGCGCCCCGCGCTGGGGTGCGCCGGAGGAGGACGGCGCCCCACGCTGGGGTGCGCCGGAGGAGGACGGCGCCCCGCGCTGGGGTGCGCCGGAGCCCGTCTGCCTAAGGCTAACGCAAACTTAATGAGCCCTGCCATTCGTATCGCCCGTGTGGTCACGCACCCCGATGCAGAGCCGAGAGGCATGAGGCCGGCATGCGGGCATGCTTCTCTTTCTTTCCGCCGTCTCCTTTTCCGGCAACGGGGCGTCCGTCGTCGCTCCTCTCAACGGCCCGTCCGCGCTCCTCTTTATGGTCACCCATCTCTGGTCTCAATCTGTTCACCAAGCACTCGATCACGAACTCTCACTGTCCTGTTCATTTTGAACATACTGTAATAGATTATGTTTTCTCACCTGCAATAAAATCAGCTACACGGTCAGCAGGAATGCGCTTCACATTCATGTGCATTTTCATCTTCCTCGATGATTGCCTACATGCCCTATGACAAATGCTCCTTTGGTGAAGATGCGCCCGGTTCGCACTTGAGTGTGAGGCAAATGTTCCATTCCGACATCACAATTTTGGAGAGACTACAAGCTCGATCGCATCTGGCCAAGCTTCCTCCGAATCGAGCGCATTAGAACGGGTTATAAATACTTGAAACGTTTGCTTGGCGCGCATAAGGAACGAGAACAGGGATGGGGAAACAGTTGAGACCACAGACGGTGAGCAAAGTGGGACGGCGTTGAAAGGAGCGCGGACGGAGCCGTTGAGAGGAGAGAGGAGCCGTTGAGAGGACCAGCTGTTTGAGACACCGGAAGAGGCATGCCCGCATGCCGGCCTCATGCCTCGGCTGCATCGGGTGCGTGGCCACAGGGGCGTGACGCTCATTAAGTTTGCGTTAGCCTTAGGCGACGGGCCGAGGAGGACGGCGCCTGCTACCGGGTGTGCCGGAGCGCCGCCTAAGGCTAACGCAAACTTAATGAGCCCCGCCATTCGCATCACCGGTGCCCACGCACTATGCAACCGAGAGGCATGAGGCCGACATGCGGCATGCTTCTTTCTTTTCAAATGCCTCCTCTCAACGGCCCGTCCGCCTCCTCTTATGGTCACCCATCTGGGTCTCAATTGCTCACCAAGCACTTTCGATCACGAACTCTCACTCTCTGTTCATTTTGAATATCTGTAATAGATTATGTTTTCTCACCCGCAATAAAATCAGCCTACACAACGAGGAATGTGTGCGCTTCACATTCATGTGCATTTTCATCTTCCTCGATGATTGCCTAGAGCCTATGACATCCTTTGGTGAAGATGCTTGCCTTCCGTGAGTGTGAGGCAAATGTTCCATCCACTGACATCACAATTTTGGAGAGACTCAGCCGCTTGCTCGATCGTGCCGTCAAGCTTCCTCCTCGAACTCACGCCTTTAGAACTAGGTTATAAATACTTGAAACGTTCGTTTTGGCGCGCAAGGAACGAGCAGGGATGGGGAAACAGTTGAGACCACAGACGGTGAGCGTGCGGAAGGACGGCGTTGAAAGGAGCGCGGACGGAGCGTTGAGAGGAGAGGCGGACGCCTCTGCCGATAAGGGAGACCGAAGAAAGAGAGGCATGCCCGCACGCCGCCTCATGCCTCTCCGTGATCGGGTGCGTACACAGGCGATGCAGTGGCTCATTAAGGGCGTGTAGCCTGACGGGGTGGGAGGTGCACTGAGGCCCACCGCGGCCGTGGCCTTTCTGCACGGGTCGATGGTGGTGCGTCCGGCGCCCAATCACGTGGGCGCGGCATGCCGCGCCACCGTATTCCCGGCACCGACTTGCGCCGCCCCACATCAGGTGGCGTGGCGTAATCCGGGGCCGTGGGCCGGGTCTGCCCCTGTATTATCGCCAGCCGGCGCCCTATCGCTCGGCATGGCGCCACCGACACGCAGCTGATTTCCCACGACCATGCTCAATGGTCGGCGCCCCTGTGGGGCATAAAGGCCACCGCCCAGCGGGCGCAGAGCCGGCCCACAAAGATATTAGAGGGAGTTTGCGTCACGGCTGCCGGACGCTGTCGCCGCCGCGTCTTGCTCCACAATATCTTTGTGGACGCGCGCGCCCGCCGCCACACACATGGCTGCGGACGCGTCAGCGCCCCACAATATCTTTGTGGACACCGGCAGTGCCGCATGCCCGCATGCCTGCAGCATGCCCAGCCCGCACCACCCATCATTGAAGAAACCAAAAACGAACACGAATGATTGTTGAGAAGGCCTACCTTGCTCAATTCGAACGTCCGTGTTCCGAATGTTAAACTTCAATCCAGCGCACAATGAACAAGTCGAGAACCTATTTGATTTGGGGATTTTCACCCTCGGAAAGATCTGTTCCCATAGTCTTAGGAAGTAAGCGTATGATATGAAACGCAAACCATTTTGCGCCATCCCCCGTTTGTATAGTGTCCATACTTCAAGCTTGGTGAAAGTATCAGGCAAGTTGTATACATCAACATTGGGAAGCCGCTCTGCCAGTTCCAGGAATGTCGAGTCCATCCAAGCAAGTGCACCAAGGGCGTGCGAAGATTTTTGGCAGGAGTTTGACTTGTACCCATCCCACGGCGCATTGCGGAGGACTCTGGTCTTCAATTCTTCATACCTTACAGAACCTATGCAATACATGCGTCTGAATGCTTTCAACCAACACCTCACCGGAGCGCGTGCATGAGATAAGTGTGAACCTTTTCCGATGACCTTGACTCCAAGTCCGCCGACAAGTGCCTCTAGGTATCTCTCCCGCCTCCTCTTATGGTCACCCATCTGGGTCTCAACTGCTCACCAAGCACTCGATCACGAACTCTCACCGTCTGCTCATTTTGAACATCTGTAATAGATTATGTTTTCTCACCCGCAATAAAATCAGCTGCTACTCGGCCAGGAATGTGGGTGCGCTTCACATTCATGTGCATTTTCATCTTCCTCGATGATTGCCTAGAGCCTATGACAAATGCTCCTTGGTGAAGATGCTGGCCCGGTTCCGTGACTTGAGTGTGAGGCAAATGTTCCATCCACGACATCACAATTTTGAGAGACTACCGCCGCTTGCTCGATCGCATCTGGCCAAGCTTCCTCCTCGAACTCATTTAGAACTAGGTTATAAATACTTGAAACGCGTTCGTTTTGGCGCGCAAGGAGAGCAGGGATGGGGAAACAGTTGAGACCACAGACGGTGAGCGTGCGGAAGGACGGCGTTGAAAGGAGCGCGGACGGAGCCGTTGAGAGGAGAGAGCGACGCCCGTGCCGATAAGGGAGACACCGGAAGAAAGAGAGGCATGCCCGCATGCACCATGCCTCGGCTCGTGATCGGGTGCGTGGCCAGGGCGACAATGGCGGGGCTCATTAAGTTTGCGTTAGGCGGCACGGGGTGCGGAGGTGCCCGCCGCCCACCGCCGCTGGCCGGCCGGGCCACGCACGGGTCGATGGTGGTGCGTCCGCGCCAATCACGTGGGCGCGCATGCCGGCGCCCCACCTGCATTCGCACCGACTTGCGCCGCCCCACACCGTCGTGGTGGCGCCACCGGCCCAATCCCGTGCAAGATGCCGGGCATCATTATCGCCGCTCGCCGCGCCTCACCTCGCATTGGCGCCGCATGCCGCGCCACCCGATAACGGTGACCGCATGCCGGCGCCCCCATGTCTGTGGCCAGCGCCTGGGGCATAGCGCCGACCGCGCGAGCACGCCAGTCCCACAAAGATATTAGAGGGGTTTGCCGCTGCCGCGCCGGCTGCCGCGTGCCCACAATATCTTTGTGGACGCGCTGCTCGCGCCATTAATGTGACGCTGCGCCGGGCGCCCCACAATATCTTTGTGGATACCGGTGCCGTGCCCGCTGCCTGCATTGCCGACATGCCCGCACCACCCATCAAGTTGGAAGAAACCAAAACGAACGAATGATTGTTGAGAAGGCCTACCTTGCTCAATTCGAACGTCCGTGTTCAATGTTAAACTTCAATCCACAAGACAATGAACAAGTCGAGAACCTATTTGATTTGGGGATTTTCACCCTCGGAAAGATTCCATAGTCTTAGGAAGTAAGCGATATGAAACGCAAACCATTTTGCGCCATCCCCGCTTGTATAGTGTCCATACTTCAAGCTTGGTGAAAGTATCGTGCAAGTTGTATACATCAACATTGGGAAGCCGCAGCCCAGGAATGTCGAGTCCATCCAAGCAAGTGCACCAAGGGCGTGCGAAGATTTTTGTGGGAGTTTGACTTGTACCCATCCCACGGCGCGCATGGAGGACTCGGG
The DNA here is from genome assembly GCA_010909165.1 of Anthoceros angustus. Lineage (NCBI taxonomy): Eukaryota > Viridiplantae > Streptophyta > Anthocerotopsida > Anthocerotales > Anthocerotaceae > Anthoceros > Anthoceros angustus. Next base: position 262,085 of record VJWM01000063.1, on the reverse strand, counting down.
TCTTCAATTCTTCATACCCATGTAACCTATGCAATACATGCCTCAATGCTTTCAACCAACACCTCACCGGAGCGCGGTGCATGAGATAAGTGTGAACCTTTTCCGATGACCTTGACTCCAAGTCCGGCCGGACAAGTGCCTCTAGGTATCTCTCCTGCTCTCCTCTTCCCAAATCCAGGAACCGTAGACGCTCCTCTTGAAATGCTTCTTTTGAGAGGATGGGGAGGCATAGTTTGGTACAACATGGTTTTCTAGAATCTTCCAGTACAGATGCACATTCGCCCTTCCTTAGAGGCACACCGCCGCCGCTCAAAACTAGATCCAAAGGGCTACCGTGATCGCCCCCATAACGGCCGGTGATATGTTCTTGGTGGACATTTTGAAAGACTTGATCATCATCAACTACTGGTTGCTTTGGCATGCGGTTGGATAGGAGTTTGGAATTCTTCCATGCTCATTATGCATTGCCGGATGCACTGCAATCGTGATTCCTCCGCAGAGAACTCATCACCGCAACAACATTATGTGCCCCATGCTCTCCCAAGTCATGGACATGGAACAAGCCTCGAGCCGCCGCCCTTGATACCGTTTGAGTTACGGACTTGTGGTCGAACCCGAGGACTGTAATGTAGAGTATAGGTTGACGTTCCTGAGTTGGTGGCACATACCGTACACGACAGTGTCGATGAGTTCTTCTCCACCTCGACTGTGATACACCGTAACGGAGTGCATGAGATAAGTGTGAACCTTTTCCGATGACCTTGACTCCAAGTCCGCCGACAAGTGCCTCTAGGTATCTCTCCGCTCTCCTCTTCCCAAATCTAGGAACCGTAGACGCTCCTCTTGAAATGCTTCTTTTGAGAGGATGGGGAGGCATAGTTTGGTACAACATGGTTTTCTAGAATCTTCCAAAGATGATGCACATTCGCCTTCCTTGAGGCACACCGCCGCCGCCGAAAACTAGATCCGGGCTACACCGTGATCGCCTCGCATAACGGCGGTGATATGTTGCTGGTCGGACATTTTGAAAGACTTCAGCATCATCATCAACTACTTTGGTTGCTTTGGCATGCGGTTGGATAGGAGTTTGGAATTCTTCATGCTGAACAGTTTATGCATTGCCGGATGCACTGGCAACTGCATTCCCTCTCGCGGGCAGAGAACTCATCACTGCAGCTGCATTACTATGTGCCTGATGCTCTCCCAAGTCATGGACATGGAACAAGCCTCGAGCCGCCCGCTTCCTTGATACCGTTTCAGTAGCACAGACTTGTGGTCGAACCCGAGGACTTCTCTGTAATGTAGAGTATAGGTTGACGTTCCTCGGAGTTGGTGGCACATACTGCGGTACACGATTGTGCTGATGAGTTCTTCTCCACCCTGGACCTGTGATACACCAGAACGGAGTGCATACAGGTGTTTAATCCTAAACCATTGACTGTAATGCAAAACGTCCCAGGTAAAGCCGATCACATAAACAAGACCTGATCATGCACAAGGGTTACGCATATTGCTAGCTCTAAATCAGATCCTGGATACTCAAATGTAAATAGCTTACTCGGAGGCCGGGAGGGCAGCGGTCGACAATGGTCTTCGATCGTCGCAAGCTTCCTTCTCCGTTGCCGCTTGTTTTGTCCAAAGATCGAGGATTGAAGCCTCGAACTTTCTGCCATCTCGCGACTACACCGCATTTAATGGAGTCAATGACGATGGCATAGCCAGTAAAGCGACTGAAAGATTTGCGTCAAATGCACATAGTCCAGTGACCTCCGATTCATCGTTGATATGGGTGGCATGAAACATCTTTTCCCAAGCGTGCTTGGAAGAGCACAAGAACCGCGACACAAGAGCTTGTTTTCCGAGACTAGGACCAAGGCTATAGCCACACCCCGCTGTATCACTTAAAACCACAAGGTCAACTGACATTGGCGGCGGTAACGATGGCGGCAAGGCTTAAACGGCATACATGATTGAGCACACAAACTTTAAGACATACGGAAAGGCACACATCACAATGTTCATAAAGGGTGTAGTTTCCCTGTGTGTTATATTGGGGCCTTTAAATTGGATTATTTCCCTTGGATATGCCATAATGCATGCACCTATTTAGGTAAGCCGCGATGGAACATCCACCCTCATCTATTACGGTGAGTGCATCTGTGCCCAACGCGGCCTCCCGCCTTCAAGCTTGAGGATTTTGGGCGCGAGGAGTTCCAGTGCTGCAATCAGGTGTCCGTCGCGAGGCAAGGAGGGACAGCGGCGGCGTCTGAAGCGGCTAGCACCTCCCGAATTGGGGAAATTTTGTACGACGAGGTTGGTGTTCTATCTTGTGTTGTGGTTCTTATTGGTTGCTCTTGCTCTTGCTCTTATGAATCTTGTGTTATGGCTGCTCTTATCACCAGCAACATGGCCAGCGGACGCCGCAGCAAGAAAGACTTGCCCAAAGGGTCCCTTGTGGCTCCAGATCCTGTGGGGAAGCCGAAGAAGCAAAGAAAAGCAAAACCCAAGAAGATTCAACAACCGATGAAGGAGGGTGCGCGACAAGATGCATCGACCGGCGGAGGCAATCCCTCCCCACCAATCCTTGTTTTACCAAGTGGCGCAGGATCCCGGAAAACAAGATCGATTGGTCTGCAGGCAGCTCCAAGGCCCTGTTGCGGCGGGAGAAAGTGTGTCCTAAACCCCTAGGTCGAAGGCAGTGGCTGCTGGGAACCCAATCCCCTCGCCTTATTCATATGAGGAGTCTGTGATGGTCCGGCGCCACACTCATCAGGTTGAAGAAACAGTTCTGTTAGAGAAAGAATGGTTCTTCACTCAGGCTAAAGAGCCAGACGCCGAGAATGTTGTGTGGACTCCAATGCTAAAGTTGTGGATATATGGACATGCGGGACCTCTGCCAAACCAAAGAGCGAGGGCTGGATGGGTGGTGTGGGCAACACTGACGATGGAGAACGAGGACCCAAAGTTGCAGGTGCTATGCACTGGAAGGCCCTATGAATTCGACACTCTTCCAACGACAACAGATGAGTACAGTGTTTTTGCATTGAGTATTTCTAACTTCAATGCCCGGAAGTGCGAGCCCAGAGACTTGTTTTTGAAATTTCATGAGGCGATGCGAGCACAGCCTGTGAGTGTCAAATTTGGCTCTTTGTGCTGTCCTTACTCGTGTTGTCTGAACGTTTGTCGGAATCAAGGGTGATGCGTGAATTTGTATGTTCAGGTTGGAAGGTCTGTATACAGGGTCTTGTGCGATGCGATGTGATAACGCAATCTATCAAGATCCATAGGCGAGAAATGTCTTACAGGAACACTCGCCAAGGGCTTGAAGCTTTTGCACAAGGAGAGGTGGCATTTGTGGAGGATGAAGACAATAATGCGTTTGGGCCATCAGATGAAGAAGATGGGCCGGTCCCAGATATTTTGGGCCATTCAGATTTTGGGGCATCCGAAAGGTGAAGATGGTGAAGGCATGGAGGTTGGGCTACTTAGGCCTTATTCCCCGAGGAAGAAATGGGCGCCATGCCCCCATGAAGAAGGTGAAGAGGGTGGGCACCCAGATGCATCCCAGGCGGCCACCCCAGCACAGGTGCCGTTGTGAGGGGTGAGGTGGAATGCCAAAGAGGGGAAGGGGTCGACAGGGTGGGCGCCGCATGCCGGCTCATGAGACACCGAGGGCGAGTCGAGGGCGGCGCCGGGCACCCAGTGAGAGCCTCAAGAGGAGGGCGCCGGCATGCCGGCCCCACGAACGCCGAGGGCGGAGGAGGGCGCCGCATGCCGCGCCCGCGGCTGGGGTGAAGACGGGGCGCCGCATGCCGCGCCCGCCCGGGGCGAGGCGTGAGGGCGCCAAGATGCCCGCCGCCTGAGCGAGGGCGAGGGCGCCGCATGCCGGCGCCCCCATGTTCCAAAGGCGAGAGGAGCAGCCGGGCGCCCGCCGCCAGATCGTTGAAGCTGAAGATGATGGGCGCAAGCATGCCGCCCGCCACCGCGAGAGAATGATTCGCCCAACCCCAAAAAACGGAGGGCAACCACAAAGGAAGGCGAGAGGAAGACCAAAGCACCAAGGGTGGAAACGGGTGATACACAGCGGCTTGTGAAAGGGAAGCACACAATCAGACTTTCCGACAGCAATGACATCCAAACTCTTCACGTGGCCACAGACAGCGAGCGGTTGGAGGCGTCGCATATGGACGAAGACTACCTCACAAATGTACGTCAGTCTGCTTACTCGAAAAAGGTGGTGCCCGAAACTGTGTTGGTGAAACTTGAAAATTTGAGGCCTGCATCATTCCTGACCCCTGATGCCCAGATCCGGAAAGTTGATGAGGCCTGGGCAAACTATCTTGCCCGTGTCATCGCAAAGGGAAGGATTGAAGAAGGAGTGCTTCCCCTATTATGTATGATTGACCCTGCAGAGTGCGCAGATATTGAACAACTTGATTGGAAAAGGTTTAGAGCGAAGAAGTATGTGATGGGCGATCGAGGGAATCATACCTATACCATGCAAGATCTCGGGCCGATATCTCACCGTGGAAGGCGGATCAAAGCCCATGTGTTGCAGCCTAACTGCATCGAGATGAGGATTCTCGCCACCGATCACAACCGATGGACAAGCGGAAAAAGATGAATTTTATTGAGCGTTCTATTCGAGGGATGAGTTGCAGATAGCTAAGCGAGATCACGTCATCATGACCATGAACTGGAAATTCAATCTATACAAGGTGCTAGGTTTGATTGAAGACGACGAAGGCCGAGAAGATGAGCAGTACAAGTAGAACAAGGTGGACAACAGAACCCATATACTCTGCATTTCAAAACTAGAGGGCAAGGTATGGGAAAATGTGGATAAAATTTTTTCCAAGTGGGAAGCTGGTGAGCTACCGGAGCAGGCGAAGCATGTCACAGCAGGAACAAGCAAAAAGAGCAAAGGCAAGAGGAAAGCAACCGACGACACAAAACAGGTTGATGGAGTTTTTGTGAAGCCCAAAGAAATGCAGGGGAAGCCATGGTGAAGCTTTCAAGGTGTCCCACATGGAGACAACAGCCGATAAGTGTAACAGAAAGTACTAATCGCCTCCTGATCTCGAACTAATGGCGAAGTTACCCTTCTAAGAAATTTCATGTCATGTGGTAATGGCTAAACATCCGGCTTGTGACTCCTTCCGAAATGGTGAGACAAGAATACCCTCAACACTCTTCGCACGGTTATTGCCGATTTTCAAACCGCTTTGAGGGGGGCAAATATATTTCCTTCCATTATTTGCAAGATCCCATCGAGCCGCATGGGCCGCCTTCTCATGCCATGGCCTTGCACCGTCACACGCTAACCCATTTCGCTTTGACACCCATTCAAAGAAATTAAAGATGTTGAGGACTCAAGAAGCTACCCAAGATTTTCAAGCCTTTATTCTCGAGGTTCATACATGGAAGGGACTCGAAAATGAGCAGAGAGCGCTAGCAGATATGGACATGGATGAGGGGCTTCAATCCTTCACAGTGCCAAAAACAGAGGATATCGTGAAGTACCAGGTCATTGCAAGAGATGCAGCAGATATGAGGGGGTTCCTCAGGATGCGCAAGTACACTCTGATGATCATGGATGTGCCCCAAGGATTCAACAAAGGTAAACATGATGTGAAGTTAGAATTGGCTGCTTTGCTTTGCGGGCGCAACTGCATTGCAATCGAGGTGGACAAAAGGTGCGCAGAGTTCATTCCCCAGAGAATCCATGGCTATGAAGTGCTCCCGGACGCAGAAGAGGAGTTGAATCACAAGCCACATCGGCAAGGACCGACCCAGTTCTGGGCAAAATAGGTGAGTCTATCTGAGAAGGATGGGTCACAGTCGCAGGTTGTGCGTTTGGCAGCCATCAGAAGTAAGGAGAAGTCCGGCGACCTCCTTGACGTTGGGCAGCAGACACTGGACGCTATATGGCCCACAAACGACTCCGCCACTGCCGCCGGAGAAGACCATTCCATCGAAGATAATGCCATGGAGGAAATTGACAACTTTGAAGACACGGAGCACACTCGCCTGAAAGGACTGGAAGTTGTTATGGATAGCGTGTTTGGACAATGTCCTCCAGATACTCAAACCGGCATGGATGACCATTGTCCTTAGGTTCGATCAGTCCAGCTCTCTTAAGCCATAGACATGTGTGGAACATTATAATCGGAGAGTAGTCGCCGTCATGCCGGCGCCATCCTCTGCTTTCCTTCGCAAAGATGCATTAAAACACTGCTGAGTTCGCCATAGCAATGCTTCGACATCGGTGGATAGGGCCCGCAAGCATGCCGCGCCCGGCCCTCATCCACCACCGTCCGGAACGAAAAATGCGCTGTACATGGTACACTACCACCAACCACCTTCCCTTCCAACCACACACACATAATCCATGCTTTTGGTTATCAGAGAGAACAATGTGGCTTTTTCTATGGGAAGCGGCTTTGTATATTGAGCCCCTTCAAATATTATCATGTTAGTGGCTCTTGAGGATCAACTGTAGCTTTGAAAACAGCTTGATGAAAATAGGAGAAAGGTGAGGAGGGATCATCAAAGGTGGTAAGATATCTGTGGGCTATGCACTTCCCTGGGGAGTTAAGAAATAAGTAGGGTTTCTGTTTTTTTTAGGATTGAAGGATAAATAAGGCGGAAAAGGAGGAATAAATTGGGGTAGCGCCGGACGAGGCTCGAGTATACTCCGACCGAGTGAACAACGGACCCCACTACTATGGCAAGCTCCGACCACGAGAGTAACGGATAAGTCCGAACCCACCTGTGTCAAAACAGGATAAGTACGCCAGGAAAGTAGGAGCGAGGCGTGAGGATGACGAGGCGGCGCCACGGACGGCCCCGAGTGGAGGTGCATGCAGAGGTCAGACCGTAACCTGCTGAGGCCGAGGCAGGTATTCACGCCCGCGCCGCGCGGCGCCGCAGGCGTAGGGTCGAGTAAGCCATGCACTCGCGCTACGGACAACGAAGAGGCGCCGCCCAGCGCTTACTTCAAGCGCGAGGAGGGAGGGGCTCAGCAGCCGCATAATCCTCACAGCCTTGCGCCCGCAATCCGCTCGCGCCATCTTTTGGGCGCCTCACTTAGAGCGCGCTCACCCAAGGTTGGAGCAACAACGCGCGAAGGAGGAACATCGTGCTGCCGACTCCGCCAGCCTACAGAACAAGAGGAGGAGAAGGCAATGGCACCCAAAAGCCGCGAAGTCTGGGAGCCATGGACCGTGGAGCGCAACATTGTGACCCGCGCTATCCGGACTTCGGGCCCCGGCCGGAGGAAGTGGGAATTGGTGGGGAGTGGCATCCGGACGTGTTCCAAATGGTCTCGACCGCCACCTAGTCCGGAGTTTGCCCGAAGATGTCGCGATCAACAAGGAGGTCCGATCCAAGAACCTCCGGAGGACCCGAGGCGATGGACCTTGAGGTCCCGAGGATGGCCTACAACCGCCCAAGGAGGAAGAAGGGGCGTGCCGCAGCCCTAAGGCTTAAGGGGAAGATAGGCCGCCACGGGCGGCCGAGGCTCGAACGCAGCGACAACCAACGGATGGTTGATATCCGATCCGCCGGATCCGAGTAAGGGCGGTAGCCCGATCATTGTCCATTGAACTCGCCACCAAGGTGGATCACCTTGGTGATAACCGCTGGTATTCTCGCATGCGCCCAATGGGGAAGAGAGCGGACTGGGGAAGGATTATCTTCGCCCGGTTCAGTCAGGAGGCACGCAAGCTAAGGAGCGAGAAGCCCTCGCCATCGGGGCTGACCCCATACCTGATTCATGTATGGGGACATTTCGAGCTCCTGAAGGAGGGAGAGCTTGAACGGGCGCTCCGGAAGGGGCTGGAGGCCCTGCCAGAAGTAGAGCGTGCAAGGGCGCCCGAGGTGGGGGGTCGTCCTTCGAAGACCAAGCGACTGGAGGAGGGATCATCAAAGGTGGTAAGATATCATGGGCTATGCACTGGGAGTTAAGAAAATAAGTAGGGTTTCGCTTTTTTAGGATTGAAGGATAAATAAGGCGGAAAAGGAGGAATAAATTGGGGTAGCGCCGACGAGGCTCGAGTATACTCCGGACTGGAGTGAACAACGGACCCTGCCACTATGGCAAGCTCCGACTACGCCGAGTAACGGATAAGTCCGGAACCCACCTGTGTCAAAACAGGATAAGTACGCCAGGAAAGTAACCTAGGAGCGAGGCGTGAGGATGACGAGGCGGCGCCACGGACGGCCCCGAGTGGAGGTCGGGCATGCAGAGGTCGTGACCGTAACCTGCTGAGGCCGCAGGTATTCACGCCCGCTCGCGCGGCGCGAAGGCCGAGCGGAAGCGAGGGTCGAGTAAGCCATGCACTCGCGCACGGACAACGAAGAGGCGCCTTCCGCCAGTTATTTCCACAAGCGCCAAGGAGGGAGGTTGCCGCCGCGCGCATAATCACAGCCTTGCGCCCGCAATCCGCTCGCGCCATCTTTTGGGCGCCCGGAGCGCGGCTCACTGCAAGGTTGGAGCAACAACGCGCGGGGAGGAACATCGTGCCGGACCCGCCGCCAGCCAAAGAACAAGAGGAGGAGAAGGCAATGGCACCCAAAAGCCGGATTCTGGGAGCCATGGACCGTGGAGCGCAACATTGTGACCCGCGCTATCCGGACTTCGGGCCCCGGCCGGAGGAAGCAATTGGTGCAGGAGTGGCATCCGGACGTGTTCCAAATGGTCTGGACCTTGACAACTCCTCCGGAGTTTGCCCGAAGATGTCAAGGCGATCAACAAGGAGGTCCGATCCAAGAACCTCCGGAGGACTCGAGGCGATGGACCTTGAGGTCCCGAGGATGGCAACCGCCTCAAGGAGGAAGAAGGGGCGTGAGAGCCCCTTAAGGCGAAGATAGTAGGCCAAATGCGAGGCTCGAACGCACAAACCAACGGATGGTTGATATCCGATCCGATCCGAGTAAGGGCGGTAGCCCGGATCATTGTCCATTGAACTCGCCACCAAGGTGGATCACCTTGGTGATAACCGCTGGTATTCTCGCATGCGCCCAATGGGGAAGAGAGCGACTGGGAAGGATTATCTTCGCCTGCGGGCCAGAGGCACGCAAGCTAAGGAGCGAGAAGCCTCGCTTATCGGGCCGACCCCATACCGATTCATGTATGGGGACATTTCGAGCTCAAGGAGGGAGAGCTTGAACGGCGCCCGGAGGGCCGGAGGCCCCGCTGGTAGAGCGTGCAAGGGCGCCTGAGGTGGGGGTCGCCCTTCAAGACCAAGCGACTCGGAGGAGGACGATCGAGGATTCCTGACTCCATACGCCCGAGCGAACCCCTCACCACCTGTGGAAGTTTGGGAGGAGATTCCCTTCCTCCTTTTGGTGCCCTCCGAGCACAGAGGGAGCCGATGCCGGAGCGACCGGCTGCAAAAGAGCCAACAACCACGACGCCGAGCCCCGACGAACTCAACGGGAGCCAAGAGGCGGAAGACGGTGCCGCTTACCAACGCAAAGACCTCAAGGTGCCGACTTACCCCGCCCACGGAGTGGCAAGAGGTCAAGAGGCTAAGGAGGGCGTAGGGACGTGGCCCAAGGAGCAGGAGGTCACCGCGCAGCCCCACCTCGAGCCGGTCTCCCCCCGGCTGTGAAGGGGCAAAAGAGCTTGCTCCCGACCCCTCACCTCCTCCGAGCCCCGTGGAGAAAGAGGGCACAAAGGAGTTAGAGGCCAAGAGGGCCAAGAGGGTGAGACTCGACTCACCACTCGTGACCCGAGGGTCCCGATTAGGTCCGAGAACCCCGACTTACCCCGGATCAAGGGTATGGAGGTCCTTGGCATCGAGAAATGCCGGCCCCACTACGGACTTTGTGGGGCCTCATCCGCGGTGGAAGAAACACGAGTGGCTACCGCCATGGACGGAATGCTTTGGGGTCTCCGTGGTACAAAGAGAAGACCTGGGGAAGTGGAGGCCACCCGAGGAGGATGGTGGAACCCAAGAGCAAGGCGGCCGTGAGGGGGCAAAGGAAAGGCGGGAGCCCGGCGAGGAGGGAAAGGCGGAGCGCGAGGCCCAAGTGCAAGCAGACTGGAAGGCTCACCAGGCGAAGCACTGGCAAAGCTCAGAGGCCAAGCACGGGCGGAGGACCGCAAAGCGAAGGGGGAAGCGCAGCAGAGGCGGAGGAGGCCCGGCACAAGGAGAGAGCTCTGGAGGGCGGAGGCTCTCCAGAGCGCCGGGCCATGGGCGGAAGCCTCAAAGGCGCTGGCGTGAGCTCAAGTCAAGAAGAGCGACCGGATCACCAAGACGGATCGAACCGTGGAGAGAGCCCATGAAAAATGAGGTTAATCAAGGCCGCTGAAGGCCATGGAGGAAGGGCCACCCCAAGGAGGAGAGGGAGGCGACCGGGAGAAGGAGCTCCGAGAAAAGCCGCAGGGAAGTGAGGGAGAGGCGGCATGGAGGCAAAGAAGGGACAGTGAGCACAACCCAGATGCCGAGAGGGTGTGACTCAACGAGAACCAACACCGAGACCTAACAAGGAGTAAGCCCAGCCTGGCCTCAAGAGAGGAAAATTCCTGATTACCAAGGAGTTGGACGCTCAAAGCTGATGAGATGAAGGCCAGACAGACAGGGACCCTAGTGGCCCCTGCTTGGAGATGACGGAGCGGCGGAGAGGAGCAATGAGGAGCAGAACGAGGGAGCGGGATGCGATCGAGGTAAGCACCCCGCACCTCACCATGGAAGGAGGGGCCAACGGGGAGTCACGGGCGATCGGGAATGGAGGACTTGAGGAGAGCCACGGAGGAGTCCCGTGAGGGAGGAAACCCGGTGGAGTCCGGACTTTGTCCGGACTCAGGGGAGGCCGGACTCAAGTCCGGACTGAATAAGTCCGGACTCAAGTCCGGACCCGAATAAGTCCGGACCCCGAGGTCCGGACCCCTGCAGACAAGGGACCTAGCCACGGACCTGTGAATAAGCCGACTCGGGTTCGAGTCGAGACAGACCTCGAGGACCGCCGAAGAAGGAGGAGCCCCTTCGACTTACGCTTAGGGGAGCAGATAGTGGTGGCCCCACCGCCAAGGACCTGTGGGAGGCCAGGGAGGATGACGCTGGTAACGGCTTGTCGACCGCCAGAGCCCAACCCGATGTGATTCCGGAGAGAGGAGGCCTCACGGATCATCCGATTGCGCCACAACCGCTGTGACGGGATTGACCACCCATTCCGAGGGGGCTCAGACCTTCCCACACAGCGAAGGAGATGAAGGCCACGGGACAAAGACAGGGACCCTAGTGGCCCCTGCTTGAGATGACGGAGCGGGAGAGGAGCAAGGAGGAGCGTAACGAGGGAGCGCGGATGCGATCGAAGCACCCGACCTCACCATGGAAGGAGGGGCCAACGGGAGTCACTCGGATCGGGAACACGAAGGACTTCGAGGGAGAGCCACTGAGGAGTCCCGTGAGGGAGGAAACCCGGGCGGAGTCCTGACCCGACCCCTGAGGGGAGGCCGACCAAGTCCGGACCAGAATAAGTCCGACCTCAAGTCCGGACTGAATAAGTCCGACCCCGAGGTCCGGACCCCAGACAAGGCCTGGACCCAGCCGGGCCGACCTGTGAGTAAGCCGACTCAAGTTCGGAGTCGAGACAGACCTCGAGGACCGGATCAAGGGCAAGGAGGAGCCCCTTCGACTTACGCTTAGGGGAGCAGATAGTGGTGGCCCCACCGCCAAGGACCTGGGGAGGCTGTGGAGGATGACGCGGCTGTCGCCGCCAGAGCCCAACCCGACAGTGATTCCGGAGAGAGGAGGGCCCCGCCACGGATCATCCGATTGGGTGCACCACAACCGCCTGACGGGATTGACCACCCATTCCGAGGCGGCCTGTGACCTTCCCACCCCACAAGGAGATAGGGGAGGAAATAGGATGGTAGGGCGATTAGGGTATACCGAAATGGCTATCACCGTAATAGGGGTGTAATAAAGACGCCGCCTTGGGCGCAGATAAGAGGGCCGAGGTCGCCTAGTAAAGCATCTTTCTTGGTGTTGATGCCGCTCTGCGCACCTTTGTGAGTCTTCTTGCTAACGTGAGTCCCGAGTCACCGAAAGGTGCACACGCCCCGGGAGATTGATCAAGGTCCCGTGACGACTTAACGCTGTGGTGTGTGCAGGAAGGGTGATCGGTGACTGCTCGCCGAGCCGCGCCGAACGGACTGAACGTGAGCCGGAGGAACTCCGGAGGGCGTAGAGCCCGGACGAGAGGCCGAACGACGAGGAGGTCCTGTAACTCGCCTTTTTTCTAAGATAAGAGTGTAGCGGAGAGGAGAGAGGAAAGGATGGATGTGAGGGACGTGAACGATACGGACAACGGGTCTCAAACGCTTGGCCATACCGGCCCGACGTGAACGCCAGAGTAGTTAGAGTATGTGTGTGTTGAGACCGAACGAGCGCTAAGGACGGTAAGAATCACCAAACGCAAACGGGCCTATCATTCCCTTTGGGAACGGACTTCTTCCTACAACGACACGGATTGTGCGCGCCTACCGCCATCGAAAAGTCGCGCCACATTTTGGCGCTCGGGAATGAAATCGTCTGGTGCCGCAGTGCGCCCTTAGGAAGAGAAGGTAAGTGAATGCGTGGGCGACGGCCAAGAGTGAACTGTCAGGATCGGACGTGGTCACTCTCGCTGAGCCGTGGAGAGGGAGAGACGCCAAACCCAACGAGAGAGCACCGCCGATCGAGGAGGGAGAACGTGGTCGAATTGTCACCAAGACGAGTACGGGTACAAGGGACGCCAACGGAAGAAGGTAGGACAACCCACGCCTAACCCAATCGATGGCGCAGCCATGGCCCCTACCGACCAAACAAGCGACTCCATATTCGGAGGGAAGAAGGAGCGGGATGCGAGACCTTTGTGGAGGACTTCATGTCCAAAGCCAACTTCAACGGAGAGGGAGTCGACGCGCACATCCAAATTTTCCAAGGGGTTCTCCGAGGACAACCGCTCAATGGTATCGGAGAAAGTACCGACCACCGGAGAATGCCCCACCCGCCTCGCTTGAAGCTTTGAAAATGCCTTCTTAGAACGGTTTCGAGGGATCACCAGAGGGGTATGTATTATCAAAGTTGGAAAACTGCGAGGGAAGAAGGAGAAGCCGGCTCAGACATCGAGCGTTCTATGCCCCGAGGGATCGCATCCAACCCATACCACGATGCAAGCGACGGTGGTTCGCGTCGGCCTAGCCAAACCCATACTGTGCACGCCCCGCCGCCGCCGAGAAGGACGTGGCAAGGCGGTCGAGCGGCCGAAAACTACGAGGAATCGCTACATCGAGGATAAAGAACCGCCAAGGAGGCAAGAAGAAGAAGAAGAAACGGGGTTCGGGACTGAGGAGGAAGAGTCTTCGAGGAGGAGGAAGACCAATGAGGTGTCTTCGGAGGAGGAGCAGTCCAAGAAGAGACGGAGGTCTCTAGCGAGGAAGAGTATCCCGCAAGAAGAAGAGCAAGAAGGCCCCGCCAAAAAGAAGGTGGTAAGAAGGAGGTGGTGACACCAAAGACCTCCGAGAAGCTCCCGACCCGACTCAAAGGAGGTAGCAGTCCGGAGGACGGAAAAGTGATAAAGAGAGTAGAGGACCGCGATAAACTGTTAAGGACCGAGAGCGCGGAAAACACCGACCACGGTGCGAACGATCTCGTGTGCCGTGGTGCCAACACGCCATTCGAAGTCCAACCGCCTCAAGGCCGCATCAAGTGGACTACGAATACGAGGAGGAGGCCGAGGAGCAATGGGAAGAGGCCTATCGTGTGAAGCCCTCCGGGCCGCGATATCCCAAAACCATGTATCCGCCAACCGAGGTCCGTAATACAACGAGCCCCACCGATGCAAAGACCGCATGGGAGCCCTTCGTATCCTCCGACGGCCGTGGTCCGTTGGAATGCGGAATCGCCATTACTCCAACGCTGTCCGCACTCAACGAGGTGGTAATGGGGACTTCGAGCGTGTGGCGATCGCAAGGCATATGACAAAGACGCTATGTCCCAACCCCGCACAAGGACGGTACGATATGCCACACCAAGCGGAGAACCCCGACCACCAACGCCACCTCCTAAGACCGTACAGACGGCAAGTCAAGATGCTCCATGGAGTAAGAGAGATTCCCGAGGTAGATGGAAAAGAACAAGAAGGTACGGTGGGGTCGAAGGAAGGAGTCGGGCGTGAAATCTTGAGGTGTCTACTCAGAGTCAAGGAAGGAGCGACGAGAAAGGCGCCATTGAAGAAGAACAAGATCGAGGAAGGCCACCACGCCGAGGAAGGCAATCAAACCAAATACCAGCAGAGGATCCCCGATGAAGGAGGGCTGACGGCAGCCCGCCGGAGGGATTACCCAAGGAAGTTCTCCTGATGTGGAGAAGGGAACGGCCTCCGCGACGGCGACGTTAGCTTCCACGGACGAGTCCGGAGGTGACCGAGATGTTGCAGGAGGAAATGCGCAAGCATCCGGAGAATACCGTAACACGTGACCGGGAGAGGATGAGGACGCAGCAGCAGGATCCTCGATTGGGGTAGAAGCCTCGCCTTTAATGTGGCGACCGATGATGAATCGCCAGACCTTGTGTCCTTTCGATACCGCCGAGGGATAACCCAAATACCGCAAGAGGTCCGCTGGCCGTTAGGGAAACCCACGGAGCACCAAAGCCGTGAAGGGTAGCATGGAAGTGAGGGTGGTGTCCCATACGGACCAGGGGCGCCAGGTACAAGTGGAGATTGGATGTATCATCAAGGATGTACTGCTGGACACGGGTCCGAGTCAACCTCATCACCACGCACGAAAATTGGGCTTCACATCCTTCAACCTCAACGAAGACTCGAGAATGGCGTATATGTCAAGAAGAGATCCGCGGGAGTTAACCGAGTCTTGGCCACCATAGCCGCGCACCCTACAAACCGGATTTTGTTGTGATCAAACCGCCGGACCATTAGGGTATGAGGTGTTGTCTGCCATGGTCGGGTTGGCCTGCATAAAGCTACACTTTGGAAGGAAGGAGATTCACTTCAAGCCGGTGGACGGGACCCTAAGGTGCGAGAAGGGAGGGTTGCTATCACCGGAGCAAGGACACCTATTGTGGGGAAACCGTGAGCACTACCGGGTATACCTCACGGAGGACTCCACGGCGACGAACAAGATAGTTCCGAGGAGGCGACTTTCGCCAAGATCCGCCGGGTCCGAGGAGGAGATGGACTACCGCGGATGCCTTTGGCGGAAGTGGTTGATTGTTTTGAGTAAACGCCACAACGGGCCGGAGGAAGGAAGTGAAGAGGAGGCCTGACCAAAGACAAGGGGAGACAAATAAGAGTCGGACCAAGGAAAAGGACATCAAGGAGTAACACGATTCACCTCCGACGAGCTCTTCGAGAATGGGGATGCGAGAGACGATCCCCGAGAGGAGGACGAGGGGTTTGGACGCAGAGGCAAGACGGAACGGGAGACGGAACCCGGACGACGTGGAAGAAGTGGAGGTCCGCCAGCAAATTCTCAAGTTTAAGAAAGGCATGCCTCCTGACCAAGGAAGGACTAAAGCTGCCGGGGAGTTTTATGAGGTGTTCGCCAAGGTCAAGGTACATGAAGGGCATTCAAGAAGTGGGAGAGCATAAGATCGACGAAGCCGGAGCGTGCCAACCGAATACAATACAAGCTCAACCCCAAGTATTCGATCAAGGTGAAGGAGGTCCTTGATAAGTACCGAGGCAGACATCATTTTCCCCATCGTCCGAGTGGGTCGCTACCGATTGTGGTGGTTCCCAAGAAACCAGACAAATTGCATGCCAAGATTGAGGAAGCTCAATCAAGAACGGAGAAGGACCACTTCCGATGCCATTCAGAGACGACATTTTGGACAAGGTGGTCGGACGGACTACTTACTCCTTCCTCGGATGGCTACTCCGGATACATAACCAATTGCACCTAAGGGAGTCGGACCGACAAGACGACCTTCACTACGGAGTGGGGTACGCTTGCCTACAAGAGAAGTGCCTTTGGGATGACCGAGCGCCTGTGGTCGCTCATGCGTATGGTGACCAACGCCTTCCGTGACTTCGAGGGACTTCATGGAGATATTCCCGGATGATTTTTGTGTGCATGGGGAGCAGTGACAAACACCTTGGACATCTAAGAAGGTGCTTGAGCGCCGAGACTCCAATTGAGCCTACACCCGAGAAATGCTACTTTGGAATGACGGAGGAATCTTGTCGAACATCGTGTCCGCTGAATCGAGGTGACCAGACAAGGTCCGGTCATCCGCCTCCACCGACGAACCTAAAGGAGCCGAGAGGTTTCGAATGGTGGGATACTACCACGTTTATTAAGGACTTTGCAAGAGGGCGCTAAGTTGATGTAATCATCATGAAGGAGGAGGTTTGGACCGTCATGTGGAGCGAGAGGAGGCCTTCCGGATTTAGTAACACCTTGGTAAGCCCGTTCTAAGAGGACCGGATCGAGCAAGAAATTTCATGTGTATGTAGACGTGTCCGCTTTGCTATCGGAGTAGTGCCGAGCCGTAAGGACGAGAAGGGATTATCCCGTATACTACGGACGATACCACCCACGCTGAACGAAAATACACAACTACAAAGGCCAAGCACGGGTATGGTATATGCCGCAAGAAATTCGACACTACCGCTACCTGGAGTTTGTGTTCTATGTAGACCACTTTGCGTCAAGCATCCGGTGAATAAGGCGGACCCGTCCGACGGAGCAAGGTGGATATTGTTGCCGCAGGAGTTCACGTCAAGTGGAAACAAGACAAGGGAGGCAAGACCAAAATGCATTTCACGATTGAAAACACAAAGTGTTGAGAGATCGTGAAGATGCGCTCCTGGATGAGACATTGGTTGCCGCAGAAGAAAAGTACAACCGAGGAGCCCACCGATCAACCCCAAGCTACGAGAACCGGGCAGCCTTAGTGAGAAGGGAGGGTCCGCGGCCGTCCGACCCACGAAGAAATAGAGCGGTACTGGGAATGGAGCTTCCCAAAATCTGACTGGATGAGGGAGGCATTCGTGCACTATGCTCGACCCTTCGTAATGTACAACGGTGTGTTCAAATTAGGGCCTGACGAGTAGAACGAAGGTACTTACAACCGCAGAGATGAGCGGCCGCTGGGAATGCACGAAGGATTGGGGAGGACACTACGCAAGACAGTCACCACCAAAAGATTTTGAAGCGGATACCGGTGGCCAACAATGTATGGGGACACCCACCGCTTAGAAGAAGTGTGATGCTTGTCACGGATCGGAAGCCAACCCCGACGACACAAAGGGCCGCTAGTACCGATATTGGCACCGCACCTTTCAAAAGTGGGGTATTGACTTTGTTGGACCTATACACCACAAGACACAATAATAAAGGAGATACATCCGGTAGTTTAAGGTGCTTATGGGTGATCAAAGATAGTGCTTACTAATTGATACAATTGATTACAAGAGGTGGGCTTTTATAGTGGTTCAAGAGTTGTACCTCTTCTGATTAGATACCAAAGGGTATGACCACGTGGGTTTAGCTAAGGTAACCATAACCAACGCTCCGTGCATTCTAACTCTCCTCTCGACTAGTTGGGTTATCTAAATCAAAGAACTAATAATCATTTTATTACCGAGTAGTATTGTAAGTACTACGGTCTTCAACTAAACTCAACTCACCGATCGTCACCCGCAAGTAAGATTGAAGCAAGCGGTCTACAATAGTCAACTTCAAGTCGAACGCTCGAGATAAGATACGCCACCAAATGTGTGATCGGTCCACTTCAAAAGTCACATACCAACCAATCCAAGCCCTTCTCGTGGAAGCGTGTTTGAACTTCGCAAGGATTTTGTCAGATATCTCAGATTGTTGTGTACATACGTACCTTAACAATTCCTCTCGCAGAATATATAATGGTGTTGAATCTCAATATGCTTCGCGCATGAAAGATGGATTAGCGACAAGAGCAATGGTGACATATTGTCACAATTAAGCAATCGCTGGCCCTTCCGCTATATCCAAATCTTCACATAGCTTTCTTCCCATTCACCTCTTTCGTGGCTTCGTGAGTGCTTTGTACCCGATTCTGATGAAAGTGATATTGCAGCTTGTTTTCTACAAGACCAATTAACAGTGGAGCCAAGAAGAAAGCAATATGTCGAGATACTTTTTCGTGTCGTAAGCCCAATCTGCATCGACAAAGCATGTCAAGAGTGATGCTTCTTTCCGCTAGGCTTGAAGCAGAGGCCATAATTTGAGTACCCTTGAGGTACCGCATGATGCGCTTGAGAGCAACCCGTGATCCTTTCTGGATTCTCGAGAACCGAGCAATAGCATTTACGATTTGAGATATCAGTCCGTCTGACTCAAGAACATGAGAGTACCAACTCCCATACGATAAGGAATATTTTCCATCTCTTTCTTTTCTGCTCGATTGATGTAGCAGTGATGAAAGCTTAACACCCACGGCGCCAGTGTGCTGCACGCATTCTCCAAATTGAAGTTTTTAACATACCACTACATATCTTCCTTGATGGAGATAGATAGCACCAGTGGTATCTCTATGTACATGCATACCAAGAATATATTTAACTTTGCCGAGATCCTTCATCTCGAATTCTTTACTAAGGTCAGCTTTAATCTTGTTAACTAGTTCAATATTGTTGCCAGGATTAACTAAGTCATCAACATATAGTGCAACCAGCACAAGGGAGCTGTCCTTGCGAAGTACATAGATATTGGTGTCTGCTTCACTTTGGATAAACCCTATCTTCTTGAGGTAAGAGTCCATTCTCTCATACCATAAACGTGGGCTTTGCTTTAGTCCGTAAATAGAACGAATAAGTTTACACACCTTGTTTGGGTATTGCTCATCTTCATAGTCTTCGTTGATCCATATAGATCTCTTCTTGCGATGACCATAAAGGAAAGCGACAAACATCAAGTCGATAAATTTCAGATTAAGCTCGCACATAAAGCCGTGGAGCATTCTCACCAAGCTTGACTACGTGTGAATAAACCTTATCGCCTACGATAGTCCACTCCCTCTTCTCGACTATAACCCTTAGCCACTAGTCTCGCCTTATAGCGAATACGAGGTTCAACCTCCGGAATTTAGTTTTGAGAACCCACTTGCATTTGATGAGTTCGCCTTTGGCAAGTTTACTAGAGTCCAAGTATTGTTTTGATAAGAGAATTATATTCATCATCAATAGCAAACTTCCACTTATCGCGAATATGCCTCTTGAAGAGTGAGAGGATCTCCTCTCAAGGGCAACATCAAGGCGTTGAAATGACTCGCAGGTGGTGGTGTAGCCACTTGATTGAACTCTAAATCAAAGGGATCTCATTCCAGGTGTCTCGGTTGTGATGCGAAGGATACCGCCTCTGGATCAAGTGTTACGGAGAAGGTGGAGCAGAAGCCTCGGGTCTTGTGGATTAAGAGCACCAAAGTCGCCTGTTTCATAAGGATCAACAATGCTTCATCTTCCCCTCTCGAGGTGAATACAGGTATAGCCGCTTGAGGTGAAGAGGCCGGATGGAGCAAAGTTGCAGGACCGTAGTCCGGAAAGAGGGTGAGTCAAAACTCGGCATAAGGTCACCGGGTCGGAAGAAGCGTCGTCAAGGAGCCAAGGTAATCCATGGACTCGAACGCAGCGATGCTAACCGAGCCTCATCAAAAGTGAGGCGATATACAATAGCATGGGTATCCAAGTCAACCATTTATAAGCCTTACGGTCCTCGCCATAGCCAACAAATACCAAAACGCACGAGCAAAGCTTGTCGCGGTCGAGAGGAATATTAGCATAGGGCAAAAATCCGAAGATGAGTAATAAGAGGCTTATATCCATGCCAGACTCAAAGGGTGTCCGCCAGAACCGACTTGGAAAGAACCCCGCTATGAGATACGCCGCAGATTAACCGCTCGCCCAAGGGTTTGGGAGCCGAGCGGGCTAGCATGGCGCGGGCCATGGCGAGATCGCTATGGCCTTTTCAAGAACCCCATTCTAGAAGTATAGGAACCGAACCGACGGATAATCCCTCTCAAGACAAGTCCTTAAATTGCGGTTATTTAATTCTCCGCATTGTCGATCTAATGCAATCAAGCTTGCAACGGTTTGCCTGACCCATAGTGACAAAAGGAGTAAAGGAGCAAGGAATCACTCTTCAACTTGAGCGGAATAGCAAGGTATAGCGACTATAGTCATCAACAATAGTCATAGCGCAAGGCCAAGTGAAGGGACCGGGAGTGGACCACAAAGATCAACATGGACCAACTCCAATGAGTAGTCTGAAAGGTGTAGAGTAGGATAGGGAAGCTACGTTGTTTAGCATATATACAAGGTTCACATAACGGAGGAGTGTGGAAAAGTGTGGTAGCTTATCCCTAAATAAATCCTGCCTAGACATCTCTAAAAGCTTATCATGATTAATATGTCCAAGCCGAGAATGCCATAATAGGGAGTCACCTTTGCGAGAACTCCCTCTGTCGACCGCAGTGGCCATGGCGGGAGCTGGGGTCGAGGAAGCTGTGATCACTGGTACGGCGGAGAAGACATAGAGGTCATGCCGCGGACGACCTCTAGCAACCACGCGACCAGGAGCAACAGATCTTGTGAGGAGGCAATCGCCTCTGCCAAACTCTAGCCTGAAAGTACCGTCCTTCACCAAGTGTCGGACGGAGATAAGATTCTTCGCCATTTGCGGAACATGTAGCACATCACTTAAAAGAAGGACAGAACCATCTTCAAGAGTAAAAGTAACAGTGCCAGTGCCCGCAATAGTAAGGCCGGAGTCATCGCCGAGAAGAACAAAACGTTGATCTTCGGCAGGGAGATAATCAGAAAACATATGGTGATGGCAGCAAATATGTGCGGAGCTGAGTCCAATAGCCAAGAGGTCTTGTATTCGAAAGCTACCAAGCAGACTGTGAGGGCAATGTCGGCCTGCTTCTGCTTGGAGGTCGAGGCCATATTGGCAGACTTGGAAGGGCGTCGAGGCTCACCAGCTTTCTTTGCGCTCCCCGGGCTGAACTGCACCGTTGAAGTACCGGCTTGCTGGAACCACTGTGCTTGGAGAAGGAAGGACCGAAGGAGCCGAGAAGCGCAGTGAAGGGCCGTGTGGAGGAGGACGACGCCGCCGAGGGGTGACGTTGACGCCTTTGCTAACTAACATAACTCGTTCACCACCATGCTCAAGTGCGTTGAACTGGAAGCCTCCTCTTGAAGGAGAGCGCCGGCAATTTCGGAGATGGAAATGTGTGCGGGCCAGCCTTTACCGCTGATGAGCCTCTCGAATAGTGCCATTCGAGAGGACACAAATGCTTGAAAGTCGGGAAGGGAGGCCAGTTGGACACAAGCTTCAAATTCGATAAGGAGTGCCTAAAGCGCAAGTGGGCCCAAGATATCGAAACTTCCCAACATAAGTACCAATGCTCTCATTATTATGCATGCGAAAGAATAAAATTGCTACGCATGCTACTAATGTCATAACATTGGTAGATTGAAAAATATCTAGCCGCCGCCAAGCCTCTGCAGCAGAGTAGCCCCATCAAGATGATGTAGGTAACTCGCCAAGGCCTCGAAATAAGAATGTGCAAGCCTCTTGTTTGACCAAGAGTCGAGAGCAGAGGGACCGAGGGCTGAATGGTGCCATCCACTATGCCAAGCAAGTCACAGTATTGAGTATAACGCATACGCTTGGCCCATATCTCAAACTTTGTGTCAAAACGGTCTTTTCTTTGAATTCAAGAGACATTCATATAATTAATAATTGGTGTAGGTGGCGTCAAAGAAGAGGACGTCGATGCCATAGTTCGATAATCAAGTAATATAATAATATAAAAGAAGGAACACCATCAAGTTATGACAAGAAAGGGGCTTCTAATATAGTATATGAGAAAGCTTGATGAGTAAATTATGAAAACAAAGATAAAATCAAATAGCCCGGAACTATGCCACATCATTAGGGGCATAGATGCGAAGGTGTCGAACTTGCAGCGGATTGCACCGATCGAAAGTCGGTGAAGATGATCCCAAAGATGATGACACTCCAAATTTTGAGCGAGCACCCGCTGCTCATAAAGATAGTGAAGCAATGTCGCCGGAGGCGGCGGCATAAGGGCTCTTGTTTGATTGCTTGAAGTGGAATAGCGAAAGAACAAGAGCCGAGGCGTATAAGGCGAAGCTAAAAGTGCCCGCGGCGAGGAGGCACATCGTCGGAACCCGGTGATGATATCAAAGGGCAAACGTAAGAACGGAGGGCCGTTTCACCCGAAGAAACTATGAGTTTCATTCGGAAACGGAAAAGAAACTTTAAGTTCGGCCGGGCACCGTTCGGCCGCCGCGACTGCCGGCGCGCTGGCCATAACGAAGGGCCCGATCTTCATCGATGCCGGGCGATTCTCCACCAAGGGCGCATGGAGGGGCGCCGACGCGATCTGCTGGTGAGAGATATGAGCGGCGCCTGCCAGAAAAGAATCATGGCCGATGCCTGGAAATCGAGGAGGAATCGGAATTTGGACGTGGCCGATGGGTGAGAGGCGTGCCATAATGATGGCTGAAAAATCAAGATGCAGATGTTGGCCAATGAGATCCGCGACATTGTTTTTGAGATCCCGACATAGCATGGAAATTCTGAGATGAGAACATGACGTTGTAGAGAGGCCAGGCGAAAAGAAGCGCTCTTGGATTGAGCATCCGCTCGAGATCGGAGACAATCCAAACTTGAGCTTGTTCTGTCGATGTGACTGAAGTTTGCTATTGTGAAAGGAAATCTGATGTGATCCGATAGTGTGTTGAATGATGTGATGCTGAGGGTCAAATGTGAGAAGTTAGCATGTTTTCGTAGATAATAGAGTGTTTGCTGTGATGATTAGAATTTGGAATGATGTATGAAGAGGGAGCGAAGTAGTTGGTGAATAATGAGGAGAGTTGGTGTTGTGAGTGAGGAGGAATTTGATCTGATCAGATATATCTCCACAACACCTCAGCAGATCGGGATCATCACTAGAGGACCAAGGTCCACCTGATGATGTTGTTTTGTTGAAGATTTCTTGTCGATGATGACATCAAGTCTTGTTCTAGAAGAAGTGGTGATAGCATGAGGCTATCTTGCTCCCTAGTTGTTGAAAGAGAAGAATTCAGCCTATTATGATAGTATGCCGAGGGTGCACTCTTTCTACTTCTCCTTCTCTTGATACTCTTGATTATGTCTTCTTGCCATGTTGTAACTTTATGTAAAACAATAAAGAAACAATGTCTTTGAGCAAGGAAGATAGAGTGCTAGAAGCTAGGAATAAGATGAAGAATGAGAGTGGCAATGAGCCATGAAACTTTAATGAATATAAAGGTTAATCATAGAAGAATCCAAACTATTTTATTAGTAAAATATGTTTGGTTGAATATAAGAGAAACTATGAACAAGTATAAAATAGCTTCTTATTACAAATACCAAAAGCATTAGAAAGACGTTGCATAGTAGCATAACATCTAAAATAACATCATAATGCATGATGAACTTAGTAATCAAACTTTGCTCTGATACCAAGTTTAAGGTGCTTTGCGGAAGCGTTTGATCAAAGATAGTGCTTTTACTAATTGATACAATTGATTACAAGAGGTGGGCTTTTATAGCTCGTCAAGAGTTGTACCTCTTGTACTAGATACCAAAGGGTATGACCACTGGGTTTAGCTATGCTAACCTTAACCAACGCCAAGGTGCATTTCTAACGGGTGGCAACCCGGACTCGCACCGTGGGTAGAGGCGGTATGACAAGAACGACTCAAACATCGTACAAATTGCATTTGAGAACATCATAACCCAGACGGATGTCCGCAGCTTGGTAAGTGATAGGGGAACCCATTTCCTTAATGATGTGGTGGCCGCCATGACGGAGTATTTCGCATCAATCATCGCAAGACGGCACCCTACAATCCTAAGGCCAATGGCCGACAGAGAAGACAAATGGGCTCATCCGCAGGATCAATAAACTCAGTGAACTACGCCCATGATGATACTAAGCCGCCATCCGACCGTGCGTCGACAGCAGAAGGTGACCACACAACGGACCCCTTACTTGACCTACACCTCTCCGTAATGCCGTGAGAGTTTGAAGTGCCCACTTTTCGAGTAATGATGGAAGGAGATCGACAAGAGGAAAGCCCTCGGCGACTCTTGGGGTTTGTTCAAAGACAGAGGATGGAAGAAGCTCAGAAGATGCAGCTTGGTGCAAAACCAATAAAGATTTGGCACGATCGCCATTGCGGAATCGGGAGTATGTAAAGGAAGGGGACCCGCCTCCTTTATGATAGTCGTTACATGCATTTTCCGTGCAAACTTCACCGAGATGGATGGGTCCGTACCAAGTGGTGCAAGTATATGACAACGGTCCGTCGCGCCTAGATGGAGAGTCTGCCCACTGAAACGGGTGGCGGGTGAAGAAGTATCATGCTTAGTGTTGGCGGAGACGCCAATGATGAGAAGGGGAGTATGTGGGCTATGCACTCGGGAGTTAAGAAATAAGTAGGGTTTCGCTTTTTAGGATTGAAGGATAAATAAGGCAAAAGGAGGAATAAATTGGGGTAGCGCGACGAGGCTCGGAGTATACTCCGACTGGAGTGAACAACGGACCCGGTACCACTATGGCAAGCTCCGACTACGCCGAGTAACGGATAAGTCCGAACCCACCTGTGTCAAAATAGGATAAGTACGCTGTGGAAAGTAACCTAGGAGCGAGGCGTGAGGATGACGAGGCGGCGCCACGTGACGGCCCCGAGTGGAGGTCTGCAGAGGCAGACCGTGAATTTGCCGTGAGGCCGCAGGTATTCACGCCCGCGGCTGCCGGCGCGAGTAAGCGGGCGTAGGGTCGAGTAAGCCATGCACTCGCGCTACGGACAACGAAGAGGCGCCTTCCGCCAGCTTACTTCCACAAGCGCCAAGGAGGAGGTCATTTTACCGCGCAGCCTCCGCATAATCACAGCCCCTTGCGCCCGCAATCCGCTCGCGCTATCTTTTGGGCGCCAACAGAGCGCGCTCACTGCAAGGTTGGAGCAGCAACGCGAAGGAGGAAATCGCGGCCGACTCGCCAGCAGCCACAAAGAACAAGAGGAGGAGAAGGCAATGGCACCCAAAAGCCGACGAGTCTGGGAGCCATGGACCGTGGAGCGCAACATTGTGACCCGCGCTATCCGACTTCGGGCCCGGCCGGAGGAAGGGGAATTGGTGCAGAGTGGCATCCGGACGTGTTCCAAATGGTCTGGACCTTTGACAACACTCTAGTCCGGGAGTTTGCCCGAAGATGCGGCGATCAACAAGGAGGTCCGATCCAAGAACCTCCGGAGGACCCGAGGCGATGGACCTTGGAGGTCCCGAGGATGGCCTACAACCGCCCAAGGAGGAAGAAGGGGCGCAGCCGAGCCCCTTAAGGCGAAGGGAAGATAGGCCACCCACGCGGCGTCGAGGCTCGAACGCAGCGACAACCAACGGATGGTTGATATCCGATCCGCCGATACGAGTAAGGGCGGTAGCCCTGTGATCATTGTCCATTGAACTCGCCACCAAGGTGGATCACCTTGGTGATAACCTCGCTGGTATTCTCGCATGCCCAGCCGGGGAAGAGAGCGGATCGAAGGATTATCTTCGCCTGGCGGCCAGAGGCACGCAAGCTAAGGAGCGAGAAGCCTCGCTTATCAATGACCCCCATACCCCGATTCATGTATGGGGACATTTCGAGCTCAAGGAGGAGAGCTTGAACGGGCGCCTCCCGAGGGGCCGGAGGCCCCGCCAAGTAGAGCGTGCAAGGGCGCCTGAGGTGGGGTCGCCCTTCAAGACCAAGCGGACTCGGAGGAGGCGAAGGGAAGATAGGGCCGACCCCATACCCTGAGCGAACCCCTCACCACCTGTGGAAGTTTGGGAGGAGATTCCCCTTCCTCCTTTTGGTGCCCAGCAAGAGTGGGAGCCGATGCCGGAGGGCGTATGCAGACCCGCAGGACAAACTAACAACCACGACGGCCGAGCCCCGACGAACTCAACGGGAGTCAAGAGGCGGAAGACCAGGCCGCTCCATAACGCAGACCGGCATTCTTACCCCCGCCACGGAGTGGCAAGAGGTCAAGAGGCGAAGGAGGGCAGAAGGGACGGGCTCAAGGAGGAGGTCATTTTACCGCGCAGCCTCCGCATAATCACAGCCCCTTGCGCCCGCAATCCGCTCGCGCTATCTTTTGGGCGCCAACAGAGCGCGCTCACTGCAAGGTTGGAGCAGCAACGCGAAGGAGGAAAATCGCGGCCGACTCGCCAGCAGCCACAAAGAACAAGAGGAGGAGAAGGCAATGGCACCCAAAAGCCGACGAGTCTGGGAGCCATGGACCGTGGAGCGCAACATTGTGACCCGCGCTATCCGACTTCGGGCCCGGCCGGAGGAAGGGGAATTGGTGCAGAGTGGCATCCGGACGTGTTCCAAATGGTCTCGACTTTGACAACACTCTAGTCCGGGAGTTTGCCCGAAGATGTCGGCGATCAACAAGGAGGTCCGATCCAAGAACCTCCGGAGGACCCGAGGCGATGGACCTTGGAGGTCCCGAGGATGGCCTACAACCGCCCAAGGAGGAAGAAGGGGCGCAGCCGAGCCCCTTAAGGCGAAGGAGGAGATGGAGGCCACCCACGCGGCGTCGAGGCTCGAACGCAGCGACAACCAACGGATGGTTGATATCCGATCCGCCGATACGAGTAAGGGCGGTAGCCGGATCATTGTCCATTGAACTCGCCACCAAGGTGGATCACCTTGGTGATAACCTCGCTGGTATTCTCGCAGCCCCGGGGAAGAGAGCGGACTGGGAAGGATTATCTTCGCCTGCTGGGCCTGTGAGGCACGCAAGCTAAGGAGCGAGAAGCCTCGCCATCCGACCCCATACCCCGATTCATGTATGGGGACATTTCGAGCTCAAGGAGGAGAGCTTGAACGGGCGCCCGGAGGGGCCGGAGGCCCCGCCAAGTAGAGCGTGCAAGGGCGCCCGAGGTGGGGGTCGCCCTTCAAGACCAAGCGGACTCGGAGGAGGACGATCGGGAGGATTCCGACTCCATACGTCTCGAGCGAACCCCTCACCACCTGTGGAAGTTTGGGAGGAGATTCCCCTTCCTCCTTTTGGTGCCCTCCGAGCCCAAGACGGAGGGAGCCGATGCCGGAGGGCGCTGGCGGCCAAGACCGGGCAATGCACCAACAACCACGACGGCCGAGCCCCGACGAACTCAACGGGAGTCAAGAGGCGAAGACGGTGCCGCTTACCAACGCAAAGACCAAGGTGCCGCATTTACCCCACGGAGTGGCAAGAGGTCAAGAGGCGGTAAGGAGGGCAGAAGGGACGTGGCCCAAGGAGCAGGAGGTCACCGCGGCCACCCGAGCCGGGCCTGCCCCGAAGGGGCAAAAGAGCTTGCTCTGACCCTCACCTCCTCCGAGCCCTGTGAGAAAGAGGGCACAAAGGAGTTAGAGGCCAAGAGGGCCAAGAGGGTGAGACTCGACTACCACTGTGACCCGAGGGTCCCGATTAGGTCCGGAACCCACCGACTTACTCGATCAAGATGGAGGTCCTGGCGATCGAGAAATGCCGGCCCCACTACGGACTTTGTGGGGGCCTCACTTGCGGCCGTGGAAGAAACACAGTCCTGCTACCGCCATGGACGGAATGCTTTGGGGTCTCTGGCACAGAGAAGACCTGTGAAGTGGAGGCCACCCGAGGAGGATGGTGGAACCCAAGAGCAAGTGAAGGCGGCCAGGGGCAAAGGAAAGGCGGAGTCCCTCGCTCGGATCGAGGAAGGAAGCGGTGTGGCCCAGGCCGGGCGGTTCGGCGGGGCCGGGCCAAGGTTCTTGTCTGACAGTGAAACAAGCTCGAGGCCCAAGCGGGCGGAGGACCTTGCAGCGAAGGGGGAAGCGCAGCAGAGGCGGAAGAGGCCCGGCACAAGCAGAGAGAGCTCGACTCGGAGGCGGCAGAGCCATGGGCGAGGGTAAAGGCGGCGGAGAGGAGCCGTCAAAGAGCGACCGGATCACCACACGGATCGGAACCGTGGAGAGAGTCACAGCAGTGCCCGAGGTTACTCAAGGCCGCGACAAAGGCCATGGAGCAAGGGCCAAAGGAGGAGATGGAGGCCGGCGGACTCGGGAGATAGGAGATCTCCAGTACGCAGAAGTAGAGGAGAGGCGGCAGCAGATGGAGGATGCAAGGACACGCTGGAGCTACAACCCAAGATGCGCTTGAGCAGTGATTCTCAACGAGAATCCACGACTTCAGCACGAAATAGAGTGCCCCAGCCTGCCTCAAGACGGAGGAAAATCGGCGACTATCCAAGGAGTTGGACGCTGCTGCCTGAAGGAGATGAAGGCCACGGGGACAAGACAGGGACCCTAGTGGCCCCTGCTTGGAGATGACGGAGCGGAGGAGATGGAGGCCACCGGAGGAGCGTAACGAGGGAGCGGCGGATGCGATCGAGGTAAGCACCCCGCACCTCACCATGGAAGGAGGGCCAACGGGCGAGTCACGCGATCGGAACAAGAGGACTTGAGGGAGAGCCACGGAGGAGTCCCGTGAGGGAGGAAACCCGGTGGGCGTGAGTCCGGACTTTGTCCGGACCTCAGAGGAGGCCGGACCAAGTCCGGACTCAATAAGTCCGGACTCAAGTCCGGACCCCTGAATAAGTCCGGACCTCGAGGTCCGACCCCAGACAGGACCCACTGACCGGCCGGACCGGGTTCAGAGAGTCGAGACAGACCTCGAGGACCTGCGGCAAGAAGGAGGAGCCCCTTCGACTTACGCTTAGGGGAGCAGATAGCTGGTGACCCCACCGCCAAGGGACCTGTGGGGAGGCCAGGAGGATGACGCGGTAACGCCGGGCGTCGACCGCCGAGCCCAACCCGGCTGTGATTCCGGAGAGAGGAGGGCCCGCCTCACGGATCATCCGATTGCGCGCCACAACCGCTGACGGGGATTGGACCACCCATTCCGAGGGGCCTGTGACCTTCCCACCCCACAACACAAGGAGATAGGGGAGGAAATAGGATGGTAGGTGGCCGATTAGGGTATACCGAGCTGGCTATCACCGTAATAGGGGGTAATAAAGACGCCTTGGCGCAAAGATAAGAGGGCCGAGGGCTCTAGTAAAGCATCTTTCTCTGGTGTTGATGCCTGCCTGCGCACTTTGTGTGTCTTCTTGCTAACGTGAGTCCCGAGTCACCGAGCAGACCCAGCCCGGGAGATTGATCAAGGTCCCGTGACCGACCTAACGCTGCTGTGGTGTGTGCGGGAAGGGTGATCGTGACCTGCTCGCCCCGAGCCGCGACCCGGCACCGAACTGAACGTGTGAGCCGGAGGGACTCGGAGGCGGTAGAGCCCGGACGGAGAGGTCCAGCGGAGAGAGGAGGTTGCCGGTAACCCGCGCGTTTTTCTAAGACCGAGGAGTGTAGCGTGAGGGGAGAGAGGAAAGGACTGGGTGTGAGGGACGGACAGGCGATCCGACGCTAACGAGTCCTTAAACGTTTAGCCATCACCGTGTCACGGTGAAACGTTGTGAGTAGTTAGAGTATGCGGTGTTGAGGTGAACGAGCTAGGGCCGTAGGAATCACACAAAGCGTAAGCGGAGCCTATCATTCCCTTGGGAGCGGACTTCTTCCTACAACGACACGGATTATGCGCAGGCCATCAGCAAAAGTCGCGCCACAATATCCTAAGGGTGGTTCCTTCCATCCTGCAGGTCCAGAGACAGCAGGTCTGGTTCTTAGGTTGTACCTTGGTGCAGGTTGCTCATCTTCGTCGACGATGTGTTTCTCTGCTTCTGCAGGTTCTTCGGGAGCTGGTTCTTGTAATGGAGAAACCGGCTCATCTTCATCCAGATAGTTAGGTTCGGAAAGGTCATCATTCGGGACATCATGAATATCTTCAAGGTGTTGAGGAATTTCCATATCTGGGTCTGGAGTAGTAGGTCGTCTTGGAGAAGGTGGCTCCTCCTGCTCCTGCAGTATAGGTTCAACCACAGGAGAGGAGGGAGAGTAATGTAGGCTAATAAATTCGTCATCATCGAAGGATGAGGATTGATGATTGTCGTATGGGACTTATACAGGAGATCTAGAGTCCACTGGAGATAAGATGGGAGACTCATGAAAAGTAACGCTACGAGCGTATATGAAAGTGAATCTGTTAACATCTGCACAGGCACTTTAGAGGACGGGTTATACAAACTGTCTGTCTAAGTGGGAGTTGATGGAAGGCTTTTTACCAGTGAATGCTTCATAAGGTGTCATTCCTGTAACCGCTGAGGTTGGAAGTCTATTGATGAGATATGTTGTTGTTATCATTGCTTCTGCCCAATATGGTTTAGTTAACCTTGCTTGGGTAAGCAAGCAACCTGTTATCTCTTGAAGGCGTAGATTTTTATTCTCGGCTACGCCATTTTGCTGAGGTGTATATACCACCGTAAGTTGTTGAGCTATGCCTTTAGCTCGACAGAAATCGGTAAAAGCATTTGATGTAAACTCGCCTCCATTGTCAGAACAGAGGGTCTTGAGTTGCTTATCTGTAAGTCTCTCCACCCACATCATGTAATCCTTAAAATGCTGAAAAGCTTCACTTTTGTGCTTAAGGGTGTATGTTGTAGTAAAAAAGGGAGAAATCATCAATGAAAGTAAGGAAATTCCGCAATCATCAATAGGCGAGATTGGGCCGCAAATGTCGGTGTGAACTAACTCAAGGGGTGCTTTAGCCCGCTGGGGAGAGTTGTTTTGAAAGGGTGCCTGATGTCTTTTGGTTACGACACAAGCTTCACACCATGATAGAGGTTCTATCTTAGGAAGGGAAGGATTTCTATAGAGGTTTCCCTTAGACATTTGAATGAGTTTTGTCACGATATATATACATCTAATATACGTACATTAAGCTACACTCACGAAGGGTTGTGTACGCACACGTAGACCATGTGACTTTTCATTTCTAGGGATATAGATAAATGTATGAGAGACCCCTTTTTGTTAATTAATCAATAGTTGTGTACAATTACGGCCTACTCTCGCTGCCTGGGTTCCTTTGTGAACCTGAACATGGTATCAGAGCCCAGATACTCTATATCTTAGTACCCTCGATGCACAATGCCTAGCCAGGGAGTGTC
Organism: Anthoceros angustus; assembly: GCA_010909165.1. NCBI lineage: Eukaryota > Viridiplantae > Streptophyta > Anthocerotopsida > Anthocerotales > Anthocerotaceae > Anthoceros > Anthoceros angustus. Next base: position 230,971 of record VJWM01000063.1, on the reverse strand, counting down.
TGCTAGGAATGCACAATTTGCAGGTACATCTAGTCAAAAACGCCGTGGAAGACAATCATCCAGGCGTAAACAATTTGTACCAACTGAAACTGTGCTTGACCTTTATGAGCAGAACTACCCTGAAATCTACCTAAGGCAATTGGTTGATAGACATTCTCGTGGGAGTCGAAGAGCTCGTTTTACAAATACAAATCAAGTAGTTGATTCCTTGTATCGAGCCCGTTGTCAACAGAGAGGGCAGAACCACGATTTGATTTATAATCCGAGAGTGCTGCCCCCTGCTGAATCCCTCTTCCGACCACGAACTGCAGGATCACAACGTGATCAGAACATAGAAAGAAACAACTTCATACAAACTAACCACAGTACGCAAGGCACAACTGACAGGACCTTTGCTGCTATAATTCGTGTGGAGAAGACATTGTCCCTGCTGCTATCAAATCAAGAGGTGTTGAAGAATAGAGTCGACGAGCTACAACCAGAATCACATGATCAGATCCCTTGGATTCTTGAGGCGAAATTGCAGATTATCTCAAACTTGGCAGATTCAATCACACAACAATTGTGCGATCTGAATATCAAATTGCGAGGGAGTTCTGCTCATCAGCCTAACGAGAGAGATTGTTTACCAATCTTGTCTTCTGGTGATGGCTCGAGGCTGATTTCCTGCGCCGGCGAGAGAGCTTCAAGCAGGCGCAAAGCTTGACCGGATCCGCGGCCACACTTCAGCTGGTGTCCCTTCGCTCAACAAGCTTTCCTGTGTGCTGATAGGCTCTTGTGTAGCGCTGCATCTGTTCACAGGCAAGGGACATGACAATTAGGTCAATTTTTCTTGAAACGTTGTTGCTTTTTAGTTCTTTAAACTAACCTGCATAGCGTTTCGACTAACCATTAAAGCTGTTAAGAGAATTTGATGAGGAAGTTAGCAAGAGAAGGCTAGGATAAGATTTTATCCCTTCTTCCTCCTGCTACCCCCCCCACCAAGTCCTCCCTACACTTGTGGTCAGATTCATGTGTTGAAAACAAATATGAGCTAACCTAATTGTGCAGGACGTTCAGTCTTACCAGGACAATCGTAGAGCCATAGCTTTTACGTACCCTGCTGAAAATTGCATGTCCACTGCAGCTATTAACGCATTAGCTCAACAGTTCCAGAAACTCAACCTGAAACCCAAGCCTGTAAGAATGTCAGGTCCCACATTTACTTCTGAACTGAAAGAGAAGGATCGTTTCAATGGAAACAAATACCCTGTTTGGCGTGTCCGCATGAAGGCAATTCTGCTGGCCAGAGGTGTTTGGAATATCATAGATAGAACGTATGTCAAGCCAAACCCTGCTGCTACTGGCTCAAGTACGCCAACAGCAGAAGACATCGCCAAATGGGACGTGCACAACAGCATTGCTGTTGCTCTGCTGATCAATGGCCTTGACGTTGATCTTGTGCCGGATGTTGAGCCCCTTACAGATGCTGCTGACATCTGGGATCAACTAGAAAGAACCTACAAAAGCCAAAACATGATGAGTTTATGTGCTGTTCAAACGGAACTGTACACGCTCAAGATGAGGGAGGGAGACAAAATATCCGCTCACACAAGTCGCTTTCGACAACTAAGAGCTCAAATTACTGCACTGACTGGAGAGAAGATACCTGAGTCACAGGCTGTGGCAAGGTTACTTTCCAGCCTGCCCCCATCATATCAAGCTTTTGTTACAACACAAAATGGTCTTGTGAAGCCAAGTGGTGCTGCTAGTGGATCCGCAAACACAATTACATGCGAAGATGTGATTGGTGCTTTGTACCAAGAAGAGCAGTCACGCCTTAACTCTGCTGGTGTTTCTAGAAACAAAGCAGAGAAGGTATTAGCCGCTGGCCACAGACCAAATAAGGGTAAGTTCAAACCCACAAGACCCGCAGTCGTTGGCAAATTTGATACTGGCTCCTCGACATTGAAGAGGTCAGGCAATTGCAACTGGTGTGGCATTGCTGGCCATTGGGCTCGTGAATGCAAGAAAAAAAAGGCTGGAGAACCTCAACGTGTTACCAAGAGCGCTGCGAGTATTTCCATTAAGGACAGACAGACAGGTGACACCAAACCGTCTGTGAAGATCCTCACTGTCTGCCTGGCTCGATCTGTCCATAGTGAGGGAAGCTGGTACCTTGATTCCGGTGCCACCTCACATATATGTAACGACAAGGATCAGTTCTTTACCATTGACACACGCCAGTCGACAGCTAAAGTGCTTCTGGGTGATGAGCAGAACAAATCAAGTCTCCAAATACAAGGCCAAGGTACCTGCAAATTCAGTTTACATGATGGATCAATTCTGACCCTACAAGATGTGCTATATGTGCCATCTATGGCAAAGAACTTGATGTCCCCGAGCAAGCTGATGCAGCAACGAGTTTACCACATGAGGGCCTCTGAAGATACTTGCTTGTTCTTCAGAAACACAGATCCCTCCCTGTATGTCTTTAGAGGAATAATGGAGAATGATCTATATAGACTTGATGTCTTCACACACAAACAGGTGGCAGGCCTAACATCCACAAACACACAGAAATTAGCAGTCTTGTGGCATGCCCGCCTCTGTCATGTAAATCAGCACAAGTTGGTAGATATGTCTCTACAGGAGTGCCACAAAGAACCCTTACCTAGATGTTTTAGGGATCTTCCCTCCTGTGAGGCTTGCATCATAGCCAAGCAGAAGCAGCACCCCTTTTCACACCAGGCATCATACAGAGCCAAAGATGTCCTTGAACTCGTGCATGCTGATATTTCGGGCAAGATCCAAGTGCCCTCGCTAGGTGGTGCCTACTACTATATGTGCATCACAGATGATTACTCAAGGTACACCTGGACATACACCATGCATCTCAAAAGTGATACATTTGAGCTATTCAAGGACTGGTTTGTAACTGTACAGCGCCAAACTGGAAAATTGGTCAAGTATCTACGAACAGATAACGACACAGAATTTGTGAATGCCGCATTTGACAATTTCCTGCAGGAACATGGGATACAGAGACAACTAACTGTCCCAGTACACACCCCAACAGAATGGTGTGGCGGAACGTAAAAACCAAACCCTGCTATCCATGACACGCAGTATGCTTCTCTGGGCAGGGTTACCTCAGAAATTTTGGGCCGAAGCCATTGTTGCTGCAACATATGTGCTCAACCGGTTGTTTACAAGCTCAGTTCCGTTGATGACACCTTATGAGGCTTTATGGAACAAGAAACCCAGTCTGCTCCATCTTCGGGTGTTTGGATCTCGTGCCTTTGCTCTTATTCCTGAAGAGAAACGACGAAAGTTAGATCCACGTGCTCAAGCCCTCATTTCGAGGGTTAAAACTTAAGGCATAAGTTATACAACTCTGCTTCATACGTTGTAATTTGTCACCACTTTTATCGAACCTACCGACACCTACTCGGTTTTCAATCACATCTGGATTCAGAGGGAGCCCATTCATTCTTGAGGAGAATCTTTGGACACAGAAGAAACATCAACTGATCAAGATGCAGCCCCAATCCTATTCCCCAAAGACAACAAATCCGCCCCAAAGAAACTCGATCCGCCCAAGAGGACATTGATATTGCTGACCAGGAACAAGGTCTTGTAGATGATCTTGACCTACACGAGCAAGATGCCCCTGACGACATGGATGACAATGATCAGAATCATGCTAATGCCAGACAGAATGATGGAAATCAAGCAGACCTACATGATGACCTACCGGATTTTTTTGATGAACCAGAGAGAGATGCTGAACCTCCTCCTGCTGAGCCTGAACTTAGAAGATCCAGCAAACATAGGCCGCCACCTGATCAATGGAAGGAACCAAGATACCAGTCTGTTGACTTCAGGAGTGCCTATGCCGAGACAGCACTCTCTGCCTCAATGACTCTGCACTTAGAACCACAATCATACAAAGAAGCGTTAGGTGGATCTGAACGTGACAAATGGAAGGCAGCTATTGAAGATGAATATAACTCTTTAATCAAAAATCAGACCTGGAAACTTGTGGATTTACCTGCTGACCGGAAGCCCATATCTTGCAAATGGGTGTTTAAACTCAAACTCAATGCCCAAGGAGAAATTGCTAGGTATAAGGCTAGGTTGGTGGCACGTGGCTTCACACAGGTCGAGGGTCTCGACTACCAAGAAACATTTTCCCCAGTCGTGAGGACACAGTCTATCCGCATGATCTTGGCCCTTGCTGCTGAATATGACCTAGAGCTTTACCAGATGGATGTATGCACTGCTTTCCTTTATGGATCACTAGACGAGGACCTGTATATGTCCCAGCCAGAGGGTTATGAGGACAAGGCACACCCACATAAAGTCTGCAAATTGCTAAAGACAATTTATGGCCTTAAGCAAAGTGGTAGGGTATGGTACCTTAATATACATGTGTACCTCCTGAGCCAATCCTTTACACAGAGTGCTGCAGACAGCAACGTCTACAGGCTAGTAAAAGGTGCAAGCTTTGTGATACTAGCTCTCTCACGAGATGACGTACTGCTAACCATAACAAGTCGCTAGCAATCAGAAGGAAATGCTTAGTACGAAGTACGACATGAAGGATATAGGGGAACTGAAATTCTGTTTGGGAATTCAGCTTTTGAGAGTCAGATCTGAAGGACTTCTCATCATCCACCAGTTTAAATACATCCAGCAGCTCCTGCACAAGTTCAAATTGGATGAGGCACGTCCTGCTACCACACCATCTGCAGTTGGTACAAAATTGACTAGTTGCAATGCCCGCAGTCTGCAGAAGAGCAAAAAGAGATGGCAGACGTACCCTATAGACATGCGGTGGGAAGCCTGCTATTTGTAGCAAACTGGACTAGACCAGATATACAATATAGTGTGAGCACTTTATCACAGTTTTTAGAAAAACCAGGGCGTGCTCACTGGGTAGGTGCTAAAAGGGTATTCCGCTACCTTAAGGGCACACAACATTATGGCCTTGCCTATAAGAGCAGTGGTTTGAAGAAGTTTGCTTTACAAGGATTCACAGATGCCGATTGGGCATCGGATAGTGATAGCAGAAAAAGCCTTTCAACCTACTGTTTCCTTTTGTCGTCAGCGGCCATAAGCTGGAGTTGTAAAAAGCAGGCATCCATTGCTCTATCCTCGGCCAGGCAGTATAAAAGCGACGGATGCTTCAAAGGAAGCGAGTGAGGCGTGACCTTTATACATAGGGCACAAGCAAGCGAGAGTATAAAAGCTCGATGATGCTTCAAAGGAAGTGGTGAACGTACCTTCTAATACATATAGGCACAAGCAAGCGAGAGTATAAAAGCTGGCGATGCTTCAAAGGAAGTGAGTGGAAACGCATCTTCTTAATGCATATAGGCACAAGCAAGCAGCTCCAACTCCACTCCTGTGTGACAACATGTCGGCAATTGCATTAGTGGCCAACCCACGTTTCCACGCCAGAACAAAGCATATTGAAATACAACATCATTACATCAGAGATGTTGTTGAACGAGGAATTGTGAAGGTGGGATATGTGCACACAGATGAGAATACGGCTGACATCTTGACGAAAGCCCTACCCAAGCACAAGCATTATGAACATATGGAGAGGCTAGGGCTGATGGACTTTACAGGTTACTCTGCACAAGAAGCAACATCAGAGACACAGTAAACTTATCTGGTGGGATGGAGGGGGTGGGAGCCTATGCTCCCTGATGGTGAAGTTGTGCTCTTATTTCTAGGCGCTGTCACCAGCCTCCTGACCTGCCGGGATCATCTGCATACCAAGGCTGGGTTACAAGGACTGTTAACTCCCTGGTCAACAAAGCAGAATTACAGCACGAGTGATGGCCACATCGGGCGGATGAAGCCTTACGAAGATCCAATCGCCTGTCAGTTGGCCGCAATCTCTGATGCCTCCTTTATTTGTTTTAGCAGCGCTGCCGCTGCCCGTAGCTGTCCTACCAAGTCCATCTGCTCCTCGACCTCCTGGTCCGTCAGAGGTGGCTCTGCAGCTGCTTCTGGCGCCTTCCCCAACGCAACCTCACTTCCATGCTCACAGTGTACCCTCGCAGAGACATGGACTGTCCCACGAGGAGGCTCTCGTCCCAGCCGTCGGCAGGCTCGTCCGTGTTGAATCTCGGACTCTTCTGAGTTGGTTGCGATGGCCCCTCACTGATGATTTTCGCCTTTGCCTTCTTTCCAGGATCGGCTTGCTTGCCACTCACATCAGTCGTTGTTGACATGGCTATGTTCAACAAGAGCTGTGTGATTGTGAAGCACGCGAGCTGGATGATTGCTACAAGGGTGGTATACTGGAGGAGGATCACCGCCATTCTTATGCACCATGGCACGTTTGCGCTCAAGTTCGGTAGGTGGCGCGTAATCGATTCCAGACCATGTGACTGCACGATTTTAAGCTCGTGAAGCTTAAGAGGGAGTGTCACGATATATATACATCTAATATACGTACATTAAGCTACACTCACGAAGGGTTGTGTACGCACACATAGACCATGTGACTTTTCATTTTTAGGGATATAGATAAATGTATGAGAGACCCCTTTTTGTTAATTAATCAATAGTTGTGTACAATTACGGCCTACTCTCGCTGCCTGGGTTCCTTTGTGAACCTGAACAGTTTTTGGCTATTAGGATGATCCAATCTATAATGCCAAAGTACGATTGTATTGGAAGTGACAGAATTTTGGGAATAAGTGATAATACAACTATCTGCATCTAAAATGACTTGCAAATTATGTTGTGAACATAAACTAGCAGCTGACACTAAGTTTTTACACATGGATGGTACGTGAAGGACATTAGAGAGAGAAAGAACTTGGCCTGAAGAACATCTGAGAGCGACTGAACCTACACCAGAGATGGGGAGGTTGTGGTCATCGCCCAGCAGGACAGTCTGGTGTCCGGATATTGGCGAATATGACTCAAAAGAGTTTCTGCTGTGACAGAAGTGTAACGTAGCTCCACTGTCCAAGTACCAATTTGGGTTTGTTGACTTTGATGATGCCAAGCATACAATGAGAGCTCAGGGTGTTGTGGAAGATTGTTTCTTCACGGCAACATGTGCTCCAGGTGCGGCCTCCTTTCTAGGCTTGCCATTCTTCTTCTTATTGCAGTCCTTCTCCATATGATTCGGTATTCTGCACCAATTACAAATAATCTTCTTTTTACCTCTTGCAGGCGTAGAAGAAGATGTAGTATCTTCACGAGGGGGATTTGTATTTGGGCTAGAGGTGAAAGACCCTTTGCCTCGGCCCCGGCCTCGGCCCTCACCGCCTCTTGTGAACATCACCACCGGTGGAGCGAGTGTCGTGACGACGGCTGGAGTCCTCCTGTATTATGGCTCCTATGAGCTCATTTAAGCTGATGTCCAGCGTTGATGAGCCCGTTGTTGCGGCATCCTTCTGTGCAGTGCGAAGGACCGCATTTTGTGTTGTCACGAACGGCCTATATGAAGGTGGTAGAGTGGATAGAAGATTGATGAAAGCTTGTTTCTCGAAGATCTTTTCACCAGATGCTGCTTCAAGATTATTTTTGGCCAATCTAAATGCATTGATGTGGCTTTCAATGGAATCGCTTTCTCTCATTTTGAGATTTTGGAAATTGCGGGTGGCCGTCAAGATGCTCATAACGTCGCTTGATGCATATATCTGGGCCAGACGGTCCCACATCTCCTTGGAGGTTTCTGCTTCTGAGACTTGCCGAACCATTGATTCAGTAAGTCCACTTATGATGATATCTTGTGCTTTTCGATCCTTGTTGTCCCACTTGTCCTTTGAATCCTGATTGCATCGGAGACGTTCAATATCTTCACTAACGATATCCCATAATTCACATTGTCGCAGTACTCCTTTGGCACATATCTGCCAAACGTCATATCCTTTTCCATTGAATCTGTCTTTCTCCTTGAAACCTTCTCCTTGAACTACAGTTGTTTGTGTTTCACATATCTTTGTCTTCCACTCTTGTTCCCATTTGGCCTTTTCTTCTGCAAGCCACTTTTTGAGTTTTTTGGCGTCTGCAGATGTACTTGTAACTTCATCAATTACTTGCTCCTCAGACATTGCGGATGATGTTCAATTTTAATGAAGATAACTGGATCGTGCTCGACGCGGAATCCTCACTATTGCTTTGGGAGTAACGCGAGAGCACGTGCTGCACTTCTTCATTGTTGGTTTACAAGTATCTCTATTGCTCCAGACAGAAAGGTCAGAAGTATCAACTGCGTTAACCGTTAGTTTCTCAATAGCTTTAGAGATAAGAAATATCTCTTGAGTAAGGCAATTCAATCTCTCATCAGTAAAAGTATATATTTGGATAGCTTCTGATCTAATGGTGTTGAGTGTTTGCTGTAATGTGTCTGGATTAGGGAAGAAAGTTGTAGACTTTTTGTTGATGAATTGAATTATTGCAGACTCAATGCATCCTATTTGATAAAGATCAAATGTTCCAAGCAAATTTCTTCTAGCTAATCTGATGAACTTTGCTTTGTGTTTGGATTCATACAGAAGACCAAATATAAGGTTACCAATATATACTTCAAGCATATCATGACCAATAGGAGAATTGCTATCAAACTCCTCTGATGATGCCTCTATGAAGTTTTGTTGTTGCTTTCTTCTTCTATGAGTCTTCAATTTCCACGATGAGAATCACGATGAGAATCAATAGCTCTTAGGCAGAAGAGATACAATACAATGAATTGATTAAAGAGTAAAGTACAAGCCTTCATATAGGTTAAGTGGTTATAACAATATGTTGTTATAACCACCAAGTTGTTGTAACTAATATAACAATTAACTACCTAGAGCAACTAAATAGGTAACTACCTAATGCCCTAGGTATAAATTAATGTTTAAGTAATGTGGCCCTAATGAATAGTGCCCTAAACTAGATATATTTCATCAATTCTGGCATCGCACCATCAACTTTTTCTACCGCGATGCGTTTTCGCCTGGGCTTGGTCCATCCTATGGCTTGCTCTCTTTCAACTTGCAGCTGTAGGGCCCCTCTCGATGACTCCGAGACGCACTTGGCTTGCTGTCCACGGGTGGGCAGTGTATCGCTATGCATGACGGGGTTTCGCGTAGGGCTGATCTATTTTTGACTCGGGGGGATCAGGTTTCAGTTGCTAATGTGGTTGTAACCGATCCCACCCGGGACAGTGTTTGCAAACATGTTATCCTTAACCCTCCAGGTTGGGTGGCGGAGGGATGCGCAACGGCTAAGGTCCACAAATACTCTCCTATGCAAGACGGCCATGCCTTTGTCCCCCTTGCCATCGAGACTCACGGAGCCATGGGCAAGGATTTCTCTAGGTTCCTCAAGGCATGCGTCAAGGCTTATCACAGTCGCAAGAATGGGGTTGGCCTCCCCCTTTCTTGTATTGTTGTTGTCTTCCGGCAGAGTATTTTCATCGCTCTACAGAGGGCGTTGGTCAACGCAGTGTACAGAACGACAACGAGCGCGGGAGATGCAGCTTCCTTGACATCGGTGGTAAGCATGCCTTGTCACATCCCTGACCACGAAGTTCTTCGGGCGGTTAGTAGTTTTGAAATGCGTGATCGTGAGGACCAATCCTCCTGGTATGGTGCCCTTTGTTGGGGTGGATGGGTTTTTCCCATCTCTTTTTTATAATAAAGTCTTCTTTTCCAAGGGTTACAACTAGGAAATAGAAAAGAAATGTTCTATGGATATCGATTTTGGAGCGGAGTTTAGCGTCGTTTGTAGAGACCATGTTGAAGGTGGAGCTTGCAAAGATTGAGCAAATGCATGAGATGAATAAAATCAATTGGAGTTCGAACTCAAGTGAGAAGAATTGTAGGCAAGGATACAAGTATTACTGGAAATGATTCTGCAAAATCCAAAGAAGGCTAAGAAAACTTTTGAACTATAAGAAGATACTTACAGTTCGGATTCAATTTTCATTTCAATAAGTTGCGATGTTTGCATGTTGTGTGCACCACTTTGTAGTATGTCTTCAATGTGACTTGGTTACTTTAAGAAACAATGCATACTTGGCCTATGGAGCATGTAAGTTCCCTTCTTGCTTCCAAAACAAGAACAAGTTTTCTCTTTGCTACTTTGCTCTCCTATTCAAAATTCTCTTTGATTCACCAAGTATTCCCATACCTCTAGGTTACTATGGACATCTTTCTCCTTGCAGGTTGTCCGGAGGTGGATCGCTGCATGTTCGACAATAGTTCGTCAGAGCATAATATGGAATAATATTTTGGCTACAATGTTCCATCTTTACATTCATTTTCTTGAGGATTCTGCAATTGTTTTTCAACATGGCAAATGCGTTCTCCACTTTAACACAGCCCTGCTCAAGCTCTTGTTCCACATTTTTTCTCAAGCCCACTTCCACGATTGAATAATTTCATAAGAAAAGGGAGTAAGAGGTAGGCACTATCTCCTAGCAGGTATGGAGGTATGTGTACACTGGATGGACATGCATAAATAGCGCGTAACTGATGATCTTCACCCCTTCAAAATCGCGGTGCCCAACCATGGATGCGGCACATTATGACCAAATGAACATATAGGGTGTGGCGCTGCAGATTTGAACACCACATTTCATTAGCAGACACCCTAAAAAGGGCTAAAAAAAAACGTTATTGCCAAAAAAAAAGATGTGATTTTGGTCATAAACCTTTTTTGCCAGAGAAATCTCTTTCTACCCAGATGCCACAAGATTTGTGGAGTAAGTTCTTCCAAATGCTACTGTCTCGTAACACTGCAAAATCATGTAAAACAAAAACCACAATAAGGTATACATCTAGTGGTTCCCGTGGAGAATTACTGGTGAGGTAAGGGTCCAACATGTCTACCAACCTAAGAAAGAGCTCCATGATATCTTGTACTTTTTGTGCCATTGCACATCCAAGCTAATTAAACCGTCGTGATGCCATGCCCATTTGTATGTTCTCCCACAACACGTATTGCCTGCGGAACTTCCACCACACTCTACTGGAGAGCTAGCATGATTGCCACTTAAGATTCATGACTGAAAACCATGTAAGTAGAAAAAGAAGCATAGCCATATACCACCAAAGCATGTCCAAGTATTCATCATTACCCCAATCTAATTCTTGTCAAACTGAAATCAATAAATTGATTTGATGATGAGAAACAACCCATTCCTTGAGTGCTCATCATGATGAATGACCAACCACATAATGTAAAGGAGTGGCGGAATTCCTCCACATTGGACGGAACGGAACGCCTGCAGGTTTTGAGGTTCTGCACCGGATCCAGTTCACTTGCATGGGACCGGGTCCAGTTTACTTGCATGGGACCGGGTCCGGTTTACTTGGATGGGAACACCGACACGATAAGTTTATCTTATTAGGTACTGCACCGTCTTGCAGACCCATAATGTGTGGAAGAAAATTTTATTTGAAGATGACATTTCATTGGATGGGAACACCGACACGAAGTTTGTCTTATTAGGTACTGCACCGTCTTGCAGACCCATAATGTTTCAAAAAAATAATCATTTTAAGATAAACTCTTTTTCATCTAGTGTATTACTACGATAACCTTTTGTGCAATGTTAAGAACCCTTCAGATTATGAGACAACCTGCCCATCGCGATGGTATGGGACTATCGCCAACTACGTACAGCATCTGATCGGTCACAAGCACGTAGGGAGGAACTAGACTCACCCGCTAACAGAAGACAATCGTCCACAGGTGAGTGGCAGCATCTCTCGACTATCACGCCAGATGCGCTTAGGAGGCACACGGGGATGAGACATAAATCAAGCTGCTTTAATGCAGGAGAGACAAGCAAAGACAAACCATTGTTCCCCATGATTCGTGCAGATAAAGGAGGGTGTGCTTAACAAAGTCATGGCCCAGAAGCTCGCGGAACTGCTGATTTGATTGCTTGCTGACTCGTGTAGCATACGAAATGTACCACCACACCTGAGGGGTAAACAGCAAAAGCACTGTTCCCCATTCTCTTGTGACAGGTAGCACAGTTCCGATCGGTGGTTGTTTTAACAGTTCTCCTGCGACAGTTCAGTAGCTCTTCACGAACCTGCTCGTCAAGGAGCATGTTAATCCGTGTGCGCAGCTTATAAATGGACAATGAATAGTGTATGGAAATCATTCTAAGGTGTCATTAAGACCGCATCCCATGAGCAAGCAGAACCCGAGAAACTGACCTGAATGTGCTCACTGCGCCGAAGGCTTTTTATCACAGCAAGATTGCGCCGAGCTTCACTGACCTTCCGCAACAGGGGCTCAAGGAACGGAAGCAATTTCTGCACGACAACCACAAGGCCTTCAAGTTGCTGCTATGCTCTACGCTGCAGTCACCCCGGCCTCACGTTTCCAGGCAAGGTCCCATACCTGTAGCTTGGTGTCAGATGGTATCATTCTTAGTGCTTGGACCCAATTCAACCGATCCCATCTCTCACTGAGCAGACGCAATGCTTCATCCAGCATTTGGCCCTCACCACTGGTTCCCTCGTCACTGTCACCCCTGCTACTGTCGACTGCATTATCGCCACTGCTGTAGCTTGGACCTTGTTCTGCACCCTCTATTTGCGCGATCTTCTTTCCCACATTCCCTCTAAGTTTTTGCACAGTGCCAGCTTTTTGATTTGGAGTTCCCTTGGATGGAAAGACTCTCCATAGAGACCGTTCAAACTCTTTCAAAGCTGCCTCCGGCCTCAGATAGACCTCGAGTAATGTCAGGTAGACATGCACTGAATCCTGGTCCGATGAGCTCTGCCCTCGGACAGAGGCAAACAAAGCATCGCGGCTGCTTGATCTTCCAGAAACAGATGAGTAGACCCTGTCACAATATGCCAGAGCTAACTCCCGCTCATGCAGCTGTGGTACCAGACAAGAAGTCAAAACTCATCTCGAATTGCGAGCAACCTAAAATATCTAGAGAAGGTTAGACATAATGCAACAACCTTGTGGGCATAAAGAGTAAGAGCCAGTTTGTGCTGCCCCATCCTCCCAAGCAAGAACGCTCGTTCATGGTAGAGACCATCAGATGGGAGCTGCTGGAATATAATCTCAGGCATGTAGTCGGAACTAGTTTCAAGAGCAGTAAACAACTTCTGTCTCGTCAAACTGTGCTCTCTCTCATCCCACTTCCCTTGAGATAGAAGGTCATCCCGCTCCACCAGGACCCTAGACAGATATAGTTGCACCTAGATGGACAACATTTCCCACCAGACTTTACCACCCAGGTTGTAGAAGTTAACCAGGAACACCAAAGAAAGACTGGGTTGCAACCAGAAAGTATACCAGCTCATTTTGGAGATCAGCGGATGAAAATTCAGGATGCTCAGAAAGCACAGTTTCCAAATATGTTGCTCGCAGCTGTGGTGCATGCTCTTTGAGATGCGAGAGGACAAGCTTCGCTGGAAGTGGTGGCTTCAAGGCAGAAAACAACCTCAAAGCCTGTTCAGGCTCATTTCTCAAAAGCTTAGTGGATGTTTCAAGAACAAGAGATGGATCAATATCTCCCAAACCCTGCAGCACAGGAGTGTGGAAGACTAACATTAGAACATGCCTGGCATTTTGAAACACATTTAGAAATTGTTGTAGTTCACACAAAATGCAACAATTCATGGCAGAAAGCACTTCCACTCCAACACTTCTGAATACCTAGGACACATCATGGACGTGATGAACAAGCGCAGCATCTGGTTACCAGAATGTAATCTATAACTTGCTGAGGACCGAATGTAACAGAACTTGAAGGCTGCACATCAAAGGACTCCAGCTCCGATACCAATCGATTGAGAAGCTCCAGTGCTGCACGGTGATTGTGGTTGTGCCTGTACAGCTCTATCACCTCAGCATAATGTCCTCCTGCAAGCATCACCTTCTCACAGGAAGGAACATCACAGTAATTGGGCCCCTTCAGAAGCTCGAGAGCTGCTTGAGAGTGGCCAGTTGCCACCAATGCTTGCACCAGAGCAGTGTCCAGCACAACAGCCAATTCTTTTGGGCCTCTCTTTTGCTGTAAATCCGTACCAAAACTCTGTGAGGGACAAGCCTGGAGGTGTCAGGCACCATCTTATTTGGACAACTAGCCATGCTCACCTCTGCAGCCGAGATGTTGCAGGAAACTGAAGGAGGAGAGCAAACCTGATCATCAAATTTCCTTTCACCAGAGAGTCCTCGTTTGAGTGCTGAAATTTCCACAATAGCAGCGACAGCAGCAGTCGTCTCCTCGGCCTGCACCTTCCCAATAACAGCACCTCTTCTGGCCGTCAGAAATCCTGATAGTGCATTGAATGCAGATGTGCTTGTTTTCACTTCCACATGCTGTTCCTCATCTTCCAATTTCCCAGCTGCACCCTCTAATTGATCGAAGGGCAGAGACAAATCTTCCCCATATCCTTGAGAAAGGACATTAGCAGGCCTGGACACCCAACTCGGAAGCTTTATCGATGGGAATAACGATAAAATGGTGACGAGGTCCAAGGAAGAGGCTGCAAAATGCTCCATCGCTTGCACATATTCACCTTTTTCGAACAAAGTGTAACCATACCTGATCTCAAATCGGACAGCAACAGCCAGTCAGTTCTTTCTTTGCCATGTGGTCCATAGGCACCAAAGCCTGCCTGAGATGCAGCACATTCCTCTGCCAAAGCTAACCCCATACACGAAGTGAGCCCCCAGCTTCTACCTCCAGGTCCCAAGACCATGGACAAACCCCACACCACACACATGACGACGTGTCACAAGGCTCTTAAACAGCAAGTATCGTGGGCATAGGTTGCAGTCCCACCGTTGGTGAATACCATCTTCCTTTGCTATTCGGAGTGCAGCATCTTCGGGAGGAAGGAGCTTACACAGCGCCAGGGCATCCTCAAAGTTGCCAGATGCAGCTAGCTGCACTACCTGGATTTCCAGCAGCCATAGAAATGCGTTACATACCCCCCCCGTGATGTGTCAAGAGGCCAGGAGAAAGAAAGAAGCACTAGGAACCTGCATGGCGATGGGGACGGTGACAAGCAGGTAGACGACGGTCTCAGATGCCGCAACCACACCACCACCGTCAGACAGTAACAACTGTGGCTCCCGGATGGGGAGAGTCTGCACCAACCCATGGGGAGTCCGAAGCGACCTGACCTGCAACACCATTCCGGTAGCGCCATGGGTGGGAAAGCGAGGCCTCCACTAGTGCACGACATGCTACCAGTACCACCGCAGGCAGCAGTACCTCTATGAAACGGGACATGCGTGCCAGCGCATACGGACCATGAGTGACGACAGTGCCGGGTGGCTCAGACCAACTGATGCCACTCTGCTGAGTGAGCTTCCCGTTGCTGTCCACGAAAACCCCAACATTCTCCTGGAGATGGCCACCCACCCACGTCCGTCACAAACCATACCACTGCCGCACATGCGGAAGAAGCAGACCGCAATGCAAGGATCTCACCTTCCCCAACAACAGCTGGTCTCTACTGAGAGCCACAGCCAAAGGAGGAGCCACCCTCCCCGCAGGAAAAACCTCGATGGACGCCCCGGTGCTCACATTCACGATCACATACTCCTTCCGGATCCCCAAACACAGGGAATCCCCACACCACACCATGGACTTGGCCACATCCGGGATCCCCAACTCCTTCACCTCGCTCACATCATGCTTGCCGTCCAGGCGGTATATATGGAGCCGCTTCTTCACTGCCACCGCGAGCAGAGACCGGTACGCGTCCCAGGCGTAGAGGGAGGCCCCCTTGGTCTTGGCCAGCGTGGTAACCAGGTCGAATTCGGGAAGAGTGTGGATGGCCAGAGCGTCGGAGAGCGAGACGAGGCAGGTCCGCAGGGCG
The DNA here is from genome assembly GCA_010909165.1 of Anthoceros angustus. NCBI lineage: Eukaryota > Viridiplantae > Streptophyta > Anthocerotopsida > Anthocerotales > Anthocerotaceae > Anthoceros > Anthoceros angustus. The sequence goes on along the minus strand of VJWM01000063.1, from coordinate 215,153 downwards.
TGCATGCAGGTGATGGGCTTCTTGGAGAAGGCGACCCGGGTGTGCCGAAGTGCATAGCGCGGGGCCAGCTGCTGCTGCTGCTGCTGCTGCTCTTGCTGTTCTCCAAAACCCTCCTCATTCTCGTTCTCGGGAGCGTAGAGCCGCAGCGAGCCATCGATGCAGGCCAGTAGGAGGCGGCGATCCCACAGCACCAGGCTGCTGATCTTGATAGGGCAGTCGCGCACCACGGCAACCTCGTCGAACGCGTTGTGCACCATGGCGACTGCCAGGCCGTCTGGACAACCCCCTGGCCCAAGGCAAATAGCTTTTGGCTTGTTTTATTCCTGTTTTTCGCCCTGCTCGTGAAAAGGTGTACATATTTGTGAAAGTCCCTTGCGAACAAGGTACATATATCCAGATCCGGGTCTGGATGTTGTAGTCGGTCATCACGCTTTTGTCATATGTAGTTCAAGTCTGGATTCAGACTAGGTGTTTGGAGAATTCAAACACTACTTTTGTCCACCCTTCACAAGTGACATGAGAACTCGATTATACAGCACCCTCCGGGACATCTAGCATAATTCAAATATCACGTTTCTCCTACCTTGAGGAGAGTCATTCTCGTCGGGGTTGATGGGAGTGACATTCCCCTTTCTTCTCGGGGTTGAAGGGAGTGACATTCCCCTTTCTTCTCGGGGTTGAAGGGAGTGACATTCCCTGAGGGTTGAAGGGAGTGACATTCCCATGAGGGTTGAAGGGAGTGACATTCCTATGAGGGTTGAAGGGAGTGACATTTCCCTGAGGGTTGAAGGGAGTGACATTCCCATGAGGGTTGAAGGGAGTGACATTCCCCTCGATGTCCTCTACGGCCCTGCGGGGCCACTTGTTGCAAGGCCGCTCGGTGCCCGTAATCGCCTATTACAGGGCTATTTGAGGCTGTGATATATTTTTCTAAAGCCTTCTATTGACATCACATTGTATAACCTAAATATATGAAAAACCTTCCTTGTTCGTGTATATCTTATGTAAACACAAGTGAGGGGATTTTGTAAATTTGTAGAGATTGAGAAATCTTATCTACGTCGGGGCATTGGGAAACAATCCTCTACAGGGCCTCAGGCCATGCGGGATGAGCCCCCGCGATTGTGTACCCTGAAGCCACCTACAGCTCCTAAGATGTTATAGTCATGAATAAGGATGGGTCTATTGATCACCCAGGCTGAAGACCGATGTAGAGTCCCCCAGATTCAAAGGCGTCCTAAATATTGTATTGGCAAATGATTGTAGATACGCGTTGCCACAAAGGATAGAGGGAGACCAACCCTATTTTTATGTATTTGGTATGCCTTAGCACAAGCCTTGATAAACTTCGAGAAGTCTTTGCCCATAACCTTGTGAGTCTCAATAGTAAGGATCCTCATGTACACCCTCATCTCTACAGTGCTCTGGATCCTTCATCCTCTCCTGCATTTCTAGAATTGAAGGTAATCCATCATCGTCATCCACAGCAACAACTACAAGTACATCAAAAGCAAAGTTCCTTGCTCAGGTGTGACAACCTTATTTGCAGCATGGGGCATCTCAGCAAACAATGTTGCTCGAGCTTAGTTCTGAAGCCACCATTTAATATTTGTCTTGTTCGCCATTGTATATTGACGTTGGTTTTCAAACAAACCTTGTGTTTCATAGGATTCAGACTATCTTGTTGTTCCTCAGCGTGGCCTTTGGCTTTTTGTTCCTTATCGTGGACTTTGGCCTTTCCTCTAGGTTCCCCATTGTGGGCTTTGGCATTCCCTTCCTCTTAGGTTCCTCCTCATGTGCTTTGGCCTTCCTCTTAGGTTTCTATGACCCCTGTTGCTGCTGATTCGAATTAGGCATGCGCTTTGTATTATCTCTGCTTTTCTAAGAAATTATGACTATGATTTGATCTTAGACAAACAAGATTGGTCAAGGAAGGTTAGAAAAAGTTAGATGCTCGAGATCAACATTGAAAAGACTTGTTGCTGGAGACCTCGCTCACAACCTCATAACCTTGCAATTGCCTTTCTTGAACTTGCATATGAAGCTTCTCCGAAATTCAAAGTCGTCCTGAATATTGCATTGGATAGCGCCCTTTCCACTATGATAAATACACGTTGCCACAAAGGATAGAGGGCAACTAACCCCATTTTTATAGATCTGTTATGTCTTACCACAACCCTTGATAAACTTTGAGAAGTCCTTGCCCATAACTTTGTGAGTCTTAGTAGTGAGGCCAATGAAAACATCGCCTTCTTGCGTGAGGGTGTACTTGATAGCCTTGATAGCTGCACATTTCTCCATGGCCCAACCTAGAGAATTAATGATTATGGTGTTTCTTTTAGTGTCCATTACAACCACATATGTAAGAAAGATTTGGTTCCTCCGGATGAGGAAAATGTACGTATGCTTTGGTGGAATACTTAAATACTATATGGCATCAGTACACTTGGTTATTTTGGAGAGAACGGAGAGAAATGTGAGGGAGTGTTTTAAAGTTCTCACTAGAATAATATATCATTATTTTACATTTATATGTACTGTATGTATGATTAGATGTTTTGGTACAAACAATGGCTCCAAGCAGGCCAGCTAGCTACTTCCAAACATAGGGTGAGCGGGCTATAACCAGCTTTATCCAAGGATGCAGAGGATCCTAAGCCACAAAAAGACGCCAAGATGTTGAGGGCACGTATTTTTAGCGGAGCCACTATATATAGTGGCTCTAACACTTGTAACGGAGAACTGGGCAACGTACGGGGCTTGACCCCTTTCTCATGTCAATACGGAGCTTGTCAGCTCCATGCTTCTGGCCATGGGCCTAATCAGCCATGCTGTTGTTTGAATGTGTGCACGCTTACTCCAAGGTCTTGTTGCCACTGAAGCGATACGAAGCTTGAGAGTTTGAGGGATGTTCAAGTTCCTACTTGGCTAACCATCGGTTGTCCTCATGTGTGCATTGGTTGGCGGTGTTACCTACAACCGTAAGCCTGCCTGACTAACGCTATGTGCATGCGTGTGTGTTAGGGGTATATTAAACCTTAACCTAAGTTGTGGGTTATAGAAGTTATGGTCTTATGTAGTTAGGGCTAGGGTTATATAGTGAAACGTTGTGTCATGTGTATTTAAAAACAATTTTGCACTTTCAACTATGATTATACGATTATACGAGTCTCCTGCTCTCGTCTCCGACTCCGTTTTACGCATGGTATCAGAGCCATGCTCTGCACCTTGAAGGGATTGATGAAAGATGCCGAGACGGGATGGCTACTCTAGAGGATCACGTCAAGGTGCGCCCCCAAGAAATTATCGCCAAGGGGAATGCCTACCAAGACACAAAGTACTTCTGCCACTTGACACCGTGCTTGATTTCTACGAATAGAAATACCCTGCTCTCTGGCTACAAAGACAAGTCTCTCCATGTCGCACATCCAACATAAATCAAGAGACTGATCGCCTTTATCGAGAGTGTTGCCATAGGAGAGGACAAAATCCAAATCTTTTTCACACTCCCAGGCCGGTTGCATCAGCCCGCTCCGATTTTCTGTTCAGGCCTCGATCTGCTGGAGGTCTCCCAAGACTTGAAGGAGGGAGACCAGGCATCACGCGATTTTCTGCAGCAAGACAGGGCAACTTTAAGATCAACCCTCACACAGGAATAAAGACTGTAGTTGAGAAATCACAGGAAATACTCATCCGTGTCGAGAAGGTCTGGTCCCTTGTGTTGTCCAATCAAACATTGCTCAAGAACAGAGTTCGCAGTCTGGGTTCTGAGACTGAGCGTGCTATCCTCACCTGCAAGGATCAACTCCTGAAGGACATCGACAAAATTACAGGTGTTCTTAAACATATTGATTTCAAACTGCAGGATCTTGAGCAAAGCATCTCACCAGGCGAATCAGACTCCAGCATCCAAATCTTGTGAAGGCTTCCGCTGCCAGAGAGTAGGCAGACCCAGGCGCAGCAGCGTTCTCCTACACTTGATCTCAGGGGGTGCATCTCCACCAGTGCCTCTTGGCCAGATTAGCACCTCTACTTGCACATTGGTCCACCTGTGAATGCCGCTTCACAGGATTGGGACATGTCGGTTAATTTGACCTAACTGAAAAGTCACAAAAATGAAAAGGCATCGTTTTTAGGGTACCCTAGTAAGGTAAGCTGAGGAGTTCAGCATGAGCAGGGCATAGCGGATAGTTACCCCCTTCTCTGGCTGACCTCCCCAGCACCCTTTCCCTACATATTATGATTAGCCCCTAATTACGCATAAACAAAGGGTGCATGAACACGAGCAGTATTTCTGGAGCCATAGTCTCCCACGATCTGCAGAGCGTTCATGTCCATTAATGCACAGCTGAACGCACTAATTAATACGTTCAACCAGCTTAGCCTGCAACAAACAACCTCAACACCCCAACCGTCAAAACCAGTCATGTCTAGTGTATCTCCTTCATTCACATCTGAACTGAAGGAGAAGGACAGATTTAAGGGCCATGGTTATTTAACCCCCGCGATTTGGTGGATTTCATGCAGTGGGCGGAAGAGCATAACATCCAATTGGGATGGGTGTATGGCCGCCAATGGGCCTACACCAATTTGGAGCTGATTGAGGAGTGCTTCATCAACCTCCATCAATCGGAGGCAGCCCTTGCCGCGTTGCCAGAAAGAAATGCTCTGATTGATCCTCGCTGTTGGACAGTCCGAAGTATCTGCCAAGTCTACGGCAGGCCGGAGGAGGAGAGCTCAGGAATCGCTCTCCTCAAGAGGACGAATGGGGGGAAGAGGATTTCCACTTCGGAAATCCCACAAGAAGTCTTGGAATTGATGATTTAGCAAAGGAAATCTGGGATCAACTGGAGAAGACATACAAGGTTCAGAACCTCATGACCCTGTGCTCGGTGAGACAAGATTTTTTCGCCTTGAAAATGAAGGAGGGGGATAAAGTGGCAGCACATACCAACAAGTTCCGACACCTTCGAGCCCAGCTCGCGTCGCTGACTGGAGACAAGATGTCGGAGGTAGATGCTGTAGCGCAGCTGCTCACATCACTTCCTGCCTCCTACCAGACCTTCATAACGAGCTAGAATGGACCCCTTCGGGCTGCATCTGCGGCTACTGCTTCTGGAGCTGCAGTGACCGTCATCTTGGAGGAAGTGATTGGTGCACTATTCCAAGAGGAGCAGAGCCGTGCCTTCGCTTCCGGAGTTTCTAAGAACAAAGGAGAAAAGGTGTTAGCAGCAAACTTTCGTTCTGCAAAAGGCAAAGGTAAATTCAAGGGAGGAAACTCACCTGGGAAGAAGGGGGAATCTTCAAGCTCAACAAAGCGTCCTGGCAACTGCAACTGGTGCGGGACGCCTGATAGATGAGTAAAGGCAACCCACAAACTGCAAAATCTATTTGGCCGACTTATGGCCGCTTTTGACAACGGCTTGTCTCATAGACAAAAGCTTTACAATAGGTACCCCTATTTACGAATCTGGCTTGTGAACAAGGAACATGTTTGTGGAACTCCCTTGCTAGCGAAGAGAGGTGCAAAACTCCCACGCTAACGAGATAAATTTGTGACACTCCGTTACGAACAACGTATGTGAAACTCCGTTGCGCGAACAAGGTAGCTATAGGCGTTTGTTAACCTCCTTGCGAACAGAAGTCTCCACCGAAAGCAAAAAGGGCAAAGGGTGATGGGTGGCTTGGCTGGCCGATAATGAGGGAAATCACGCACGTTGGCCCCGCGCTGATGGGGCCGCACTCGCCGGCCGGGACCCGGGCCTGCCAGCGGAAGCAGCAGCAGCAGGCGGAGCCTCGCGTCGCAGCCGCGTGCGGATGAGTTCGTCTCACTAGTCTACTGCTGTGCTGAGGGAAGGGAAGGGAAGGAAAGGGAAGTCGCGTCTCGAAAAGAGGCAAGTTCTTGCAAGCAAGCCATCAAGCAAGCGCGAGGCCCCCGAGACGAGACGTCTCCTCTTCTTATACTTGCGATTCTCTTGTGTCCAGAGCGACACGAGAAGCAAGCGAGGCCGAGCGCGCGCGAGAGGAGACGTCTCGTTGCTCTCTCCTTTCGTGCGCTGCTCTCGTCGTCGTTGCCGAGCAAGCCAGCCAGCCAGCCAGCCAGGCAGCATGAGCAGCACGGGCTCTGGCGCTGCTCTCCCCGGCGCTGCCGCCTCGGGACCAAACAAGCGGCAGGCGCCGTCGGCGCAGAAGAGGCAGCCCGGGCTTGGGCCGGGCCCTGGCCCTGGCGCAGCAGCCGGCCGCAAGCTGCCCTTGCCGGAGAACAACGGGATCCCGCCTCCCCGCAAGCCCAGCAGCATCAGCGGCCGCAACTCGTACGCCTCCTTCCTCTGCCTTTCTTGCTGCTGTTGCTGTTGCTGTTGCCAAGATCTTGTGGATGGCGCTCTCTTTTGCGCCAATTGGCCCGCCTGGCGAGCCTTTGGAGATCCGTAGCAGATCAGTGCATTCTTTGCTGTAGCGCACTGATCCCTCCTGTCCTTTCTCCGCACTACCGAAATTGATGGCCTGCGTGCAATCATGGAGTCCCGGAACCTGGTTAACCAAAGAATCGGGCGGCTAATCGCCCGCATGCTGCATCAATTGTGGTAATTAGCGTAGGACTAGGCCGGCCGGACCTGGACCTCTCCATTGTGACATCCGGTGCCGTCCGGATGCGGGAATTCCAGCTGATTGCAGGAGTTGCTTCCGAACTTGATCAGGTCATCTGGAGAGCGGACTGTGAAGCGGCTCAGACTGTCCAAGGCGCTCACCATTCCAGATGGCACTACCGTCGCGGATGCCTGCCGGAGGATGGCAACCCGGAGGGTGGACGCTGCTCTGCTCACCGACTCCAGTGCTCTGCTGTGTGGAATCATAACCGATAAGGCAAGTCCCTCCCTCTCCCTCTCCCTCCCTCGTCGGAAACCGAAGCTTCTTTACCCCAAATTTTCTCATGGGCTCCTCTTCACCGTCTCCAGGATGTGGCAACAAGAGTTATAGCGGAAGGCCTCAAGCCGGAAGACACCCCCGTCTCCAAGGTCATGACGAGGCATCCTATTTTTGTCATGGGTGACACTCTGGCTGTGGAGGCTCTGCAAAAGATGGTTCAAGGTGGGAGTGTGAGCGTATTCCCTCACCCACCCTACCTTCTTCACCTCGCTGCTTCCGGGAACATGTCGTGGTTTTACTCCCTCACGTCCAGCTGAATCTGATTTCTCCCTGGCAGGCAAGTTCAGGCACCTTCCAGTGGTCGAAAATGGAGAAGTTGTTGCTCTCTTGGATATAACCAAGTGCCTGTACGATGCTATTGCCCGAATGGAGAGAGCAGCTGAAAAGGGAAATGCCATTGCTGCTGCGGTCGAGGGTGTGGAGCGCCAATGGGGGAACACTCTGGCTGGTTAGCTCACTCATATACTTTCCTTCGTCTCGCCATGAGATCCTTCACAGGCCAAACATGACGCTCTCTCTCCCCCCTCCCCCGCTTACCCCCCCCCGTGCAGCACCATCAAGCTTCATTGAGACATTGCGGGAGCGAATGTTCCGGCCTACATTAGGCTCTCTCGTCAATGACACTGTTAAGTGAGTGTCAACTTCATTGTCCCTTCGGATTCATTGTGGTTTTTTTCAGGTCACACCTCTTTTCTTATACTGCTTTCGACGCTTGTCTTGTGTTTGTAGAGTAGCCACAGTATCACCATCTGATACCGTGTACACAGCAACTAAGAAGATGCGGGAGCTCCGCGTTAACTCTGTCATCATCACCACAGGGAACAAGCCTCAGGGCATTCTCACGTCTGTATTTCATTCCCACCTTGTCCACTCTGTGCTTGGTTGTCCGTGAGCCTTGGTTTGACTTGCATGACCTGGTGGCTGTTTCAATATGCTGTCCTATTGAGTGTCTAGTGCTTATTGTTTTGTGTGTTTGTGCTGTCTTTCAGGTCCAAGGATGTTTTGATGAGAGTTGTTGCTTCAGGTCATCCTCCTGACACTACAACGGTCGATAAGGTAAACCCTTAGATCACGAGGAGTGCAACCCTTGACCCTCTAGTGTTGGAGTTTCGAGTTTCGAGGGTTATCGATAACTGGAGTGCTCTCTTGATCCTTGTAGCTTTTAGTACAGCTATTGAGTGGATTCTTTGGCTGTTTGACAGGTCATGACACCAAATCCTGAGTGCGCTACATTGGATACTACGATAGTGGATGCCCTTCATACCATGCATGATGGAAAATTTCTTCATCTACCCGTTTTGAATCGAGGTATCCCGACCAGCTTCTCAATGACCTAATAGTCATCTACACCAGTTTGGAAGCATCACCTGATTTGTGTTGGTTTGTGCTGTGGCAGATGGCCATGTGGTTGCATGCATGGATGTACTTCAGCTAACTCACGGAGCTGTTGCCACTGTAAGTAAGGTTTGGTGTTGGTTATTTAATCCGTTACCATTGCACGAGAGTCTAGTTGAGGGAAATGCCTGTTCTTATGACCGAATCATCTGGCTCGCCTTTAGGTTGGAAGCGGTGGTGGCACTGGTGGTGTGCCAGGTTCTGGTGGCAGCGACATGGCAAGCACTATGCTGCAGAAGTTCTGGGACTCGGCTCTGGCCCTTGAACCACCAGAAGACGATGATGACTCCCGCAGGTGAGCCTTTTCTTTTGGCTGGACTTGTTCAACAGATGTCATCCACTGTCTTCCATGTTTTGCAGTTTTCATTCACTTTTTCTTTTAACTCTTTGTTGCTTTTGTCCCACAGTGATATCTCTAATAGGCTTGCATCAGAAGCTGCATTTGGATCTGAAGCGGGAAGGATGGGTTATCCTTCCCTTGGATCAGGGCACTCTTTTGACTTCAAGCTGGAAGATGGAAAAGGACGGGTGCATAGGTTTCCTTGTGGTACGAGAGCTGGATAGTCCGCTTGACTAACCACTTATAATTTTTGTCCACCGCAGTCTCACAAAAACTGTGAATGCTGCACAGGAACTGAGAGCCTCACAGAGCTTGTTTCAGCTGTCGTGCAACGTGTGGGCGATGACGTGAACTTGTCCCGTCTGCCTAATCTGATGGTATGACTCAAGTACCTTTTCTTGGGGATGTACCCAATATTCACTCTGTGCTTTGAACTAGGGGTGGTGGTGTAAATTGTGACGCCTTCTGTTTGGGTGCAGTACGAAGATGAGGATGGGGACAAGGTTCTCCTCACTAATGACAGCGACCTCGCATCTGCCATCACCCATGCCCGTGCCACTGATCGGAAGGTAGGCAGTGTTCAACATGAATTAGCTGTCAGAGTCCAATGTGACCTGACCCAGTTTGGCCTCTGAGGTGATGAGGGTTTTATGTGTTTGCATGCAGGTGCTGAAGCTTCAGTTGGACTACGCGGAGAAGAATAGCAGCAACGGCAATGGTCTCAATGCCAGCGGCGGTTTGAAGGGTGAGGTAGGGAGGAGTCCACGCAGCACCCAAGAGGCTGCTCGGAAAGAGATTTGGAGCTCAACGCACACGGCGGTGGTGGCAGGAGCAGCCATGGTCGTGGGCGTCAGCTTGCTTTTCTATCTCAGAAGGTCCAGTTCCGATGGCACTCCCCCCAAGATTCGGTGGAATCAGTAACGGAAAGGTCGGATTCACACGCTGAAACTTTGGAACCATCATCCTTCCAGCAAGAACGATATGCCATGCTGTGTTTGCGATTATTTTGGGCATGAATCATTATCGCAAGGATGGAAAACGATTTGTTATTTTCTAATTAAGCTGCCTCGGCAGGTAGTTGATAAAATCAAATGTATTAGCAGGTAATGAACTGGCTTGCACACATTTTGCCGTTCGTCGCGCGGCGGGAGTCGTGTTTGCAGCTGCTGCCGGTTTACGTTAGGTAGGTTGGGACCTTAAAATGTCTAGACAATTATGAACGTCTTATGAAATGAAGCGGATTATATTTGGTAGTAAGTATAAATTTAATAACACTAAAGACAGAGATTTTCATAATAGGCATGTACTTCATATGGTAGCTCCCTACTCCCAGTTCCTTCTCTCGGACTTCACCCAACCATCTCATCCTAGAAGAAGAAGAAGAATTTTATTGTAGTCCACTAAGGACGGATTTCCGTCATGGGACTTAGGTACTTAACAACTTGTACCATGGTGTGCCTAAGCTACTTGCACCAAGGGACTTGGTACTTAACAACTTGTACCATGGTGTGCCTAAGCTACTTGCACCAAGGGACTTGGTACTTAACAACTTGTACCATGGTGTGCCTAAGTTACTTACACCAAGGGCATCCACTCCCTTTAGGCACCCTGTTTAAGTACCGATCTAAGCTCAGGATGCTTAGTCCCGGCGTTCCTTATAAATGTGTGTCCATTTGGACATACATTCTAGGATACCTTTGTCTCAAGTGGTCCTCCTCTCGCACTTCCCCCAACCATTTCATTCTAGGATACCTTTGTCTCACGTGGTCTCTTTCTCATCCATTTGGCCTAAGCCATTTGGACACACATTCTAGGATACCTTTGTCTCACGTGGTCCTCCTCTCGCACTTCCCCCAACCATTTCATTCTAGGATACCTTTGTCTCACGTGGTCTCTTTCTCATCCGCCCCTCCTGACAAGCCCAACTGTGCGATTACAAAGTTGGGTTTCGAGTCAATCCCTAGGTTTTCTACCTTGCTAACCTTAATTGCTAATCTGGTCAGTTCCTATCACCTTTGGATTGAGATTGACCACTCAGTAGCTTAAGCTCACACCTCGTCTTAAAGGGCTTCGAGTCGATCCCTAGGTTTTCTACCTTGCTAACCTTAATTGCTAATCTGGTCAGTTCCTATCACCTTTGGATTGAGATTGACCACTCAGTAGCTTAAGCTCACACCTCGTCTTAAAGGGCTTCGAGTCGATCCCTAGGTTTTCTACCTTGCTAACCTTAATTGCTAATCTGGTCAGTTCCTATCACCTTTGGATTGAGATTGACCACTCAGTAGCTTAAGCTCACACCTCGTCTTAAAAAACAGATTTGCAAGCTTTGCTCCCTGGACCTTGAAACTGAGTTACATTTCCTCTTCTATTGTCTTGTCTATCCTGATGTTCGGGTTTATTACTTTCTTCTTTCTGAGTGTGAGTTATAAAAGGGAAAAAAAGGTAAAATCTATGAGAGTTCAACAAGGCCTGTACAAGGAAAAGCCTCCTTTTCCTTCTCCCAATCACTTATTTTCTTTCTAGTTCACACATATATATGTACTCAAATTTTTACCTGTTTTTCGTTGCACTACCTTTATCCACGATGATCCTTTTCATCCTTAACAGATGTTGTTGCTCTGTCTCATCATGGTCCTTCCATTCTTAGAGGACATAAATAGAGTTGTTGTTGGTGTAGAAAGCTCGCTTAGCATGCGAGCGGCATACCCTGCTCTCCACTACGCAGCTATACACAATGCGTAAGCAATGTGTATTTTGTTTGAATTTGTTTATGTGGTATATGTATTTATACCTTTTGTGTAGCGTCCAAACCGGAGCTGTGAAATGTCTGTTCAGACAGCGGTGCCGTTCAGACAGGACACAGGACTATGATGAACCAAATCGGAGGTGTGAAATGTCCGTTCAGACAGCGGTGACTGAACGATGGCCGCAGTATGGCAACCGGACTCGTAAATGTCGTTCAGATAGCGGTGCCTGAACGATGGCCGCTGTATGGCAACCGGACTCGTTGTCGACCCAACAATTTGGTGTGTGTACAGGGATTGGGATTCTACAAGGACCTCCCGCTCACCTGAGCTCATGGAGTCAATGCCTGGCAAACAACCAAGCTACCAGGTTCAGCAGTGTAAGGAGCCCAGCACTCCCACTTCCGCTAAAATTTGGGGGTGGGGACGCATTTTCCAGTAATGGACCTCGCCAGGGGCAGGAGCAGGAGCAGGAGCACTTGTGGGAACAATTTTTTATGGACCCTACCGTGTGGTGGGATGACAGACGAGATAAGACGAGCTCCAATTCGCCTGACTTCCGACGTAAGGGGTCCGGCGAGGTCCTGTGGTTAAACAGCACGCTCAAGCCAGCTTGGGTTGATGAGCGGCTCGTTTCTTTGGATATGCAGATGGGTCATGGTGCCTCTCCTTCCGAGTCGAGTTCTCGGCATAAGCGTGAACCTGGCAGGGGTGCAGGATCAGGAATGGGCGTCGTAACAGGTGGAACTGTGAGCATGCTATGTCAGCAGGGGAAGCTTTCTGAAGCCGTTGGAGCCCTGGAATCTCTGGCACAGAGAGATTCTGCTATTTCTCAATCTCTGTTTTACACTGTGCTAAAACTGTGTACAGCTAAGAAGGATTTGGTTGTGGGGCGACGAGTTCATGATCTCACTGTCAAACTTGGGTACGAGTCGGATGCCTACTTGGGGAACCATATCTTGCGCATGTATGCATGTGGAGGTAGGCTAGAGGAGGCCATGGATGTGCTCACCAGGGTGGGCAAACCAGATGCCTTCATGTGGTCTTCCATAATCTCCGCATATGCCAAGCATCAGAGACCTGATGAGGCCATACAACTGTACCATGAGATGCGTAGGTCAGGAGTGAAAGCGGATGCTTACGTCTTTGTAGCTGCCCTTCAAGCTTGTGCATTTGCTGCTGACTTGGAATCTGGCAGAAAGGTGCACTGTGATGTGTTGCACAGTGGCATTCCTACTAACATGTTTGTTGGCAACTGCCTGGTGGACATGTATGCAAAATGTGGCGAACTGAAAGATGCACGCCAGGTTTTTGACAGCATGGCCACAAAGGATGTGGTGACATGGAATGCCCTGATAGCTGGGTATGCCAGGCAAGGGCTCGGACACGAGGCACTTGTTTTGTATGGACAAATGGAGCAGGAGGGCCTGCTTTTGGGTGATAGTGTTACTTTTTCTTGCCTTCTGAAGGCCTGTGCGACCACTAGTGCCTTACAAAAGGGCAGGCAGCTGCACTCACAGGTTGTTGAAAGAGGACTGCTGGATGACGTAGTGTTGGGCACCTCCCTGGTGGACATGTATGCAAAATGTGGTGAACTGGAAGATGCACACCGGGTCTTTGAGAGCTTGGCCACAAAGGATGTGGTGACGTGGAATGCCCTGATTGCTGGGTATGCACAGCAAGGTCTTGGACATGAGGCGCTTGTTGTGTATGGACAAATGGAGCAGGCGGGCCTGCTTTTGGCTGACGATGTCACTTTTGCTTGCCTTCTGAAGGCCTGTGCAAGCACTGGTGCCTTACAGAAGGGCAGGCAGCTGCACTCACTGATTGTTGAAAGAGGACTGCTGGATAACGTACTGGTGGGTACCTGCCTGGTGGACATGTATGCAAAATGTGGTGAACTGGAAGATGCACGCCAGGTCTTTGAGAGCTTGGCCACAAAGAATGTGGTGACGTGGACTGCCCTGATTGCTGGGTATGCACAGCAAGGACTGGGCCAAGAGGCGCTTGTTGTGTATGGACAAATGGAGGAGGCAGGCCTCATTTTGGCTGACACTTTTTTTTGCTTGCCTTCTGAAGGCCTGTGCAAGCACTGGTGCCTTACAGAATGGCAGGCAGCTGCACTCACAGATTGTCAAAGAGGACTGCTGGATGATGGGCACTGCCTGGTGGACATGTATGCAAAATGTGGTGAACTGGAAGATGCACGCCAGGTTTTTGACAGCCTGGCCACAAAGAATGTGGTGACATGGAATGCCCTGATTGCTGGGTATGCACAGCAAGGACTGGGCCAAGAGGCGCTTGTTGTGTATGGCCAAATGGAGGAGGCGGGCCTCAATGTGGCCGATAATGTTACTTTTGCTTGCCTTCTGAAGGCCTGCGCAAGCACTGGTGCCTTACAGAAGGGCAGGCACCTGCATTCACTGATTGTTGAAAGAGGACTGCTGGATGATGTAGTGGTGGGCACCTGCCTGGTGGACATGTACGCAAAATGTGGTGAACTGGAAGATGCACGCCAGGTTTTTGACAGCTTGGCTACGAAGAATGTGGTGACATGGAATGCCCTGATTGCCGGGTATACACAGCAAGGACTCAGCCAAGAGGCGCTTGTTGTGTATGGACAAATGGAGGAGGCGGGCCTCATTTTGGCCGATGACGTTACTTTTGCTTGCCTTCTGAAGGCCTGTGCAAGCACTGGCGCCTTACAGAAAGGCAGGCAGCTGCACTCGCAGATTGTTGAAAGAGGACTGCTGGATAACGTAGTGATGGGCACAGGCCTGGTGGACATGTATGCAAAATGCGGTGAATTAGACGATGCACGCCAGGTTTTTGACAGCATGAACGCAAAGACTGTGGTGACATGGAATGCCCTGATAGCCGGGTATGGCACTTGTGATGATGGTCTGAGAGCACTGATCTGTTTCGACGAGATGTTAGCTGCCGGTATTCAGCCTGACGGGGCCACTTTTACTTGCCTTCTAGTAGCATGCAGTCATGAAGGACTAGTCCACGAGGGTCATAGGCACTTTGATTCCATGGCCGAACGACATGGCATCAAACCTACTATTGAGCATTACACATGCATGATTGATCTTCTTGGGCGTGCGGGCCATTTAGATGAGGCCGAGAAGATGCTGCTGTCATGTGAGGGCCAAAGTGATGTTGTGTGCTTGAGGTCTTTGTTGAATGCCTGCAAAATTCACGGAGATGTAGAGAGGGCGATGTGGTGTTTTGAAAGCATAGTTAGGCTAGACCCCCTGGATGCGCCCGCATATGTCCTCTTGGCCAATGCCTACGCAGATGCAGGTAGGTGGACCGATGTAGACAGGATTGAAACACAGAGAAGGGTAGCAGGAGCTAATAAGAAACCTGCAGTGGCGACCATTGAGGTGAACAAGCAGGTACATCGATTTCTGGTGGGAGAGAGGAGAGAGGATATTGCGGTTAAGGTAGAGAGCACGAATGCACGTCTGAAGCAGGAAGGAGACCATGTACCCCAAACAAATCTGGTGTTGAAGCCGATGTGTGAGAAGGAAAAGGAAGATGCCCTGTGTGGGCATGCTGAGAAGCTGGCTCTGGCGTTTGGTCTACTGAACACGCCGAGTGGCACACCTCTGGTGGTAACGAAGAATCTGCGCATGTGCAGTGACTGCCACAGTTCCACTGAGATCATGTCAAGGCTTGAACGGAGGGACATTGTTGTAAGGGATGGGTACCGTGTGCATCGATTCGCAGCTGGCTCTTGCAGTTGTAAGGGTCGACCGTGAAATCCCTGTCCAAACTGAGCCATGGAAATGGCTAACCTGCATCCGAGAATTGCAGGTTGCCAACTGTCTCTTCCGTATTTCGCGAATCCTCGTCTTCAGCTGGTCTGGTCGAGCTGGGGAGGCTCTAACCCACCAGGTCAGGCTCCGGCTCCGGCTCCGGCTCCACAGCCAAGTTACTCCATTTCTCGCACACATCTCTTAGGGTGTCGCTTAGGGTGGGAGGTCGTGGGGATAGGCTATACATATTTTGCCTGGTGGTCATGTAGGCAAACTGTGGCGAACAGGAAGACGCCGGATATTTGTCCGGGGTCTCTCTTCAAAGTCTCTAGCTTCTTGACGGTGCCGTCGCTGGCTCTACACCCTTGTATGTGCTCGAAAAAGACGTCCACGTCCAACAGCACCGGGCACTACCTGAACTTGCCAGCCAATTCCCACAGACACGGTCGCCTTTATCACCGTTGGGAAAAAAGGTGTAAATTACCCAACAGTGTGAAGTCCGACTTGCCGGATTCGAACCAGCGACCTAAGGATATCTGACGCACTACAGTCCTCCGCTCTACCAACTGAGCTAAAGTCGGATGTTGACATATGTCCTGTAGTAAAATATAAAATACCATACATAAACTACCCTAAGCCTCGATTCCCTTTAGGCACCGATCCAAGCCTCGATTCCCTTTAGGCACCGATCCAAGCCTCGATTCCCTTTAGGCACCGATCCAAGCCTCGATTCCTTTAGGCACCGATCCAAGCCTCGATTCCCTTTAGGCACCGATCCAAGCCTCGATTCCCTTTAGGCACCGATCCAAGCCTCGATTCCCTTTAGGCACCGATCCAAGCCTCGATTCCCTTTAGGCACCGATCCAAGCCTCGATTCCCTTTAGGCACCGATCCAAGCCTCGATTCCCTTTAGGCACCGATCCAAGCCTCGATTCCCTTTAGGCACCGATCCAAGCCTCGATTCCCTTTAGGCACCGATCCAAGCCTCGATTCCCTTTAGGCACCGATCCAAGCGCAGATGCTTTATAACCACGTTCCTATAAATGTGTGTTTAAGGATGATTATAGGTCATCTTCGTGTCGGGTCTTTACCGTTTTAGGATTGAGATGGTCTTAGGATTGAGACAGATAGATGGCTACGTCCTAAGCCACCAAAGGAGTCCAGAATCTGCAGGTTATCTGTACGTGTGTCCAAATGGCCTAGGCCATTTGGACACACTGTATATAAGAACGTCGTGATTAAGCATCCTGAGCTTGGATCGGTACTTAGATGGGGTGCCTAAAGGGAGTGGATGCCCTTGGTGCAAGTAGCTTAGGCACACCATGGTACAAGTTGTTAAGTACCAAGTCCCATGACGGAAATCCGTCCTTAGTGGACTTAAATAAAATTCTTCTTCTTCTTCTTATGCAAGGGGCAGAGACTGAAGAACACATAGGAACACATCTATGAAGATATTCGGCGGAATTCTATCCCTCTATTTACAACAACACGATCTTCACTTCACCATTTTTTCTCTTTTCCTGATCCTATTTCTGTAGGTGTTTGCCTAAAACAAATGTGGGAGAAGCGGACTCAACATTTTCAAGAGTTCAATATACCTGACATTACATAATGATTCACATCACTAGTTCTCAGGCCATATTCAGAATAGCTATTAATTTTTCATTATACTTCTTCGTATGTATGACAAATCGGTCCCATAACGGAAACCCGTCCTTAATGGACTTAAAAAAAATTCTTCTTCTTTTCTTTTTCATTTCCCAAAGATTTAATTTAGTTATATTACAAAATTTGAATGGTGTGCACATCGCGGGGATGTAGCTCAGATGGTAGAGCGCTCGCTTAGCATGCGAGAGGTACGGGGATCGATACCCCGCATCTCCATTTTAAAGTTTATGCTAGGGAATTTTACCGAAGTGCGCGGAGATCAATGCTGGATGGCGCCAAGCAGATTCCAGATTGAAAGCCAAAGAAGCTGTATGACTTCCTTGGATCAACAGGGTGAGTGGGAAAGCATGCAATCTGGAAGCCAAAGAAGCTGTATGACTTCCTGGGACCACCAGGGTGAGTGGGAAAGCATGTCAGTCTGGGTGGGATGCATTGTAGATGACATCTCATCTTAATATCTGTCATGAACCACGAGATGGTCTCAATCTCGTGGAAAGCGGATGTTGCTCAGACGTAGAGCGCCCGTGGTGGAGTTACGGGGGTCGATGGCTGGCACCTCACTCTTGATTGAAGAAGCTATTTGTCGTTGCATATCGAATCGTTTTTGTACTCCGCACATATGTCTTAGCAGTGACTAAAGCGAAGTCTTGCAGTGGCAAGGCGTGTGTTAAAAAATGCGGCGGAGATGGAGTGGTGCTACGAAAGTGGATGCAGACTGGAAGCCAAAGGAGCCGTATGAGTTACAGGGACCAGGAGGGTGGAATAGCAAGTCTGTATGGCTGGGATGCTTGGCTTTGCGCCTGATGAATGCCCTGCTGGTGCGGACTTACTTCAATCCAGACGAGCAGTGGCAGGCCCTGGAAGTGGCACATCGCATCGTCTTTGGGTAAAACTCTCACCTGGATTATGCCAGTCGTGCCTGACCAGCATTTGCCCTTGCTTACATGCTCTATCGTACTTGGGTTTTAGGTACGGGCATCTGACGTGGGAGTGGAGCCAAGGACTACGCTCTTATCTTCATCCACTGCTCTTTGCAGCATTGTACAAGTTGTTGCAGATAGCGAAGCTGGATAGCATCTGGTTCATGGTACTTCTTCTTCATTCCGTGAGGAAGCTTGTCAAGTCCTGCTTTCCAGTTGCACTGTTCAATCTATGACTAGGGACAGCTGGTTGCGTGTGCTGCAGACAAATGGCCCTCGTCTGCTTCAGGCTGTGGCAGCTGCGTTTGGGGATTTGTATGTGTTTAAGCTAGGGTGCCGCATTTTCAATAAGCGTGCAGCCCAGTGGGCGGTATCCTGGATCAATTTGGTCTTCAACTTTGGATGCATGCTCCAGACTTGTGATTGTATGTGGATCCATGACTTGCTACAGCTTTTCTGCCAGTTGACAAATTGGTTCACCTTTTTCTGCATGGTTCGGACCCTCTCAAACAGTCTGGAGACTGTGATGACAGTTGTGGCTCTGTACTATTGGCCTCTTCCATGCAATGAACCCTCTGTGCGATCTGGTGCCAGGATGTCGTCCGTGCATCGTCGGCTGGCATTAGCAGTAGCAGCTGTGGCCTGTGTGATCCGCCCGACAAGTGCCATCATCTGGCTCTACTTGGGCACCATTCATCTCGTGGAAACTAAAGACAGGCTACACTTCCTCTTACTGGAGGTGCTGCCAACAGGGTATGTACAGGTCAAGCATGATGCAGCCACTACAGTTGTGCTGTGAATGTCTACCTTCTCAGCGTCTTCACCACAATTTGCAGGCTGCTCGCTCTTGGAGTAACAAGTGGTCTAGACAGCTGGATGTATGGGAGGCTGACCTTTGTGCCATGGAACTTCCTGAAGTTCAATATTTTGTCGTCTGGTGGAGACTTTTATGGAACACATCCCTGGCATTGGTACTTCTCGCAAGGTTTTCCCACCATGGCATTCTCCTTCCTACCAGTATCTCTAGCAGGAATTTGGTGGTCGAGAGAGTGGGTGTTGTCTGGCCTCATAGCTTGGACACTCTGCCTCTACAGCATTCTTGGGCACAAGGAGTTCAGGTGCGATGCTGTTGACATATGCTTTCCTTCTGTCTTGTGATTCTGCAGGCAGAGGCACTTGGCTACAAGTTTGTACACGTCAGGTTGTGTTAACCGTTTCATCCGTTTCAGGTTTGTTTTGCCCGTCCTGCCCTTAGCCATGCTGTTTGCTGGCTATGGTCTCTCCATGCTGGAGCCGCTTGGCAGATCTGCCAATCATTCAGTGGGGAATGCCCCAGCCAAGAGACATTCCAAGACCCTGCATTGCTCTCCAGCTAGATGGGTCGCCTTGGGCTTACTGTTGACGAATGTCCCAGTTGCCCTGTATACTTCTCTAGTCCATCAGGTAAGCATCTAGGCACATGCTGCTCTGATACGAACTTCTGCCGTAGGCACCTGGGCTGTGTAACAAACCTGTGGTGGATGCAGAGAGGTTCCGAGGCTGTTATGGAGTACCTAGCGGCAGAGGCTCGAAGAAACCATGTCGACAGCATCCTCTTTCTAATGCCCTGCCACTCGACACCCTTCTATTCTTCCTTGCACAAGAACGTGCCCATGCGATTTCTGGATTGCTCTCCCAGGCAAGTGCACTTGCTCATGCCGTTGCAACGGCCCCGTCATGTGTCCCTTCACGGCCTCTAACGTCCTTGCTTGCGTTGGTTTGCAGCGATGTGGCTGGGTATGTGGACGAGGCAGATCAGTTCATGTCCGAACCTTTGGCCTTCCTGTCCGCCCAGTATGAGGGAGATGAGAAGTCCAGGTCCCTTCTGCCAAGTCATGTGGTGCTGTTTGACCCATTGCTTCCCCGAGTGAAGCCCTTTCTGGAGAAGCATTGCTACAAGCAAGTTCAGAAACTGTTCCACTCGCATGTTCCTGTCGATCGAGAGCTGCAGGCCTACGTGCTGGTGTTTGCTCGAGACTGTAGCGGATGTTGATGTTCACGCTGGGGGGTTTGACAACTTCACTTCCTGTCTGCATCTCGAGCGAGCAACAAAGGTTGAGAGGCGGTGGATCCGGACCCGATTTCTGCTCTGCCGTAATCGGCAGAGGGGGACGTGCATTCTGGCTGAGCAATGTACAGTAAATGCTGGGATTTGGGAAGCCTGGGGTACGGTAGATAGGTGGCCATTTTTCATGGTTGCTCTAGGATCATGGCCGCCTGGCTGCGGCTGCGGCCTCGGGAGCTGCGGCGACTTCCGACTACGTTCTTCCCCGGCACCGGATTGATCCCGGTGCGCACCCACATGGGCCACTCCCATGCGGATCACCACCCGCCAGGCTCCGCAGACTCCTCCTCTTCCGCCGCTGCCGATCGTGTGACGCGGTGGGGTCTCTGGTCTGACATCGCGCTCACAATTGGCAAGGGCGGAGCTGGTGCTATCTCCGGGAGCACTGCCATTCTTGCTGATGCTGCCCACTCCCTGTCCGATGTGGTGAGTTTGCAACTGGGAGGAAGATTCTTACAAGTGTGAGAGTGTCCAGGGAAGTGATGGGCGGCTTCTGCTCGTGCAGGTGCTGAGCGGAATTGCGCTGTGGTCTCTCAAGGCAGCAAGAGCACCAAAAGATCCTGAGCATCCATATGGTGGGTGACACCTACTTTGCTGATTGAGCTTGCCTGTCAGGAATGTGCAGCCTATCTGAATGCTGGACTGCCTGCAGGGCACGGGAAGTTTGAGACCATTGGAGCCCTGGGCATCTCCGGAATGCTGTTGGTTACTGGTGGGGGAATCGCGTGGCATGCAATTGAGGTGTTGCAGGCAAGTGACCTGCCGTCTCCCTTTCGCCGGAGCCCTGTTGCCCTTGCCCAAGTTTGTTAGCAGAATCAGCTGGCAAGCAGACTGGGAGTTAGAACGTAAGGCTCTGCTTTCTGGTGCTTGCTTAGTGGTCCCGCACTTCGGCCTGGCTTGCATGCTTGGTTGGGCTCAGGTGTCTCTGCACAGGTCTTGTTACCGTCCGTGGCTTCCCTGGAGCCGGATGCTGTGCTGGAGGCAGCGACCCAGCACTTTCACCATGGGCATGGAGGGCATCATCATGGTGTGGACATGGAGCATCAAGCTGTAGCGCTCAGTGCTGCAATCGTCTCCATCGGTGTCAAAGAAGGGTGCGTATGTTGGGCGATATGTGTTTTTCCCAAATGCTGAGGGGGGTTTTCATCATGTGAGGCTCATCAAGTTCTGGGTGGGTTGTATCTTCTGGCCCAATGCAGGTTATATTGGCTCACGAAACATGCTGGTGAGACAACTGGAAGTCAACTTCTGAAGGCGAATGCGTGGCATCATCGCAGCGATGCAGTCTCCTCGCTGGTTGCGCTTGTGGGTGTAGGTGAGCCTTCCTATCTGCGCCGCTTCTGTGTGAATTCCGTCTCCCTCGGTGATGGCCCTGGTTTGCCCTGATATCGGTTGATTCTGCTAATTGCTTCAGGAGGCTCAATTCTTGGGGTGCCGTTTCTGGATCCTCTCGCTGGGCTTCTTGTCTCAGGAATGATTGTCAAGGCTGGTCTCCAATGCGGCTACCAAAGGTTCGTGCTAACTTCATTAGTAGCAGTGAATTGGCGGCAGCTAACTGGCTTTGGCTATGCTCAACAGCTCGCTCACTCCTACTTTTGATTGTGGCCTACTTTCTTATCGTTCGGATTGAATTGAACTCTGTTTTCTGCAGAGCAGTGACATGCCTCGTCTGTACTTGCCCTTGCAGTTTGCAGGAGTTGGTGGACAAGGGAGTGCCAGAAAGTGTTCTCTCTCCTATTCGAGACATTGTACTCAGCGTTGAGGGTGTTATGGTAGCTACCTTTCTGATAATGGCCCATAACTTGATAAGGACACTAGCTTTGATATGTATGGTGTGAAGAATTTGTCTTCCCTCAAAACTGCTGGCTATTCCGGACATTTCTCTCTGTTGGCAGTTGGGCACTTGTCAGCGGTGTTTTTCAACTGTAGTAGGTGTTATTCTGTGCTTTTGTCAGTACCGGCTGTTCAGGCAAGACGATTAACACAGTGCCTGTTCTGGCAGGGTTGCCATGACCTAAGAGGACGAAGAATGGGATCTTCGCTGCATCTGGATGTCCATATTGAGGTATCTCACTGATACTTCGATATTTAGAGCTGGTTTCTGTCTCAGAATTCTCGTTATGGAACATGCTTCAGACTTGCTTCGTGACAGGTAAACCCCTGGCTCAGTGTAAGTGCGGCTCATGGCATTGGGGAAGCAGTCCGCCGTCAGCTTCAAACAGCAGTCCATAATATAACAGAATGTTACATTCACATAGGTGAGCCCTTGCCCTTGTGCTTTCTGCTACACAGTGTTGGTTAGAGGCTTGGTTTTTGAAACCATGGAACTTCCTTTTTCGCTGGCAGAACCTGCTCCAATGGCAATGGCAGCTGCTGCTGGCAAGTTGAGTCTGCACGCGGACAGGGCCAGTCACCGGGCACTGGGTGACAGTGGCACAGGTTCAATGCCAAATAAGTGCGCTAATCTTGCACAAGTTTTATGCACCGATGATAGCAATGTGCAGCAGCAGCCAGAAGTGGAGAAGAATGTCCGGGATGTCCTTGGTGCCAGATTTCAGGAGGTACATGATCGGGGGATGCCAATTTTAAATTTGTGAACGTTTTTATTCAGTCACATTGACATAAAAATTCACAGCAATGCCTTGCGTGTGACAAGCAGACCTTCAGAGTGGAGCATGTGAGATGCCACTTTCTGCTGGGCCGGGTGGTAGTCGAAGTGGATCTCTCAATGGACCCGAAACTCTGCATTAAGTAATCCTGCTTTCTGGAGTTTGTTGGCTGTGTGTGCTGCAATTGTGCATATGCTGAGTTCTTACGTTATCTTGATGTTGCCTGATCCAGGGAAGCCATGGCGTATGCACACGATGCAGAACAGGCTTTGTTGCAAAATGTCCAAGGCCTTTCAGCTGTGACCATGCAGCTAAGATTAACCACATGTGTCCAAAGTCAGGCCGCGTGACTTGTTACTTGAGAGCATACTTGGCCACACCAGTGGGTTTCGCATCTGGCGACGAGTTGCTCATGACATGTCTACATAAGTAGAAAAGTAGGGGTCCTGGGTGCACGGACATCGGCCGGTCGGAGGGAGGCCAAGAATTGTTTCGGAACGAACTGTGTGTGTATCAGACTGTCCAGATTCAACCAGCGCTGGTCATCAATCTCGTCTCTTTGATGTCCAGGTCTTGAGGAGAACTTCAAGTCGCCCTCTGTCTGCTGCTCCTCCAGATCTGTCCCCTTCCATGCCCACAATTATTTGCGAAAGCAGCACCGCACCGAAGGCTGGGCCGCAGCGAAGGCTGGGCCGCAGCGAAGGCTGGGCGCCTCTTGGACCGCACACGAAGAGGCGCCCAGCCTTGGGCATCTTAGGCTCCTGCCCGGCCAGGAGCAGAGGCCACTAAGCCTCTTGTGTAGGATTGCGTGCCAAGAATCGCTTGCGTGGGTGGTCCAAAGCCGCTGTTCACAGTCGTTAGTGCCCAGCATTCCGACGAGGGCGTCTGCCATGTCTGCCTCCCCATCCTCCTCCGCGACCTTCAATTCAAGCGCTGTGATGCTGGCCCAGCTGCAGGAACTGAGCCATTCTCATCGGCCTTGGTGAGAGCGAGTCTGAGCAGAGTGCTCACAGGCCCGAGGACGCTGGAGCTGGAATCCTCCACTTTGCCATAGCCGGGATAGCCAGGAGCTATTCCTCGCAACCGAAGCACGCCTGACACAGCGCGGAAGGGCAGTTGCAATCACCTCCGCACCCACCACATCCGTGCCAATCTCCTTGAGGCCCATATATGGATGCCTGAGTTTGGGAGCAGTGGCCAGGATGAGAGCCAGCTGCTTGTGCCCCTCCAGCATCTCCCACCTTATTCTCGCTCCAGTCCAATTCCTCCAGGACAGAGTCCCCGTCGAAGGCTCTTCCGCCAAGGCACCCCCAGTCCCGCAACCTTCAGCCCGACCCCACGCAGCGAAAGTTGCCGTAGGCTGCGACTGCATGCAACAAGCTGACCCAGAGCCACGAAAGCTTCCTCAGGGGCCTTCCAAAACCTGGACCCGCAGCAGAATCAACACTTCCTCCTCCTCCGCCGTCCTACGCTTCCCAGCAAAACGAAAACGCACCAATTTCCTCCCCCGAGGCTCATCGCCAATTTCCTCCCCTGAGGCTCATCGATATTGAGCGGACGAAGTGGTCTGAAATAGCCGCCGTCTACAAAGCGCAACTCGGAGAGCATCTGCAACGCATTCCGAGCCAGATCGTCCAACAGCTGCTGGAGCGCTGCGCTCACCAGTCTTGCTCCTCCTCCTCCTCCCATCCCCCCTCTCGGTAGAGTAGGCTAGGTGCGGGCGGGGTGGTTCCAACGAAACGAGCTAGATAAACACAGGTTGAGAGTTCACACCTATGCTGAGCTCCGGAACGAAAAAAGAGGGCACCAAGACCAGACATTTGTCAGCAGCATCTACTGCTCAGTTCAGAAGCTGACACCTAAGTACATATTGGTCTCGCTGTCTACTCGGAACTGCAGTGAGTTTCACGAGCCGGAGTGTGAGTTGCTCTGGACCGAAGGAGCCCAGTATCCAACTTGCGACACTCTGGTTTCGTAAAACCGACGCGAAGGATCGATTATTGAAGAGAAGTGGACAAATCAACAAGCCCGTCAATTCTATCCTGACAAATAAGGAAAGCCATACCAGCTCTGCCCGTTATGGGCTGGAACAAACTTGGTCCTGCACAACCTATTTCCCAGGGCTGTGCAAAAGGACCATAATTTGGTCCCGCCCATAAGGTTAATACCTATGGCTCCCGGCTATGCACTCGGCTGTGCAGCTGGAGCGTATCAAAATGATTTGGATCAACCGACAGTGCTGCTCGACAATCTCGTATTGCACCTTTGATGTCACCAATGCACTCATGAAAGGCAGCTCGAAGATGTAGTAATTGCAAGTCAGCTTTGAAAGCGATGGCTCTGGATAGCTCTGCAATGGCATCCTTTTCCTTCTGGCTATCCATCAAAACTGCAAATCATGCAACGCTGAACCATAAGAACAGGCTGGATCTGCAAGTAAACAGGGCTCACAAGTTGCAGACAAGCAACAACGAAAAGAATGTGAGATTGGAACAGAAGAAGTACTGGTCACCAACCTGCGGCACGAAACCTGTAAGGATAGGTTCGCAAAGGGTCCAATTCCGTCACAACTTTGAGATCAGCCATGGTCATATCCCGATCACAGTACTCCGATCGTTTCTCATACGCTGATGCATTATTTTGTGCCTTCTCAATGAGCTTTGTCATTTCTTCATGAGCAGACTCCTTGTTGCCTTCCAAGAAATGCACACGAGCTAGTCCCTGATGTGCACGCGTGTGGCGAATTTCCAAAGCACTCATGTAGCAATCGGCAGCCAGTCTATATTCCAAGCAATCGACATATACACTGCCCAAGTTGTTCAGTGCCTGCAACAGGGAAAAGCCAAAATAAGAGAAGTGCTACTATATCTCCCAAGCAAGCTCATTGCAACTCAGATTACCTGCCCCTTGCGCAAGCCATCAGATGGACATTTAAGTGCATCCTCTAGGAGTTCCACTACTTTTGCAGAAGACTCAGGGTCGAGACTGGTATCAGCTAGTGCATACGCCTTCAGAAAGAAGGCCTCAAATGACCGCTGTATAGAGATAGACTCCTCTGCCTTTTTCAGAGCTTCCTCCCGGTGACCAGTATCATAAAGGATCCATCCTTCATAGACAAGCCTTTCACTCTTACTGCTGGCATACTCCCGAGCTAGTCGAAGACTTCGCATAGCCGCTTTGGGACAGTTCAACCTGTAGATGCACATGGACACAGGTGTCATCTGACATTCAGCGTACAAATTCCCAATGGGCAACGTTCTCCTCGCATCAGTACTCTGACCGTGATTTCGGCTCCCAGCAGTGGGCGCAGAAAATGACGGGAACACTACATAGGATGATCCAGCAGACACACGAAACTGACAGCATCCAATGCTATTCAGCATAATCGCTCACCGGAGGAGAAGCAGAGATTGACGAAAGAAGAGAAGGCCCTTCCTTGGATCAGACTCCAGCATTTGGTGGACTACAGCCAGAGAACCAATGTCATCCACAGACGACCATCGGTCGTAGAGCTGAAACCAGCAATCAGCTTTGGTCCAACTCTCCACATGTTGATTGAGCAAGGTGAGTAATTGCACTGCACCCACTCGACCGGAATACATCATGTACGATGGCTCTAGTGTCAGCAAAGCACGAACATCCCTAACCGCTCCTTGGTAATCTTGGAGGGCCAGGCAACAATAAACTCTCATCTCCAAGCAGTCGGGAGTGACCTTAAAACTCAAAATTTGGTTGACCTCAGCAATAGCAGCTGTCAAGTTCTGTTCATCCATGAACGCAGCAGCTCTATACTTATACGGAAATGTCAAGGTTGGGTCAAGCTCTGTAGCTTTCTTCAAGTCCATCATCTTTTCCTTGCCATGACAGTACAGAGACCGCTCCTGGTACATCCAGCCTTCTGGCTTGTGAGTGGAAATGATACTGGTGATCTCCTTGTGAGCCTCAGACCTCTGACCCCATTGGCACTTCAATCTGGCCAGACCTGCCTGAGAATATGTGTGTCCTTCCTGAACAGCTCCTTGGAACATGTCCCGGGCTTCAGTATACTGCTTCCTAGCAAGCAGGACACACCCAAGCTGGTGAAACGCAAATGCCTTCTGCCGCTCAGTGACAGCGAATTCCAGCGAGCACCGCAGTAGAAGTAATGCTAGATCTGACACCATGTTCTCTTCCAAGGCAGCATGACTCAAAAGTGCATAGAAAGCGAATGATGACTGTCCCACATTCATCAACCTTTTCCTGACATCCTCGCTAGCAAGCAGATCAACGAATTGTGGATCAGCTAAGGAGCCAGGGAGGTCCTGCAGGAACACCTGCAAGCATGCAGCTACCAAAGCTTGGGCACTTTCCTCCAAACCATAGTAAAAAAAAATGTGAGCATAATACACATCCTGGATCAAAACTGCTATCCTCTCATCGCATGCATCCTTGAGGGCTTCACAGCAAAACCTGCTAGCGAACTGCAACAGCTCAAGCAGGAGAGGAGGAGGAAGGCCTGGCAAGATTCCTGTCTTGCTAAACTCATCCACCGCTTTCATGCCTGCTACCGAGATGCCATTGTCAGAAAAGTCGATGGATTTCTTACGCGCTTCTGTAAAGCAGCCGTTGAGCATGGCATGGAAGGGGAGTGACAGAGAGGCAATCTTTTGGCGATTGCACTCCACCTCCTCACCATAGAGGTGAAACACTAGGTCATTCTCCACAGAGCAACTTGACGGGGAAGAAGTGGAGCACTTGTCAGGCTGCTGCTGCTGCTGTAGATCATCATCTTCCGAGTAGCTCCGGCATGGCCAATAAAGAAGATCCAAAACATTGAGCTCCTGCTGATGCTCTTTTTCATTTTCGATCGGGCTCCGGCAGGGAAGATCTTCAAAAGAGAGAAGATACTCAAAAGACACATTGAGCCAGAGGTCAAGCTCCGACTCCGACTCCGGCGCAGGAGCGGAGCTCTCCAAATTGGGGCCACCGCAACAGGACGATGCTCTCTCATCTTCCAGCTCCTCCCCCCGCTTCTCATACTTGAGCCAAGCCTCGTACACCAGCCTCTCATGGTCCGTAACGGCATGCTGGCAGGCGAATCGCAAGCTCCGCCTCAGCAGCTTGGTTTCCCCCAACCCCCTGAACACAAACGACTGCTCTAGGTACAGCGACGCCTTCTCCTGGTCGGACGCGGTCTCCAGCTTCTCATGGATCTTTGCAAGCGTCTCAACATAATCCACCGGCTTGAAGTAGGGTTCCAAACACGGCTCCCTCACTTTGGACACGGACGAGCTGCAGCCACATACCGTCATGACCACACGGCAAGGCGAAAGAGGCTCAGAGCAAGCTAGAAGCAGCTCGAACACGATCTGCACCAGAATTGAGCAGCTGCAGCGCTGCAACTGCGGCGGGCCAGCATTCGGAGCATCAGCACAGGACTGGTGAGGGAAGTGAGGACAGGCCGCTCCACCAGCCGGCCACAAGGATCTGGATCCGGCTCCCAGGACAGAAAGCTCCCAGTACAGAAAGACAGCGGCCAACGGTACTAAGCAGTTATGGTCGGATCAATGGCACATGTACAAGCAAGTGGTGGAACCAACGCACCTAGAGGGAGGAGGTAATTGCGTGTCGAATTGCTCCTCCTCATCAGGAGCCTGCTTCACAGTAGTACGGGGAGTGTAGAGCAGGTCGACACAGGCGGGCTGTGCGCGCTTACAACCGTCTCGCTTGTAGACGTCTCGCTCTCGGTCTGGCGCTAGAAGACGTCTCATGGCGAGTTGCATGACGGTGGAAGTGGCATTGCATCCGCCGGCGGGCCGATGAAGCTGCCCTTGGAGCAGCTCAGCTCTGTGCGGCCAGTGCGGCAACGGCAACAGCAGCTGGAGGATGAGCCTGAGATGAACGTGCTGTTAAGCTTGGCAGGCAACAAACAACACGCAGGTGCGGCTCGCACGGCCAGTGCCGATTTTTCCAGGCTGGTGTGCTCCGCCAACGCCGCTGGCGCGCCCTCCTGTCCACGGGGGCCCGTCTCTTCTCCACCGCCCCGGTCGCCGCCCTTGCGCCGTCCGGTCGTCTATCCGACCCTTTCACCCCTCCACATAACTCCTTCGTTGGGATACGGGAGTCGTTTTCCTTGTTTACAGCGTTCGAGCTCTTTCGCTTTTCTCAATGACCAGTGGACCGGTCAGAGGACCTTGCCAGTTCAAAGCTCGTTTTATCGAGTTTAAGGTTCGTCCAATCTGAACTAAAAGTGCAAAGCTAATTGGGTGATTATCAGAACCCTTGCTAAAAGATTCCCCCCTTTCTTCCGATTTAATATACCAAATTAAAAAATCATTGTATGATTGATAAAAATAAAAAAGCTAAGGGACACAAGACTTATTATGTACCCCATGCCCAATTTGCTTTCACGAAACTTCTAGGATCAAAGGATTCAAGCAAGACCATGAAAATAACCTTTATACTTAGAGATTATTTCTTTTGAAACTTATTTAAATCTTTTATCAAAAATTTAAATATAATGGAAAATACTACTCTTAATCTTTACTTAACATGTAGAGATGTGGTGGCCCCATCCACACCAAGGTAATATGGAAGAAAATTCCTCCTAAAAGGCATTATAGAATGAAATTACCATATCCCATAACAGTCTGCCCCAAATTGTCTTTGTTTCTTTTGTATTAAAGCTAGGGATTTAGTTGAGCCCAATCTATTGGCGGGATTGTTCAAGAAGCTTCGTCTGCATTACCTATCGTTCCAAAAATTGCATTTGTCAATCCTCTTTGGAGAGCAATGGAACTCCTGTCTATATGGCAAAGAAAAGAAAAAACACTTTGATTTTGTTGACAAATTATTTGTAAAGTCTTCAATGCTCCAAGTAACATCCCAAGCCTTCAAGGTGTATCTATATGAACAGTGAATTTTGCTATAAGATTATCTAAAATATAGATCTTATCCATTCGATTATATGAACCTATGTATCTATGTTTGAATATATGAACTATATTGAAAAATTATGCAGTTGTTTATCTATTTTTCTAAATTATAATGAAGATATAAAAAAGATGGGCATCCTTAAATCTCTGCCGTGTCATCGCCGCATCTGACTCCTCGCCGGCCGGCACCCGCAAACAGCACCAGCCGTGAGTCACACCAGCGAGAGAACGATAGAGATTGAGGGCCACCTGTCGTCTGATCAGGTAGCGGCTTCGTTTCTCGTCGCCGGCAACGGGCTGACCGGCAGCGGGATCGTGCTGCTCCCGGTCCCGGTCGCCTACTTGGCCTCCTGGATTAGGGTTTCGAGGCTTCTTTCCTCTCCTGGCCCCCGCAAGGCGGAGCAAGCGTCGCAATGTCCAAGAAGAACAAGCTGAGCACACGGGTGAAGGCACACGCCTTCGATCTCAAGCGTATGCTCCTTCTATTCTGCTTGCGCGGCTTGGTGTACGAATTTTTTTTTCAGTAGCTGGCTCGCATGTGCTGACCTTCCAAGCTTGCAGGGGAGAAGGAGGAGCAAGAAAAACGAGCCAAGCGGAAGGAGGTCAAGGATAGGAAGATGCAGGTATCATAGGGTTGTCTGGCTTGCCACAGTGCTGTCGTCTTTGGCACATGAGCCAGAAGCTGACCTGTGCATTGCTTGCTCGCGGCTTGCAGGTTGACAAGAAAATTAGGAAGAAAAGCTTCAAGATGAAGAAGGGGATCAAAGTGAAGCCTTCAGCTGCTGATAAATTAAAGTTAGCTCAGGCTATGGAGATCGACGACTGAGGCTTTCTGTTTCAATGGTAGCGGGGACGTAGCCCCTGTGCAGAGTTAAAGAGTTGAAGTTTCAATTTTTGGTCACACCGTGTGGTGGAGGGTTTCGTCACTATAGCCTACATACTGTGTACAGTCACAAGAAAGGGGTATTATCGGGTGGTTGTCTCACTGTCTAGTGTGATCCCAGCTCCCCGCCCGTTCACAATCGAAGCTGCATATATTTCTGAGAAATTCGAGCATTCCGTCGACGCATTGGTGAATGTCCCACCCCTGGGCTGAACCCATTCTCCTCAGTCTTAATTGTTCTCCACACTCCAGAGTCCAGTGCCACGGTCTGGGCGAGCTCGCTGACCACTTTGCTTATGCCAGGTCTAGCGGAAGCAGCAAGTGGCACATGTACAGCTCATGGCCTCGTGGACTTCCCTCGTAGCCCCCTCCGAGAGCCGGATCTACCACTTCCAACAAGCTTCCACTGTTCACAGCGGCTTTCACCTTGGACTCAGATTTGGCAGCGACTGCAAGCCTGCAGCGCGCTCGGAGCGTCTGCTTCCCTAAACCCAGCGTGAGCCTGTGCTCAATCCTGAGCCCCAGGGTGCTGATTAAAGGGTCGTTGCTGCCGGTCTGGATCCCTATCCCGGGCTGGCAGCAGCGACACTTTCATCAGCGTCAGGCCGGTGTGGAGACTTGGACAAGATCACCCAAGGGCGGAAGCTTAGACAAGATCACCCAAGGGCGGAAGGATCCTACATCAGGACTTCTGGCAAGCTGCTTTGAGAAATGTCTCGCTCAATTTTCATGGAGACAGAGACATATAGCGGTAGATGTTGCCAGAGGTGGCTTCACTGGGCTGTCCACACCTTCCTCCACGACTTGCCTGGCGGTCCTGGAAGATACAAGTACATATTGATTGATGGCCTTGTACCCTAAACCCCAGCAAACAAGAAGCCGAAGTGGCAGACTTCGGGGTGTCCAAGTTCACAGACGGACAGACCAATGCACTCCACATGAACTCGAAGCTATGAGCTCTTCAGCTGTACTCCAATTACATTTGACAACCCCCTCTTGGCTAATTTACATCTTTCTACTAAACAGGAGATATCTTGGTCTTTGTTTTCCGGCACCCCTCTCACGTGCTGGTGGAGAAAAAGAGTTAGGCCATCCCGCAAGCTTGCCAGCTCTGGGGGAGCAGCAATCCGAGAAAAGACAGCCCAGACAACATCTTCCGCGTACTCTGTCAGAAGCACTCTGAAGAAAATGCGAAAGTGCATCACTACCTTCGGCGTCAGCGTCCTGGCATCTGTGAAATCTACTGCTTTCAAAACCGTCAGGGACAGAGCGAAGGAACTGATCAAGTCAGCTACAAGTCTAGCCAGATTGGCGCTTCGTTGAATGTGCATGGACGACAGCTCCTTGAAGTGATCCCAGAGACAGTACTGCAGACAGCAATCCACAAGTTAGTGACGACAGCAATGGTGTGCTCAAACAACCATGCACGTGGGCAAATTCACCCTGCCAACCTGCAGGGTGAACTTGTGATTCTTGTCATGATGGCACAACTTGGAGGCCAGTAGCGCATAGTACTTGTTGAAGATTTTCTCCTGCAGACAGCAATCCACAACAATCCGTAACACCTCCCGATCCTGCAAAATGGTACACCATGTTTAGAGTTACGCCTGCACCAAAACCTCCTTATCCACAGTGCTGAGTTGAGCAAATAAACGAGAACCCACCTGTTTCCCAGACAGCTTTAGCCTGAGAAGTTTCTCAAATGCGTCCAAGTAATCTTCACTACTCATGATGATACAGAAAACTGCTCGACGTGCATCGGTGTTCATGCGCTGGGAAGCTGCCAGCTGAATCATTATCTCTGCCTCCACTGCACCGGTATCCATTGCCCCAGCCACTTCAGCTCTTGCATCAGCTTTATGATGTTCTTGTTTATCTCCACCAGGAAGCCACCACTGACCCGTCTTGCTTGGGTCCAGTAACTTACTCCAAGTGACAGCCCTCAGCTGCACATCCTCGATCCTCAGCTGAACGAGTTGGGATTTGTCAGTATTTGAGGAACGCTTAAGAAAGTGGGACAAATTAAAGTAGTAGAGCTACGGCGTACCTTTTGCAACCACTTCTTCAAACGAGAGTGGTATACCGGATCCTCCTTTGTTCGCCTCTTGTTGTTCTTTATGTCACAGATGGTGTCCAACATAAACCCAACCTACATAATGATCAAACCCACACAAGTGGCATCAGATTTCTATCAGCAATGCCATATTCAGACAGTCACTGTGGTCCACGAGACTCTTGAAGATGATTACCCTCTTCCCAATAGATGCATTATCCTTTGAAAGAACAGCCTTTAGATCTGCCGTCCGTTGCTGGACAGACAGAATGAATTCCTTCATAGTGGTTGGATCATCTCCTCTGAGCTGAATGCCGCATGCTGGTGAAACAAAAACAAAACGCCAAGTTGCAAAAATCATGTCAGCAAACTTTTCTGTCAGAATTGCAGCGTGTCGAGTGACAAAACTCATCGGTTCTAGCAAGTTCTTACATTGTAGAAGCCATAGAATGGTTGCCACATCAAGCTCCTCAAATCTCTTGCAAAGGACTCCCAGAAGGTCATACACCAGATCACTAGCCCAACCAAACTTTCGGTCAGTGGAAGATGAGGGCGCGATTAAGGGTAAGTCACATACTAGGCAAATGAACATGAGCAGATACCTAGGGAGCAAGTGGAACAGGAATAGGTTGGAAAACAGGAGGGACAGATTCCTCAAAGCAAGACTGTCCTCCTTTTGATACTGTTCCTGTAAGATCAACATTCCGACAGTAAGATGCAGTGCAATACATTGACTTCATACATTTGCCTAAAGGACCAACATATCTACGGCAGCGACCAACCAGTATGCACAGACATATCAGAGATTATGACTACAGCACAACAGTCTTGAACCTCAAAAGCCACAGAGAAGGCAGCCACGAATTTCGCTCCAAAGTCAATCCCAACAATCGCTGCAATTCCTCCCACAAATGCAGCAAATACTGCTGCATACCTACAAGCATCAAACCAGGCAAGTTAGCTCTTCACAGCACAGCCGTTAGTGAGGACATTTCCATCAGCTTTGACCTATTGTCAACCACATATAAGAAGGATGAGATACTCACTGCTGATTCCCTCGTGGACCACTACAGCATGCCCCCAAAATCTCCTGGACGATAAAGTCCCCAATGACCCGCCGACCATGCACCTACAACACAGCTGCTGATTGGCTCAGTCGGAGAAAAAAACAGCTAAGTTATGGTGAAACTGGATGAACTAGCTGCGTAGCAAAAATTGTGGGAACCTGGAACATGGATGTCAGCTCTGAGACAATGGGCTCCACATTTGCTTCAGTCAGCCGATTCAGCAGCCCTTCACCACAAAATCACCAAAACTTCTTCAGAACACTCTGGTCAGTGAGCTCGCAGGCAATTGCCACCGTGGTAACAGAAACCCACCTCTTACACGATTCTGCAACCGAATCGTTTCCTCGGTTTTTTTTTCTACAGACTGTCGCAGGTGTGGTGGGACATACTTCACAGCTAATGCTGACCTAGCCCCATCCGAACTCTTTCCTGCTTCAACCACAGCACCATCCTCCCTAGACACCTCCTCATCGGTTACATCCTCCCCGAACTCAGCTGGAGCCATTTCACCATCCTCAGCTGCATCAGAGTCCTCCCGCACAACCATCTCCTCCGACCCATCAGCTCCATTTTGCAGCATCACTCCTTCAGCATCCGAGCCATCCAGAACACTCAGTTTCTTTTTCTTACTTCCCCCACGCTTGGGTCCGCTGTCACCCTGCCTCTTCCTTCCAAGCTTAACAGGTCTAGCCTGCTCTTCCTCCCCCTCCTCCTCCCCATCAGCAGATACCTCGTCCTCGGAATAATCAGCCATGGGACTGATCCCCTCCAAAAGCTCCGCAAGCCCATCATTTTCATCCCTAAGCTTCCCTTTCCTAACCTTCAGCATCTTGGCAAGCCGTCTCTCTGCCTCCAGACCACCTTCTCCTGTAATCTTCCTGTCCTGCTCCAAGTACTCCTCAAATTTAGTCCGAGCCCTCTTCCCCTTCCTTGCCTTACCCCCAACACGGTCCCTCTTACGACCACCCTGCCTCGACCCAGCTGCGGCAGCTCGCTGGTCATCCCCTTCCTTGTCTGAACCCTGTGGCACAAGACTCTCACCTCTCCGCATCTTGCCTGCCTGCTTAATGGCCCATTGGTGGAGGCTCTTCTGCCTCTTCGCTTGGCAAGCCTCCTCTCTACGTTGCTTGTGGCGCTTGGCAACGCCTTTGCCTGCACACCCAACAACATTTTCAGCATGCCACCCAGCCCAAATCGAATGTGCACGCAGAGAACAAGCACGGGCTCGCAACAGACCTTCCACCACCGCCATGACCGCAATCCTTCAAATGCGTCCACGATTGTTAAACCATAAACCTCAGTCACTTTAATTTCAGCGGCTTTCACACCAGCCGGTCGATCTAAAACTCAATCTGATTGCATTCACGCTAGCCGATGGGTCCAAAATTGAGGCACGGGATTCGGCGAGGCGCCTGACTACATACAGACCTACATTTCAGACTCCATCGCCTCAAGCTTATTAGGAATGTAAACGGGCCAAGGAAAGAGCTGGACTTCCACGCTACTTCAACGAACGATGCAGATGCAGTCCGGGAGTGCAAATATTTAAAAGGTGACACAACAGCCCTTGCTATAAAGGTAATTTCCTTTTCCTGCCATTCAATTGGACTCATGTCAGGGCGGGGTAGGATGGGGATGCGCATGAAACATGGCGGAGGCATATATACATATATAGGCAGGTAGGCGGAGGGCTTCTGCCGAAGCCCAGGGACGCACGATACATGTGGTTACAGGCTCGTTTAGGGTTGAAGCAATTTGTGCGTTGGTTGCTATGAGATCCAATTGCATCACAGGACAAGCTTATCACAGTGTCTTGAGCGACACTTCCCCTATACGTGGTTGACATGGGATTGACGACACTTGAGGTCAAGTGCTTCCACACTGTTTCCTTCAAAGACTTAAGATTTTGCTCCACAGTAGCGTCTTCGACACCTCTATCTCAATAGACCTACCTTATGGCAATGCCGAGAGCGGCTCTCTTCCCGCCTTGCCCTGGAATACCCAAGTGACTGGAACGATACGTGCAGCAAAGGGGCCCGTTGAACTTTGAGTAATCGCTCAGAAGAAACTCACCTGGACTGCTGGCGCTTGCTTTAGAGCTTGAAAGTTTCAACGTTGAGCCTGCGTCACTGCAGGAGTAGGCACGTCCATCCATCTGCGCCCCACAAACATCCCGCATACACATGAACACTTAACTCCCAACTGGGGAACATGGAGTCCTCACCGGTGCCGGTCACGCAAGCTCTAGGGCAAACGTAAATCCAGCCGCTCCCAACGTACCGCTCCGGCAGGGAGAAGTTTGCACGAGAACGCATACATATACAAAAGCACCCCGGTCAGAATCTGACTAACCACTGCCGGACAGCAATCCTGCTCCTGTCTGCTGGACAATTCCCCGAGCCCAGAGTTCAAACTTAAGTTCTGCTCATGAAGGCTACATGGCACACACGGCCGCACAAATGTGCGCCTACACTACTGCCTATGTTTGGCTGTCTGGTCCTATCCCCCCTGGACACCTGGTTTCTGTCTGAGTGTCGTCGGCTGCTCCTGTCCTAGATGCAGAAAAAGCATCTCTTTCCTCCAGAGGCAACGGCAGGACAACCGCTTTAGGCACCCACCTCACTGCTCCTCCAACTTCGCGATGTCGCCGTGTCTGCTTCTTCCAAGATAACCGTCGCTTAGGATTGATGGCCCCACTCGGACTAGGATTTGTGGCCAACTCCAGAAAAGCTTTCCGCTGCCTCAGGATCTGAGCTACATCCTGATGACCGAACTGGAGAGCCAGGTCGAGAGCTGTGTGGCCCGAGTTGTCCCGAATATCCAAGGACGCACCCGCATCCAGCAAGGTCTCCACAAACCAAACCGACGGCTTCCGTGCAGAGATGTGCAGGGCAGTCAAGCCGTATCGATTTTGAGCATCCAGAAGGAGACATGCAAGCTTCTCATCTCCCTTGGCAGACAGCAAGATTCTGCCCTCCTCTTGGTGACCCGCCACCGCAGCTGCCAGGAGGGGAGTCCAGCCATCACCTACATTTGCAACAAAAGGAAAAAAACGAGAGCCGGTCAGTAGGCCAGGGGACATTTTGCACGGTTTCTCGTAATAAGACACAAAAGATCTGTGACACAGAGACTTACAGTACAATCTTGCATCTTGCCAAATGACACCATGCTCTCGGCAATGCTCAACGATGGCTTCAACCGCGGCAGCATGCCCCTTGAGAGCAGCGATGTACAAGGGAGTCTCTCCGCCTCTGTTTCTCTCAAACAACTCAGCACCTGCTTTCAGAAGGATATGACAAGCTTCAGCATGCCCATACTCAGCTGCCCAGAACAATGCAGTGGCCCCGCCCAAGTCCTTTTTTCCCGATGCAGAAGCACCGATGCAGAGGAGGTTTCTCATCATGTCGCAATTTCCACACAAGGCAGCTACATGCAAAGGAGTCCGCCTCCTTGTGTCTGAGCAATTGGCAGCTGCCTGGAGAGCAAGTGCAACATCCTCCTCCGTCTGTTGTAAAATCCCGTTCTCCAACACACTCGTGTCATTCTCATCACAACGACGCTCTGTACACGGTATGTCGTGTGTGTCCCTTCTTTGTACAGCATCCGACCCAAGGCCACCAGATATTTTGAACCTAGTTAGCACTGCAGCAGCCTCCGCGACAGATGTTGGATCACAAAAATCCCAGACGAACACTCCTTTCCTAACCTGGCCTCTGCACCAACCATCCGTTGAAGAAAAATATAAGCTCATTACATCCATACACTCGAGTGTATAGCTCAGGTCTCAAAGCCCGAAGAAGCTTGCTTGCTTGCCAAAGTATTCGCCCGCTCACCTGACAGCTTGAGCCACAAGAGCCGAAAAAAAGGTGATCTCCAGAACCTGCAGCCTGGGCAGAGCTTCAATAATGGCAGCAAGCACGGAAGAGACAAGTGCAACCTTGTCTGGAAGAAGTTCATCGGCCTTGGCCAGGCCCAGGCCATGCATAGAGCCCCCTAACATGAGCATCTCCAAGCAAGGAGATGCCCTGGCCTACACAGACAAGTAGGAAAAAAAAAATCAAGCTTACACAGCTAGGGCAGGAAGAATCCATGGCTCAAGCCAACGTAGCCAAGGGAACAAAAAATCCATACCACGGCAGAAAAGTCATGAGGACCGAGGGTGCTACAATTGTGGAGAGCCAGAATCCGCAGACCCGCACCGAGATGCTGCTGCTGCGACCGGGCGGGAAAATTCAGTCCATCCAAATGACTTAGCAGGACGCACTCCAGCCTGGATCCATGGCCTGAAGCTGCCGCCAGGAGATTCCCAGCGGCAGTAGGCCCAAGCCTGTAGCATCGCTGCAGACTCACGCTCCGGGGCCCGGAGCTGACGCAGTCGGCAAGCTTGTCTGCCACTGCGGATGTCCTGCGTACAAACAGACGCAAAGATGGTGGAATCCGGCGTCAGTCACACAGGTGCCCTGAAAGCACACAGACGAGGGGAGGAGGAGGAGGAGGAAGAGAGGGCTCACAGCTTCTGGCAGTTGTCGAGGAGGAGGCAGTCCAAGCAGGGGAGGTCGCGGAGCAGGTCGGCGACGTCCTGGTCGAAGATGGGGCAGCCGGCGAGATCAAGCGCGCGGGTGTGCGGCAGGAGGCGGCGGAGCCAGGCCAGCACGGCCCACGTCCACTGCTGCGGGGCGGCCTGCGGGGCGAAGGCGCAGGCGGCAGGGCGCGGCGGAGCCGCGTCCCTCAGGTAGCGGCACGCGCTGGCCGCGGACGCCAGGTCCGAGGGATCCTGGACCCGCCCCAGGACCAGCCCCGCCACCGCGTGCGGCAGATCCCATAGCCCCGTCCCCGTGCCGCCAGCCATAGCCGCGCGGGCCTGGGCCTGGGCCTGGGACTGGGGCGGGAGCTGCACCCGGCCGGCAGGTCATCCCACACGCTGCTGCCTGCGGCTCCCGCTTGCCGCTTACGGCAAGGAAGGAGAAGGAGAAGGAAAGAGCGACACACCAAGAGCGAGCAAGAAGGACACCAACCAAAAAGGAAGGAAGAACTAATCACACGATTCACGAAGCAAAGAACAAACGTGGGTGGCAACATAAGTATTTGTTTTGTTGGTACGGGTGACACCAGATTACCAACTGGGCAATGCAGATTAATTCTGTACCTAGATAGTGGATGAAGCATCTCCAAGAATAGCTACCTCATGGGAAGATTGGAAATGAAGGACGAAGTAGAGTAGACGTTATTAATAGGTGAGATGGGAAATCCCATCCCATCTACCCCTGAAGTTCGAGGAGGAACAACCCAAAAAGGGCTAATAGTAAAAGGGGAAGTCCTAGTCCCCTTGTATGCCTTTTCTGTAACTACATACTGCACCAATGATATCGTGATCAGGGATGATGAGGGGCCTACCTACCACCGATGCCGAAGAAGCCGCTAGTCCTACGCTAGCTACCTGATGGGAAGATTGGAAATGAAGGAGGTAGGGTGTAGATATGTGTCATGATAAGGTCATTAATCTTATAAAAGAAAGTATGTGGAAGATGTAGATACGTGCAAGAATTGTGTTGAATGAGAAAGCATGTCAATAATGTAGATCTATTATAAAATAATGTTGAAGGAGGAAGAATGTGAAAAATGTAGATATCCTGCTACTGTCGCAGTTGCTGTTACAGCAAGAAAGAGGAAAGAAACCTTCAACAAAGAAAAAGAAAACAACAAAAGGAAGATGAAGAATAAGACGTTTGCAGCGAAATCGAGGAAAGAAATATGGAAGGAAGAAAAACAACAACGAACTCCTTTTGCTTCGTGATTCGTGTGATTAGTTCTTCTTTCCTTTTTGGTTGGTGTCCTTCTTGCTTGCTCTTGGTGTGTCTCTCTTTCCTTCTCCTTCCTTGCCGCATGTGGCAAACGGGAGTCGCAGGCAGCACTGTGTGGGATGATTTGCTGGCCGGGTGGAGCCTTCAAGGTTGAAAAACAAAAACAGAAGGAAGAAGAAGAATGAGACGACTGACGAAGCAAGAAGAAACGCCGGTCAATGGGTTTGTTTCTCGAGTAAGATGAAATGTCGGATTTCAGGTTTGTTTCTGGATAACTGCAGCATGTTTCAATTGTTTTGGGAATGCAATGTATCACTATGGGTAAGAGGAGATTAACAATGGTGATGGCTGAATAAAATTGAATCCTAAAGAAGGTCGCCACTTTAAGGTTTTGTCTTTAGGAAATTGGCGTACCCTTGAATGATGGCATCGAGCTATTTGGAGCTACGTGAATACTTAAAAATAATGCAGCGGTCAATCCCTCAAGGCTCAGGATCTTCTCAGAGGATGTTCCTAACGCCATAATGTGGCGGTCGATCCCTCAAGGCTCAGATCCTCTCGGAGGATGTTTGTAACACCTTTGTGTAGATGAGACTTCTCCAACCTCTTCCTTCCTTTTTGTGCAGGTTTTTTTTAAGAGTCCACATTCCCCTTAAAAAATATCCACACATGGATATACTTAGATATATGTCTATTGAAGGAAAAATATGTACAAGATCAAGAAAGAATATTAGGAAAAGGATGAAAAATTAGTGTTGGAGATAGAAGCATGGCAAAGACTAGGTAGTGTTGAAAGGGAAGCATGTGGAAGCCTACTATGGAAGGGCTTTAAAGCATTTCAAAGATGTAGATATGTGAAGGATGAGTGTGGAAGGAAAAAGCATGTGAAAGATGTAGCTACATATGTGAAAGATTAGAGTTGAAGGAGAAAGCGGCGAGGATGGAGGCTGGCATGGCGTGCCATAGTATTTTCGACGAGCAGCTGCTGCAGGCGCAGCTTGCCAGCGTCGCTGTGAAGCCCGTTCACGTCCGGCGCATCTGGAAGCACGTTCTGCAGCAGCAGCAGCAGCTGCGGCAGCGGGATGGTAAGGCAGAGGATGGAGAGGATGGAGATGGCGTAGGGCAGGCGCACCAGGTGCCGGACCTGCCGGCGGCGGCGTACCCGCTGCTGAGGTCGCGGTTCAAGAGCTTGACGTCTCGGGTGCGCTCGCAGCGCACCTCCGCGGACGGGAGCACCACCAAGCTGCTCATCTCGCTGCAGAGCGGGCAGGATGTGGAGGCTGTGCTCATGCGGCACGATGCCTCGAACGGGACGTTCGCAGGGGGCCCGCGCGCCACACGCGCCGGCAAGGGTTTGCGATCCACGCTCTGCGTCTCGTCGCAGGTCGGGTGCAAGATGGCGTGCACCTTCTGCGCCACGGGCACCATGGGGTTCAAGGGCAATCTCACTGCCGGGGAGATTGTGGAGCAGGTTGTGCATGCCTCGCGGATTGCTCCTGTCCGCAACATCGT
This sequence comes from Anthoceros angustus, assembly GCA_010909165.1. Classification (NCBI taxonomy): domain Eukaryota; kingdom Viridiplantae; phylum Streptophyta; class Anthocerotopsida; order Anthocerotales; family Anthocerotaceae; genus Anthoceros; species Anthoceros angustus. The sequence continues at coordinate 174,452 of VJWM01000063.1, read as the reverse complement.
CTTCATGGTGTGTGTGTCCTTGCTTCCTCTTCAGTCCAAGTTTTGCTTCTGTTTCAGCTGCTTCTTGTTTGTTTGCTTGCTGAGGCTGCCCTTGCGTTGCTGCAGGGGATGGGGGAGCCTCTGAACAACTATGCTGCTGTTGTGCAAGCTGTCAAGGCTGTTACGAGTGATGCTTTCGGCTTGTCTCAACATCACATCACCATATCCACGGTGAGGTTTTGTAGTAGTAGTAGTAGTTGCAGTAGTCATATTCGGTGGTTTTTTGGCATCAGATCAGATGCGGGGAGCTTTCTGCTGCTAATGCTGATTCAAATTGAGCTTTTACTGTCATGCGTTCAGGTCGGTGTCATTCCTCGGATCACGTCCCTAGCCAGTGACTTGCCTGGAGTGAACCTGGCTCTGTCCCTGCACGCCGGCAATCAGGAGCTTCGTCGGCAAATCATTCCTGTGGCTGGAGCCTACCCCCTTGACAAGCTCATGGCGGCTGTAGCCTCCTACCAGACGGCCACGTATGGCTACTCACAATCTGTTGCTGCTGCTGCTGCTGTTGAAAACTGATACACACACTGACAAATCTTTTGGTTTCATCTCAACAGTGGAAACAGTGTGCTGATCGAGTACATAATGATCGCCGGCATTAACGACTCTGAGCTCCACGCACATCAGCTTGGCTCTCTCTTGCAGGATCGCAAAGTGGTGAGTTCAGAGCCTCCGTAGATGAATGAATGAAGTAAGTGTTCTCACAGGGAGGCTCGCCTCTACAAGTAGTTGACGTGTGGTATCTGATATGCAGGTTGTAAATCTTATTCCCTACAACCCCGTGAGTGTCATTGCCGGATACGAAAGAAGCAGCGAGGAAAGCCTGTCTCGATTCCAGAAGATTGTGAGGGAACAATACGGCTTGCGCACAACAGTGCGGCAAGAGATGGGACAGGACATTGCAGGTGCCTGTGGCCAGCTCGTCATCTCCAAGCAACCCAGGCCTGTGGCTGGAAGCTGTGGAGACATTGAGGAGCTCTGTTCCAGCTGAGAGCACCAACAGTCATGAGCGCGACGGTACTTTCTCGTTTTCGAGACATCGTTTTTCAACACCACGGCGAGACTACCTATGTGTTCGATCAGGTCTGTCTGTGCGTGCGGACTCATCCACCTTCGATTCATCAGAGACAAGTGTTCAGTCATTCATCACTCTTGAGCAACAATGTACTGTAAGGAGCTCCGGGGCTCTCCTGATCCGATGCCTCTCCTACAAGGCCCTGGTTTGTTCGCATTTCTACACCCGTAGCTCTCCTTGTTATGCCGTTGCATGTCTCCAGGAAACTGCCATTGAGGAAATGTGAATTATTTGCAGGGCACATGCCAGCTACCTACATCACATCCACTGTCCACATCTAGGCCGGAATGCCGCTCGTGATGCTGCTCTCCTTATAATCCACCGGGCTTACAGGGAGTCTAGACCATACCATTCTTGTTATGTATGTAATTCCAGATGGGCATCAGATGTTCCGCTCTGTATTTGGGATGTCCGAAGCATGATCCTGTTGTGGAATTAATTATAAGGTCGCTAATCTTCAGGCCCAAACCTGTGAAGGTCCATCACCTGGCGACATGCTGGTTTTCCAGCACAGGGCATGTTATGTGAGGATGAAGTGTGGATGCCGCATGCCTCGTCCCGTTGCTTCAGCAATGCAAAGCACTGCGTGTCCTGCCCGTAACGCCTCTTTCCTCTTTCAAGAAAGCGTCGCTGGAGAGCTTAGTTGGAGTCCATTTGATGCCCAGAGTAGGTATCCTGACAGACTCCACCCGTCTGAGAGGCTTCAGCTATGACAAATTCAAGACGAGCTTCGCGATTTAGCTTTGCTTCATCAAATCCAATGGCCGCAACGTGGGCCAGCTCTACATTGCCTCAAATATTTGTGATCGTAGCTCTTGTGGATCACATGCCGCATACCTACAAGCAGAAACGGACTTCGACACACTCGAGAAAAATCGGCAGGTGAAACCTGCTCGCTCGATCAGATTCGCTGGTTGAAACGTGCTCTCGATCAGAATCGCTAGTTGAAACGTGCTCGATCGGAATCGCTTGCTTCAACTAGCATGCGTTCTTGTTTCTTTGGGCGTGTACATTCCTGCGACTACAAAAGAAGAGACCTCACAGAATTCATGGCAGTCGAGAGACCCTCACAATAGTTCACAGATCCAGAGTTTATGGCTCGACCCATAAAAAACAGCCTACATGCAACTAACGGGAGCGATGGAGGGTCAGAATGGAAGGGGATGATTCTATCTCTGCTTGCGTTTCATTCCCACATCAAGGAATGTGCCTGTGCATTCCTACAACAGAAGAGACCTCAAATGGTCATAGCATTCCCTGACCAAAGCTCGGGGAACTAGCTACATAATGTAACTAGCTAGCTAGATGATCCCAACCGGGGATCATCTCGCTAGCCATGCGAACCATGGTTCCAGCCTGGCATTTCATCTCTTGTTATGACATTATCTGCTGAATAGACGTCTTGGATCTTTTGAACGCTGTTGCTCTGCTCCACCAACTCAGCCCATGCCATGAAGAATGACCACCGTGGCTCCGCCACAAGTCTGCGTATGTCTGGCAGCACATCACATTCCCCTATGGCAATCAGCTTCTTTCCTGCAAAGGCTGTCATGTTATCATACTTCCAGGTTTCATATCCTTCGTAGATGTCCAATGCCGCAATGTCGTAATACTTTTTCCCAGGATCGTACTTGACTAGATCTGTGGGCAGAGTCCCGAAATCCTGGATATCCCATATCCAGACCAGGTTGGTGAGTCTCTTGATTTGGGTCATGTAGTCATGGGTGATCTGGTAGAGTTTCTTAGAGCCATGAGCTCCTGGTCGACCAGCCCACCAGAACTGTCCCTGATTTTGCTCGTGGAGCGGTCGAAACAGGACCTCCACTCCTCCATCTTTCAACTGTGCGAGATACTTTGCCACATCGTCCAGCATGGATTTCCACTTCAGGTTTAGCTCAGCGCCATCGGTTGTCAACTGAGCCCACTGCTCATCCGTCAGGGTCGTGAGCACACCTCCTTCCCAGTCACAAGGTGAGCCATTGACGGGATTGCAGGCATGCCACATGATGTGCACCAGACTTCCTGCATCCCATTGCTTCTGTGCCTCTTGGACCATGGTTGGGCGGGCAGCTATGTCAGACGCTTCGAACAACATGTCTCCACTCCATAGCCCAGGATACTTGCCTGTGGTATTCTTGATCCATTGTGTCCATTTGTCAGGGTCAGAGTTTGGCTCTCTGTTATGTTGCCCGGAAACTGTTTGCGTCCCCCGAATGCTGTAGAGGTACTCCAGGGTCTTAAAGGAGTCACTCCCACCCACCATCAGGCTCTGTATGCAGCAAACACTTCAGATAGGCAGGCCAAGCACAGCATACAGACTTGAAGAAACTCCTACAGAGCAGAGAACCAAATCCAATTACTAGGACTCAACTGTAGGAACGGATAGGATCAATGTGTAGATCATCCTGCACTTACAAGAAAGGTACAACATAACAACATCCTGTGCCATCCCACTGATTTCCACCAGCAACCCGCAGCTCCAACGGAGCCTCCCATGTCCACTGTTGCAGAGCTGTGGCAAGCGATGCACCTTCACTGGACGAGTCCACAACCGTCCGGTGGAATGTGTGCCCGACACTAACTTTTACACACACAGTCTTGTCGGGAGAAACGTTTGAAATAAGCATCTGGAGATATCTTTCGTTTTGCTCTGCTGCTTCCTAGAAGTTCGATTCTAAAGTCTGGTCAAAAAGAGAGAACGACCAATCGTGGCGTCTTCAGGTGTGGGCACACCCATCTGTCCCACAGTTGGGTGGGCTACAGTAGTTCCAACGAGTGAGACTGGTGTCGGTGGGAACCCATACCTATTTGATGCAGAGAGGAAGATCAGGGGTGCAGGCACAGTGTGAAGCTCAGTATCCCATTTAGACTAAAGAGTACGCCGGAGAGAAACTCCACGTTCGTTGAGAAAAACTTGCCGGCTCTTATGCTGCCACGAATGAGATATCGATGCAGAAAACACAGATAGAGGCCGGTAAATCTGTGCAAGGCTGGAAAAACGTTCGGACAACATCTTCTGGCAGGACGACGAACTGGTTGGATGCCCACAATGGCGAGCACGTGGTAACCTATTTCCTGCAATTGAGATTAGGAAGCTCGGGAGAAACTAATCTTTGCTGTGGTTAACCACCGGGCAGACTACTTGCCTGATGCTTCAAGTGTGCCATGTGCTCGGTGCAAGGAGCTGGGTCTTCTACTGGTCCACAATGGAACGTTGATCAGGGAAGAAGATCCGACGTGCTAGGTGTTGGCTAGGGACACTGTGCTCGACAGGCCCGGTTCTGGTTGTCATCTTGGGGTGGTCTGGGCAGCACTTCCGGTTGTGGTCTGTGGTTCAGGATTTGGGATCGACCACTGCTGGTTTGTTGTTTTGTTCGGTGGATGGTGCTGCCGGTGTCTTTCGTACTAGCGGTGAGGAGAAGTGTCAGTGGAAAAGATTGCACTAACGGAGGTGACGGTGTGGTGTTTGCATAGACAGAGTTGCTGGAAATGGGTGCGTGGATGGGTGCCTAAGCTCTGAAAATATAAGTCCTCAACCCTTTCTCCTAAGCTTGTGGTTGGCAGGAAAACGCCATCGAGGATCATACTTAAGTGGAAGCAGGGGTGCGTCCGCCGTCTTTCAGTTTTGTCTTCTATTTTCCATCTGCATGGAAATGAACATGAAGCTGGATTGTAGGAGACAAAACATGAAAGGTGTCGCCCGTGACCTTCCAGCTGTGATGGCTGTAATAAGCAGGCAAGTCCAGCCCCCCTTGAATGCTCCCTGCGGGGAACAAGCATTCCAAGAAGGAAGAGCTCCAGAACGTTTCGGTGTAGACACCTTCCCCTTTCTGAGACTTTGTTTTTCCCTACCACCACAGCCCACCTGCTGTTAGCTCATGTGTTTGTGAGGACTCATCCACCTTCATTCAGAGATAAGTGTTCACCCCTCAAAGGCCGTTAGACATCACAGATACGAACAGTGATCCGGGATCTAAAAGTCCCTGTTTCTTAGACATCACTGATACGAACTGTGATCTGGGATTTGGAAGTCCCTATTTCTTCGACACCACAGATATGAACTGTGATCTGGCTCTTGAAGTCCTACAGAATTAGGGCACGCTGGTTTCCTCCAGTGAGACCCAGAGCGGAAAACTATCTGTCAATCATCCATTCCCCACTCCTCAGCAAGAACATGGAGCCCTCCTGATCCGATGCCTGTGCTAAAAGGCCTCGGCTTGCCTGCCTGTACCAACAGGCCGGCCCGACGTGCCGCCCTTTTCTAAAAGTCTGGCGTCACCGAGGCTGCCTTTCCTGAAAGGCCGCCCTGTTTTCTGTCCCAAAAGGTAACGAGGGCCTGGTTCGCGCTTTACCGAAACAGTTCAGCATTTCTTTTAGGGTTTCGAGTAGAGCCATGTGTAATGCATGGAGCATTATTTGGACGAATAAAATCAATTGATTTTCTATGTATGTATGTATGTAGGTATGTGGCATGGTGTGAGCTTAGGAGCGAAGGTTCATCGTGCGGGTCACCAAACAGGACACATGAGAAGCACGCTGTTAAGCCTTCGCTTTGGTCGAGGAATCTGCGGGAAAAGAAGACCGTAATCCGGGACAGGCATGGGGCGGGCTATGGCAGCACTCCCTTTTCCCTGAGCCTCCTCTGGCACAGCCGGAGCACCAGCTCCCTGCAACCATGGCGGATTTTGCCCACAAAATCATCATCCTCTACGCAACACAAACCGGAAACGCCCAGGATGTGGCCGAGCGCATAGCTCGTGAAGGAGCCCGGCGTCACTTCCGGCTCTCCGTCTCCTCCGTCGCCAACTGGAATCCGGTACTGGTCACCAGCCTTCCTTGACTGCATCGCGCTCTGCTTGGATGGAAGCTGGGCGAATCGGAATTTGATGGGTTGCTGCACAGGCTCAACTTCCGTATGAAGACACGGTGATTCTGGTCACGTCCACCACAGGGCAAGGGGACGCTCCGGACTCCATGATAGTAAGCTGTGGGAACCCGTCCCGTCCCTTTTTTCATGGGAGAAGCGGAGTTCTGGGTGTTGAGTGGAGAGAGGAGTTGATGTGAGGGATTTTTGCAGGGGTTTTGGAAGTTTCTGCTGAGGAAGAGTCTTGGACAGCGATGGCTGGAAGGACTTAATTATGCCGTGTTCGGGCTAGGGGACTCAGGGTATCAGGATTATAATGTGAGCACTCCTTTTTGTTGCTGCTGTTGTTTCTGAGCAGCAGGTTTCGTGCAGATGAGGCAGTCATCCGCTGACTGAAGTGGGGTTGTTTGTTTGCAGGTGACTGCTAAGAAGCTGGACAAAAGATTGCTTGATCTTGGTGCCAAAGCAATCATCCCGAGAGGGCTTGGGGATGATCAGCATCCTTCGGGGTAATCCTTGGGCCTGGACCATGCCGGCAGACAGTGTTTGCATCATGGCTTTCCTGCTGTACTCAGGGGTCTGGTGCATGTGTTTAGGTATGAGGCAGCACTCGACCCGTGGTTGGTTGCTCTGTGGGCAGCAATGAGAGAGCGGTTTCCCCTCCCTCTCGGGTTGACTGACCCAGGGCCAGAAGATGTGGGCTCGTTGGACCCTCCGAAGTTTTCCGTCAAGTATCATAAAGCACGAGCTGGCTCGCAGCTGCCTGATTTGCCTGCAGATACTAATCCAGGTAGAATCACTCGTACCATGAAGCCATCCGGTTGCAGAGTCTGTACATGCTTCCTTGATTGGAGCATGTCAGATTTGCTTGAACTGTAGGTTGGTTTGTGGTGATGAATGTGTATGCGTCAAGTCCCTGACACTTGCCTCAATAGGCATACTTGACAGGTGGGCAGAATACGAAAAGGCGTGTAAAATGGTGTCAAGTGCTGGTGGGGGGACGCCTCTGGGGGAGCCTACAGCCAGTCAGCCTGTCTTTGCAGAATTGGTGAGTACCTGCTTGTGTCATTGCTGTTCATGAGAGATGAGAGATAAGAGAAGTAGGGAGCGTAGAGTGAAGCAATTCATGAGCAGGCCAGTAGACTCTGCAGATTTGTAGTGTGGCACGCTGTTGAATGTTGAGCCCCCAGGTGGTGAACAAGCGCCTGACCGCAGAAGATCACTTCCAAGATGTTCGACACTTAGAGTTTGACCTTGGAGACACTGTAAGAATGCCTACTTGACTTACCAGAAGCTCTCTTCATGACTCTTTGAGAGCCTGCAAACTGAACTCGGGTTCATGGATGTCCAGGGCCTTCAATATGAACCCGGGGACATTTTGAACGTCGTGCCTAGCCAAGATGGAAAAGCAATTGATGCTTTCCTGAGGCGTTGCAACTTACAGGGAGACGCTCTCATTTCTGTGAGTCGTGTTGCGCTTTGGAGTATAGGGTGAATGCTCGTAGATCTGGTGTGCAAACTCCATGTGGAACATCTTGTTGATGTGACGAACATTCTTCTGTGAATGTGGCAAAATGTCAGATTGAGGCAGCAGATGTGGAGAATGATCTGTACAGTGGGTCCGACAGACTCACACCCAAGAAAGGTGCCGTGGTCAGGTTAAGGTCTCTTGTTGAGGCGGTCATGGATGTCTCTTCAGCATCTCCACGCCGCTACACTTTTGAGGTGCGACATTGGACTGTGAGAAGTCCCTCTTGAGCCTTACAGTGTCGACCCAAAACCTTAGCTCCTTGCAAGAGTGGTGGTAACCAGAATCTTTGTTCCTGCAGGTCATGAGCCACTTTGCTACAGCCGAGCATGAGAAGGAAAGGCTGAAGTATTTTGCTACTGCTGAAGGAAGTGACGATCTTTATCAGTACAACCAAAGGGAGCGTCGAAGCTTCCTTGAGGTACTTTTATCCCCTCAAGCAGCGCCTGCTACTTCTGCTGGAATGTGCAGCCGGATTATAATGTGTGAACCGGGTGGGTGAACGTTGTGGCAGGTGCTGGAGGACTTCCCTTCTGTACAACTCCCACTCGAGTGGTTGCTACAACTGGTCCCTCATCTGAAGCCGAGGGCATTCTCCATTTCTTCCTCCCTGCGACTCCATCCCAACCGTGTTCACCTAACCGTTGCTGTGGTGGAGTGGGTGACCCCTTTCAAGAGAAAACGACATGGGCTGTGCTCCAAGTGGCTGTCGCAGCTGGATCCTACCAAGGGTGAGAGTCTCATGTGATGCCATCGTTACTACTCCCCCACAATCTCCATTGGTGCCACCTCTTTTCCTGCTTTCTAAACTGCGGGTTGTGCACCGATTATCAGGCACAGTATTCGTCCCGTGCTGGATCTCCCGAGGAGCTCTGAAGCTGCCCCCACCATCCGTGCCTCTAATACTGATAGGCCCAGGCACCGGGTGTGCACCATTCAAAGCGTTCGTGGAAGACAGATGTGGGTCAGCAGCCTCATCCAGTCCGGTTGCCCCCATCCTCCTCTTCTTCGGCTGCCGCAACCACGACAAGGATTTTCTGTACCGAGATCTGTGGCAGTCGTTCAGCAAGGCGGGTGGTGTTCTCTCAAAGGAAAGCGGCGGTGGGCTGGCCGTGGCCTTTTCCCGAGACCAGGAAAGGAAGGTGTACGTCCAGGACAAGATCGAGGAACTGGGCAGGCAGGTGTGGGATGTTCTGCAGGCTGGAGGCTCCGTCTTCGTAGCAGGCTCTGCCACTAAAATGCCCACAGATGTGGGCAAGGCAGTGGAGAAGGTGATTGCCCGGGCCACAGGCTGGCCCCTCGCCTCGGCCTCTCGCTGGCTCAAGGAGCTTCAGAAGTCTGGCAGATATCACGTGGAGGCGTGGTCGTAGCTGCACTCGACTCCGCAAACTCGCAGTCCCAGGCTAGTCTAGTCTAGTCTAGTCTAGTCTAGTCCAGCCTGTGTTGCGTCCGTCTTGCCTTCTCTTCCTCCTCTTCCTGCACTTCTGTCATGCATCTGTCGTGCTATCAGCATGCAATGCAATCCAACGCAATGCAATGCAGACTAGGAATTGATGTAAGAGGCAAGGCCATGAGGCGTTTGCCAGGCTTCCTTCCTGTCCTTGGGTGCTTCTCATGTGCCGGGCTTCCTTCCTTTTCCTTGGGTCCTTCTCATGTGCCCTGCAGGCTTCCTTCCTGTCCTTGGGTCCTTCTCCTGTGCCCTGCAGGCTTCCTTCCTTTCCTTGGGTCCTTCTCATGTGCCATGGAACATGGAAGGCACGCATGGCGCAGATGTGTGGATGTGCCATGCGTCCTTCCCATGTATGGGCCATGCGTCCTTCGTCATGTATGCGGCATGCAATATGTGAGAAACACATGGGACAGGTGTGTGGAGAGCCGGGATGGCGGCAGCTTTAGCGGGGGCCGGGAAGGCCCGATTCGGGCGGTGGAAATAGTTGGTTCGGATAAGTGAGGCGCCCGGTGGGTGGGTGTGGGCGTGCGGCACAGATCACGGGCAGGCCGACCCGGCTCAGTCCGGCCCGGCCCGGCCCGCTCCCCTCAATCTTTGTTTTGTCGGCGCCGCGCGAGGTCCTGATGCGTCGGAGCCTTTCGCTCATGGCCGCGGGAGCCAGTTTGCGACTGCAGCTGCCGCTGCCGCCTCCCGTGGCCTCTCACGTCTCCTGAGCCCACGAGCGCATCCGCATTTGCTGCAGCTTGTCTCGCCATCTTCCTCTGGCCGCGTGGGGTTTGCCTGCCCTCAATCTTTGTTTTGTCGGCGCCGCGCGAGGTCCTGATGCGTCGGAGCCTTTCGCTCATGGCCGCGGGAGCCAGTTTGCGACTGCAGCTGCCGCTGCCGCCTCCCGTGGCCTCTCACGTCTCCTGAGCCCACGAGCGCATCCGCATTTGCTGCAGCTTGTCTCGCCATCTTCCTCTGGCCGCGTGGGGTTTGCCCTGCCCTTCAAGTACCCTGCCTGTCTTCCTCCCCACTCCGCGCTGTGCGTCTCGGTTGTGCTCCCTTCTTCTTCATGCTATGCTAGCTTTGTCGGTGTGCTACTTGGCAGCAGCTTCCTGGAAGCTTCCTCTTCCTCTCCTTGATCTTACCCTAGCTCCTTCTCGCCGCTCCGGCAGCCGGCAACCGGAGGAGGCAGCAGCGGCAACAATCGGACAAGGCATCGGCAACATCGGGGAAGGCAGCGGCAACATCGGGGAAGGCAGCGGCAACGTTAGGGGAAGCAGCGGCAGCGTCGGGGAAGGAGGGGGCAGCGTCAGAGAGGAGGGAGGAGGAGGAGCGTGGCTTGGAGGAAGGTAGGGGGATGAAGGCCACACTCGTTGGTACTGGTGCTGAGGAGTCCACAGTGTAGAACGCCCTGCTGTGACTGCCGTGGCCCGGTTCAGGCCACAGTGCACGCACTGCGCACTGCACAGCCGCAGTGCGCTCGTGTTGTGTTGGTGTAGTGGTGAGCAGGACGGCGGAGGGAGTGGCAGACGCGGCACTGCGCATTGTTGGAAGGGAGGAGAAGGAGCAGGGAGCGAAGATGATGTCCACCACGAAGGTGACGTACTCGTCGGCGAGCTCGGCCAAGAGCAAGCACAGCGTGCGGGTGGCGCAGACGACGGCGGATGCCAGGCTGCACGCGGTGTTCGAGGAATCCGGGGAGTCGCGGGACTCGTTCGACTACTCCAAGTCCATCGACGCGAGCAAGAGCACCGGGGATAGCGTGCCGGCGCAGGCGGTGACGGCGTACCTGCAGCGCATGCAGCGCGGGGGGCTCACGCAGTCCTTCGGATGCATGATGGCCGTGGAGGAGGGTAGCTTCAAGGTGATCGCCTTCAGCGAGAACGCGCCGGAGATGCTGGACCTGATGCCGCAGGCGGTGCCCAGCGTGGGGCAGCAGGCGGTGCTGGGGATCGGGACGGATGCTCGGTCTCTCTTCACGCCGGCTAGTGGGGCGGCCCTGGAGAAGGCGGCGGGCGCCATGGATGTGTCCATGCTCAACCCCATCTCCGTGCACTGCAAGAGCTCCGGGAAGCCCTTCTATGCTGTGGTGCACCGGATTGACGTGGGCCTGGTGCTGGACTTCGAGCCGGTGCGGGCCACGGACCTGTCTGTTTCCGCGGCGGGGGCTCTGCAGTCGCACAAGCTGGCGGCCAAGGCCATCTCCCGCCTCCAGTCCTTGCCCGGGGGCGACATCGGGCTGCTCTGCGACACTGTGGTGGAGGAGGTGCGGGAGCTCACGGGGTACGATAGGGTTATGGCTTACAGATTCCACGAAGACGAGCACGGAGAGGTGGTGGCGGAAATCCGGCGCTCAGACCTGGAGCCGTATCTGGGGCTGCACTACCCGGCCACCGACATCCCGCAGGCCTCCCGCTTCCTCTTCATGAAGAACAGGGTGCGCATGATCTGCGACTGCTTCTCCCCGCCGGTGCGGGTGGTGCAGAGCAAGCAGCTGCCGCAGCCGCTGAGCCTGGCCGGCTCCACCCTCAGGGCGCCCCATGGCTGCCATGCCCAGTATATGGGCAACATGAGCTCCATTGCATCTTTGGTCATGGCTGTCATCATCAATGACAACGATGAGGACTTCAACGGCAGGGGGTACCAGCAGAAAGGTAGGAAGTTGTGGGGTCTGGTAGTGTGTCACCACACAACGCCCCGCTCAGTCCCTTTCCCCCTTCGCTCGGCCTGTGAGTTTCTGATGCAAGTCTTCGGTCTGCAGCTTAACATGGAAGTTGAGCTGGCTGCACAGCTGAGGGAAAAGCACATTCTCCGCACCCAGACCTTGCTCTGTGACATGCTCCTCCGAGACGCCCCCATTGGGATTGTGTCCCAGTCCCCCAACATTATGGACCTTGTCAAGTGTGATGGAGCTGCACTCTATTATGGGAAGCGATTCTGGCTGCTGGGCACCACTCCCACCGAGGCACAGATCAAGGATATTGCCGACTGGCTGCTGGAGCACCACAAGGATTCTACGGGGCTCTCCACCGACAGCCTCGCCGACGCCGGCTATCCTGCGGCCGCCGCTCTGGGCGACTCCGTCTGCGGCATGGCTGCCGCTAAGATCACCCCCAAGGACTTCCTCTTCTGGTTCAGGTCCCACACCGCCAAGGAGGTGAAGTGGGGCGGGGCCAAGCACGACCCGGATGACAAGGACGATGGCAGGCGGATGCATCCCCGCTCCTCCTTTAAGGCCTTTCTGGAGGTGGTGAAGCGCAGGAGCTTGCCTTGGGAGGATGTGGAGATGGATGCCATCCATTCTCTGCAGCTCATTTTGCGGGGCTCCTTTCAGGACATTGATGACAGCGATACGAAGACCATGATTCATGCGCGTCTCAATGACCTCAAGCTGCAGGGCATGGATGAGCTCAGCACTGTGGCCAACGAGATGGTCAGGCTCATCGAGACTGCCACTGCCCCCATTTTAGCTGTAGACGCTAGCGGCTACATCAACGGCTGGAACGCCAAGGTGGCTGAGCTCACGGGGCTCCCCGTGGGAGATGCAATGGGCAGGTCTCTGGTTAAGGACTTGGTGCTGGACGAGTCTGTGGAGACTGTGGAGCGCCTCCTCTATTTGGCTTTGCAAGGTAGTAGTCCACACGACTCTTTCCGTGCCTGCTGCTCGCAATGCATTTCCTTTTGTGCTGTGAACGTACCTTCTTCTTTTAACACAAAAGAGTAACTGTACGTTAATGCAGGGGAAGAGGAGCAGAACGTGGAGATCAAGCTCAAGACCTATGGCGTCCAAAAGGACAAGGGTGCAGTCATCCTTATCGTCAATGCATGCTCCAGCAGGGATGTGACGGAGTGCGTTGTCGGGGTGTGTTTTGTGGGCCAAGATGTGACAGGTCAAAAGGTTGTCATGGACAAGTTTACGCGCATACAGGGGGACTACAAGGCTATCGTACAGAATCCCAACCCACTTATTCCGCCCATTTTCGGCTCCGACGAGTTCGGTTATTGCTCTGAGTGGAATCCAGCCATGGAGAAGCTCTCGGGCTGGCGAAGGGATGAGGTTATGGGAAAAATGCTTGTGGGGGAAATTTTCGGCACGCAGATGATGTGTTGCAGGCTCAAAGGTCAGGATGCCATGACTAAATTTATGATAGTGCTGAATGGCGCCATGGATGGTCAGGACGCAGAAAAGTTCCCCTTCGCCTTCTTCGACCGGCTGGGAAAGTATGTGGAGGCGTTGCTCACTGCTAGCAAAAGAACGGATGCGGAGGGAGCTATTACAGGAGTCTTTTGCTTCCTCCATACGGCCAGCGTGGAGCTGCAACAGGCTTTGACTGTTCAGAAAGCCACTGAGAAAGTTGCATTTGCCAAGTTGAAGGAGCTGGCATATATCCGGCAGGAAATCAAGAACCCCCTGTATGGGATCATGTTCACCCGGAATCTCATGGAGGACACTGATCTGTCGGAGGATCAGAAGCAGTTTGTGGAGACGAGTGCAGTTTGTGAGAGGCAATTAAGGAAGATTCTGGATGACATGGACCTCGAGAGCATTGAAGATGGGTAATGCCCTACTTGTTATCGTTGTTGTTGTCTTTGTTGTCCCGCTCAGATGAATTGCTCGTTTCGCGTTTCGCCTGTTCACCGGCCTGTGCGGTTCGGCAGCTTTGCATTTTTTATTTACGCGGTTCCTGTGGTCTGGATTTCAGGTATCTCGAACTGGACACTGCAGAGTTTGTGATGGGAACCGTGATGGATGCAGTCATAAGTCAAGGGATGATAACATCTCGGGAGAAGGGCCTGCAGCTGATTCGGGAGACTCCAAGAGAGATCAAGAACATGTGCCTCTTCGGGGATCAAGTCCGACTGCAGCAGGTGTTGGCCGACTTCCTGTTGAATGCTGTCAGGTTTACCCCGTCGTCGGAAGGATGGGTTGGTATTAAGGTGGTGCCCTCACGGAAGCGACTTGGTGGTGGTGTGCATGTGATGCACCTGGAATTCAGGTAGGGTGGCTGATGTTTTCTTGGATCCTGGAAACCCGCTGCTGCTACCCTTGACGTGAGTTGTTGACTTGTGGTTTACGCATGTAATGTTTGCATCCTTAATGTTTCATTCTTTAACACTGGTGCAAGACGGAGCTGACGGTGGAGTTGTTTTCGATTCTCCAGAGTGACACATCCAGGAGCTGGGCTTCCAGAAGAGCTGGTGCATGAAATGTTTGACAGGGGGCGTGGAATGACCCAAGAAGGCCTGGGCCTTAGTATGTGTCGAAAACTAGTAAAGCTTATGAACGGGGACGTGCAATACATTCGTGATTCAGGGAAGAGTTATTTTCTGGTTAATGTTGAGCTACCGTTGGCCCAAAGGGATGATGCGGGCAGTGTCAAATAGAATTATGCCCTTTCAACTTTTTATTGCTAGTGCTATTGAGGCTGTGTGTGATAGTTGCTACCTCCGGCTCCTTGCTAGGAGCGGAGGGAGAAATCGAAAAAGTGTAGGTTTGTTGTGTCTTGCAAAGTTTTGTAGCAGAGGGGGGGATTTACAGCCCCAGTTGGAAAAAAAATGTAAGCGCCTTGTACAGAGAAAATGGGTCTACAGCTAGTGCGCTCCTGTTTGTTTGACGGGTGATAGTGATCCCCTACCAACCCGGTGCGTTCCCGTGACGTGCCGAAGCTCTTTACAGATGTGTGTTCTCTTCACCCACAAAAGCTTGTAAGGAGCGCATTCTAGATCCTGGTATCTGAGAGGTGCCCTGTGATGGAGTGCCTCGTTTTCAGAGATGACGATCCCGGGAACCGGGCGTGACGTATAACTGCCGGTCCCTAACCGACTGGGACCATGTAAATACCAGAAACCCCCCGGGACCCGAACTGGACCGGGGTTCACCGGCGTAGGCGATCACTTTTTAGTCATTATTTTTTAATAGTAGTTTCAGGATCGAGGCAATATACGAGCTAAGATTTTCGGTTTAACATGTGAGCAAGAACTTTTGGGTATTCAGTTTTTTATTTACCCTAGCTAATTGTTGAAAATTGAAATAGGACGAGATGAAGGACGAAAAGCGCAAATATTATTGCAATTGCTCATTTTGACCCGAGTAACCTTTCGTCGTTGAAAAAGCCCAAGCTTGAGACTTCAGACTTTAGTAATATGAAGGCAATGCTAGTGAATTATCAAAATCTATTGATCTAAAACAAGTTGATCTAAAACTTAGAGTGGTACCCGTGAAAATTCGCTAGTACAAGCTCACCCCGAAACATTCGCTCAAAGGGAAGGAAGTCGTGGACAAATACTTGGAGGGACGACATTGAGGGGGTTCTTGGGTATGGTAGGTTATTATCGAAGGTTCATTAAGGACTTTGCCAAACGGGCTGCACCACTCATAGAGCTATTATGAAAGGAGGAAGAATGGACGTGGTCGCAAGATCAGGAGAAGGCGTTTCGGGACCTGCAGGGTATTCTAATAAGTGCACGCGTCCTAAAAGGACCGGACTGGGGACGGAGGTTCCATGTGTATGTGGATGTGTCAGCATTTGCCATTGCTGTAGTGTTGAGCCAAAAGGATGACAAGCGGAAGGACTATCCTATCTATTACGCCGGACGGCAACTCACCAATGCGGAACACAAGTACACCACCACGGAACGCGAGGTATTAGGGATGGTGTATGCTGTGAAGAAGTTTAGGCACTACCTGCCGCCCAATGAATTCGTATTTTATGTGGACCATTTTGCGCTGAAGCACTTGGTGAATAAGGCGGACCTGTTCGAAAAAATCGCCCGGTGGATATTGTTACTGCAGGAGTTCACGTTTGAGGTGGAGACACGGTAAGCGCGGCAGCATCTAAACACAGACTTTCTGTCACAGCTTAAGACTGAGCCTATGCTTAGGGATCAGGAAGATGCCTTCCCAAATGAAACCCTGGTGGTGCCAGTGGGAATAGAACAGCAGGACGAGTAGAGCCATCAAAACCCTAAGCTACTAAATCCCGACCAGACGACAAAAGCGGAGAAGAGGAGTGCCCGCTTCGGAAGGCCCACATATGGCGAGCTGGAACGATATCTCTGGAGCATGAACATGCCTGCCAACTGGACGCGCAGCCAGAGATAGGCCTTCGTACATTATGCTCGCCCTTTCGGATATATAATGGATGCTTATTCAAGATGGGACCAAACGGAGTGGAGCGGCGTTACTTGCATCAGGAGGAAACGGAGACCGTAGTAAGAGGAATGCACGAAGGAGTCGGAGGAGGACATTATGCAGCCTAGGTCACCGCCAAAAAGCTTCTAGAGGCCGGCTACTGGTGGCCCACAATGTATGGTGAAGTATATCAGTTCGTTAAACGGTGTAATGCTTGTCAGCGGATTGGGAAGCCAACCCCAACAACACAATGGCCGGTGGTGCCTATTTTGGTACTGGCACCCTTCGAAAAATGGGGGATTGACTTCGTTGGGCCAATACAGCCAACGACAAGGCACACCCAGAGGAGGTATATCCTAGTGCCAACGGATTACTTCATCAGGTGGGTAGAAGCAGTGGCAACACGGACGGACTCCGCGAGTACCGTAGCAAAGTTTTTATATGAGAACGTTATCACAAAGTATGGGTGTCCGTTGCAGCTAGTAAGTGACAGGGGAACCCATTTCCTTAAGGATGTGGTGGCCACCATGACGGAGTACTTTGGCATAACCCATCGAAAGACGGCACTAAACAATCCTAAGGCAAATGGACTGACGGAGAAGACCAACGGACTGATCTACCGAATCTTGAACAAGCTAACTGTGAACTATGCCCACGATTGGGATACCAAGCTACTATCAATGTTATGGGCATTTCAAACGGCAGAGAAGGTAACCACCCAGCGAATGCCCTATTATCTCACTTACGGCCACTCCCCCATTATGCTAGTTGAGTTCAAAGTACCCACCCTTCGGGTGATGATGGAGGGACGCCTGCCAGAGGAAGAGAGTCAGTTGGAACGACTCTTAGGGTTTGTTCAGCATACGGAGGACAGAGAGGAGGTCCAACTAGAAATATAGCTGATGCACAATTAGCGCAAGATCTGGCATGATCGGAGGCCGCGCAATCAGGAGTATGTGAAGGAAGGAGACCTGGCCCTCCTTTATGACAGTCGTTATATGCATTTTCTGAGAAATCTTCACCTAAGATGGATGGGTCCGTACCAAGTGGTACAGATATACGAAAATAGGTCTGTTCAATTGAGGCAATTGGATTCTGCGCTTTTACCCACCCGATTGAATGGGTGAAGGGCTAAGGGTCGAAGTGAAAAAGAGCAACTAAAAGCGTTTGAGTAGAAAAGGGTTTCTTCAGTAATCCCTTTTTGCACACGGACTTCCGCAAACCCCAAATTGCATGCTAAAAAAACCGCACTAAAAACGGCCGTTTAGAAGAGTTTAGGTCTTGTTTACACGTGCACAAACGTATTTGATTTTAAACTTTATCCAATTCTGAGCCTTTCTGAAAGAAGGTCATCCTCACAACCGGCATGTATACAAACATTTAGAGTTTTTAGGGCTTGCTGTAATTCTGTTGTGCAAACTTGTTTGCGCACCAACCTTTCATTCATACCAGTCAATCCTAAGACTATACTCTCGCTCTGAGAAATTTTACAGGACTTTGTTTCTTAGACATTGGGACAATAATGTTTTCATGGACTGATGCTCTTGATCCGCGTCACGAAATGAGAGTGGCATGGTCTCGACTTGAGCCGCCCATGCCAAACGCCTCAAGATTCAAAAGATGCAAAAGGTTCTCACTACTAGTTCAAAGTTTTAACCACTAGAAAAAAGATGAGGGCTAAGTAAAGATAAGAACATATCCACATTAAGGAGGTGCACAAAAAAGGTGGAAAACGTCGAAAGGAACCCTTTAAAACAACAAAAATACTAAATATCAAATTTTGTTGTATCCTAAAAATATCAAAATTTTAGGGCAAGTGCACGCACTTGCATCAAAAAATTGGATTTTTTTGGGATTGTTTTGGGATTTTTTAGATTTTTTGCTCTTTTTTCTTTGGATGAACCGTCTGGGAATGCACTAGGAGGCATGAACCATATGGGTTCATGCTCCTAGGCCTTCTTGACCTTGGGTGCGCGCACCTGGGCCCCCTTGCCCCCTAGTGCACGCACTTATTCACCCAGCTAGGCCCCCCTGGCATGTTTGATGATAACCCGGTACTATGTCACCGCCGAAAGAGACGGAAATACTGTAAAGGATAAAAAGGGGATAGGGTGTTCTTCGTCGCATTAGGGCATATGATAGATATATGAGAGCGGTCTAGGTGAACCTCCGCCGATGTCTGCTACTTGTTATTTCGTCGGGAGTTCCGATACATCCTTAGACCTCCAAAAGGATCTTCTAATGTTTCCCCATTAGAAGATCATTTTTCCCGTTCTTTTTGCATGGCATAGCATTGTACCAGGCGAATGAGTTGGTGGCCCGCTTGCATCGCGCTAGATTTCTTGACTTTGAGAGCCGTCACTCCAGCAGTAGCCCAACCTGGACGGTTAGGAATAAGCATGAAGAGATAATACATGTAAGGGGTTTTTGGCCTTGGAATACTGGGTTTTGGGGTTAAAATGCGCTTTCGACGATTGTAAGCCATTTTTTTTTTAAGGCGAATGGCCGTGAGAATTTATATAGGAAAGAACATAAGGTGACAAAAGTCCCCGAGAAGGAGACGGATGCCAAAAAACAGCCGAAGGACAGCGGGGGAATGGCACTTGTGCGTCAGTCAACAACCAAGAAGCACCAACAGACTACTCTATGTCACCCGCATCCCACAACCAACGAGAGAGGCCTTCAACCTCAGCAGGGGGAGTTGGGGCGTCTTCCACAGCCTGAATTTCACGCACTATCTCCGTGAGGCAATCGAGCTCGAGAGAGTGTGATTGTTAGCCGTTTTTCTTCAGGGATTTTTCGACGAATAGGGGCAATTTTATGGCGATGGGTGCGATTCTATGTGTCCATTTGTATAAGGTAGAAAGTCTGCAAATATATAGCGGATCCAATCTCGTTGAATCCAAGTCTCTTCGGTAATTAGCTTCTAAATCAAGTCCAGTGCCGAAATGAATGGGTCGAGATACAAAAGAAAAGAAGAGACAAGTTTCCCAAGTAGGGAACAAGGTGTCGAAGTAAGAGGGACAAGATCCTCAAGTTAATGTTCTAAAGCCATGAAATCTTGGTGATGAAGGATCCTCTCTTTATTTCTACTATGCGCGCCGGCCAGGGTACCTTCTCCGAACGGCTCCTCCCTCCCTGGTTTTCTTATCTAGCTTGAGAGATTTTGACAAACAATTATGCAAGCGTTGGGCAACATCATTGGCCCGGGCACCTTCGAATGCGATCGAGGATTTGGCGAGGCAGCAGGCGTTCCTTCCTGCCGCTTTTGGGGGCATTGGTCTGTTGGAAACGGGAGCCTCCGTGCCAATGGCTTTCTTAGAGAGTTGGGCCCTCTATGCCTTCATCTTAGCCTCCCGTTCCTTAATCCGGGATTCGCGCATCTTAGAGGCCTTTGCCTCAGGCGTTGAGGCAGGGGCTTTCCCCCTGCATGCGTTCTTAAGGTTGGCGAGGTGATCTTTATCCTCAGGGGCTAGAGCCACCCTGCCTCATTAATATTTTTCCTTGCTCCCTGAGGTTGGGCTGCGTGGGCTTCAAGCGTCCCTCTTGGAGAAGCATTGTGCTAGGCGCAGTTGGCCCTTCTCAAGGATTCCTTCATTCCCAGGCCACCTCGAGCTTGCTTTCACTCTTGCTCGGGGCATGGAGTATGTTCCTGGCTTATGGCTCGGCCCAGTATCCAAGCGTTCTGCATCGCAACGGCAACTTTTTCCACCGTAATGAGATTTCGCCTAGGTTTGGTCCAACCTGTAGCTTGCTCTCTAACAACATGCAGCTGTGGAGCCCCCCTCGACGACTCTAGGATGCACCTGGCTCGCTATGCCATTGGCGGGCAGTGCATGGCTATGCATGACGCCGTCCGAGATGTCATGTTCTCGATAGCTGAGGACAGCGGGTTCTTTTATAAAGAGCATGCTTACACCCTGCTCAACGGCGTTTCTCTCCGGGCTAACCTATTTTTGACCTACCAAGACCAGGTTTTTATTGCTGATGTGGTTGTAATAGATCCCACTTGGGACAATGTCTACGAGCATGTTATCCTCAACCCTCCGGGTTGGGCGGCAGAGGGGTGCGCGACAGCAAAGGTCCACAAGTACTCTTCCATGCAGTATGGCCACACCTTCATCCCCCTTGTCATCGAGACTCACGGGGCCATGGGCAAGGATTTCTCTAGGATTGTCAAGGCCTATGCCAAGACTTACCACAATCGCAAGAATGGGATTGGTCTCCCCCTTTCTTGTATTGTGGCTTTCGTCAGGCAACGGGTGTCCATCGTCCTGCAGAGGGCGTTGGCGAACGTGGTGTACATGAAGCGCTGGGGATGCGACAACTTCGGCCCCTGCGGTAGGTAGGCTTTTTCATATCCCTAACCACGAAATTCTTGCATTGTAGGTAGTTTCGAGATGAGCGATTGCGGGCACTACTAGGGAGAGGGGTGTTTTACAAAACCTCTTTTGCAAATGTCCCAATCTTTACAATGTCTAAAACCTTCGTTGTAAATTGGTTGAAGTTTCGCTGATGTGGCAAGTTTTAAGACTTGATTTACAACGGGGGTTTCTAGTTGGATGATGTGGCACTCTTTTGGGTGCTCATTTACAACAACAGATTGATGACGTGGTTCCCACGTTGTAGATTACGTTATAAAAGCCTTTTTTTTCAAAATTTGATCTTTATTTTTCTAAAACTCTTTATTAATATCACTAATCACAAAAATATGATTGGAAGCCATTTACAATAGCATGCGATGATTGAACAACCTGCAGTATTCTTATTGTGAGCAGTTGCCACCTCTACGCCCACAACGAAGTGTGCACAGCCTTGATGGTACATGTTCGCTATGCCCACCTTTTGCAAGCCATTGGCGTTAATTGGGCGTTGGCGCCATTGTTGGGGGTTAATTGGGCGTCATTGTTGGGCGTTAATTGGGCGCCATTGCTGGGCGTTAACTGGGCGCCATTGCTGGGCGTTAACTGGGCGCCATTGCTGGGCGTTAATTGGGCGTCATTGTTGGCGCTATTGCTGGCGCCATTGTTGGCGCAATCGGGCGCCATTGTTGGCGCGCAATCGGGCGCCATTGCCGGGCGCACCGGGCGCCATTGCTGGCGCTAATCGGGCGCTATGGCGCCATTCTTCGCCGGGCGCCATTGGCGCAGCCGGGCGCCATTGGCGCCAATCGGGCGCCATTATTGGGCGTTAATCGGCGCCATTGGCGCCATTGCTGGCGTTAGCCGGGCGCCATTGCTGGGCGTCGGGCGCCATTCTTTAATCGGGCGCCATTGCGGGCGGGCGCCATTGCTGGGCGTTAACTGGGCGCCATTGCTGGGCGTTAACTGGGCGCGTTGATTGGGTGAATCCCTTCATTGATTTTTCTTTTTTTTTATTCTCAGGTAGATGAAAATTCTTCATCTTTTTTTCTTACATAAAGTTTTCATGTTCAATTTTACATGCCCTGTATCAGACCTTGGCTGTAACTGGGCGCTGTAGTAACGAAGAGAAACCACAGATTGACCAAAGTGGAACGGACGGCGAAGAGAAGTGAAAGGAGCCGGGTGGCATGAACGGCAAGGACGAAGCCAATGGAATGGCAAGTAATAGTTGCCGTTCTGCCCCTGTAATAGTTGCCGTTCCGACAGGAGCAGAAATATACACCAGAATGTTTCATAAATAGGGACATGCCCGCCGCCATTGCACACGCACTCTTGGTTCCGGCGGGGCACTTGGCAAAGCAAAGGTCCTGCCGACGCGGAGCCTGGCGGCTTGGAGCCTGGAGGAAGGAAGGAACGAAGGAGGGAGGGAAGGAAGGAAAGACCCTCTCCTTGGGAAGGACGTCGAGCTGCGTGTGGAATTTGCGCGGAATTTGAACCACCACGACGGACAGGCGTGCGTGCGTGCCTCCCTTGCCTTGCCTTGAGCGCTTCTTCTTGTGCTGCATCCATCGCCAGTGCCAGTGCTGGTGCCTGGGTGCAGGCTGCATGTATGCACGCGCACGGTAGCCACGATTGCTGGAAGCAGCTGTCAATCAAGCAGCTGAGTTGATTGACAGCATCCTCCCGAGGTGAGCGATGGCGGAATCCACCGCCCCTCCGAGCGACATCTGGTTCGACATGAAACTGGGAGGCGAGCGCGTGTGGGGAGACACCGGCGAGGGCCGCGTCCCCTTCTCCGGCCGCTCCAGCAGCCAGCAAACGGATGAGGACACGGAAGCTCTCACCTGGGCCGCGCTCGAGAGGCTCCCTACCTACACTCGCCTGCACACCGCCATCCTGGCCGCGTCTCTGGACGGCACCGGCAACGGGGGAGGCGCGCAGCAGCATCAGCACGTGGATGTGCGCAAGCTCGGCCGCATGCAGCGCGCCAAGCTTCTGGACAAGGCCTTCGACACCTCGGAGCAGGACAACGAGAGGCTTCTGCAGTCCCTCAAGAACCGCATTGACAGGCATGTGCAAACCGATTGTGCTGGAAACGGTGCAATTCCTGTTGCAATCTTGACTGTTTTGTGCGTTGCAGAGCCGGGATTGAGCTTCCCAAGGTTGAGGTGCGCTTTCAGGACTTGCATGTCTCGGCCAAGGTGTACGTCGGCGGGCGTGCGCTTCCTTCGCTGTGGAATTCCGTCCGGAATTTGGTCGAGGTATGGACGTAGACATGCTCTTGACAATTGGCAGCACGATTGTATTAACTCGCCGCCGGCTCTCGCACAAATTTCATGCTTCAAGAGGTTGTTATTTGGAGCGTGATCGATATGGCCCCGCCCTGCAGGCCTGCCTAGCAGCTTGCAGATTGCTGCCGTCGGACAAACGTGACCTTCACATTCTTCACGGCGTCAGTGGCGTGATCAAGCCCGGAAGGTGAGATGTTACGGGTCGTCGACTATCATTTTCTGAATTCCCGCTCCGCCTCTACCTGAAATTGCCTTGCCTGCAGGTTTAAACATAACTTTGCTGATTGCCACGCTTTCTTTGGGCTGCAGGATGACCCTTCTTCTTGGTCCGCCTAGTTCTGGTAAATCGACCCTGCTGCTGGCGCTAGCGGGAAAGCTAGATTCAAGCTTACGGGTGCAATTTCGCCCCCGCCCCCCGCCTTCTTGCTTCGTTTGCATGCCTGGAGTCAGCATGCATAAATTTGTGGGATTTGGACCCAGCTCAACCTCTCTATTTAACCTCTTTGTGCATTTGTGACCAGAAATCCGGCTTGATCACTTACAACGGCCTCACGCTCAAGGAATTTGTGCCTCAAAGGACAGCATCGTATATTAGCCAAACTGACAATCACATCGGCGAGCTCACTGTACGAGAGACTCTTGACTTCGCAGCCCGGTGTCAAGGTGTAGGCTATAAACAAGGTATGTGGACGGTGTGACGGTATTTCCTTGTTTGTCCTTGCTAAGGCACACATTTTATGCTTTCTGAGGCCAATTATTGCAGAGATGATGGCTGAGCTTGCTAGGAGGGAGAAGGCGCAGCAAATTCGTCCTGACCCAGACATCGATGCCTATATGAAGGTAGGATAGCTCGTCACGTCCTCTCAGGTACGGCACTTGGGGGGTTCTCCCACCGCTCCATCACACGATTTAATCTACTGTGTGTATCAGGCCTCAGCTGTGGAGGGCAAGAAGCACAGTGTTTCTACAGACTATATTACGAAGGTCCTCGGTCTTGAACCCTGTGCAGACACGGTTGTGGGAGATCAGATGCTCAGGGGGATTTCAGGGGGCCAGAAAAAACGCGTGACAACAGGTTTGCTCTGGCTTTTCCTTGTTCAGAGTTACCCATATGCCGGGTCTGGGAAAACGCAGCACTTGCTTTTACTATCATGCTTTGGCTTGCTTGCATCGAGTATCTAACTGGTGCTGCTCTCTTCGCAGGTGAGATGGTGGTTGGACCCAAAAAAACTTTGTTTATGGACGAGATATCTACAGGGTTGGACAGCTCCACGACCTTCCAAATTGTAAAATGCACCAGTAACTTCGTTCACCTGCTTGATGCAACCGTGCTAATGGCTCTCCTCCAGCCAGCCCCAGAAACGTTTGACCTTTTCGATGACATCCTCCTCCTAGCTGAGGGTCATGTAGTATACCTGGGGCCTCGGGAAAAGGTCCTCGAGTTTTTTGAGTCACTGGGGTTCAAGCTTCCAACTCGTAAAGGCATTGCAGACTTTCTTCAAGAGGTGAAGTATTCTGAACGTCTCTTCATTCCTTGGGCCTTGAACATGAAAAGGAATTTCACCACACTCCTTCCTGTACGTGGCCACCCTTTGATTTCAGGTTACTTCAAAGAAGGATCAGGCGCAGTACTGGGCAGACAAGAGCAGCCCTTACAAATATGTACCGGTTTCTGCAATCGCAGCTGCATTTCAGGAATCAGAGATTGGGAAAGAACTGAATGCACACCTTGCATCTCCATTCGATGCTTCCAAAACCCACCCCCTGGCAATAGCCAAGACAAAGTATGCTTTGTCAAAGTGGAAGCTTTTCAAAGCCTGCTTTGAACGAGAACTGTTGTTGATGAAGCGCAACAGTTTTCTGTATGTTTTCCGCACTGCCCAGGTACATCATCTTGCATCCAAATGGGGGACGTTCTTGGCGATGTATCTGTGAAGCAATTCATGTTTCAGTAGACAGAAAAGGAACAGACATTTACCTCTAACCTTTGTTGTATGTGGCAGGTTGGTTTTGTGGCATTCCTTACAGCCACTTTATTTGTGAGGACACGTTTGCATCCCACAAATGAGAACGATGGAAACCTTTACATGGCTTCTCTATTCTATTCCTTGGTGCACATGATGTTCAATGGATTTTCTGAGATGTCGATCACGGTAATGCGGCTTCAAGTGTTCTACAAGCAGAGAGACAACCTGTTCTATCCAGGCTGGGCTTTCTCAGTACCAATCTGGCTTCTCAGACTTCCCTACTCAGCTGTGGAGGCTATTATTTGGAGTTGCATAGTATATTACACTGTTGGACTTGCCCCTGAAGCCTCCAGGTAATGGGCCGTCATGCAAATTGATGAAGGCATTCTACCTATTAGGAGAGGCATAGTAGAAGAGGCAGTTCGGTCTAATATTCTCGATTTTGTCCAGGTTTTTCCGATATATGCTACTGCTTTTTCTTATGCACCAGATGTCAGTAGGGCTTTTTCGGACAATAGGTGCTCTAGGGAGATCCATGGTTATTGCAAACACATTCGGATCCTTTGCACTTCTGGTGGTCTTCCTTCTGGGTGGATTTATCTTAGCAAAGAGTAACCTCTTTTCTCCTTTGTGATAACTTCAGCTTCAAAGATGCAAAGCTCACGTACTTCGACGCAAGAAGAAAGCATAACAATCTTGTCATGATTTGTCGTGTTACTTGCAGAAAGCATACACCCTTGGTGGGTATGGGGATATTGGGTGTCTCCTTTGTCATACGCTCAGAATGCTCTTTCTGTCAACGAATTTCTTGCACCTCGATGGCAAAAGGTTCGTTTGTGTCATGAGAACTGACATGCCATCCACGTTTCTCCAGAGTATTCCTTCAGCCAAGTGCTTAGTCTGCTAGAGTACCAGAGTCAGTTGGTGCAGAGTCCTCCATTGTATGTGAGAGCTGATATATTGTCCGGACTGTCCCCCCAGCCAAGCCCTTATGCTCCTGGGGTACCTCTGTATAGGAGGATTCTTGGTGCACGAGGGATTCCAATGAAAGGGTATTGGTACTGGATTGGTGTGGCGGTGCTCATTGGATACACATTCTTCCTCAATTTCACGGTGACTCTGGCACTGTCTTATTTCGACCGTAAGGACTTGATACCACTGATGTGTGGGTTATTACTATGTTTGGAATGTTGTCCACTGGTAAGTAGACATACTTCTGGACCATCCTAACATTTAACGCTTGCCTGTGATAGCCATTGGCAAACCACAAGCAGTTGTGACAGAGGAGACTCTCAGACAGAAGACTGAAGATACTAGTGACCACTCTGGGGACCAAGGAGCCGGAAATGGGGCCGGGAGTGTGGAAAGTAATGGGGAGAGTACAAACCACGTTGTGGAATCAAGCTTGGAGTCAGGAGGTAGCTGACAGATGGATCTTTCCATCATAAAGTTTTGTTAATTCAGTGTTTGACACACTAGTATGTTGCTGTAATCTGCAGGAAGCATTGAATTGGGACCAGTTGGCAGGCAGAATGAAGAAGTACCGGAAATTCATGTGGACATGCAACAGTTGACAGAGCCTAAGGCATCCAAGGGGATGATATTGCCCTTTCAGCCTCTGGCTTTGTCATTTCACAACGTTTGCTACTACGTTGACATGCCTCCAGTAAGTCCTTCGCTGACATTACTGCTTTGCCCCACATTGTGTGGATCAGATTAGAAGCAGCACACTTTGAAGTATGGAGGTTGGTTCTTGCCATATCCTTTCTGCCACTTTTTGTGCTCATGGTTTGTCTGCTTAGGAAATGAAAAAAGAAGGCCTTGGAGAGGACAAGCTGCAGCTTTTGAAAAGCGTGAGTGGAGCATTTCGTCCAGGGGTGCTCACTGCTCTGGTCGGTGTTAGTGGGGCTGGAAAGACAACGTTGATGGATGTTCTTGCCGGCAGGAAGACCGGTGGCCGTATTACTGGAGACATTAGGGTGTCTGGATATCCCAAGGTGCAAGCCACCTTTGCTCGAGTCACAGGATATGTGGAGCAGACTGATATACATTCCCCACAAGTCACAGTGCATGAGTCGTTGCTGTATTCCTCATGGTTGCGACTCCCTGATGACGTTGACACACAAACACGCCATGTAAGTAATGAAAACGGCTGGAAGGTGATATGGATTTCAAGGATGATTGGGCATCTCTCAACCATGATCTCTGCCTCATGGTTGAGTGATATGATCTAATGACTGTCATGAGTCTTGCCTCATACATCCTCTACGTTTTCTCAGGCGTTCGTTGAAGAGGTTATGGAGTTGGTAGAGCTGGCTCCTTTGAGAAATGCGCTCGTGGGGCTACCTGGCAGCACTGGGCTGTCAACGGAGCAGAGAAAACGTCTGACAATTGCTGTTGAACTAGTTGCAAATCCTTCTATAATCTTCATGGATGAGCCTACCTCAGGGCTGGATGCCCGAGCAGCAGCTATTGTCATGCGTACTGTGCGGAATACTGTTGACACAGGACGGACCGTTGTTTGCACAATCCACCAACCCAGCATAGACATCTTTGAGGCATTTGATGAGGTACAGTGTGTTCAAGCTTTACAGTGATGCGTATGCGTTTTGAAGACTCTGAGTCTGGTATGATCCATTCGCAAACTGCAGCTTCTTTTGATGAAACGTGGCGGGCAAGTCATATATGCTGGGCCTCTGGGACAACACTCACTGCTACTTATTGACTATTTTGAGGTGGATCCCGGCTTGTTTTTTCTGTGCCTCTTTCTTTTCAGCCTTTCCTAGCAAAATGAGTTTGGTAACAACTGTAACCACTTTTCAGAGTATTCCTTCAGCCAAGTGCTTAGTCTGCTAGAGTACCAGAGTGTTGGTGCAGAGTCCTGCATTGTATGTGAGAGCTGATATATTGTCCGGACTGTCCCCCAGCAAGCCCTTATGCTCCTGGGGTACCTCTGTATAGGAGGATTCTTGGTGCACGAGGGATTCCAATGAAAGGGTATTGGTACTGGATTGGTGTGGCGGTGCTCATTGGATACACATTCTTCCTCAATTTCACGGTGACTCTGGCACTGTCTTATTTCGACCGTAAGGACTTGATACCACTGATGTGTGGGTTATTACTATGTTTGGAATGTTGTCCACTGGTAAGTAGACATACTTCTGGACCATCCTAACATTTAACGCTTGCCTGTGATAGCCATTGGCAAACCACAAGCAGTTGTGACAGAGGAGACTCTCAGACAGAAGACTGAAGATACTAGTGACCACTCTGGGACCAAGGAGCCGGAAATGGGGCCAGGAGTGTGGAAAGTAATGGGAGAGTACAAACCATGTTGTGGAATCAAGCTTGGAGTCAGGAGGTAGCTGACAGATGGATCTTTCCATCATGAGTTTTGTTAATTCAGTGTTTGACACACTAGTATGTTGCTGTAATCTGCAGGAAGCATTGAATTGGGACCAGTTGGCAGGCAGAATGAAGAAGTACCGGAAATTCATGTGGACATGCAACAGTTGACAGAGCCTAAGGCATCCAAGGGGATGATATTGCCCTTTCAGCCTCTGGCTTTGTCATTTCACAACGTTTGCTACTACGTTGACATGCCTCCAGTAAGTCCTTCGCTGACATTACTGCTTGCTCACATTGTGTGGATCAGATTAGAAGCAGTCACTTTGAAGTATGGAGGTTGGTTCTTGCCATATCCTTTCTGCCACTTTTGTGCTCATGGTTTGTCTGTTAGGAAATGAAAAAGAGGCCTTGGAGGACAAGCTGCAGCTTTTGAAAAGCGTGAGGGCATTTCGTCCAGGGGTGCTCACTGCTCTGGTCGGTGTTAGTGGGGCTGGAAAGACAACGTTGATGGATGTTCTTGCCGGCAGGAAGACCGGTGGCCGTATCACTGGAGACATTAGGGTGTCTGGATATCCCAAGGTGCAAGCCACCTTTGCTCGAGTCACAGGATATGTGGAGCAGACTGATATACATTCCCCACAAGTCACAGTGCATGAGTCGTTGCTGTATTCCTCATGGTTGCGACTCCCTGATGACGTTGACACACAAACACGCCATGTAAGTAATGAAAACGGCTGGAAGGTGATATGGATTTCAAGGATGATTGGGCATCTCTCAACCATGATCTCTGCCTCATGGTTGAGTGATATTGTTAAGGATCTAATGACTGTCATGAGTCTTGCCTCATACATCCTCTACGTTTTCTCAGGCGTTCGTTGAAGAGGTTATGGAGTTGGTAGAGCTGGCTCCTTTGAGAAATGCGCTCGTGGGGCTACCTGGCAGCACTGGGCTGTCAACGGAGCAGAGAAAACGTCTGACAATTGCTGTTGAACTAGTTGCAAATCCTTCTATAATCTTCATGGATGAGCCTACCTCAGGGCTGGATGCCCGAGCAGCAGCTATTGTCATGCGTACTGTGCGGAATACTGTTGACACAGGACGGACCGTTGTTTGCACAATCCACCAACCCAGCATAGACATCTTTGAGGCATTTGATGAGGTACAGTGTGTTCAAGCTTTACAGTGATGCGTATGCGTTTTGAAGACTCTGAGTCTGGTATGATCCATTCGCAAACTGCAGCTTCTTTTGATGAAACGTGGCGGGCAAGTCATATATGCTGGGCCTCTGGGACAACACTCACTGCTACTTATTGACTATTTTGAGGTGGATCCCGGCTTGTTTTTTCTGTGCCTCTTTCTTTTCAGCCTTTCCTAGCAAAATGAGTTTGGTAACAACTGTAACCACTTTTCAGAGTATCAATGGAGTCCCACCGATCAAGGATGGGTACAACCCAGCCACATGGATGCTTGAGGTCTCCACCCCCGCAGCAGAGCAGCGACTTGGTGAAGACTTCGCAGACATTTACAGGAATTCAGAATTGTATCGGTGTGTACTACTTGCCATAGGCTCTATGCAGGGAATCTTTCTGCTGTCCCACTCTCGAGGATGAATTTGTTTGTATTTGTGGTGCAGGCAAAACGAGTCACTAATTGAGCAGCTCAGTGTACCGGCTCCGGGGACGGAAGATCTCAAGTTTCCAACACAATATTCCCGCAGTTCTGTAACACAATTTGTTGCCTGCCTGTGGAAGCAACACTGGACGTATTGGCGTAGCCCTCAATACAACTGTGTGCGGTTCTTTTTCACTGTGATCTGCGCTTTAATTTTTGGATCATTGTTTTGGGGGTTGGGATCAAAAAGGTAATTTGTTTTCTCTTAACCTCTCTGGCCCTCCACTTATGTCTTGCTTTATCAGCCTGTGAGTCCTCTTTTGACCCTGGTGATGTCACGTGCCTGTGGCTCGGCAGGGGGACAGAGCAGCAAGTTTTCGATGTGATGGGTGCTCTATATGCAGCAGTGCTGTTCCTAGGCGTCAATAATGCGTCCACTGTGCAACCAGTAGTGGCTGTTGAGCGGGGAGTTTTCAATAGGGAGCGTGCTGCGGGCATGTATTCACCACTTCCATATGCGCTAGCACAGGTAAATGCGTTGTGTTTTGGATACATTGTAGCAGGAACCTTCTGATGTAGTTCTGTACAGAGATTTTCTAATTTGTCTATGGTTGCAGGGGCTCATAGAGATCCCATACGTAGTTGTCCAGACAGTGATGTATAGCATCATCACGTACTCTATGATACAATTTGAGTGGACAGCAGGTGAGCACCTGTAGGCTTCATCTTACGTTGTGGAGTGTGTAAACGAAGCGTAGCTTTCTTTTTGGTGCAGTGCTCAATTGTCAGCTATTGGAGGTGGCACCAAACTTGTGGAACTGTTGATTGTTGCAGCAAAGTTCTTCTGGTACATGCTTTTCATGGGTGTGACATTCGCGTACTTCACGTTCTACGGCATGATGGCCGTTGGGTTGACAGCTTCACAACAGCTCGCAGCAGTTGTCTCATCGGCATTCTATTCCATCTGGAATCTTTTTGCAGGATTTTTGATTCCACGACCTGTAAGAACTGAGTGTCTGTTTTTGCTCAATCAAGTCGTCTGTAGGCTTTTACACACTTTCTAATGACACTGTGTGGTTGACTGCAATTGTAGAGGATACCCGGTTGGTGGATTTGGTACTATTGGCTCAGTCCAGTAGCGTGGACAATATATGGTCTCGCTTCATCTCAGCTGGGAGACGTTACAACTCCAGTAGAGGATCTACCTGGCTCACCGACCGTTAGTTCTTTCTTGGAGTCATACTTCGGCTTCAAGCATGACATGTTGTGGGTGTGCGCTGTGGTGCTAGTTGCGTTTGCATTTCTTTTTTGGTTTATATTTGCTCTTGCCATCAAGTACATAAATTTCCAAAGACGCTAAAGGACGCAGTTCTGATAAACTTTCCGCCAAGTGAGTACTCCTATTATCCGATTCATTCTTTCCGGTGTGGATGGGACTTCCCATTTCTGCATATTTAATAAAGTCTCGACGTTCTTTTCTTTTGGCATAACTTGCTACCATTCGGCATGCGGGCCGGCCTCGAGCACTTCTTCAGCCGCACGGAAAGTTACAGCTCCAGGAATGACCTAGTAAGAGGCTACAGACAGAAAGCTGTCTTCTAGCAACAACGCTGGCTAGCAAAATTACTACATCAGTTTGAGACGTTTCTTGTGATAGCTACAATGGAGTTGCATGGATCCTCTTTGTTGCCCCTGGTGTCAGAGCTCCACCTGTGATCTTACAACCACCTTACAACCACCTGATAACACCTTCCACAAGGCAGCGTTGGTACGGCAGATACGAAAAAAACGTGTGTGTTCGACATACGTAATGAGGAGCTTGGGAGCAATGGTGAGCAGAACAGACGGGTTGCAAAGAACAGTCAGATTATATCCCAAATGTTCACCTGCAACATCAAGGATCATGATAAACTTGATCAGCAACGCAAACGTTTCACACATCCACAACTCATTTTATCTAGGTACAGAATTCTATGGTCCAAGGGCTGCTTCCCAAAACATGGACAAGCAGGACACAGAGATTACCACAAAGTCTCTTGAAGACAAATGGACGGTAGTAAGCTGCCTGTACTTGAGACCCAGGCCCTGGCTGTCAGGCCAATTTGTCCAGGGACAGCAATAGGGCAATTTGTCCGGCCGATTTGTCACCGTCACAGTTGCATACAGGCTTGCAAGGTCCTGAGAGCTCCTGCCTCGAACTTTGGGGCTGTTAAGCCGCATACCGATTTGCTCATCCAAATTTGTCACCGTCACAGTTGCATACAGGCTTGCAAGGTCCTGAGAGCTCCTGCCTCGAACTTTGGGGCTGTTAAGCCGCATACCGATTTGCTCATCCAAATTTTGATCCGAATGCAAACTGTCATGACATGAAGACCAGACCCACGTTCAATTCAACCAATGCATGGCTATTCAAGATGAAGCGTTTATTACAGTTGAGGATGCGTATGAAGAATCAAAGATGGATATTCCAATCACTTGTATTCACGACAATGTGCCTGCCCCAGTAGAAGAGGTAACAAGTCATTGTAGCTTCACGAACGTGGAGATTCCTGCTACTTAATTGAAATCGTGTGATGCAGATTCTAGATTTTGCTAAGCGCCAGAGCATGCTCCGGAAGCTGTTGGTGTTCTCTCTGGACCACTGCCAGGTTTATATTCTGCTGTTTGTCGAAACCCAATTGCTGGAAAGCTAAGTGCGTGCTCACTTGCCTATGAATGTTGGGTCGTGTGCACGCAGGGGAATAAGGTAGTGGAGGCTATAAAAGAAGCAGCCCAATGGGGAAAGTGAGTATGCAGAAAATATGATGATCATTCACTTATTTATGTTCACAACAATGTAAGCCATTTGTAAAGGACCTTGATACAAGTGGGTGCTTCTTCAAAATTGTCACACAAACGAAGTACAAAGGTAAAATAAGAAAGAAAGGAAGATAAAAAATTAAAAGAGATAAAAATTTAATTAGTAGCCACCCTGTTAAGAAATGCATGTGTTGCACGCTTCACCCAATCTCCTATTAGAGAGGAATTGCTACAAAATGAAGAGCTGCCTAGAGAGAACTTTTAGTAATCAGTGGTCTGTAAGAATTCCCTGAGTTAACAGCTGCCTAATTGAGGTCAAGCTGCGGGATATATAAGGATTGATACATCAGTCAAACGATGAGGTAAGGGTAAACCACCGAGGAAAACTAATCCACAAGTTGAGAAAAACCGAAATAATTCACCTAACACTAATATTAATTTAAATAATATAAGCAATCAAGAAGAAACAATAGTGACATGTAATTAACATAATTCCATCTGTTACTGAATTAAAAAGGATGTCTCTAATCAGAGGTTTAGAAATTATAGAGAAAGGATCAGGACAGGTTACAATTCCTCCTGTAGAAAAAGTACCATAACAAGTGATAATCACTATTGCCGAGAAAGAATCAGAACAAGCTATAGTCACTTACAAAGAAAAATCTATGGCTGTAGATAAGAGGGGTAGAAATGTAGTACCACTACTGCAGAAGATTGAAAATTTTTCTGGACATCCTAAATAAAGCATATCAATTAAACATCTGATTTATCTATTACATATATTAAAAACACAAGAATGTGGAAGTCCATATGGCTATATACATCCTAGTTATGAATTTGCTATGGTAGGAAAATAGAAAGCCTGTTAACACCCTAATCCATTTTAAGAGTTCCTAAATAGGCTAGAAATGAGATTCCCTCCATCCAATGCTTTAAAAATTGAAGACTTATCAAATTTAAAGACCAGATGCGACTGAATTAATGCTATATAATAGGGCTAATCAACTAATGCAGGACACGGGAATATATAGTGAGCCTGAAATATGTCATAAATATATCAGTAATTTAGGTTACAATATAAGAGATAATTTATGCACTGAATTGATATTAAAATATGGAAGAAATTATACGTTAGAACAAGTTTTTCCAATTGCTGAAAAATGTGAACAAGCTTCAGCAATGATGAGAGCACTGGATAAAAAGATGTTGATAGATAAGAGAAATAATACACCTTATGTAGGGGGGAAAATATTACTCAACAACAAATAGATTTCACAATGAAAATTTTAATAGTTGGAGACACGGGGGGCAACACCAAATATATGTTTATGGTTCTTATGCAAAAATCAATAAACCAGTCATGAATGTAGTAAATGATAAAGAGAGATGATTTATTGAGGTGAAAGAACGATGGAAAGAGACCATCTAGGAAGGGACAACAAATGGGGACCCGGGGGTCGGAATGAAGAGGAGCAACTGAGCTCCCTACCTAAAGTGACCAACGCACCCACAATGTCTGTTGCGGTGGAATTACCTGCAAACCACAGAGGAAGAGGAAAAGGCATCACCCACCGCCGCCGCCTTATGGAGAATCGCCGTGAGAGCGCCTGAAGACCAATGAAACACGTCGGAGTCGGAATGCAGAGGGACGGCCCAGACTATGCCTGCGTGATGGGCTTTGGCACAAGACTTGACGAATTTGTCAAAGTCCTCACCATTGCCCCATACATTTCTAGAGCAAGCGGGATAAAGAGGTGGCCGCTTGCATCCCCGCTATACTTTATGACCTGAGAGCTGGCCAGACGGCAGCCACTGGAGGGTTGGTGATGACTGAAGTGGTGGCATCACGTGGGGTTAGTAACCACTACATCCGCCACCACAACCTGGTCGCCACGAACAGGCATAAGTCCCCTCGATTGAGCGACCATGTAAGAAGAGTATACTCGCTCCTCAAGCCATATAGCCACTTTCGCGAGCAATGGCAAACATGACGTCACGGATGGCGTCGTGGAGTGGCAGCGGCGATGACCGCCGCACGAGGTAAGCACTTTAGATTAATTAACATAAGCACTTGAATTCATATAAGCACTTCCCACCAACAACTACAAACAAATCTAATACGCATATATAGGTGCAAACCAATAACAAGAGGGAGTAGCTCGTCGTCACAAACACACCTCCCCACGAGAACAACACGCAAATTCCTCACATCGCCTCCTGAGTCATAGCTTTGGCCTCCTCACAACGCCTCAGATAACATATCTAGAGGACAAGCTATGATCCGAGCTTGTCCTCAATGGAAGGGTCTATATATACTAGACTGCATCGGCATATTCCTAAGATATCCTATCGGCATCAAAGATATGCCGAAATATCCTAAGAATACACTATAATATGCAAGGAATATGCCAAAGCATATTACTTGAGCTTATCCACTTAGCTATTGTATCCTAAGAATACACTATAATATGCAAGGAATATGCCAAAGCATATTACTTGAGCTTATCCACTTAGCTATTGCTAACCATGTTTAATTAACACTAATCAATGCTTAATTAACATAAGCACATTAGATTAATTAACACTAATCAATGCTTAATTAACATACTTTAGATTAATTAACACTAATTACTTACTTAAAGATAAGTAATTAGATTAATTAATGCTAATCAAACACTAAACCCAAGTGCGTAGATTAGTATCACACTAAGATGACATGTCACGAGGTAAGCACTTGAATTCATATAAGCACTTCCTCGACCAACAACCAAGCAAACAAATCTAATACGCAGATATAGGTGCAACTAATCCCCCGATAATGTGAGACTCTAAGTCAAAACATTATCATTAGTAGGACTACACACGACGCACCTCATGTAGCGCATTGTGCACAAAACCAATCTCCTGGAATGTCGCCAGAGGTTATGAACCTTGTCCATGAGTGGAGGCTTGTCTTGATCCTTATGGGCCCGCTATGTGGACTACTCTCCCACCTGCTCGCCATTTTCTTCTTGCCTATCGAGCTGTGCCTCCCGCAACACCGTTCATTCTTGATTAGTTCTATGTGGAACTTCCCTTTGGTGTACTTCCCCATCTCCGCAAGCGTGAAAGCAAATACATGTCGCGATGCCTCCAACAACTCCTTTAGCCGACGCTGATTGCTCTTCAACTCGACTGCTAACCACTCATGTGGTTGTGGCTCGATGGCTTGCACGCCTCTACGTGCTCGCCTCCTTGCCCTCCAAACTCGCCTTCTCCGTTGAGATGCGAGTGCCGGAATGTCCTTCACCCACCGAACCTACCGCTCAACCCCGCCTTTCGGGTTGAAGCGACCCAGCTAAACAATCATCATGTTCACGCCAAATGCTTGCCCAAGCAATCGACACCGCCTTCTGGTCCCGTCTCGCCCGTGATCAAATCCCATGGCCAACTCCTCTGTGGTTGTTGGCTCTCCAAGGCCTCGCCATGTCCGGCCCACCACAACGCCGGGCCATGGTTCCCAAGGCGTAAGACTTGGACTTAGACACAAAGGTTGGCCAAGCCGCCATGGGGTGTCCAGCGTGTTCACAGGAAGTGCGGCAGCTTGTCACCTTGATGACTTGTTGGGCATGCCTTCCCGATGCTAGCACATCCTTGACAACATGATTAGGTCGCTTGGTGAACGACCAAGACACTTCAAATGTTCCAAGGGAGCAAGGTTAGTCCACATGGACCTCAACCTATGAGCCCTCGAACCAAATTGAGTCGCATCCAATAGAAGCTCCCGACCCAACACTCCTCGGATCGTGGCAAAGTCCTCCCGAACTTGCTTCTTCACGCTCATGCATCTTGGCACATTCTCAACATGTATCCACAAGGCCTTTCTTGCCTTTTGGATCAAGCGCAAGATCCTCATCGGTCATAGAACAATGCTGTGGGTGGATCCTTCCGACCTTGACCCTTGCCCGCAGAGGATAGTCCTTGACACTCCCAACTCATGGCGACAAGGTCCACGGTTGTTAGAGTTAATTATGTTTACCCTAACTCGGTTAGTGGTAGATTAGTTTGATTAGGGTTATCCTTAATATACTATTTAAACATGGACCAGTACTTTTTGTATTATTGCTCTTATTTTCAATATATGCTTCCGTTGTCTTTATCATGGTATCAGAGCCATGGAATTTCTTTTTTGCCACAATCCGTATTTTGTAGATGATTTGCTAGCCATTGTCTATGGAAAAATGTTGTGGAGATTTGCTGGTGTATTTATCTACGTGATAAATGCCTCATTTCTCACAATCTGATGGCGCGTCGGGGAAGATGTGTTTTTGACGGGATTCATTCTCGGTTTGCTGACAGGCTTGTGAATCAGCCATTGAGATCGGGCCGTGGTAGGAGATCACAACATGCTCTGTCACGGCGCGACCTGTTCTATGATGGGATGCAGGTGTCTCGGGAAGAATCCCTAGCTGATTTCCTAGCCAGTACAGATCAGAGGAGGAGAGCACCTGAATTCACGTCTCTTTCCCGGCTGGACAGCATCGAGACTCTGCTTAGGCGCATCCTGGATGAGCAGGCTAGGCAGGCGACCCGTCTCGATTGCTTCGCTGTTAGAATTGCTGGCTTACTGGAGAGATTTGGTGAGTCACAGGGCCGGAAATCATCTACTCAGTATTGCGACTGTGGCTGTCAATTGCGCCGAGACTTTATGGCGAAGGGGAGCGCGGTGAAGATGCCGGCTTCCCCTCCGCATTGCGATGCAGGATTGCTGTAACTCGGATCAGGATGGGCGCGGCACATGTGAGCGTGATCTGAAGCGGTGCTTGCCTTGCTTGGTCGCGGTGTGTGCGTCATCCTGTCGCGGGTGGTTTTAACGGAAACGAAATGGGTTCTTTTTAGGGCTTCGGTGCGCTTAAGTTGGCATATCGTTTCGGGTTCCTTTTTGGGGCTTTGGTGCGCTTAAGTTGGAATATCGGTTCGGGTGGCCTTTTAGGGCTTTGGTGCGCTTAAGTTGGAATATCGTTTCGGGTTCCTTTTAGGTCTTTGGTGCATTTAAGTTGTAATAACGTTTCGCTTTATAAGTTGAACCTGCTTTATGATGCGAAACGACTTGAGATTTCTTAGTTTCTTCTTTTAGAATAAGAACTCTTGTATAGTTTTCTCTGTAAGTCTAGAGTTTAGAGGTCATTTACCTTTCTTTCTAGATTGTGTATGTCGGACTCATCTTCCAGTAGTGAGCATGATGATGCAGTAAGACCAGATCCCGGGGATGACTCTCGACTGTCGAGGAACAAGCTAGGTTAAATTCTCAAATTGCTTCAACTCTTCAACAGCTAGCACGTTTGAATACAAATACCTCAGTTCCTCAACCTCTTGCCTAGACCCCTGCTGTTCCATTCCCTCTTACCATGACGCTAGTGGTGCTTTGACAACTCTTGGAGCTACCTATCTGTGAATTTAAGGAGAAGGACCGGTTTGATGGCAAAGCTTCGTTATGAGAGTGGCGTGCGGATGCGAGCATTCTTGGATGCAGATGTGTGGGAATATGTTGACGTTCTTTTCCTAAACGATATCACAATTCCGGTGTTACTCAAGACATGGTGGACAAGTGGAAAAGGGGAACAAAATAGCTTTTGCTATTCTACTTTCAGTCTAGATGAAACTCATTACGGAGGTGGAGTCCTTACCAACAGCAATGAGGTTTGGACGCAAATTGAAAGATACATATGTGTGCAAAATATTCTTACGCTTGTACATGCTAGGAATGAGTTTTATTCAAGGCTGAGAAGGAGATCGGTGGGACCACATATTGTGAAGTTCGCCATTTGCGATCTCAGCTAGCTCTTGGATCTAGTATGATCAAGTGGACGCAGCTTGCTCAATTGCTATCCACCACCGGCTTCTTTCGAACTTCGTGTCAAGCCAAAATACCTCCATTCGAGCTTCTTATCGCTGTGAGTGCTGGTAGACCTTCCTTATAACGTTGAATGACTTGATTGGGGCTCTCCGCAAGAGGAAGAGTCGCCATAAGTCGTGGCCTCGCCTCCCGGGGAGAAGGTGCTTTACGTTGCAAAGGAAAAGGACCAGGCACAACAATAAGAACAAGAAAGGAGTAGGTTTGTCCGCCGCCCTTCTTCTCCGCTCGGCGTGGTGCTTGTAATCGTGTCAAATTCCAGGCATTGGGAGCGTGATTGCAGAAAGAAAAAGGCGAACCAAAGAAGGAAGTTCGTCCTTTGGCTCATGTTAGTACCAAGGAGCATCTTGGACAATGACAACATAAAAGCAGATTCGGTGTTGTGTGTCTAATTTCGAGTAAGGAGAATTCATTTATGTGGTTTGTAGATTGGATCTACTTCGCACATTTGTAACAACAGGAAGCTATTTTCTAAGTTCAGCTATCAATCACCTTTTCGTCTTTATGTTGGTGATTCTAGGGGACTAGAAGTGGAAGGTAGTGGTGAAGTTTGCATACCTTTGTTAGATGGTACAAGCTTGCTACGATGTGTTGTTTGTTCCGCAATGAGCAAAACTTGCTTTCTGTTAGAGTCATATCTTTGGTGACTTTGGGTTTAGCTTTGAACATTTGCATTGTTATATGTATAGATTACAATTGCCAGGGAATTATGTTGCAAAGGCTACCTTAGTTGATGATTTGTATCAGCTTGATATTTCTCCTTGTACTTTTACTCCTAGTGCTCATGCTTTAGTAACCTCTTCTTCTCATCAACCTAGCTTATGGCATGCACGTCTAGGTCATGTCAATAAGGCTAAGCTTAACTTGATGTCTCACTCAAGCTGCTACCGAGAGAAGCTGCCTCCTTGTTTCAAGCACCTTGCTTCTCGCGGTGTATCTTGTCCAAGGTATGGAGCCTTTTAAGAATCAATCGGCCACTCGAGCTAAAGCGGTTTTGGAGTTGATACATGCATCTAGCGGGAAAGCTTCGGAAATCACTTGGTGGGTCCGAGTATTATCTTTCTCTCAGATGATTTTTCACGCTATACATGGACCTTTCCCTTGCGAAGAGTGACGTCTTTGAGCATATCTCCTCATGGATTCCTATGGTTCAAAGACAAACAGGACATTTGGTCAAGTGCTTCCGCATCGATAATGGTGGAGAGTTTATCGCCATAGGTTTGATGGGCTTTTTCAGCAGATGGATCATCGTCAACTTTCTCGCTCCTTATACACAACAATGTAATGGAGTTGCCGAAAGGAAGAATCAAACCTTGATGGGAATGACTCGAGCATGTTGGCTTGTGTCTTCCTAAATCCTTTTGAAATGAGTTGCTTTACTTATATTTTGAATAGAGTTGTGACTCACACCGGTTGCATTTATGAAGCCTTTTGGGCGCAAGCCAAGTCTTCTTCATTTACGTGTTTTTGGATCTCCGCTTTTGCATTCATTCCCGAGGCCAAGAGGGGGAAGTTAGATGCAAGGTCGAAGCCTCTTATTTTTCTTGGCTACTCGGAAGAATCCAAAGCATACAAGTTGTTTGATCCTACGACCTATAAGATGACGTTGGCGAGGAGTGTTACCTTTAAGGAGATCACTTCTCCACAGCCTGATTCTACTGCTTTAGCTCCTGACGCTATGGATGATGTGCAGGAGGATATGAGTGACCCTGTTCAGGTTATGTTTCCACAGACGGATGGAGCGTTGGATGGTGAACAGTTTCCTTTAGCTCCGAACTGCTATGTAGATGATACGTGCCATATACCGGTGTGGTTGATTCACCGCTTCGGATGTGCACCACTTCTTCTCATGCTTCCCTTGATGATGAGGTTGCTGGTCTTGATGATACTGTTGTTCGGTCCCCTCCTGCAGCAGATCCTGCCCCCAGATATTCATTGAGAGAGCGTCGTACTCGTGATCAGTGGATTGAATGACGTGATCATAGACTTTAGGAAGTCTTGACTAATGTAGCATTTATTTCCATACGAGGTTAGACCGGATCCTCACCATATAGAGAAGCTTTAGATGGCCACGATGGGGAACATTGGCGGGTCTCCATAGCGTATGAGTATAACTCTCTTGTTAAAAATAACACTTGGGAGCTTGTGGATCCACCGGAGAAAGCCTATAACTTGTAAATGGGTTTT
Organism: Anthoceros angustus; assembly: GCA_010909165.1. Taxonomy (NCBI): domain Eukaryota; kingdom Viridiplantae; phylum Streptophyta; class Anthocerotopsida; order Anthocerotales; family Anthocerotaceae; genus Anthoceros; species Anthoceros angustus. Next base: position 133,919 of record VJWM01000063.1, on the reverse strand, counting down.
CAAAACTAAGTTAAAGTGATGGGACCATTGCTAGATATAAGTCTAGATTGGTTGCTAGGGGCTTTAGTCAAATTCCGGAATTGATTATGGAGACACCTTTAGTCCAGTTGTTAAGCCTCCATCACCGCATACTTTTAGCTATGGTCATGGAGTTTAATTTAGAACTTCATCAAATGGATGTTTGTACCGCTTTTGCATGGTGAACTTGAGGAGGTTCTCTATATGACGAAATTTAAGGGTTTGTTAGTAAGAAGTTTCCAAAGAAGGTTTGTAAGTTGCTCAAGACTTTATATGGATTAAAGCAGTCAGAGCTGGTTTAAGCGGATTATGAAGTTTTGAAACGCTAGGGTTCATTCACCCTGGCGATACAAATGTTTTCTATCTTTAGGTGCGCCTTGTTTGTAATCTTAGCTTTGTATGTGGATGATGCAATCCTACTTAGTAATAGTATGCGCAGATGGATGAAGTCAAGGCTATGTTGCGGTCGGAGTTCGAGATGACCACTGTGGTCCGGAGTTTTGTTTAGGAGTTCAAATCCTTAGAGAGGCAACAAGGGTTATTGTTCTTCATCAAACAAAATATTTTAAGGAAATATTAACACGTTCCATTTGGAGGATGCTCGACCGCAACAACTCCTTATTCTGGGGAGAAGCTTACGATAGAGTCCTCGTCGATAAGGAAGATATGTCTACTGTTCCTTATCAAGCGCTTGGGTGTTTGATTTTCGCTAATTGGACTAGGCGATATTTCTTATCGTCGGTTGTTTCTCGTTTCTTAAGAACCCGTAAACCTCACCGGAATGTGAAGAGGATATATCGTTACCTCAAGGGTACATTGGCTTATGGTCTTCATTATACATCAAGTGGCAGCAAAGAGTTTACTCTTACATCCTTTGCAGATCGGATCGGTGATTGACACTAGAAGGAGTTTGTCGGCTTATGCATTTTAGCTTCGAGTCGTTAATCGGTCATGCAAGAAACAAGCGTCCTTGGCACTTTCTCTTCTACGGAGGCCGAATATAAGGCACTAACCGATGCTTGTAAAGAGGTGGAATGGGAACGGCAATTTTGGATTCTATCAAGTTGACAGGAGGATGCCACTTCCTTGTTTTGTGACAATATGTCGGCTATCGCTCTTGTTGCTAATCCTAGGTTTCATGCGAGAACAAAGCATATCGAGCTTTATCATCATTATATTAGGGATGTTGCGTAAGCGTGGTTTGGTCCGTGCAATATGTGGCGACTTCGTAAAACGCGTCGATATATTGACAAAGGGTCTTTCACAACCTAGGCATTTTAAGCATCTTGCTAGTTTGGGTTTAAGGAGTTTAAGCTCCCAACCCCTATATCAAAATCCCGATTTTATATATATGAGGAGAGTGACACTTGGTTTTCTACAATATGGAATTACTATCTAATTTTCAGCTATACTCTCTATGTATTTTTGGGATTTATGGACCCGCAAAATGTCAACATAAGTGAAATGAGATTGGTACCGGTGGATGAAGCATCATTTTTGTTATTCAACCGCATGCAGATCGAAACACAAATCGAAAACGAAAACAACAATGCTTTAAAGGGAAACAGTCCGACCATGTGTTCGAAGTCTCAAGTCCCTTTGCCCTCATCTCTTCGACTCGGCTACACCTTTTGTATTTTCGTGAGTGGCTCGGCTTGTGTCTTCATCCGCCTGGACAAAGATCGCGATCGTCTTTTGTTGCAGATTGAGCCTCGCCACCGGTCAATCTTTCTGGCCGCCACCGTGCATGCCAGCAAGCCCGCCGCAGGGCCATTCTCGTCACCGGTGCCGACTGCATCTGGCCGGTGGCGCCTTTTCGTGGCGCCGGAGTGTGGTGAGCGTGGCGATTCAGATCGCTGGAGAATCGATCACGCCCCATACCGGTTTGTGGTTCTGGCGCCGGACGCCATCGCTTGAGGTTGTCCCAGAATCGAGTGCGCATGGTTTTTCCGTCCGGACGGTGGCCCGCCACCGCGTGCATCGTGGTGTTGGACGCGGTGACTGCCGCTGCTATGGGTGTGATTTTAAGCCCGGGCACGCTTCGAGTGTCCTGCCTATCGCGAGAAATGTGTCCTTGGTGGCGCAGTGGAGTTAGTTTGCACGCTTGTTTTGTGCTTTGTGTTTTCCTCGTGTTTACGGACTTGGTGTGGTGTTGGTTCGGTGGCTTTAACTCCTTTTAACCTCGTTAGGTTAAGTGGGGTGTTAGAGTTAATTGTGTTTACCCTAACTCGGTTAGTGGTAGATTAGTTTAATTAGGGTTATCCTTGATATACTATTTAAACATGGACCCGATGCTTTTGTATCATTGCTCTTATTTCAATATATGCTTCCGTTGTCTTTGTCAAGGCTGCCCAAGACAACTCAAATGGGACAACCCTATCATGCGAACATCCATCCGCAGAGGTAACCCTTCAACGACTCCACGTCGGGAGGTTAGGATACTCCCCATCAAGTCTCTTACGCTCGCGGATACAATCCTTGCTTTTGATCCGGTCACAATGCACGACCTCGCACTTTGATGCCACACTTTATGCCTTCCAAGCCTGATGCGTGCCTCCAAAGAGTTCCACGAGCACTATACCGTCTTCCGAGGTCGCCATGTGATGACTGGGTGTTTAGGTCACAAATGTGCTCAACCCTAGGCAAGAACTTACAGTAGTTCTCCTCATGGGCAATTCCTCTTGCACCATCCTCCACACGAGCCTTTGCACGGCTCATTACCACCACCAGCTCCGTCAAGTGACTTGAAGAACCTCCTCCGCTGGTGGGCAACCCTAGCTTGTTTTCCTCCTCGCTGAAATCCTCCATCGCCAATAGGCGTTAGACACAAGGGGTTCAAGCGATGGATGGTCCTTCACTCTGCGCCAAACCGGTAGAGCTGGCAATGAGGTTCTCATGATCCTTGCCATGCATGTAGAGGATGCGGGCAATCCGTTCATCGGTTTGCTCCAGCTTCTCCCGGCAGGGTCGATAGTAGGCTCACACAAATCCACCATGACTCCGAGTTTGTACAAAGCGTCACCTGGACTCTGGACTTCCCTTGGGGGTTAGGAAATAAGGGGGTTTTGTTTTTTTGTAGGTTGGAATAGTAAAATAAGGCGGAAAAGGAGGAATAAGCACGGATGGCGCTTGGACGGGACTTGAGTAAGCAACGGACCACTCGAGTAAGCAGGACCCGATACCACTATGGAAACTCGGACTACACTCGAGCAAGTCGAGAAGCTCGGATACCCTTGGTCTGTGTAAGTCCGGACCCCTCGGGTCGAGAGCAGGATAAATCGCGGGAAAGCAACTTTGAATTGAGTCGAGAGGATGACCAGGCGGCGCCACGGACGGCCCCGAGTGGAGGACGAGCATGCAAGCAGCTGTGACCGTAGCCTCGCCAAAGGGCCGCAGGGCAGTATTCACGCCCAAAAGGCGTATACAGAGTACGCCGGCGAAGGCTAGAGGCACAACAGGGACAAAGTAAGCATGCACTATTAGCTATGACAAAGAGCCCTTCCCAAGCATTCTCAAGAAAGAGCGGGAAGTCATTCTCCCAAACCCTTTTGCTGACCGGCCTCGCCTCGACATCCGCTTTTACGGAGTCTCTTCTGCGCCAAGGTGTCCCACACGCTGATTTCACGGAGGAAGGAGCTAACGCAACGGAGGAGAGGAGCGCAGCCGCGACGCCTCAAATTCCGTGAGCAAGGCACAAGCAAGACGACGGGCGGCGATGGCACCCAAGAAAGCGCTTGAGGAGGGTGCCGTGGCCCCGGAGGAGCGCAACATTGTGACTGACGCCACCGACTTTGGTCCATGGCTCGAGGAGGCGGAGGGACTGTCGAGGAGGACAGACTAAGGCGGCGCCACGTGGGCCAGCCACGAGTGGAGGCATCTGAGGCCGGGGCCGTAGCCTCTTGGTGGCCGTTATGGGCGGTATTCACGCTCCGGGTCAGTGGCTGGAAGCTGGGCGTGGGCTAGAGTAAACAACAGTAGGGACAAAGTAAGCCATGCGGACCCACAGTTGCGGACGTGACAAGAGCCTTCCGGTGTTACTCTCGAAGAAAGAGCGGGAAGTCATTCTCCCAAACCTCTTTGCGATTCTCGCTCCCTCGCCCTCAGGCATCCGGCTCTTTGGCGGAGTCTCTTCTTCGCCAAGGTGTCCCCAGCTTGATTTCACGGAGGAAGGGCTAGCATAGCGGAGGAGAGGAGGCCGGCCTCAAATTCCAGGAGCAAGGCACAAGCAAGACACGGGCGATGGCACCCAAGAAAGCGTCGGAGGAGTGGGCGTGGCCCTGGAGGCGCAACATTGTGACAGGCCTACCGACTTTGGTCCATGGCTCGAGGAGGCGGAGGGACTGTCGAGGAGGACAGACTAAGGCGGCGCCACGTGGGCCAGCCACGAGTGGAGGCATCTGAGGCCGGGGCCGTAGCCTCTTGGTGGCCGTTATGGGCGGTATTCACGCTCCGGGTCAGTGGCTGGAAGCTGGGCGTGGGCTAGAGTAAACAACAGTAGGGACAAAGTAAGCCATGCGGACCCACAGTTGCGGACGTGACAAGAGCCTTCCGGTGTTACTCTCGAAGAAAGAGCGGGAAGTCATTCTCCCAAACCTCTTTGCGATTCTCGCTCCCTCGCCCTCAGGCATCCGGCTCTTTGGCGGAGTCTCTTCTTCGCCAAGGTGTCCCCAGCTTGATTTCACGGAGGAAGGGCTAGCATAGCGGAGGAGAGGAGGCCGGCCTCAAATTCCAGGAGCAAGGCACAAGCAAGACACGGGCGATGGCACCCAAGAAAGCGTCGGAGGAGTGGGCGTGGCCCTGGAGGCGCAACATTGTGACAGGCCTACCGACTTTGGTCCATGGCTCGAGGAGGCGGAGGGACTGTCGAGGAGTGGCACTGGACATCTTCCGGTGATGCGGACCTATGATAAGCGTCACCATGGTCGAGGAATCGCGGAAGATCTTGGCGGTAACAGGAAGGAGGTCCGCTCCAGAACTTGGGAGGACCGAAAAGATGGACGGTGGAAGTCACGAGGCGATCTATCGCCGCCCGGTGGAGGAGGTAGGAGGTGGTGCCGAGCCTCAAGGTAAGGGAAGGTGGAAGCGGCTAAGGCCCCTCCTCGCCCGGGGACACGATCCTCGAGATGGGATGCCGAGCTCTGGACAAGAGGGTAAGGCGCGAAATAATCGTCCGGAACATCTTGACCAAGGTGGATCACCTTGGTGATAATCTTGGTCTTCCTCCACGACTGCGAGAAAAGCCAGATTGGGGAAGATAATTCACGGAAGGATCGATCGAGGCGCGCGGGTGTGAAGCCACCTCCTCGGTGGCACGTTCTTGATCCATGTATGGGGGGCACGCGACCTCAAGAAGGGTGAGGAGGCAGGCCGAAGAAAGGTTGGCGCCCTAGGAGGTGGAGGAGAAGGCCGAGGCGAGGTCGGCGGTCCAAGCGGTCGGGAGGAAGGCAGGAAGGCATTCCGGACTCCATGCAGCGGACTCCTCGCCACCTAGGGAAGTTTGGGAGGAGATTCTCTTCCTCCTTTTGGTGCCCTCCCGAGCAAAGACAGGAGGAAGTCCGCAGAAGGGCGCTAAGGCCCAAGACCGTCACAGCCCAACAACCACGACGGCGCCGAACCCCGACAAACCTGCCGGGAGTCAAGAGGCTAAGACGGTGCCTTACCAACGCAAAGACCGAGGTGCATTCTCACCCCACGAGTGGCAAGAAGTCAAGAGGCGGTAAGGAGGGCGTAAAGGGATGCCGCCCAAGGAGCGGGAGGTCACCGGCGCAGACCCCGAGCCCCTGCCTCCAGGAGAGGGAAAAGGCTAGCCTGACCCCTTCACCCTCCAAGCCCTGTGAGAAAGAGGCGGAAAGGAGCTCATGCCCAGGGGCCAAGGAGGGTGAGGTCCCTGACGCACCTGTGACTTGAGGGTCCCGACATGGCCTGAGAACCCAACCCCGACTCCCCCGGATCAGGTATGGCGGTCCTGACGGACCAGTGAGATGCCCGCGCCCACCAAGGATTTCGGCATCTCCTCACGGGGCCGTGGAGGAGACACGGTCTTAGCTACCGCCATGGACGGTATGTGGGGCCTGTGGTGGCAGCAGAGAAGGCCTGTGAAGTGGAGGCCACCGAGGAGGATGGTGGAGCCCAAGGGCGTGAAGGCGCCCAGGAGGCAAAGGAAAAGGCGAGTCCCTCGCCGGATCGAGGAAGGAAAACGACGGGCGGCGGAGCGCGAGGCCCGGCTTCGCTCAAAGAGACTGAATAAGGCTCTTCGCCACGCGAGCCCAAGCAAGCACAGAGGCCCAAGCGGGCCGAGGACCGTAAAACGTGTATGGAGGGGTCCAAGGAAGGTGGAGGGAGCCCATGAGGCACCAAGCACGACGCCGACAGCAGCTGAAGGAGCAAGGGTAACTCCAAGGAGATGGAGGCCAGACTCGGGAGATAGGAGATCTCCGAGGCCCGCAGAAGTAGAGGAGAGGCAGCAGATGGAGGATGCAAGGACACTGGAGCTACAACTCCAAGATGCGCTTGAAAGCAGTGATTCTCAACGGAGAATCCACGACTTGAGCACGAAATAGAGTGTTTCCAGCCCGTCAAGACGGAGGAAAATCGCGACTATCCAAGGAGTTGGACGCTGCCAGTCAGCAGGGAACCGGAAGAAGCTGTGGCCTGATGGATATACCACCGATTGGAGAGGAGGTACCTTCTGCACGGTAAACGGAGGGAGGAGAGCTAGAGGAAAATGCTTTATCCGATTACGGAGACTAAGGGAGCCGGGCCCATGGCTCCTGGGAGGACAAAGGGAGGAGGAGTTGAGCAGCAGAGAAACGCAGGAGGTTTGAGGCCGCTGGTGGCTTCAAGGAGTCTCGCCCGGCCGGCAAGCTCCGGCGAGAGACGAGACGGGCCGAACAACACCCGCCGAGCACCTTTGGCGACGGAGTACCGGGTGCCCGAGGCCATGTGGAGGAGGCGATTCAAGCAGTCGACCGACCGCCTACTACCACGCTGAGCTCAAGGCGCCGAGGCACCACCACTACAGGAGGACTGACTCACGGGTCCAAGGAGAGGCGAGGGAAGAAGGCCCCGGGATAGTGCGCCACGGAGGAAGCTGCGGAAGGGCGTTGGCGGCTCCGGCCGTGGACGGCAACAACCACAGCTGCCGAACCCCGACAAACTCGTCGGAGCCGAAGAAGGCGGAAGGCGGTGCCGCCTACGGCACCTCGGAAGGTGCGGTACCCCCACCTTGCGGGTGTGAAGTGAGGTGGAGGCGAAGGGATCTTGCCCAGGAGGCGGGAGGTCATGGCGGCAGCACCGGTCTCTCCAAGGAGGAAGGGCCGCTCTCGGACCCCTTCACCCTCAAGCCCGGAGAAAGAGGCGGAAAAGGAGCTCGCCGGAGGGCCAAGGAGGTGAGTCCGGACCTCCTGGGACTTGAGGGTCTGAGGTCCGGAGAACCCAGTCCGGACTACTCGGGGTATGTGGCGGTCCTTGGCGGACCAGAGATGCCGCGCCACCAAGGACTTCTGGGCATCTCCCGGCGGTGGAGGAGACACGGCGGGTCTTAGCTACCGTCATGGACGGTATGTTGTGGGGCCTCTGTGGTACAGCAGAGAAGGCCCAGGAAGTGGAGGCCACTCGGAGGAGGATGGTGGAGCTCCAAGGGCAGGTGAAGGCCCGGAGGCAAAGGAAAAGGCAGAGTCCCTCGCTCGGATCGAGGAAGGAAAACGACGGGCGGCGGAGCGCGAGGCCCGAGCGGTTCAGAGGACGGACCAAGGCTCTTGACTCTGAGCAGTGAAGCAAGCAGAGGCCCAAGCCAGGCGAGGACCTCTGCAAAGGAGGAGGCGGAAAGAGGCGGTGAGGGTGGCGGAGGCTAGCAGAAGCAGTGACGTGATGGGCAGGCAAGGTAACTCGGGAAGGAGATGGAGGCCGGCACTCGGGAGATGGAGATCTCAAGTCAGTGAGGAGAGGCGGCGGATGGAGGGCGGCAGGACACAGCTGGGCTACAACTCAAGATCGTCGGGCGGCGGTGATTCTCAGCGGGAGAATCCACGACTTGAGCACGAAATAGAGTGCCTCCGGCTCCGTCGAAGGCGGAGGAAAATCGGCGACTATCGAGGAGTTGGGCGTTGCAGTGCGAAGGAGCTGGAGAAGAGTCGGATGGATATACGGTCGATTGGAGAGAGGTGGCGGACCTTGAGTGCAGGTAAGGAGGAGGAGGAGGCTAGAGGAGGCAGCTGCTCCTTATCCGATTAGAAAGGCGGAAGGGCTGGGCTATGGCGGTCGATTGGGTGAGCTGGACAAAGAGGAGGCGCGTTGGCGGCAAAGGCTGCGAGGGAGTGTGAGGCCGCTTTGGTGGCCAGTCTGCCCGGCGGTTGGCAAGCACAGCGGCGAGGCGAGGTGGCGAACAACACTCCAGTGCCGAGCACCTTTGGCGGAGAGTATCGGGTGCTCGAGGCCATGTGGAAGAGGCGATTCAAGTCGATTCGGACTGCCTACCAGAGCTCTCAAGCGGGCACCACGTCACCCTCGGCGGGAGGGCGGACTTCGGACGGTCAGAAGGCGAGGAAGAAGGCCGGGATAGTGCGGCCACGAGGACCTTGGCGTTGTTTGAGGAGCGGAGAGAGGAGGCGGAGGAGGCGGAGCGAGGAGGCGGCGAATGTGGCGGAGTAAGCACCACCTCACCATGGAAGGGGCCCAGCGAGTCGAGGCGATCGGGAGCAGCGGAAGGACTTGAGGGAGAGCCACGGAGGAGTCCGTGAGGGAAGAGCCGGGGGCGTGAGTCGGACCACAGGACTCCGAAGGAGGCCGGACCACGAGTCCGGACCTCGGAAGACGGACCACGAGGTCCGGACCCCGAGAGGTCGGACCTAGTGGCGGACTCGGGAAATAAGCCGGACTCCACGAGTTCGAGTCGAGGCGAGACCTCGAGGTCGGCTGGCGATGAGGAGCCCCTTCGACTTACGCTAGGGAAGCAGATGGCGGTGGCCCCGGGGACCGAGGGAGGCGAGGATGGCGTCGTAATGTGGCGGTTGTCGACCGCCGCCGTAGGGAGATTTAGGAGGGCCCGCCTCACGGATCATCCGATTGGGGCCCAAGCTGTCGGGCGGGATTGGACCACCCATCCCGGGAACCCGACCTTCCAGCCACCGCCGAAGGAGATAGGGGAGGAAATAGGATGGTAGGCCGATTAGTACATATCACCGTAATAGGGGTGTAATAAAGACGCCGACCTTGGGCGTAGTATAAGAGGGCCGAGGCCTAGTAAAGTATCTTCTCTTGGTGTTGATGCCGCTCTGCACTGCGCCTTCTTGTTAACGCGAGTCCCGAGTCACCGAAAGGTGCACGACGACCCGGAGAGATCAAGGTCCCGTGACGACTTAACGGGTGGTGGTGTGTGGAAGGACGATCGAGGACCCTTGTTCGTCGAGAGCGCGGTCCAACGCCGAGACGAACGCAGCCGAGGTACCGAGGGTGTGCAGAGCCGGACGGAGAGGCCCCATGAGCAACGAGGAGGTCCCGACGTAGCTACTTTTTTCCAAGGTTGATAAGTGTAGAGAGAGCGATGAGAGGAACGGATCAAGAAACGAGGACGAACGGACGCAACGGGTCCTTAAACGCCATACACGGCCCGCGTGAACGTTATAAATAGCCGTAAACGAAGATTGAGTGTGTTAAGGTGAAGTGGACCAAGAAAGGTGAGAATCACCGCGAAACGGAAATCATTCTTTGGGAACGGACATACCACAACGACATTGTGCGCTACATCCATCGAAAGTCCACATTTTTGGCGCGCTGCCGGGAATGAAATCGCCAGAGCAAGCGTGGATGCGAGGACGGAGAGGTTACGACGAATTGCTAAGAGAGCCGGACGCCAGATCGCCAGAGCGCCCGAGCGCAGCACGTGAAAGACGACGAGCTCGAGGCAGGACACCGCACGTAAGTGCGCGGTGGACTTGTCGATCGTGAGGAAGAAGTAGCACCACGCCAGCGGGGGGAGCGGTTCCTCAAACTTTGCCGGCGCGACGATGGCAACAACGTCGACCAAGCAAGCGCATTCTCTTGGAGGTAAGAAGGAGAGAGGAAACCTTCGTGGAGGATTTCGCGAGCGACAACTTCAATGGGAGGGATCGATGCACTCATCCAAATGCTCCAAGGGGTCCTTCGCGAACGCGGCGCACCGAAGGAAGTATCGCCACCCTGCAATGCCCCCGCAACCTTCGTTGAAGGATGCCTTCTTGAACGATTCCGTGGAATTGACCAGGCTACGCCTTGTCCAAACTCGAACCCAAGCGAGGCAAGAAGTTGGGATCGTGACATCGAACGGTTCACGCGCCGAGATCGACACCACCCACACCACCACCATGCAAAGCACGCTGGTTCGCAGCTGGCTTACCTAAGCCAATGGCTAAACACGTGCCGCTAGCAGAAAGATGTGAGCAAGGCGGTCCGGCGGAGAATTACGAAGAATCGATCCAACCGACGAGGGCGCCTAGGAGGAAATAGGATGGTAGGCGGCGATTAGGGTATCTTGTGGCCATCGGCTCGAATAGAGTGTAATAAAGGCGCCTTGGGCGTATAAGAGAGGCGCTCTAGTAAAGCATCTTTCTCTTGGTGTTGATGCGTTCTTGCGGACCCTTTGTGGCGTCTTCTTGCAGTCACGAGTCATGGCGAGCCGCGGCGACTCGGGAGATTGATCAAGGTCCGTGACGGACTTAGCGTGTGGTGGTGTGTGCGAGGAAGGTGAGGACCCTTGTTCGTCGAGAGCGCGGTCCAACGCCGAGACGAACGCAGCCGAGGTACCGAGGGTGTGCAGAGCCGGACGGAGAGGCCCCATGAGCAACGAGGAGGTCCCGACGTAGCTACTTTTTTCCAAGGTTGATAAGTGTAGAGAGAGCGATGAGAGGAACGGATCAAGAAACGAGGACGAACGGACGCAACGGGTCCTTAAACGCCATACACGGCCCGCGTGAACGTTATAAATAGCCGTAAACGAAGATTGAGTGTGTTAAGGTGAAGTGGACCAAGAAAGGTGAGAATCACCGCGAAACGGAAATCATTCTTTGGGAACGGACATACCACAACGACATTGTGCGCTACATCCATCGAAAGTCCACATTTTTGGCGCGCTGCCGGGAATGAAATCGCCAGAGCAAGCGTGGATGCGAGGACGGAGAGGTTACGACGAATTGCTAAGAGAGCCGGACGCCAGATCGCCAGAGCGCCCGAGCGCAGCACGTGAAAGACGACGAGCTCGAGGCAGGACACCGCACGTAAGTGCGCGGTGGACTTGTCGATCGTGAGGAAGAAGTAGCACCACGCCAGCGGGGGGAGCGGTTCCTCAAACTTTGCCGGCGCGACGATGGCAACAACGTCGACCAAGCAAGCGCATTCTCTTGGAGGTAAGAAGGAGAGAGGAAACCTTCGTGGAGGATTTCGCGAGCGACAACTTCAATGGGAGGGATCGATGCACTCATCCAAATGCTCCAAGGGGTCCTTCGCGAACGCGGCGCACCGAAGGAAGTATCGCCACCCTGCAATGCCCCCGCAACCTTCGTTGAAGGATGCCTTCTTGAACGATTCCGTGGAATTGACCAGGCTACGCCTTGTCCAAACTCGAACCCAAGCGAGGCAAGAAGTTGGGATCGTGACATCGAACGGTTCACGCGCCGAGATCGACACCACCCACACCACCACCATGCAAAGCACGCTGGTTCGCAGCTGGCTTACCTAAGCCAATGGCTAAACACGTGCCGCTAGCAGAAAGATGTGAGCAAGGCGGTCCGGCGGAGAATTACGAAGAATCGATCCAACCGACGAGGGCGCCTAGGAGGAAAGAAGAAGAAGAAGAAGACTCAAGATGAAGAAAGGAGACGAAGCGGATAAGCAGGTCCTTAAGCGTTTGGCCACCGGGCTGTTCGGTGAGCGTTATAAATAATGGGTGTAAGCGAGATTGAGTGTGTTAAGGTGAAGTGGACGAAGGTGAGAATCACCGCGAAACGGAAATCATTCTTTGGGAACGGACATACCACAACGACATTGTGCGCTACATCCATCGAAAGTCCACATTTTTGGCGCGCTGCCGGGAATGAAATCGCCAGAGCAAGCGTGGATGCGAGGACGGAGAGGTTACGACGAATTGCTAAGAGAGCCGGACGCCAGATCGCCAGAGCGCCCGAGCGCAGCACGTGAAAGACGACGAGCTCGAGGCAGGACACCGCACGTAAGTGCGCGGTGGACTTGTCGATCGTGAGGAAGAAGTAGCACCACGCCAGCGGGGGGAGCGGTTCCTCAAACTTTGCCGGCGCGACGATGGCAACAACGTCGACCAAGCAAGCGCATTCTCTTGAGCGGACTCCATACCACAACGACAGGATTGTGCGGCCGGCATCCATCGGAAAGTCGCGCCACATTTTTGGCGCCGTTGCGAGAATGAAATCGTTCGTAAGCGTGGATGCGTGAGGAGTGGTGGCGGTGCTAAGGCGGACGTTGTGGCCGTCGGAGGCGCTCCGTGTGAGCCGCGTGAGAGAGCTCGAGGCGGACACCCGTCTAAGTCACGGTGGACTTGTCGGATCGTGAGGAAGAAGTAGCACCGGTGAAGTAAAGGCGGTTCCTCAAACTTTGCGGGTGATGGCAACAACGTCGACCAAACAAGCGTACTCCATCTTTGGAGGAAGAAGGAGAGAGACGGAGACCTTTGTGGAGGACTTCGTGTCCGCTTCAATGGGAGGGATCGGATGACTCATCCGGCTTTCAAGGGTTCTCAGGGCAGGCGGCTCGGTTCGAGAAAGTCGGCCACGATGCCCCCCCGTTTGAAGCTTTGAAAATGCCTTCTTGAACGATTCCGTGGAATTGACCAGGCTACGCCTTGTCCAAACTCGAACCCAAGCGAGGCAAGAAGTTGGGATCGTGACATCGAACGGTTCACGCGCCGAGATCGACACCACCCACACCACCACCATGCAAAGCACGCTGGTTCGCAGCTGGCTTACCTAAGCCAATGGCTAAACACGTGCCGCTAGCAGAAAGATGTGAGCAAGGCGGTCCGGCGGAGAATTACGAAGAATCGATCCAACCGACGAGGGCGCCTAGGAGGAAAGAAGAAGAAGAAGAAGACTCAAGATGAAGAGTCCTCAAGAGGAGGATGATGAGACCGAGGTGGCATGAGGAGGAGGAAGAGGACTCGAGGAAGAAGGAGAAGTTGGGATACATCGAGCGGTTCTACACGAGATCGACATCACCCACACCACCATGCAAGCGATGCGGTGGTTGGCGGGCTTACCAAAGCCATGGCTAAACACGTCTGCTGTTGGCGAGAAAGATGTGAGCAAGGCGGTCGGGCGGAGAATTACAGAATCGATGCTGGGCGAGGCGCTCTGGAGGAAAGAAGAAGAAGAAAGCGGGGCGGACTGGAAGAGTCTTGGAGGAGGATGATGAGGGAGGTGGCATCGGAGGAGGAGGAGGACTCGAGAAGAATCAGGATGCCATGGAAGAAGAAGAACCTCGTCAAGAATAAGAAGAAAAGCCCGGCTAGAAGCGGAGGGTAAGAAGGAGGTTATGATACACCGCGGTCAGAGGTTCCACGACCCCCTTGAAAGAAGTAGGTGAGGAAGAAAGTGATGAAGAGGGTGGAGGAGTTGACGATCAACCAAGTGAAGGACAAAAAGCGGCGGGCGGCCACCAGTTCGAACCCATCGGTGGTGTCTTGTGCCACCACGGCCATGGGCACTCAAGGCGTGCCCCTCAGGACCCGTGAGTGGCGATTATGGGGAGGGCGAGGAATGGGAGGATGCTTACCAGTGCAAGCCCCGGGCGCGATATCCCAAATGATGTATCCAGCCGGAGGTCCATCCATACACCGCCCTCGCACCCCATGGGGAGGACCACCGGAATCCTTGCATGGTCTCTGGGCTGTGGGAATCCGGGCACTACTCCAGCGTGTCCCATATCCCACGCGGTAATGGAGATTTTGAGCGGTTGTGTGGGGATTAGCGGTGGGCACATGGCGGGCGGTACCTTGTGTCCAACCTCGCAAGAACGTGCGCTCGCCACTCCGGAGGAGGCCAGCGCCTCCCTTCCTAAAAGGCGTGCTACAAATTGAGGATGCAGTGGCGGAGTGGGAAGGCGCAAGGGACTTGGAAGCAAAGTGCAGCGAGGAGGAAAGGCGGATGGGAGTCTTGGAAGTGTCTACCCGGAAGCGAAAGGAGGTTTAAGAGGAAGAAAATGAAATCAAGCGGATACGGAGGCCGGACACTGCAAAGGAGGCAACTCCGCTAAGGAAGGAGAGTTAAATCAGACCTGCCGGGAGGCCGGGAAGCCTCCGGAAGCGTTGGAGAAACGGACCACCCAGCAACACCTCGGTTTCCACCGGATGTGGCGAAGTGGCGGAGATGCTTGGAAGAGATCCGGCGACCGGGGTGTCCGACCACCAGGGGATGGCGGGCTGAGGACTCGGCACGCGATGGGGAAGGAGCCACCACACCTTTCAAGGTGGCCGATGATGGATCAACAACATTTGTAACAAGGCTTGTTAAAAGACAAAGTCGGCGAAGTCCGAGGGCCATCGGGGAGACACAACCACGGCGAAACCCTTGAGTCGAAGGACAAGAATGTGGAGGTGAGGTAGTGTCTCATACGGACCCAGGCGCCATGGTTCGTAGAAATTGCGGGGTGTGTGATCAAGAACGTACCTGGATGGGTCGGAGTCAACCTCATCACGGAAGCCACCGCAAGGCGGTTGGGTTCACGCTTGAGCCATCCACCAAAACCCGAGAATGGCGGATATGTCACGATCCGGGGAGTTGTCCGAGTCTTAGCCACCATAGCGGGGCCCTATTGGACTTGTGTCATCGTGACCCGCGGACCCTAGGGTATGAGGTGCTTTGGGACGTCCATGGCTCGGGCCTCGACAAAGTTACACTTACAGAAGGAAATCCACTTCAAACCCGTGGATTGGGATCCTAAGGTCGAGAGAGGAGGTGGCTCTCACTTGGAGTAAGGATACATTGTGGGAAGCTGAGCACCAGGTATACCTCGTGAGGAGGACTCACGGATGATGAAAGGGAAGACAGGGCGTACCCTTTCCCCAAAATCACATGGTCGAGGAGGAGATGGATTCTGAGGATGCCTTTGGGCGGAGGTGGGAGGAGGTGTCGATTGCTTTGGAGCAGTAAAGGAGGAGGCGGCGGTGAAGAAGAGGTCCCGGAAAAGATGAAGAGGTGGGGACCGGGAAGTAACCATTCACCTCGGAACTCTTGAGGAGAATGGGGATGCGAGAGGGCGATCCCGAGTGGAGGACGAGGGGTTTGGACGTGAGCGAGCAGGAGGCAGTGAACCCGGACGGCGTGGAAGAAGTGGAGGTCCGGCCAGCAAATTCACGAAGTTTAAAAAGGCATGCCTCGGACTGAAGGAAGGACTAAAGCATTCTTTGGGGAGTTTTATGAGGTGTTCGCTCAAGGTCACGGACATGAAGGGCATTAGAAGAAGTGGGAGAGCATAAGATCGATTTGAAGCCGGAGGCGGTGCGGTCGAATCCGACAATACAAGCTCAACCCCAAGTATTCGATCAAGGTGAAGGAGGTCCTTGATAAGTACAGGAGACATCATTTTCCCATCAGCAATGAGTGGGTCGTGGTGTGGTGGTCCCAAAACAGCCAGACAAATTCGGGTATGCCAAGATTGGAGGAAGCTCAACGCACGGAGAAGGACCACTTCCGATGCCATTCGTGAGCGACATTTTGGACAAGGTGGTGGACGGACTACTTACTCCTTCTGGATGGCTACTCGGATACAACCAATTGCACCTAAGGGGTGATTTGGGACAAGGCGACCTTCACTCTGAATTAGTGCGTTTGCCTACAAGAGAAGTGCCTTTGGGATGGCCGGGCGCCGAGGTCGTTCATATGGTGACCAACGTCTTGTGACTTCGAGGGACTTCATGGAGATATTCTGGATGATTTTTGTGTGCATGGGGACAAACACCTTGGACATCTAAGAAAGTGCTTGGGCCCGGAGACTCAATTGAGCCTACACGAGAAATGCTACTTTGGAATGAGAGGAATCTTGTCAGATCGTGTACATGGAATCGAGGTGGACGGGACAAGGTCGGGTCATCCATCTCTCCGCCGCCCGGAGACCTAAAGGCGAGAGGTTTCACAGGAATGGTGGGATACTACCGCGGTTTATTAAGGACTTTGCGAAGGCGGCTAAGTTGGAACTCTGCGGAAGGAGGATTGGACTGGTCTCGGGGAGAGGAGGCCTTGAGGATTCTGAGAACACCTTGGTAAGCGCAGTTCTAAGAGGACGGAGCAAGAAATTTCATGTGTGTAGCGTGTGTAGCTTTTGCTATCGGAGTAGTCTTGAGCGGAAGGACGACAAGCGAAGGATTATCCGTATACTACTGACAGCTCACCACGGGAAAATACACAACTACAGGCGAAGCCTTGGGTATGGTATATCAAGAAATTCCGACACTACACTACCGGTGAGTTTGTGTTCTATAGACCACTTTATTTGCATCGGTGAATAAGGCGGACTGTCCGGACGGATAGCAAGGTGGATATTGTTGCTGCGAGTTCACGTTTGAAGTGGAAACAAGACAAGGGAGGCACCAAAATGCGATTTCGTCACGATTGAAAACAGTGTTGTGAGAGATCGGAAGATGCGTTCCGGATGAGACATTGGTTGCCGATAAAAGTACAATAGGAGCCGGCCGAACCCCAAGCTACGGCCTTAGCGGAGGGAGAAGGGAGGCGTCCGACCCTCTGAAATGGAGTACCTGGGAATGGAGCTTCCCGAAAATCACTCGTGGGCGGAGGAGGCATTCGTGCACTATGCTCGACCCTTGAGAATACGGTGTGTGTCAAATTAGGGCGGACGGAGTAGAGCGAAGGTACTTACAACCCGGCGAGAGGAGGCGGTCGTCGATGCACGAAGGATTGGGGAGGACACTACGCAAAGACAGTCACCACCAAAAGATTTTAGGCAGGATCTTGGTGGCCAACAATGTATGGGGACACCCACCGGTTTGTGAAGAAGTGTGATGCTTGTCGTGGATCGGGAAAGCCAACAACACGGTGGCCGCTAGTACCGATATTGGCACTGGCACCTTTCGAAAAGTGGGGCATGACTTTGTTGGACCTATGACACACACACACAGATACATCTGGTGGCAGCGGACTCGCAGTGGGTAGAGGCGGTGGCGAGAGCGGACTCCAAACCGTGGCCAAATTCCTGTTATGAGAACATCATCAGATGGGTGTCCGCTGCGGTAAGTGATAGGGAACCCATTTCCTTAATGATGTGGTGGCCGCCATGGCGGACTATTTTGGCATCAATCATGTGACACCCCTACAATCCAAGGCCAATGGGGTGAGAAGACAAATGGGCTCATCTGCGGGATCCAATAAACTCACGGTTAACTATGCCCCATTTGGGATACCAAGCGCCATCGCCTGGCGTTGGGGCCAGAGAAGGTAACCACGGACTTCTTGACCTAACCTGGACACTCCGTAATGCGTGGGTTTGAAGTGCCCGGATTAATGATGGAAGGCAGCGGAGAGGAAAGCCAGCGAGCGACTCTTGGGGTTTGTCCAACACACGGAGGAAGAAGCTCAACTGGATGCAAAACCAGAAAGATTTGGCATGCAGGCGGAATCGGGAGTATGTAAAGGAATTTGGCCTCCTTTATGATGCATATGCACTTTTCCGCAAACTTCACGAGATGGATGGGTCCTTACCAAGTGGTGCTGCAGTATGACAAATGGGTCCGTCAACTCGGCGGTGGATGAGGCTGTGCCCACTCGGGTGAGCGGGTGGCGGGTGAAGAAGTATCATGCTTAGTGTTGGCGGAGGCGCAGATGAGAAAGAGTATGTACACTTCCCTTGGGAGTTAGAAATAAGTAGGGTTTTGTTTTTTAGGATTGAAGGATAAATAAAGGCGGAAAAGGAGGAATAAATTGGTGGCGCTTGGACGGGCTCGGGAGTATACTCGGACTCCGTGAACAACGGACCCGTACCACTATGGCAAGCTCGGACTACTAGCAAGTGAGAGTCGGAACCCGTCAGGATAAGTCGGACCTCGGGTCAGCAGGATAGGTCGCGGAAAGCAACGAGTCGGAGGGGCGGACAGGCGCACGTGGGCGGCCACAGTGGAGGGCCATGAGGCGGGCCGTAACCTTGCGAGCCGTTATAGCGGTATTCACGCCCAGCGGCGTAAGGCAGGCGGGCAGCAGCGTAGGGTTAAGTAAGCCACGGACCCACAGCGATTGCGACGACAGGCGCCTTCCGGTGATTACTTCAGGAGGAGGGAGGTCATTCTACCTCGCGCCCGATCCTCGCGCTCCCTTGCGCTCCTCAAATCCGGCTCTCTGGCCATCTCTTTTGGGCGCCCCAAGCAGCTTGACCTCGGAAGGAGCAGCGAGGAGGGCCCGGTGCAGCCTCAAATTCGGAGCAAGGAGGAGCAATGGCACCCAAAGCGTCGGAGGAGTGGAGTGCGTGGGCGCAACATTGTGACGGCGCTACGACTTGGTCCCTGAGGAGGCGGAGGGGGTGAGTGGCACGCATGTTCCGGTGTGCGGACCTTAGGTCACCATGGGAGTTTGCCGGGAAGATCTTGGCGGCGAAGGAGGTCGATCAAGAACCTCGGGAGGACCGATGGACCTTGGAGGTCCCGAGGCGCCTGCCCGGAGGAAGGAAGGGGCGTGGTGCAGGCCCCTTAAAGGGAAGGTGGAAGCGGCTAGGCGGCCCTGCAGGGACAACAACCAGCGGATGGTTGATGTCGCTCTGGCAGAGTAAGAGGCGGTGGCGATAATCGTCCATTGGAACACTCACCAAGGTGGATCACCTTGGTGATAACTGGTATTCCTCCACGCTCAGGAAGAGCGAGAAGGATTATCTTCGCGGAAGGATCGATCGGGGCGCATGGCTAAGGGCGAAGCCCTCGCCGGTGAGCGATCCATGTATGGGGACATTTGAGCTCTGAAGGAGGGAGGAGGGCAGGCCACGGAGGTGGAGGCCTGGAGGTGGAGGGAGAAGGCGGGGTGGGGTCCGAGAGCGGACTCGGGAGGAGGGAGGCAGGACTCCATCGTCAGGCGAACCCCTCACCACCAGGGAAGTTTGGGAGATTCCCCTTCCCTCCTTTTGGTGCCCCCTCGGGCGGCCGGCCTGGGAGGGTCTGGGAGGCGTTGGCGGCTCCGGCACCCGGCGGAGACCAACAACCACAGTGCCGGCGAACTCGCGGGGCGAAGGCGGAAGGCGGTGCCGCCTGGCGGCACCTCGGAAGGTGCGGTACCTTACCACTTGCAGGTAAAAAGTGAGAGTGGAGGCGAAGGGACGTGGCCCAAGGAGGCGGAGGTCAGCGGCCAGGGCCGTCCTCCAGGAAGGGAAAGGGCTCGGACTCTCACCTCCTCAAGCCCGGAGAAAGAGGCACAAAGGAGTTAGAGCCCGGAGGGCCAAGAGGTGAGACTCGGACCTCACCACCGGGACTGAGGTCTGATTAGGTCAGGAGAACCCAGTCCGGACTTACTCGGGCTGGTATGGCGGTCCTTGGCGGACCGAGAGATGCCGCGCCCACCAAGGACTTTGTGGGGGCCTCACCGGCGGCCGTGGAAGAAACAGCGGGTCAGCTACGTCATGGGCCGGAATGCTTTGGGGCCTCGTAGTGCAGAAGGCCGAGTGGAGAGCCACCGGAGGAGGATGGTGGAACTCCAAGAGCAAGTGAAGGCGGCCCGGGGGCAAGGAAAAGCGAGTCCCTCGGATCGAGGAAGGAAGCGGGGCGGAGGCCGAGGCCCGGCGGTTCAGAGGACGGCCAAGGTTCTTGACTCTGTGACAGTGAAGCAAGCAGGAGGCCCAAGCCCGGGAGGACCTCTCTGCAAGCGTGGGGCGGAGGTCCGGAGGAAGCAGCGGAGGGAGCGGGCGGGCGGCCAGCTAGCAGAGGCAGCGGCGTGATGGGCGGCGAGGTAACTCGGGGAAGGAGATGGAGGCGGCACTCGGAGATAGGAGATCTCAGTGCAGTGCGAGAAGTAGAGGAGGCGGAGATGGAGGCGGCAAGGACAGCTGGAGCTACAACTCAAGATCGTCGGGCGGTGATTCTCAGCAGGAGAATCCACGACTTGAGCACGAAATAAGTGCCTCGGCTCCGTCGAAGGCGGAGGAAAATCGGCGACTATCGAGGTTGGGCGTTGCGAGTGCTGGAAGAAGCGGTCGGATGGATATACGGTCATTGGAGAGGAGGTGGCGGACCTTGTGGGTAAGCGGAGGGAGGAGGCGCTAGAGAGGGGCTCCTTATCCGATTCGGAGAGCGGAAGGGAGGCTGGGCTCCATGGCGGTCGATTGGGTGAGCTCCGACAAAGGGAGGAGGGGCGTTGAGCGGCGGCAAAGGCTGCGGAGGTGTCGGAGGCCGCTTTGGTGGCTTCAAAGTGCCGGCGTTGTGGCTGGCGGCGGAGCGAGCCGGGCGAACAACACTCAGTGAAGACCTGGCGGCAGGGTGCAGTGCTCGAGGCCATGTGGAGGAGAGGCGGGACGAGCGACTCAGGAGGCCATCACCTCGCGGGCTGCCCGCTCCATGGAAGAAGAAGGCCCAGGGTCACTTGGGCGATCGAGGCAATGAAGGACTTGAGGAGGCCCGCGGAGGTCCGTGAGGAAAGGCAGGCGGCGTGGACCACGAGTCCGGACCATGTGAAGCCGGACCACAGTCGGACCCGAGAAAGTCCGGACCACGAGGTCCGGACCCAACAGTCGGACCTGGCCGGGGACTCGGAAATAAGCGGACTCTGAGTTCGGAGTCGAGGCAGACCTCGAGGTCGGCTGCGGCGATGGGAGGAGCCCCTTCGCTAGGGAAGCGAATGGCCGTGGCCGTGAGGACGAGGAGGGGGAGGATGGCGTCGTGCTTGACGGTTGTCGAGGCCGCCGGTGTAACGGAGATTCCGGGAGAGAGGCCCGCCTCACGGATCATCCGATTGGGGCGCCACAAGCTGTCGGGGCGGAGATTGGACCACCCATCCGTGAACCGAATCTTCAGCCCAGCGAAGGAGATAGGGGAGGAAATAGGATGGTGGCGGCCGATTAGGGGCATCTTGAGTGGCCATCAGCTCGAATAGGGGTGTAATAAAGGCCGACCTTGGTAGTATAAGAGTGAGGCCGCTCTAGTAAATATCTTCTCTTGGTGTTGATGCGTTCTTGCAGACCCTTGGCGTCTTCTTGCTAACGAGTCTGAGTCAGCGAGCACAGCGACTCGGGAGGCAGTCAAGGTCTGTAGCGGACTTAACGTGTGGTGGTGTGCGGGGAAGGGCGAGGACCCTTGTTCGTCGGGCGGTCCAACGTCGGCCGGACGGGCGTGTGAGCGGAGGTACTTGGGAGGGTGTGCGAGCCGGACGGAGGCCGGCGGAGCAACGTGGGAGGTCTGACGTAGCCACTTGCGTTCTTTTCCAAGGTTGATAAGTGTAGAGGCGATGGGAAGGCAGATGAAAAGCAGTGACGAGCAGGCGGGCCAAAGCAGGTCCTTAAACGTTTAGCCACGGGCTGTTGGTGAAACGTTATAAATAGTAGGTGTAAGCGAAGATTGAGTGTGTTAAGGTGAAGTGGACCCGAAGAAAGGTGAGAATCGGTGAAGCGGCAAGCGGAGCTATCATTCTCTTGGGAACGGACTCCATACTACAACGACAACGGGATTTGGCAGCGGTGTCCATCGGTAGTCGCGCCACATCGCCCGCTCCCAAGAAGACATCA
Source organism: Anthoceros angustus (assembly GCA_010909165.1). NCBI lineage: Eukaryota > Viridiplantae > Streptophyta > Anthocerotopsida > Anthocerotales > Anthocerotaceae > Anthoceros > Anthoceros angustus. Next base: position 112,199 of record VJWM01000063.1, on the reverse strand, counting down.
AAGTATGCGCATCGGTGACCAAGCGGATGTACCTCGACAAAGGTGAAGTCTGCTTGTTCTTGGTTTGAATAGAAACCTTGACATGTACCTTGTCACCCCAACACATGCTCGTGGTCCCAGATGCGGATCTTCCACTTGGTTTCCTTCAACCTTTCTTGGTGGAGACCCAACGCTTCCTTCACTCTTCTTCCAACGATCACCGGGCGTGCTCGGTGTCAATCAACACCCTCCTTGGTGCGAATCCATTGATTTCAATGTGCCTCTCGATTGTTGACCAAAGCCACTCCCACTCGTGCGACATTCCGCTTCTCCGAGATGCTTGGCTCAGTCGGCAATGACATCATTGCCACTGTTGTGGCACATTATCGACACTTGCCCGTCTTCAAGGGTTGTCAACATCCATGAGTCAAACCCTGACTTCCTTCACGCTCAACCCCATGTCTTGTATGGCATCTCGAGCTTTTGTGCCATCGTCTCCGTCGACAATCATGGGTTTCTCCATCGCCCACTGGACTTTGATGTTGCTCCCAGTTGCTCCTGTTGGCAATGGCTCAAGCGACTTTGGCATCTTGGCATAGGTTCGGAAGAGGATCCGAAGCTTCCTTCCGTGTCTTCCGCCTGCGGTGTCAAGACATCCTCTTCTTCCTCTGAGCTATCTTCTCTCGTAGGCTGCGGAGGTTTCTTCCTGCCCTTGGATCGGTCACGATCGCCATGTATCAAGCTTGTGCTCATCTTCTTCGTCCTCGATGATGAACTGCTCTCCTTGATCTTCGCCTTCCGCAACTTCTCCAGCTTTGCAAGGCGTGCCACGTGGTCCATCGTCTTCTTTGATGCTTCCGTTTCTTTTGTCCACTTTGCCTCCTCCACGGCGCCTTTGCTCTTCGATTTTGTGGATGAGGTTGGCGAGATGCATTGGCGGGGTTGCTTTCGATAACCCGTGCGCAATTCGGATGCTTCTCCCAACATGCCGCTTCATTGTGCCGTACCTCCACACATGGCTCCTCACCCTTGACTCCTCCAGATGCTCGCACTCATGAGGGAATGGTCGTCCCTCGGCACCTCGCGAGGGCTCGTCACTTGGGGTGGGCTGGCTTGTCTCGCCGAGCTCCTCCACTCGACCTCCGCGTCGGTCATGTCGTCCACTCCACTTACTTAATCACTTTGCAACCACGAGAGAAAGTGTCGGCGGGCCCTATCTTGTCGACCATCTCGTACACTTCCTTGAGGGTGTGTTGCCCTTTTGCTTTGCTTGTTGCACCTTCATGCATGATGCATATGGCAATGCAAGTACTTCTCTGATGGTCGGTCACTCATGATCTTGGTGTCACGTACCATGGTCGATTCTTGATAAGCCATCTTGGTCTCTGACTTCATCTTGAAGTGTGTCTCGGAGATCTTCTCATCCGTGCTTGCGAAACTCGGTAGGAAGATGTCAAACATCTCTTGATGGGATCGTGCCCACTCGGTGCACTGTCATTGGTTCCGGCTTGAGCGCTACTCCTGGTCCTCCATGTGTGCTCAACTCGCCTTGTGCTCGCGATAGCATGATGCTTCATCCCCAAGTACTTGGCATTTGGATGGTATTTCGTGTATCCGGTCTTCAATTCCATCTCACGCAGTACTTCTCGATGAAGTCCTCCGGTGGCAAGGTGCCGCTTCTGTGAACAACTCCATTCGATCCTTGTCTCCTCCCATCTTGGCGACTCCAAGACAAGTCCTCCTCATTGTCGCTTGAGTTGTCCGGCACTAACGTGTCTTGTGTGTTGCCACTCAGATCCTTCAAAGATTGTTGATTGTGTTGGGTTCCTCCATCCTTATTGGTACCAAAATCGAGGTGTTCGCTTCTCCCTCTTGGTCGGGACTTGAATTCGCTCTGATGGACTGGTAGCTCCGTCCGGATCAGTGTGTCGGGCATGCACTCCAGGCGGTTAGTGGCTAGATCAAACCCTTAATCAAGGTTAACACACCGCTATCTTAGATCGTGATTAGTGAAACCTCTAAGTATCTATGCATGTTAAAATCATACAAATACTCTGCAGCACCCAAAAGAAATGAGCTGGGTGAGTTGGATAGCAAAGGCATAGGAACTAGAGTTAAGCACCCGTGGGGTGGACTGATGAGTGGCTAACTAGGACTTTTGGACAGAAAGTGAAATCACATGGACTGATGACCCATGTCTATCCGCTTCTCCCTTATCCCTTGAATGGGGCCCAAGAGTAAAATACTCTTGTTTCTCCCTTGGTTGGTTGGCCTTAAAAGGCCAGCCCCTGTGGAGGCCTCATTCCTCCTCCTTGGCCTTGGGCTTCTTCGCCTTCTCCTCCTCCTCCTTGGCCTTGGACTTGGGCTTCTTCGCCTCCTTGGCCTTGACTTGGGCTTCTTCTCCTCCTCCTTGGCCTTGGACTTGGGCTTCTTCGCCTCCTTGGCCTTGGACTTGGGCTTCTTCGCCTCCTCCTTGGCCTTGGGCTTGAGCTTCCTCCTCTCCTTGGGCTTGGTCCTCAGGCCTCAAGCCTTGGGCACACTTCGAGAGTCCCTTGCCTACTTGCTTAAAGAACTTGCCCGCGTAGCCTCAGCACGGCCTAGCATCGCCTAGCATCGCCTAGCATCGCCTAGCATCGCCTAGCATCGCCTAGCATCGCCTAGCATCGCCTAGCATCGCCTAGCATCGCCTAGCATCGCCTAGCATCGCCTAGCATCGCCCAGCATCACAGCTGCACGAGATCAGCTTGTAACAACAGGAGGAGTAGCTCACGTCGGCACAAACACACTCTCCCACGGTAACAACACGCAAATTCCTCACACATCGCTGAGTCATAGCTTTGGCCTCCTCACAACGCCTTGCAGATTCTAGAGGACAAGCTATGATCCGAGCTTGTCCTCAATGGAAGGGTCTATATATACTAGACTCATCGCATATTCCTAAGATATCCTATTGGCATCAAGATATGCGTAAATATCCTAAGAATACACTATAATATGCAAGGAATATGCCAAAGCATATTACTTGAGCTTATCCACTTAGCTATTGTATCCTAAGAATACACTATAATATGCAAGGAATATGAGCATATTACTTGAGCTTATCCACTTAGCTATTGCTAACCATGTTTAATTAACACTAATCAATGCTTAATTAACATAAGCATTAGATTAATTAACACTAATTACTTACTTAAAAGATAAGTAATTAGATTAATTAATGCTAATCAAACACTAAACCCAAGTGCGTAGATTAGTATCACACGCATGACACTGTGCAGAACGGCAAGGTGCCACCAGAGCGTCGAAGGCAGCCGCACTCACAAGTGAGGAGCAAGAAGCCAAGAAATGGAGTAGGCCGAGACGGAATCGCATCGCAGTAGTGAAGGTGGTTGGTAAATGATAAAGATAGGATATGTCTACGATGTGGAAGCAACACATATGTAATGCATGAATGCAAAATGAATAAAGGAGTGAGTTGTAGATCTTGTAATAGACAAGGACATGTAGAAAAAGTATGTTGGGCAAAGAACCCTATCCTTAGACCCTCTATATTTAATGTTAAGAAGGTAGAGACCAAATCAATCAACCAAATTCAGAAAAGAAATGGACATATGACAAACCATAATAATAACGCAATCAAGGGAGTCAGTACTAGTAAGAAACCAGAATCTTTTAAGAAAACATTGAACCAAAATTTTCCTCTCTTAAAAGATAGATAAAAAAAAATTAAAAGCTCTAAATATACGTGATGAGGGCATGAAAGATATAAGAATAGTAGAAAAAGGAAAAGATAAAGTCACGTATGATGATTCTTATCATGCATTCTAATTAAACGGATTTGTATATGAAATTGAACCAAACAACATACAAGATGTTAATGTTTTTAAGAAAAGAAGAAGTAATGGATCAGAAAAATCAAGAATTGAATATGGTAGAACATCAGCTTCTGAGAAAAGGCTTTTATAACGTAATCTACAGCAAGGGAGCCACGTCATCAATCCGTTAATGTAAATGAGTACCAAAAGAGTGCCACATCATCCAACTAGAAACCCCCGTTGTAAACCGAGTCTTAAAACTTGCCACATCAACAAAACTTAAACCAATTTACAATGGGGATTTTTAAACGTTGTAAAGATTTGGATATTTACAAAAGGAGATTTGTAAAACCCTCCCCTCCCGCCCCGCCCCCACCTCCTCGTTAGTAGTGCAACGAGATATATATAAGATGACAACAAGCCCAGGGGAGGCGAGGCGATATCTTCGACATCGGTGGTAGGTAGGCATTTTCCTATCCCTGACTATGACGTTCTTGGCGTGATAGGTAGTTACAAGATCGGCAATAACGGGGTTTGGTCCACCATGGTTTGTTCCCAAAAGGATTGTTCCCCCTTGTCACGGGGTAGATGGGTTTTCCCCATCTTCTTTTTACAATAAAATCTCCATCCCGTCTCATATTGAGATGAGGCAATTTAGGGTTAATCAATTCAACATTACTTGTCAATGACCTCCTTATGACACTATATGGTGTAACGTGTCTAGTAGGATTCGTCCTCGTCAGATAATTGATCAAGCATTCTCATATCAAATCGATATCGAAGAATGCCTCCAATGCCTCCGAAGCCTTTACAAAATTGGGAACCCTCCGGAGATCTATTCGTCACAAACTCAAGTCGACTACAACCAAACCTCCTATACTCGTTAGCTAACCATTCCAACAGAGAAGGTTCCTCTTGCTCTGCCTGAGTTTGCTTTTGCTCCTTGTTTATCTTCAATATATTGTGAAAACCATCAACTTCCAAATTCTCCCATACTATCAGAGTCTCAACAGCTCCCGTCTTTAAAGCTTCCAATGTGTCATCAACACCGTATACATATTTCCCAGTATCTTGACTTATCTCCTCGAAATATTTCCCAATCAACCTTTGTTCTTGGATGAATTTCAGATTTGATAAAATCTCTGAGGAGAGCTCTATGGCTTGATTGAAACCATTTTCTCCCCCGTAACAAATATCCACTACATTCAACACTTTGGCTTCAAGCCTTGGGTCAAATAAATTTGACTGGCTCAATTCTGTCTTCAAATCCGCAGACCCCGCAAGAACAAGCCCATTGACATTGAGCTGAGAGGTGATGGGATTCACAAAAAATTGTGTAGCTAATTCGGCAACTTTTCTTACATAGTTGTGACGTTTCTCCATTCGAAGGCGAGCAAATCGCAAGGCTGACTGTCCTCCTCTTCCGTGTTTCTTTGGCAAATCAACGGTAAATTTGTGCAACACCCGTCGAGTATTTCCACTAAGAGTCCCAAACAGAGTACCATTTCCATTCATGATAATAAAGCCAAATTTATCATCCGACTCTAGCAACTCGTTCAAAGCTTCCGTATGAAATTTGTTGTCACACAAATACAAGGAGGTATTAATTGTCTTGAAGGGTTCAAAATGAAATGTCACCTTCTTTTCCTTTCCCTCATCATTGACGAATAATGACATACAAAACCAGTGAGGCACTATGTAACCCTTCGCTTGTGATTCGATGGCAGCTAGCACGGATTGCCGATTCACCCTGCTCTTGATGTTGGACGCTGTCCCAAGCTCATCACCAAGCATCTTCATCACTCGAGATATTTGATCCCCAGGCGGCATGATAAGAGAAATCATGCTGGTACCATTTCCACGTGCAGATTCCAAAGCCTTGATAAGCTTCTTAATCTTCCATATCTCAATATTATTTTCATGGGTGTCATCACCATCTGCCATGACTGGGTCTCGCCTCTCGCCTCTGCAGCCCACGTCCTCCAGTCACTTACACTGTTTTAGAGTCTAGTGCCCTTCCCACTAGACCTCTCGGAACTCTAACACAACCTCTCACGTGAGAACACAAACGAGCAAGATGTACGCAAACTAGGCCAAGAAATCCACACGCGAGCTAGCCCTACGAGTCCTCAAGAATACGACACAAGCATAGATAGTCTTTTTAACGCCTTTATATAGGCATAGGGGAGGAAGGTTCATGGTTAAAGCTCCTAGAAAAGTAGTGTTACGTGCGGACCACAAATCATTTCACACTACTAAATGCTGCACATCCTGGAAGAGTACCCCCACGGTTGTTTTGATTTATTTTCAAAATACCAAATTAAAAAAATCCAAAAAGAGTACTTACTGAGTTCACACCTAACACAAGCTCTTCCCAATTCGGTATGTAGCCACCAAGCCGCGACTCTATCTAAGGAAGCATCATCCTTCGCCACCAGATAGCACTGTTACTAAACAGAACAACCGAACCACCCGGAATGAATGCATCGCGCGGCGTAGCGTATCTGCCATCGCTTGACATGATCCTTGGAAAAATACTGGCGTTGCCCATCTGTGCTGCAGAATGCTAATGGAGGTGGTGGTCAGGAAATTGTGCGGATATACCTTCCCTTCGCTGTCCAGATACTGAGCCAGTTCCATGTCAGCATTTCTCGCTTCCCTCTCTCGGCGGATTCCTCAGTCTCAGACTTTGCAATCCAGTTCCATTTGAAGTCTCTGCTTCCAGTATTGTCATCAACATCGGTGAGAGAAGTTGCATGAGAATGTGACCCCGTGGGTTGCTGTGGTACCCAGTACTCATCTTCCATACCGCTGTTCTCACTGTTTGCCTGACGTGAGGCCCCCTCCCGCTTGCGCTGAGCTGTTGCCTCACACAGAGCACCCAAGCTTTCTGGTCTAAAATTCCTACTGGAAGATAAGGATGCAAAGCATGTGCTGTCGGATTGATGCTTTCAAGACGCTTACAAATGTACGCTCATCTGGTCTTCAGCAAGAAAAGGGTGAAAAGGCTTTGCAACTTTATGCTCACATGCACCAGTCTGATGTGAGAGTAACCTGCAATCATTGTCTTCCACAACACCACGTTCCCATGCGAAAATCCGTCAAATACTTGTCGTGCATCTTGAAGGCTGGCACATTTGGCATACATGTTAACCAGACAGTTGGTCACAGAGACATCAGTTTCTAGATTTCTTTCGGCCACTTCAGCATGAGAAGCCTTCCCCTTTCGTAAAGAGCCCATTTTGAGAGGCTGCCCATCAATCAGCATCTCCTCTTCATTGGCTGATATACTGATACATGCTTTTAGCACGTTCACGATTGTCCATTTGTCTGGGTACATGCCTTCCTCTTGCATTTGGAAGTAGAGTTTAATCGCTATCTCACCCTTCCCATCCTTCACATAGCCCCTAATCATATCATTCCATGACACCACCACATCACGCTTTGAGAGCGTCTCAAAAACACCATGATGCCACACTTTGCATACGTCATATCCACCAGACACTTACCCAGGAAGGAATCAGACTCCCAATTGCGTCTGACGAGCTCAGCACGAACCTGCTTCCCCACTGTCAGGTCCACAGGAATGCCACAAGCTTGGAGAACAACACCAAACGTATACTTGTTCGGTTCAACGCCTTGCTTTTAAATCTCTTTGTAGGTCACGAGCGCCTTCTGACCTTGTCCAGCGTTTGCATATCCTGAAATGAGTGCGGCCCAAGATAAGGCCGTCGGGGAGAGTTTGTCAAATAGCAGGAGTGCATCTGGCAGATCCCCACACTTGACAAACACATTCACCGCAATTTCACTCAGAAATGTGTTCTCTCAAGTCCATTCTCTACAATGTGAGCATGCACTCTCTTGGCCTAATGCAAGGCCTTCTGTTTTCGGCACGCCTGCAACAGCTCAAAATAAGTCTGCACCGATGGCAGGCAGCCCGTCTGACCCATCACAAGCAGAGCATCCACAGCCTCTCCCAACCTCCCCTGCCCACATAATCTCTGAGCTTCGCAAAATTTGCCCTGTATCCTGTGGAGGCTTCAATCAGTTAGCACCACAGCTCAAAACCATCTTTATCGACTACCTTTTCCAACTTCTTTACATCAACAGCAGCTGCTTGCAAGCAACCTTACGAATGCAATCGTTTGCACAGGCAATAATCACCATATGGGCGCCGGATCATCAGTCCCAGGTGGTGTGAATCACCACCAACAGCCTGAACGCCAGATTCATAAGCGCATTTGCGAGTATCTTTACCAGAAATTTAAACACCCACATCGCTAACCACTTGAGCGCTGCTGTAGGCGTTCTACAGGTCTTTTGATCGCCTACGTAGCCAAGTCACTTGATCGTCGCTGCAGATGTTCTCTTCTGTTGCTAAACTGTTTGTATTCTTGTGAACCTCCTATATGTTTGTGTGGCGCAAGGTAAAACCTCTTCCACAACGTTGTGAAGACATCAAGTCAGTATCAATGTCTCCCTTCACGCCAGAGCAAGGGTTGACGAGTTTGTTCGCTAGCAAATCCGGGTCATCATCTCCAGACAGTGTCCAAATTAGTATTTCAACTCTAATGTTTCACTAGGCAGATGTTGGAAGACGTGCATGTGCAGCCCGTTTGATTCCTAACCTCTCCTCTTTTTGTTGAAGTGGGACCTAGTTCTTAGAGGGTGAGGCCCATTCCTCCACTTTCTTCCCCTTTTTCGTCCGTAGCCCTCTTCTTTCCCTGGTTTTTCTTCTCCTGCAATTGAGCAATTCGCTTGCTTGCTGTTCAAGGACTTGTTGCAATAATCGGCCATAATAAAAATGATATCGATTCCATTCCCAAATATGACATACCATAACCTTCCAAAGTGAGAGCTGTCTCACTTAATTAGTGTTGCGCATCAACTATTAAACTAGTCTATACTCTATACCATTTAAAAATAAACCTTTTCCTCTCCTGAAAAGGACTTATGGAAGGCAGCAATAGATTCTGAATATGACTCTTTGGTTAAGAACTCTACATAGAAATTGGTCAAACTCCACAGGGTAGGAAGATAGTAACAAGCAAATGGGTATTCAAAATTAAGAGTAAAGGAGATGATTACATTGAAAGATATAAGGCACGTCTAGTAGCCAGAGGCTTTACATAAATTCCTAGCCTAGATTACGTACCTTTGGCCTCTTATGTCCTTGTAGTCAAATTTACGACCCTCCGGATGATATTTGTCTTATCTGCCCAATATGACCTTGAACTCCACATGCTGGATGTTAAGACTGCATATTTATATGGGCGTCTGCAAAAGGAAATATACATGAAAGAACCTGAGGATTATGAGGTGAAAGGCAAAGAAGATTGGGTATGTAAACTCATCAAATGCATTTATGGCCTTAAGTAATCAAGCAAGGAATTTAACACAGTAATACATGTTAAGATTATTAAACGAGATTTTAAACAAAGCAAGGCAAATTCTTGCATATATATCTTAATCTCAGGAAATGATATAATTTACCTCTTAGTCTACGTCGACGACATATTTATGGCTTCCTCTTTAACTTCTCTCCTAGCCGAGATTAAGGCTTGGTTAAGAAGTCATTTTGAAATGACTGACCTAGGAGAATTGACATACGCACTTGGCGTTAATATTATGAGAGATAAAAGCAATAAAAATTTAAGTGTTTTTCAGACTATATTAAGGAAAGCTTAATTAAATTTGGATTGGAAGATGCTAAACCTTCCCCCACTGCCTTTGCTAGTGGGATACGACCCACATCACAAATGAGTCCGAAAACAGATGAGGAAAAGTTGGAAATGTTAGCAATTCCATATCGACATGTTGTTGGCACACTAATATATTTTTAGCAAACTTTACTCGACCTGACATATCCTTTGAAGTCAACGCTTGTTCACAATTCCTACAGAATCTTGGACGTGAATATTGGATATCTATTAAATGCATATTTAGGTACCTCAAGGGTACAATGAATACAGGATTAGTTTATCAACACTCGCCCAACATAAATAAATTAACATTGATGGCATACGATGATGCCGATTATGCTGGCGATCCCGACACCCGGAGATTTGTATCTGGCTACATACTTCTGCTATGCAAAGCCCCTATTTCATGGTCAAGTAAGAAACAACCTACCATTGCCCTGCCAAGCACCGAGTCACAGTATAGAATACTAACCTCAGTTGCCAAGGATATTGTATGGTATAATTTAGCCTTAAGTGAGCTTAATCACTCACAAGACAAACCTACACCACTATTCTGTGACAGACAGGGAGCCATAGCACTAGGTAGAAATCTTGTTTTCCATTCCATAACCAAACGTATAGCAGTTGAATACAACTACATTAGAGAAATGTTGGAAAATAAAACTATAGATATGAATTATATCCAAACTCGGGAAAATATAGGAAAATACAAATAGCTGATTTATTAACTAGGTCCCTTGGTAGGCAATTATTTAGTAAACATATGAAAAGTCTAGGTATTTTGGATACTAAGTCCAATTTAATTTAACCTAGAAAACCGGCAGCTTAATGGGCAGGTTAAGTTAACCTTATTTCCTTAAGCCCATTTCTTAACTACATATTCCATTTCCTCCTCAATCTGTAAATGGTCTTCATAGTATTCCCCAGCATCCTCGCTAAGTGCCCATGCAGATCCTAAACCATAGTGCAAAGGATCAAATAAATATTTTTACATATATATTTATATTTATTAAATAATAAATAACTAATAAATATTTTTAATACACCTTTTCATATAAAAGGACATATCCTAGACTAACCCATATGGATGTCTTCAGCCACCTTTGCCTTCCTTTTCTTGTTTCTTGCCACCTCTTCCATATTTTCCAGTATGCCCAGTTGCCCCCCAAATGATCACATCAAATGGTGTGGCTATAGTATTGTTGCAAAAAATAAGAATATATTTATCTATACTAAAATCTTTCTTCAATCTCTCCCTATACTTGCATACAAGGTGTGAATGATCTAGTAGCCAAAGTCCTATTTACTCATTCATATGTGTGTAGCACCTCCGCTCAAAGCTCCAAAATAATGAGCTCGTAATGGGACTTCTTCCTCCTATCTTCAACATGTCCTAAACGTACCATACCTTGCTAATCTTCACTTCATCCCGAACATATTACTCCTTCTCGATCTTCAATTCATTCCCAACGTACCATGCTTTCCCAATCTTGAGCTCGTAAAAGTTTTGTATACATAGAAAGTGACCATAATTTCTTTCACATGTGTGTGACACTGCTTAATAGGGGACAAACATCTGGAAAGAGAAATTTGTAGGAAAGCGAGGTGTAGTTCCTAACATAGAGAAGAAGTCTTTCAAGACTTCTGCCTGCATCTCAATCTCCGAAGCAATCAATGCTTCAGGGAAGGCGTGGCGTGGCATGCCATGCCATCATCATCGATTCTCTCATCGTGGTATACTTCTCTCGCAACACCATGTGTCCATACAGGATGTCACTGCCGTATTTTGCCCAGCACGGCACAACCCAGTATACGCACCCACCACAACGAGGTTGTGATGTAAACCAACCATGCTTGATTTTAGAACCGTGCGCGAGAGTATGAACTGAGCGCGGGTGTCTTAAACAAACCATCCCAAAGACAAACAGATTAACCTAAACCAAGCACCCAAAGACAAACAGATTAACCTAAACCAAGCACCCAAAGACAAACACATTAACCTAAACCAAGCATTCTGCCAAGCGTGCGTCCATGGAGTCTGAAGGTGCAATTTGCAATTTCATTGCACCGATAATCTAACTTGGCGGTGTTTTGAAGGATTTGAAGATTGCCTACATTCCATGGAATAGAGTAGAAGATTTCATTTCGGTGAAGGCTTCAAATGTGCTGCAAGTTTCTATCGGAAGGATTCAAAGACTCAAAATTCACTACCACCACCAATTGTGCATCTGATAATGCAATCACATATAGGTACTTTCGCAACTTCCAAGTTCTCTACACTAATTTCCACGACCATTTGGGTTTCTGGCTTGGTGGCCTCTGTCCATGTGCTTTCTTTGCCTTAAGTTGAAGCCAAATCTTGGTATTTTCAGTGTGTTTCTATGTAGGTATTGGTGTTCATATGGACCGGAGGATTTCAGCCGCTACCACACCCAAGAATGTGCGCATGAAGACCGGATGTATGGCCAATTTTGTTGTGAAGCTTGCGCTTATTCCTGAAGTTGCTCAAATCCTTCTTCATGAAGAGCACGATCGAGGGTGATATCTGTCATGGTCCAAGTATGTGGGACACCCTAAATTGTCTAGAGCTCCTTGGATCTCGAAGAGAAAAAGGATTGGGTTAAACATTGTCTTTATTGCAAGGTTTTGTCGGAGATTATGCGTCGGCATGTTGCGTTGTGTCGAGAAGATGAGTCACTACATAGGACATGAGCGTGGTGGTGACGTCGAGATGACTACATGCAGCAAGGATGTGTTGAACATGAAACGACAAGTGGAAGCGGGTGAGTGGAAACTAGACCACGATGATGTAAAGTCCACCGAGATGTGGCTCAAAGTGAATCTTGACCTTATCTTCCATAGATCGAACTGGTGAACCTTTTGTTTTAGGGTTGCAAACTCCTTTCATGCGGATGTTCATCAAGCATGGTAACAATAGTGTTTTAGCCATGGACGCCACATTTGGTATGAACAAGTATAGGTACCACTTATTTACGGTGATGGTTTTGATCAACACCTTAATGGTATTCGTTGCTTGGGCACTAACACGTGGAGGCTACTATACTTTCTTTGGTATCATGGTTGACGCCACTGACATGTCGCTCTTACAACATGTGCAACATGGGTCCCTAGTTGCTTCCTAGTTGATGATTGTTTAGCGAGATAGGTGCCTTAAGCGGTATGGGGCCAACATACATGTTGTGTTGTGTCTATGGCATGTAAGGAAGGCATGAAACCTTTTAAAGAAGGTAAAGTGCATTATTGCAAGGAAGAAGATTTGGGCAGCTCTTATGGAGATCATGTATGTCGAGGCCATAATACACAAGATGGCACGCATGGGGTAAGGTATTGTTAGAGTTCTTCTACAAGGAGTGGCATGGAAGTCAACCACCTTTTGTTGAGTATTTCAAGAAGCGATGGGGTGACTCTATAGGTATTATTCTTTGCCCAAAGTGCACTAGTTTCTGTGCGTAAGGGTTGCTTGAATGGATGTTTACATGGTGTCGTGTGTAATAATGTTTCGCATTTATGCCGGACATGTGGTTGAAGAACTGCAGGATGTTTCCCATGGACAAGATACCACGCACCGGAGGCCTTTCATCGATTCTTGAAGGAAAGAGTATCTTTTACCAAGGCTGCGCTGTGGAAGGCGTATGGATTGGCTTCTTCATCAACTTGAACGAGGTAGCACGGCATCGGGTACCTTGATTTCACCAAGACCGGGGTTACGTCAATTTAAAACTCGAGAAGGTATATGAGCATGTTTTGTCCGATGAGCACCATCCTGCATTTAGCTGTCATATTCCGTCAGTGGGTCTCTTGTATATTGCATGTCCTCTCGAGGATAGTGACAAGGTTTACGTCATTGAGGCTGCACATTCTCCATGGGCATTTTGTACTTGTGGGATGGGGCGAAAGGATTCATTTGCAAACATGTTGTGAAGGTGCAATGTATGTGGTATATTTGAACATACTTCCCGCTTATTGCGCCTTTGGTGTACCAATGGATCTTATGTTCGGGCACAAGAAGAAGGAAGAACATTACGACCTAAATCTTGTTCTGGAGAATGAGATATCACATGATAATCATGTTCAGGATACAACGGCACAATACGGCAATGCTGTTGTCGCACATCTTCCCATCAACCCAGGTAGCTTGGAGGAGTTGAAGCTGAAACGACGTCGAGACTTGGATGCAATCTGTATGGGTATTCCAAGCATTGTGGAAGCCAAGCTGCTATTTTGTTGAGGTCAATAATAATGGAACAAGCACAACATCGTATTAGGGAAGTTGCACCAGTGGACGAGGCCTCAAGCGAACCAGATTAGAGGAGTTTGTTCCAATGAGGACCAACTTAGTGCGTTTCAAGGGCATTGAAGAACGCTCAAGACCAAGAAGAAAAAGTGATTACTTTGTGACACCTTTAGGCTAAGAATTTTGCAATCGAGGCTAAGAAATTTTGCAATCGAGGGAAAATTTTGCAAGGGTCGAAATTTTGCAATCGGGCTAATTTTGCAATCGAGGAGGAATTTTGCAATCGAGGCTAAGAAATTTTGCAATCGAGGAATTTGTTTAGACTGCTTTTGTATAGCCTCGGACTTCTTTACTAGGATGTTTACAAATTAGTACAATAATGAAGGCTACCAGAGAAGCTAGAAGGCTCTTGTATGGCAATTTCCTACTGAACTCTTCGATTCAAAATACGTCCCATCCACGATGTCCCCGCCTTTGCTAGTTGTCCTCCTCAACGATAAAGCATACACTAGATACCGCGGTGACAACTCCCATAGAACTCTAGAGTGCAGCTTTAAAATATTTCAAACATATTCGGTGCTCTATCTCAGCGACCAACCTTCCAACGACATAGACAAATGGAATTATGAGCACGTGACAAGACGGGATGCGAGGCATGTCCCATCTTCTCAAATGAGCTTCGGCATCCTCACCGCTCTTGCAAGTTTGAAGGATCGATGAGGTGACCAGGTGCAAAGGAATGAATCTCGCTCGCTTGTTCCAGGCTCCTCGCTTTTCCTAAACCGAGATCGGTGATTGAACAAGGTTAACTTCAACTCTTGGTGGCTTCCTCAAAGCCCAGCATCTTACGTGCATCGCTCATGAAGCCACTTTCGTAATGTCGAAGTTCAATCATAAGCTCTTGCTTTGCTCACACAGCGGCACGAAGAACCATCGATGAGCGGAAGAGCCATCGATGAGCGCTGACATCCGGAGGTAGTTGCTGCAAAGCGTGACTCCTAGACCGACCCCCACCCGCCCGCCCGCCCCCGCCCGCCCGCCCGCCCGCCCGCCCCCGCGTGGCCCGCCCTCCCTCCCCCGCCTCGCCCTCCGCCTCCCCCGCCTCCGCCTGCCTTTAGTTTGAGACACCGCTCGAGTTCACTCGCTACGCCCAAAAATCAAGCATGGTTGGTTTACATCACAACCTCGTTGTGGTGGGTGCGAGGTTGTGCCATCTTTGAGCCAGCGACATCCTCGTATGGACATCCTGCATATGGTGTTGCGAGAGAAGTATACCACGATGAGAGAGAATCGTGATGGGCGAGGCATGGCATGCCACGCCAGCCTTCACACGCGCGAAGCATTGATTGCTTCGGAGATTGAGACGCAGGCAAGATTTCTTATCTTCTCTTTAAATCATACCAAACTCTTCGTCTTCCAAAAATCTTCCGGTACATTTCAAAATATCTGCATATCCACATTCATCTTACTTATGTACTTAACTACCATAGAAACAATATACATAAATAGTTTTCTTTTGAATTGCATATATGTTATATGGATACATGATGACCCATTGGTAAACAAAATATTGTAAAATAAAATAATAAACTTAATTTTTCACGGATATTTTTTTATACATATAAATAAAAGTATTATACACTTATCATTATCGTAATTCATCATTTGAGAAAACCAATGAGCTCATAATTGCATGAATTTATTTTATCAAATCTCATATATCGATTATGAGCTCATAATTGAGCTAAGCTCATCGAGACCTAAGATGGAGAAGTGTAAAAATATGCAAGAATATCTTGGAAGACATAACAATACAGGCATCATTGTCAATGACATAATGAAAGTTTTTATTGAGGTGAAAAACCGATGGGAAAAGCCCATCCAGAAGGGGTCAACCAAAGGGGACCAGGGGTAGAGGTGGAGAGGAGCAACTAAGATCCCTACCTAAAGTCACCTACTGCACCGACAATGTCATATGCAGGAAGAATAAACGGCCTGCAAACCACGGAGGTAGAGGAAGATGCGTCACCTACTGTCGCCGCCTTGTGGAGGATCGCCGTTGAGAGCGCCCGTTGAAGGATATAATGTCACTTCTTTGACAATAGTATACTTTAAACAGGTGTTTCTATAAGATAGAATTCCTAAGTGTTAGATTTATAGATATTTTTATTAATGTAGGCATGTCTCATGATACACTATGCCGCCGCAATGATGCATTGCATTGTTGTTTGATCTTGAGGCTGCGGCGATCTAGAACAAATTCTGATGAGTGATGTTTGTAATTCCAGGTGCACTAATCCATGCAGCGATGCAATTTTTCTCCGCACTTTAGTGCACATGCGTTGTGCACACATTTCTTCTCACAAGGCTTCTTGCAAAGGGGGCACATTTGTGAGCAGCCTGCTGAACAAGAATGACTAACACGATATCTTGTGAAGGGGGTGAATATTCACGAAGGGGGTTTCACGGGAAATATCCCCTGAAGGGGGTTTGACATGGGTCCGCAACTCGTGGTTATAGAGGTATGAATGAATATAGGGCAGAAAAGAAGGGTGAACATTCTTGTGAACCATTGACATGAGGTTCATTTCTTGCCAGCGAAGGGTTATGGTGCAAGAGGTGACCCTATTTTGGGTGCATTTAAGACCCATGTGAAGGACCATTGCTGCCTGCCACTGCTGGTCTTCCTCGCACAAAAACCCTTAACATTCATAAAAAGGACGGTGATCGAGTGGATGAGCCGCGAACCACTGGCGGCTGTGGACCAAGGATGTTTGAGGAGTAGGCGCCGGCCGGGCGCCCTATTCGCGTGCTCGACCTATTGGGAAAGGCGGGTAGTAGCAGGCCTTTGCTCTCGTTGTGTGTACACAAAGACTATATGTGGGGTGAGTGGGTGGCTTCAGCACCACCATAAATTGAGCCCAAGAATATAATCACATTGTTAAAACCCAAAGACTACAATCGGCATACGGAAAACGTACGATCGGTTCCACATCGCACACACAAACATGCCGTGGCTACATGTGTTGCCAATATGAATGCCAAGCCATTAACTACTACCATACTTCCTCCATGTCCTCCGCTTGTACAGGAAATGGCTTGCACATCGAAAATTCTATAGCATGTGAAGTCTACAGAGGTATACAGAAACGGCACAACCAATATTCTATCATGGGCCTACACTCTTTTGAGACATATGTGGAGCAACACACGACAGCCTCCCAAGATCCCATGCAAGATGACACAACATTCGAGGGCTTTCTACTCTCTCCACGCCACTCCATCATCTTCACTGGGTCCGGCATCATGACCATCATCTTCACTATCCTCGGTGGGACTTTCACTCTGGTTGAATGAAGCCTCAACGCAATGAACTTCTCTTTGATTGCCTTCTTATCTACAGCCGCAAGTGTCTCCGCGTAGTCAATGTGAACCCATAATAGAGGATGACAGTTTCGTGAACAAAAACCTTTTGGATATTTTTGATGGATGGATTTCGCCCCTTTTCCTGCATTGCTCGCAGCTCGTGGCATCCCTCCGATTAAGTATTCTTCTACGTACCTTCCTTCAGACGCCGTGTCCCGCCTGCACCAATGAACAAGGAAGTGAGGCGATGAAATTGAACAATAGCTTACCTTGCCAATCCAAAAGGGTCATTATGCGTTCGTGTCCGGGAACTGCAACAAACATCCCGCCTTTATTTCCGCGATATCACCATTCCACTGCTCCATTTCGTTGTTGCCTCCCGTGTTTGGTATGCTCCCAAATACATATCTCGTTGTGGAGGTCCCTTAGCAATGCCTCCTCCAAAGACCGCCACATCCGGAACATGGAGAGGTTTTGCATCCACTTCCGATCTTGAGTACCATTTCCAAGGATTCTGTAGCACAAGGCCAATGTTGTTTTGCACAATAACAACAATCTCCTCTTGGTCCAACCAGAAAGCTTCCCACCATAAAAACTCCTGTGATGTCACATAAGGCCTAAGTTCCGAAAGACCATCCTTAAGATGGGCAACGGCTGCAGTTGGTGATAATGTCACCTGTGTTCCTTTTTTATCCCTTGACCGCAGTGCAGTGAGGGGCGCAGCTGTTATAGTGTCGGAAGGGACAAATTTCAGAAACTCCAAACCCCCTTCCGTTTCCCATTGTGGCGAGGTGGAATCGCTTGCTCGAGCTCACGAACCCGCGGTCCGCTTTCTCTTCACGGGTTATTTTAAACTGGTGCTGGAACGATAAGTTGTTCAATCTCTTTACAGCCGCTCCATAAGTGAGGCCTCTCTGGCCTTGTCTAATAGGCCACACATATGACCGAAAGTCTGCCACTTCAGTCAATATCTTTACCTCTGGTGACGGAGTGTACGCATGCATCAAGATCTCTGACAATGCGGGCAGGGTGTGAGCCTCTTTATGTCTCAAGCTTTTGGAGAAGCAAGAAAACATCTGGTCGATTTGATCATGCGTATGCCCGACCAAAAGGAATCCCACTTTCACTTTTTCAAAAGTACCCATATCAACAAGCATGTTCGGATATGCAAAAGTACTGGTTCTTGTTCTCCCCATGTGTTGTCCGAGATACAAAACTCTTGGCGACCCCTCGTAATTATGTATAACGTCCCGAATGATGGTGATCGTCAGTTTAGTCGTTCAGTAAATTCGCATAATGCAAATAGGCTCGCTTAGTAGTTGTGAATCATACACCCAACCACGTGGTGAATATTTACACTCCTCACGAGGTTTTTCCACCGGAGAAGATGAGGAATCTCTTTTTGGTCCATTCCATCTATGGATAGTAGCATATACTTATGTGGCTCCACATAGCTCTTGCTCTGTGTTTGGACATTTTCTCCGCTCGGTGGAGGCGCACGCGTGTGCTTCCAAAGCGACTGAAATTTCTCGTGCCACAAACAAATGTCCTAGTCGAAATATATCAAAATCCTCAAAACGGCATCCGTTAGGCCCTCCAAATGAGTACATCGCCGACCTTAACAAGGAAACTTCTTCACATGCAGAATGCTTATTTGCACGACGCCATCCAAATGGGGATACATGGCGATAAAAGTGGGGGGGGTCAGGCCGACCGCGCCCACAATCTCTTCCTCGACGGCCCGCGGAGGGGCGCCGACCGCCCCGCCACGCCCCCGGGTCATTTGGATGAAGGCGCCGCCGGCCGCCTCAAATCTTTGCCTGGGGAGGGAGTGAGCAAGCGGCTTCGTGGTCGTGGAAACCACTAAATACGGGCCGCAGCCGGCACTGTTGAAGGCCATCTGCTTTTGGAAACCAAACACAAACAGTAGAACATGCACGTACATGCATCTCATATGAGAATGGTATTGGAAGAGCACATCCGCTCCATCGGGGTAGTGAAGCAAATCCATAGCGGTGAACAACCTCATGGAGGACACATTGGTGCAAATTACCTTGATCTTCCTTGTGCATTGTGTTCTGATAGTGCTCTTCGACTGCACAAAGCGAGCATGTTGAAAACTTGGACTTGGGATTTTACTGGGAAGTTGCTTCTCCACAATTTCAAGAACCATGGGTACTTGACGTGGCAGTGTTAGAGTTTTCAGACGCTTGTACAAGGTCCATATTTCCAACTTTGTATACGTGTCGGGCGATTAAAACATCCAAGTTTGTACCGCTACCATAAACGTGAAAGCGTTGTCCATCCACGAAAGGGCATCCATCGCACGCCGACCTTCGGTTTGGTTCAAATCCATCCCAAGGTGATTCCGAATGACTCGCTCTTTAGCTCCTCATACCTCCTGTGGCCAAGACAATGTACTCTTCTAAAAGCCTTCAAGCGGCGCATAGTCGCCCCATGACATGTGTCACCACTTTCGCCCTATCACCTCGGGATCCGATGGGTGAACAAGAGACCGCAGATATGTCTCCTGCTCGCCTCCCCATGCTAAGAAAGCGCACGTTGTTCTTGAAATCGCGCTTTCCCCAACCGCAGCAAACACATTTTATGCAACAAGGCTTCTTGAAATGCAGTCATTGTATCCCCTTCGCCGAACGACACTCCAGCTTCTCTTCTTGGCGTGATATAACAACCGCCTTGTTGGAGCCTTGAGACTCACTCAAAGGCTTGGGATGGAAGGAACGACATGCATCGTGATCAAACACGCCGAATCTTCATTGTCAAATGGGACCTTCCTCAACCGGTGAGCGGACGCATCAATCCGCAGGAAAACAAACCACGGCGTAAACCGTCGATGTATCCGGGAGAACGCCAACGCCATTCGGGAAGCTTGAACGTCGGTTGGATGGGCTTCCTCCAACGCAAAGATACCGATGCAAATTCCTAGGTGTTGGAGGAACACCGCGGACGGTTGGCGACGGAATCGGCGCGCCTTCGCGCCAGACCGAACAACAATATCGGAAGAATGCATCAAAATCCCACAACCGGTTGATACAAAGACTAGCGCCCAGCCCATATGGAAAAATCATCCTCTACCTTCATTATCAACACGCCTTTCGGAATGGCAAAACGCACTCGACGGTGATGCCTGTGTTCGTGGGACGTGGTGGCTGCTCAACAGTCTACTCGCTTCCATCTTTACGGAAACACGCGACATTGTGAAGAGAAACCTTCTTCCCATTGTTCATCCCGCAACCGGATGCACTAATCGAACTCGAATCAAAACAAGATAGGGGTGAAAACCAAGTAATCCTTCCAAAAGGGCCGAACTCAAACCTCTTCGCTAGTGGTGTGGGTGAGCGCAACATGGTATGCGACAACTTGTAGAAGAGCCGATTGAAACCACACTCGCGTCGTTTGAAACCACCGTGTGTCTTCCGGAAGAGACCTCCGGACGAGGAAAATGGTGAAGATGGCCATTGTCTTTATGGATAGGCGTCGGGTAGGGTAGGATATTATGTTCCTCTGTAATAACGACAACATGATGGAGTTCCCGATACTATATCTAACGGCATATCGCGCCTCCGCTTTTATTGTCCACATTGAGTGTGCGGCCGTCACCCAAGTCAATAGGGTTATGGTTCATATCGTGGTTTATATATGGGGTATATGGATATATCTTGGCATAAGTTAATACAGCATGTTTTTGGGCTATAAATACCGTTGGGGAGGAAACCCTAATTACTATTTGTTTTCTTGCCACTTGCCGTCACGGTGGAGCGTGCCAAGACTTCCACTTGAGGAGAAGTAACGAGGAGCGTCGACCGCGGTGTTGCCCGATTTGGAGGAGGTGTCCGTCCACAATTCCACGAATCCTCCCTTCGCAGCCGCGCGCGCTTGGGATTTCAGCTATCACGGGCAGACGCTCAGGGTTGGGGAGACAGGAGCCGGGCATTCCTCAGGTGCATCAATCGGCGGGGTCTGCGAGGGAGGTTCGTTCTACTTCCATGTGAAACAATTGTTTGCTGCCTTCCAAATTCGTGATGTGCTGACAGTCTGCAGGGTTCATTCTTAAAGATGGCGAGCGGAAGGCGGAGCAAGAAGGACTGGTGAGGATTCGATCCTCCACCCCGCAGAATGGCGAAGAAGGCAAAAGCTTAAGACGAAGACATCCGTAAATCGCAAAGACGAGGTTCCGCACGAGAGGAAGGCTGTGGCTGGAAGGAAGTTTGGGAGGCACGCCGACATTCGGAGGGTGGGGGCCATATAGCCTCTGGGCAAGCAAATGGGAGCATGTCTTGGGAAAACAAGCGTAACGCAGTGGGCGGGCAAGGAGTGGGAAGGAGGGAGGCAAGGCTTCAAAGCATCCGGTCGACCAATTCCGCCGCCATTCGCTATGAAGAGAGTGCACATCCGCAGGTGGCCAGAGACCCTATTGTCATTGTGAAGGATTGGATGCTAGTCCAGGATCCGCACCGAGGTTGAAGCAAGACATGGACCCCTTGCTCAAACTCGATAATGGGGTATCGGGGGCAATCGAGAGCAAGGCCGGGTGGTAACTGGGCAAACATGGACATGAACGAGGGGAGCCGAGTTCACGCTATTGTGCACCACTGCCATACGAGTTCGATGCCGTCATCCAGACCCCGAGTTTTACAGGTCTTATGTTCTCACCTCCAAGGATTCAACGCCAAAAATGTGCACCTCCGAATAGTGGAAGAGTTCAATGCATGCGCCAGCTACGTAAGTTTCAACAACGACATTATGCGAAACCCTCCGACTTTGATGACTAACATTCAACTTGTTTGTTTGTTTTCCACCACCTTTGGTAGGAATGGCCCTTATAAGGGCAATCTGTGGAAGATAACCAGAGTCATTGATCATAGGAGAGAGCCGATGAGAAGGGTGCAGACATCAAAGAATGGTTGAAGAGGCAGCCCGAAACAGACTTCCAGAGAGCGAACTTGGCCCATCCGATGAGGAAGAGGGCCCGATTCTGACGTGGGGACATTCCGATGATGAAGTCTCTGGGGACAGACGAACATAGGGATGCGGCAATTTTACCCAGGCTTGGCATGGGCCATCTATGAGTGTGCACACAGATGTAGTGAATGCCGAGGAGGTAGCTGTGGGCGCCGGCGCCGCCAGGCGAAGAGTGCAGGGCTCGGACTTGGCCACTCCGGATCCCAACCGGTTTATCCAGCCTGTGAAGGAGATAGGAGGCGCCGCCGGCCGGCGCCGCATACCTCCATCCACAGAGCCCTTCCACTGGACCGCGGTGGAAGAGGCCGACGTTGGAGGCAGATGAGGAAGTGGGTGCGGGGGACACACGGTATGGACGGAGGAAGAAGGCGGGGGCCCGGCCGCCTCTCGCCATAGGAGAGAGACGACCACGCGCCTCAAGGGGTGTCATGTGTTGGATTCCAAGGGTGCGAAGAAACCCGGCAGTGGAAGCACGGAGAGGGAGGAAGAAAAGAAATCAAAAGGGCGGCAGACAAGAGGAAGTGTTTGGTGGCATTCCCATGCATATTTTGACAGACGAAGAACGCCTTATGCGACGCTGAGGCCGATGCACCCCTCACTCGCCTAAGGGATTCAAAACGGAAAGAAGGTTGTCATGGAGACAAGTGGTGAAATTGGAGAACTTACGACCCGTGATATTACACCGGATGCAGATGCAGGGGTTGACGAGGCATGGGCCAATTATCCGGCGAGTTATTTCAAGGGAGGATAGAGGAGGGTGTACGCCACTATTATGTATGATTGATCCAAGTGAGTGCAATGACCTCAAGTTGGATGGAAGAGATGGCGAAAAAATATGTTATGGGGTTCTTGGTGGGAACCACACTTATGCGACCATGAAACATCTATGATATATATCACCGGGAAGAAGAGGTTCCAATACGTTGAAGCGCATGTCTATTGCGGGCTTACTATACCGTAAATGCGAGTCCTTGCCACCGATCACAACACTATGGACAAAGCGGAAGAAGATGAACTTCATTGAGCGTCCGATACTTAAGAGATGAGCTTTGATAGCAAACGAAGGAGAAGATGACAATGGCATGGAAGTACAATGCATAAGGTGCTTGGGCGATTGAGGATGATGAAGCCAAGACGATGTGTATAAGCAGAACAAAGTGGATAACCGCACACACATTTTATGCATTGCCAAGCAGGAGGGAAAGGTGTGGGCCAATGTAGACTCTATTTTTTCGAAGTGGGAGGCTGGAGAACTACCGGAACAGAAGAAGCATTTACCAGCAGGAACAAGCAAGAAAGGGAAAGGGAAGCGCAAGTTGACTGAGGAGCAGAAGCAAATGGACATTGTGTACGTGAAGTCAAGGACATGTTGGCAAAGCCATGGAAATCGTTCCAAGGCATACTACTGAGAGTGCACAAGAAATTCGTCACCGCGATGTAAAAGGTGTTAATCGCCCGATTGATTTGAAGGGCATGGATGAGGAGATCACGCTTGGAAGAAGTTTCATGTCATACAAGTGGCGATGGTCAAGCACCGGGTGCTCTTCATTTGAGGAGGTCCGAGAGGAATATCCGCTGCATTCCATGACTGACCGTCATGGTTTCAAATCGCCCGGAAAGGTGAGTTTCTTGTCCATGCTCACGCAAGGTCATGGAGGCGCCGCCGGCCGCCCATTCGGTTCTTTCCCACTTTGGACTAACAAACTTGTGGTTCGCAAGAATCGAAGGACATTGAGGTCTTGTCCAAACTTCCGGATGCCTTCAGATTTTATTTTGAGGTGAACAATTGGAAAGGGCTGGAGGACGAGCAGCGTGCTTTAGCGGACAAGGACCTTGAGGAGGCGAGGTGTTCGGTGTGCCCTCCTCGGATAAACAAGTGCATCAAGTGGAAAGCCGAGATTTGGCGACATGCGTGATTTCGAGAGGACGCCAAGACACACTTATGGTGATGGACGCTCCAAGGGGTTGGGCCCTTGGACAAACGTGTTGACAAGCGATGATGGACACTGCTTTGCGAGCTGAGAAAACAACTTCCGATGAGTTGAGAATGATTGTCATGCATGGTGTGGAGGAGGCTCACACCGCCGGAGTCCATGCGAAGGTGGTGCAAGAAAGGGCTTGGTCTCATTTGTATGGGACAAGACCAACATGAACAATGACAGGGTGGGTTCAAACCGTGGAATATGTCACGATGGGTTGGGGAATGAAAGATGGGTTCACAGGATAGAGTTCCAATGATGCCCAATGCCATGCACGGCACTTTCAACAATGGGAGGTCGTGATCGCTCACGATACTTGTGAAGAAACAGTGTACATGTCCCACGGCTGTCGTGGTTTGCCCATACCGAGGCCTCGGGCCTTATGATGAACTTATCCGAACCTTCTCGAGAGAGGATTGGGTTTTGGATGTATGCTCGGGAGTGGGACAACGTTATCGGCGGCTCTACTATGGATGAATTGTATTGCTATAGAAGCGACTTGAGGTGTGCGGATATATTGCACAAAGGATCGGGCATGAGGTTACCGATGTCAAGAAGAATCGACATTTGACGCCCACCGCAGAGACTTGCACTGGGCAAAGGAGGTGTGTATCAGAAGGACTCCAAGCTCGAGTTGTTTCCTTAAACGCAAGACGGTCAAGACCAAAAGCTGGAGCACTTTTGACAGGGGACAGCAATCCTTGGATAGCGTTTGGCAGCCTTCCACGACCCCATACCACTTCAGACAAGACTAAACGAAGACACTAGGGCCTTGGGGAGAACTACGATGAAGAGGAAGTGGAGCGATTCAAATCGCTATTGTGATGGATTCGAGTTTGCTCAACCCCGGACGAGTCCCAAGTTAGCCGTAGGGAGTAGGCTTAGTGATCTGTGCATTGCAGCCGCTTAGTTCGCAATCACTTATGGACCCGCTTGCATTGAGGCAATTGATGTCCCGCTTCCCATGTTCCAAAGAATCAATGAAAAGGCGCCCGCCTCCGCACCGCTTTCATGTCGTGCGAAAGAGTTTTTCTCAATTCCTACTCGTTGGAACATGTCTGCTTTTAAAAAGAGCCAAACGCGTATTCGGTGTGAATTGTGCTAAGGGGTTTCATTTCACGGAAGGGGTTGGGATATTAACCCCTTCACAAGATGTGCGATCCTTTGCAAGGACGCAAGCTTCCGCATGGTTTGCAATAAGGAACATGACAAGAACCCTGTTTGCACTCTCCACAAGTACCTGCAGCAAGAAGCCCGTGCTGAAAGAGAGAATGTTGGTCTCTGGGCAAAATGGGGAGAACTGAGGATTGCGCTTACTTTGATTGTCGTGGTTCCAGCCTTCCAATATAGCTCTGTAATGAGTTTGGCGTACTACTTTACTTAGATCTTCATGGCATTCATGTTGCTGCATATGGCCACAAGGAAGTTGGCCATGAGTGACAATGATAAAAATAGAGTGACAATGAGTGACAATGATAAAAATAGAGTGACAATGAGTGACAATGATAAAAATAGAGTGACAATGAGTGATAATGATAAAAATAGAGAAAAATTCATTATTATGGAACCTATGTTTAGTGGCAAGATAAGTTGCTTATTAAGAAGCATACCATTAGAACAAGAAGCAGGTAGATTAGCAATCTTTGTTAAGTCTGACAAAGACAAAAGATATGCAATTAATACAGTTGTAGCATATACAAGAGAACGATAAGATTGTCTAACTATATTGGAGTTGAAGAGTTTAAAGTTGATAATTGGTGAAGATCAGTTTGATAGGTTAGACACCATTGATATAGATGAAGCTCAATTCATCTATGATTTGATAAAATTTTGTGAAGAATCAACTAATAAAGAAAAGAAAATTATAGTGGCAGGATTAGACGGGGATAGCTGTCGAAAACCATTTGGAAAATTATTACAATTGATTCCATTAGCAAACGGCAAAGAAGACTTTTTTGACTCCATTAGCAAATAGAATAGAAAAATTGTTAGCCAAATGTAAATTAGGTGATAAGGTGGCACCATTCACATATGGGATTGGAAATTATCACCTCAAATCGTTGTTGGAGATGAATATATTTACATGCCATTATGTCGAAACAATAATTATTTAAAGAAATGAGTAATGAATAACCAAGGATGAGTTGATTATGTTCTTCCGGGTCGATAGTCGTCTGATATACAGCTTCGGAAGTAGCTAGGTATCCTAATAGGGGTTCCTTCCAACCAGCACGATCAGGAATGGTTGGTCTGGTTCTAAAATTGTATCTTTGTGCAGGTTGCTCATCATCCACACGTCAATAAGTGTTGATTCATGAGAAGGCTGAGGAGGAACTGTCTGCATAATTATAGACCAATGTTGAAGAATGGTCTTTCGTTTTGTTAACCTACTCGTCAAGTTGATCTCTAGCGTCATCCCAATCAACCATGGCAGGTGAATTTAAAATCCATGACTACGTCGTGTGCGTGTTGTCTCGGAGGAGATCACGCGAGACATTGCTTCAAGAATTTTATCAAGAACAGAATCTGCAGGTAAAAGTGATGATTTCTGCAAAGAATTATTAGAAATTTTAGAATCTAATACTTCAATACATTGTGCTAAATGATTGAAGCCACTGGCCAAAAATGATAATTTTTCACTAATGGCATTGTGTCTGAGTTCAAAGTCGGATTTGATAAATTTTAAGAGAGGTTGTATAGAATTAGTCTTACTAGTCGCAATTGGACCAGCAGTTAAATTAGGAATATATCGGAGTACTAATTCTAGAGATTCTACTTGTAATAAACCAAAGCAAGTAAGCAAATCTCTCTTAGCAACATCAATCAACTCCCCTTGATTCTCTGATTTGATAAGAATAGCACTAATATAAGGTAGCAGGGATATTGGAGCAGGCACGCACGCGCACTCCCAATTTCCTCCAAGTCTGCCCCCACGCCCAAGTCTGAAGGGCTGCCCGCAAACACGTTTCCACAAGGTTCACCCTTGGCCAGCGCATCCCATGGTATAGCTCTACGGCCTGCTTGTCCTGCCCCCGTTTAACATGGGCCGAAATCCTGGAGGACCACATGAAGGCATCCGGTTCTGCATCCCCGAAGACCCCCTCAATCGCTTCATCTAATCCTGCCATGAGAAGCACACATCCATAGCGTGTGTTTGCACAAGAACGTATTCAACTCATACCTCGTTCGCACCGTTAAAGTATGCACACGGCGACCTTTGCACAACAAAGATCCCTTTTTCACAACACATTTCTTCAAAACACAAGCGCATACGCGACGTCCACAAATCAGTGCTCCCTGTCGTGTAAAAGATCTGCAAAGCCGTGGCCTCGGTCTACATATGCTCCTCCTCGCCGGTCTCATCTGCTGCAGCGACCAGTGCTTCCCCAGTCGCTTCCTGCGCATGCACGAGCTCATCCAGCTCACCATCGGCATCCAATGTGGACATGATGGCTCGCAATCTGTCTCTCCTCTTCATCTCCGGCTCTCCGACCAAGCTCACAGGCTGCTGCAGGCTGCGCAGCCTGGCACGGAGCGGTGGCTGGCAGCGAAACTTTCCTTGCCTCTAGATGACGTGTGCAAGTGCTTGTGCCTCACAGAAGGAGGCCGAGCAGCTGCACTGCACTCACTGACTGCGAAATGGGGACACAAAAACCATGCTTGTAGGCACTTGCCTGGTGGACATAAATGTAACGCTTACCGACCTGAACGATGAACGCTGGGTTTTGTGACTGCTGCCACCGGCCTGCTAGCTTGTGGCTATGGCAGCATTTCAGGATTATATAGAGGCTAGGCAGAGAGGGTGGGTTCTCCACTCTACCCTCTCTACTGTCTGCTGCCAGTGATATCACCACCCTCTGCCTAGCCTCCATCTGCACTTCCCCCGTGCAACAGTGTGTCATTGGCACACCGCGGGCGTTGCCTGGGCAACGACAGCAGAAGATGGAGTTGCCATAAGCTTGTTCCGAAGCTGGTGAAATCTCTAGCCCCATGAGTTTGACTGCAATAGGAAATTACAAACTCGACCAGGAATATACACACCTAGAAGAATGTTTCAGCCCTTATGTTACTCCTGAGATGTGTTCTTATCCAGAACAGAGAAGCTGTGCACCAGTCCGTCCATGTCTGTCCACCAGCTTTGGCCTGGCTGCTTCCACGCCTCGATTCTTTTTCTTCGCGCCTGCAACTCGTGTGCCTGCTCCCACATTTGGGTACTGGTGTAAATGTTCGACATCAACACATAAGCAGCGGCGTCTTTCTTGTCTAACTTCACTGCTTCGTCGAAGGCTTGGCGTCCAACCTGCACGTTGTTCCACTTCTGACAAGAGCCCATTAGGGTGTGCCAAACGGCAGCATCAGGTTGTAGAGGCATTGTCCTTGCTAAAGCTAGTGCCTCATCCAGTTGCCCTGCACGGCCCAGAAGATCCACCATGCAGGTGTAGTGGTCTGTGGTGGGAGTGATACCATACTGCTTGCTCATAGCCTCAAAGTATTCTCGCCCCTTGTCCACTAGACCCGTGTGACTACAAACTGTTAGTACACTGAGGAATGTGATGCCGTCTGGCTGCAAGCCATCCTCTCTCATTCTGTGAACCAGGTCAAAGACCTCCTTACTGTCGCCTTGTCGGGTGTATCCGGCAATCAGTGCACTCCAGGTGAAAACATCTCTTTTTGGCAACTCATCAAAGACCTGCTGTGCATCAACCATGCTTCCCGACTTTGCATACATGTTTATCAAACTATTGCCGACACTGGCATCAGCGTGAAGTCCTTGATCTTCAATCTGCGCATGAAGCTGTCTTCCCACATGCAAAGCTGCCACGCTTGCACATGCCTGAAGGAGGCACACAGATGTTACAGAATCGAGCTCGACAATGCCCTGGTCTTGCATGGACCTGTAAAGATGAAGGGCTTCCTGGCCCATGCCTTGGTGGGAATATCCTGCTATCATGGCACTCCACGTCACGACATTCTTTTCCACAAGTCTGTCAAACACGCCCCTAGCATGCTCCAGGCTGCCACACTTTGAATACATGTTCACCAAACTGCTGGCGACAAATACATCAGCTTGCAGTCCTTGTTCTCTAATTTGCGCATGAAGCTGCATTCCCTTCTCCAAAGCTGGGGTGCCCAGACTTGCACATGCCTGCAGGAGGCACACAAATGTCACAGAACCAGGTGCAACGATGCCTTCTTCTTGCATGGCGTTGTAAAGGAGAAGAGCTTCCCGGCCCATACCCTGCTGGGAATATCCTGCAATCATAGCATTCCACGTGACGACATTCTTCTGTCCGAGTCCATCAAACACGCCCTGAGCATCCTCCAAGCTGCCGCACTTTGCGTACATGTTTACCAGGCTGTTGGCTACGAACCCATCACCTTGAAGCCCTCGGTCTCTAATCTGCACATGAAGCTGCTTTCCCTTCTCCAAAGCTTTCGTGCCAACACTTGCACATGCCTGCAGGACGGACACAAACGTCACAGCATCAGGTGCAGCCATGCTGTCTTCCTGCATAGCCCTGAAAAGAGCAAGGGCTTCCTGCCCCATGCCCTGCTGGGCATATCCCGCTATTATAGCATTCCATGTCACCACGTTCTTGTGAACCAGGCCATCAAACACACTCCGAGCATCCCTTAGATCGCCACACTTTGCATACATGTTTACCAAACTGCTGCCTACAAACACATCCTTTTCAAGCCCTTGTTCCCTAATTTGAGCATGAAGCTGCTTTCCATCATCCAAGGCAGGGGGGCCCAGACTTGCACATGCCTGCAGGAGGCACACAAATGTGACAGCATCAGGTGCAACAGTACCTTCCTCTTGCATATCCCTGTACAGACGAAGGGCTTTCTGCCCCATCCCCTGCTGGGAATATCCGGCTATCATGGAACTCCACGTTACCACGCTTTTCCGCCCTAGACTATCAAACACTCTTTGAGCAGCTTCCAAGCTGCCACACTTCGCATACATGTCCACCAAGCAACTTCCAACAAACAGATCACGCTCAACGCCAGCAGCCAACACATCAGCATGCACCTCCTGCCCCGACTTCAAGTCTGCTGCCCTCGCACAAGCCTGAAGAGCTGCTACAAACACATGTCCATCCGGCTTCACACTTGACCTGCGCATCCTGTGATACAGCTCCACAGCCTGCCTGTCTTGTCCATGCTTGACATGAGCAGAGATCATAGCAGACCAAGTAAAGGCATCTGGTTTCACAACCCTTGCGAACACATCCATAGCTTCTTCTAACCTGCCATGAGAAGCATACATTCGCAGAATGTGATTGCACAAGAACGTTCCCGACTCATACCCTTTCTTCACGCTCAGACCGTGAACACGGCGGCCTAGACGCAGATCCTTCTTAGCCACACACACTTTGAGCACCGTGTAAAATACAGATTCCGAGATTGGAGAGTCTCTGTGCACCAGAACTCCCAGAGCGCCCACGGCCTCAACGAGCTGCCCCTGCCGGCACAGTTTGCTAACGGTTTCAGCCGACACCCATCTCTCGTATCCTGCATGTCTGCCTTGGCCAAGATCATGCCCCACGCTCCACTTGGACGGAGGTGCAGCAAGCCCATCAGCTGCGCATCCATCCATCCAACCGGCTTGCAGAGATTGTTCAGGGCCCCCCTGCCTACGATTCCACCAAACCCTGGAGTCCAGAACGAACTGTTGCCAGAAGAGCCCGTCTCCAGCCACCCATCTGGCTGCACAGACTGGCTTGCTTGCAAAGGTGGTGCAGCTCGCGGCTTCGTTGTTTGCCAAACCTGCATTCTTTGAACTCATTTGAGAGGGAGCTCTCCCTGAAATGCCTGTTTGCTCTCACCATTGCTGTGCCCAGAAAACTGCTCAGTTGAGCAGGAGCTCTGCCTGGGATGCCTGTTTGCTCTCAACATTGGTGTCAGAAAACTGTCTCCACAACTGGAAATGTGCTTCACCCATCAGGTGATTGTAAGCTCAAGGCAGCTGGAGCACGATGCGAAATCTATGTCCAGGAAGGCAAAATTATCCAGCCAATTGGGCTTAAGAAACAGACAATCCATGTCCATCGATTCAGCAAATATCTGAAGGATGTAGGTGTTCAAAGCCTGGTCCTATGGGACTTTGGCACTAGGTGCTGTGAGCGATCTTCCGCCTACTGTAATTGTGACATGAAGGCAGGGGCCTCAGACGCGATTTCAATGAGGGACATCCTATCCCAGCCTTGGCTAGTCGGGAAGATGGAACATACATCCTGTATGCATAAGATCTAGGAATCATCCAACCAGAGGAACGCAACGCAATGCTTTCGGTGCCGAAACACATGGAAATAATGTCCCATGTGCATGCAGAGGACAGTATTTCCTTCAGTCCAACTTGGCCGAGGTGGAAGAAGGGTAATGCGTCTGTTCATCATTTTCATGCGCGAATCATCATGGTGCGAAAAGTGGTCTTCCCTGTGCACAGAAAGAGCAGCCCGGCCTTGGGCATCACAGGTTTCTTCCCGTCCAGGAGCAGAGGCAACTAAGTCTCTTGTGTACAGCATTACGAGCCAAGGCTCGGTCGATGATTGTGCCCTTTCCTTCCCGTTCCCACCTTTTTTATCTTTAATGAAAGGGGATCTCGCGCTCAAGGCTACACATACACAGGCTACACACGAGGGAAGCCAGTGCTGGACATGGTGATCTTCCACAGTGTCATGTTGAATTGAAGAGAGTGCATCAAGTCTGCAAACATGTCATTGTCCAGGTGGTCCCAGCTATTAATAATGGAGAGCTCATTGATATATGCGTTGTCCTCCAAGGATCTCAGCAACGCTTTCTTGAAAGAGGGGCACGGACATCCTCCAAACCCAGGATACGCAATGCTGTGAATTGCTGAAGAAACGGGACAGGGCGCATCCACACATCCTCATCACAGCACTACACTTAGAACCGAACTTCATAGATGGTGGAGTTGTGGCGCAACTCTTCCAGGCCGTGCTTCAGAGCATACGGAGTGTCTCAAGGCGCTGCATACAAGCGTTGATGCGCAGCATTCAGCATTCCGGACAGAGAGTCTGCCAGGCCTGCCTCCCCATCCTCATTGATCCCTTCTGTGATGCCAGACGCAGGATGGATCCATTCAAATCGGCCTGATTTAGAGCAAGTTCGACCACAGTGCTCACAGGCCCGAGGAGGTCTCCTGTCAGAACGCTCCTGGAACGCGTTGAGAGAAAACGTCCACGGTTTGAACGGGCTAAAATAAAGCCAGGTTCACAAAGAGGCTGCAGCCAAGAAGGTGAAAGATGACTTGATGGGAAAGACTGGATTCCGTAACGAGTTTATGTCGGCAGTGTGCATGTGCCAACGCTTTACCTGGCAAGCAAATCATTCAGGGAGCACAGAAAGCAAAAATCCTGTCAATACTCTCATCAGACTGCTGCTGTTGTAAATTCTGCTGGAAGGAAGGTTGACCTGCGAAGCTTGGACTCCAAGGTCTGCAGGAGAACACCAAACAGGAAAGGGGCACCTACCCCGCGCAGCTAAAGAATGTGCAGTGTGCCAACAGAATGTTGTGTCATCTACCCAGTCCAGCTTTGCTACTGGAGTTGTCCTCGCAAAACGACTGTAACAAAAGTGAAGGCCAGCTCTGGTATTTTCTTCGTCCTGTCGGCTACTTTCAATGTTCCACCTCAGGAGTTTTTCATTCTTCTTCATTCTCACGGTCGGCCCTTACAACTGCAACAACCAGCTGCAAATCGATGCACACGGTACCCATCCCTTACAACAATGTCTCTATTCTCAACCCTTGACATGATCTCTGTGGAACTGTGGCAGTCACTGCACATGCGTAGATTCTTCGTTACCACCAAAGGTGTGCCGCTCGGTGTGTTCAATAGACCAAACGCCAGAGCTAGCTTCTCAGCATGCCCGCAAAGCATATCTTCCTTTTCCTTCTCAGACAGTGGCTTCAACACCAACTTTGTTTGTGGTACGTGGCCTCCTTCCTGCTTCAGACGTGCATTCGTGCTCTCTACCATCAGAGCAACATCATCTCTGCTGTCTCCCACCACAAATGTATGCACTTGCTCCTTTACCTCAATGCCTGCCACTGCAGGTTTCTTGTTAGCTCCTGCTACCATTCTCTGTGATTCAATCCTGTCCACATCAGTCCACCTACCTGCATCTGCATAGGCATTGGCCATGAGCACATAAGCGGATGCACTTGCTCCTCAATGCCTGCCACTGCAGGTTTCTTGTTAGCTCCTGCTACCATTCTCTGTGATTCAATCCTGTCCACATCAGTCCACCTACCTGCATCTGCATAGGCATTGGCCATGAGCACATAAGCGGATGCACATTGAGGCTCCAGTCTAACCAGACTTTCAAAACACCGCTTTGCTCTCTCTATATCCCCATGGCTTTTGCAGGCATTCAGCAAAGACGTCAGCCCCACAGCATTGCTTTGGCTCTCACTCGATAGGAGTATCTTCTCTGCCTCATCTAAATGGCCTGCACGCCCCAGAAGATCAATCATGCAATTGTGATGTTCAACAGTAGGCTTGACGCCATGCTTTTCCAACATGGAATCAAAGTGTCTGCGACCCTCATCCACCAGTCCCTCATGACTGCATGCTCCTAAAACGCAAGTGAATGTGGTATCATTGGGCTGAATACCTGCGACTAACATCTCCTCAAAACAGGCTAGTGCTTTGTGACCTTCATCACAAGAACCACACCCAGCTATCAGGGCTGTCCAAGTCACCACATCCTTTGCAGCCAAGCTGTCAAAGACACAGCGTGCTTCTTCCAGTTTGCCACACTTTGCATACATGTCCACCAAGCAAGTGCCCACAAGTATGCTATCTAGCTTTCCCCTTTCCACAATCTGTGAGTGCAGCTGCCTTCCCTTCTGTAAGGCACCAGCGCTTGCACACACCTTCAGAAGGCAAGCAAAAGTCACATGATCAGCCACAATAAGGCCCTGCTGCTCCATTTGTCCATACAGTACAAGCGCCTCTTGGCCAAGCCCTTGCTGTGCATACCCAGCAATCAGGGCATTCCATGTCACCACATCCTTTGAGGCCAAGCTGTCAAAAACCCTACGTGCATCTTCCAGTTCACCACACTTGGCATACATGTCCACCAGGCAGTTCCCCACAAGAATGTTATCTAGCTGCGCTCTTTGCACCATCTGTTTGTGCAGCTGCCTGCCCTTCTGTAACGCACCAGCGCTTGTGCAGGCCTTCAGAAGGCAAACAAAAGTAACATGGTCAGCCACAATCAGGCCTTCCTGCTCCATTTTTTCATACAGAGCAAGGGCGTCTTGGGCGAGCCCATGATTTGCATACCCAGCTATCAGGGACGTCCATGTCACCACATCCTTTATGGCCAAGCTGTCAAAAACCCTGCGTGCATCTTTAAGTTCCCCACATTTTGCATACATGTCCACCAGGCAGTTTCCAACAAACAAGTTCGGAACAATGGCACTGTCAAGCACATCACAGTGCACTTTCCTGCCAGATTCCAAGTCCGCAGCCAATGCACAAGCTTGAAGTGCTGCTACAAAGACGTGGGCATCCGCCTTCAGACCTGAGCTCCGCATCTCATGGTACAATTGTATAGCCTCATTCGGTCTCCCATGTTTAGCATGTGCGGAGATTATGGAAAACCACATAAAAGCATCTGGTTTCCTCACGCTGGTGAACACATCCATGGCCTCTTGTAGCCTACCTCCACCCGCATACATGCGCAAGATATGGTTCCCCAAATATGTATTTGACTCGTACCCAAGTTTGACAGTGAGATCATGAACTCGTCGCCCCACCACCAGATCCTTCTTAGCAGCACACAGTTTGAGCACAGTATACAGCAGAGACCGAGAAATACCAGAGTCTGTCTGCGCCAAAGATTGCAGCGCTTCAACGGC
Organism: Anthoceros angustus; assembly: GCA_010909165.1. NCBI lineage: Eukaryota > Viridiplantae > Streptophyta > Anthocerotopsida > Anthocerotales > Anthocerotaceae > Anthoceros > Anthoceros angustus. The sequence continues at coordinate 77,223 of VJWM01000063.1, read as the reverse complement.
CTCACTAAGCTTCCCCTGCTGACACAAGGTCCTCACATTTGCAGCCGTTACGACGCCCATTCCCGTTCCTGCACGCCTGCCAGGCTCAGGCTTATCCGGAGAGCTCGACTTGGAAGGCGAGGCGCCATGACCCATCTGCATATCCAAGGAAACGAGCTGCTCATCCACCCAAGCTGGCTTGAACATGCTGTTTAACCAGAGGACCTCACCGGAGCCCTTACGCCAGAAGTCAGGCGAACGGGAACCCTTCTTACCTCGCCTGTTATCCCACCACATGGCAGGGTCCAGAAAGAATTGTCGCCACAACAGCTCCTGATCCTCCTCCTGCTCCTGGCGACCGCCGTTGCTGGGAAATCCTTTCCCAGCCATCGATTCTCTCCGAAGTGGTGGATTCCTTACACTGCTGCACCTGGAGACATTGTTGATTGCCAGACCTTGAATTCCTACTGTGTGTTCTTCAGGAGCTCCTTGTAGAATCCCTGTACACCCACCAAGTTTTGTGGTCCAGGACGAATCCGGTTGCCATAGAGTGGCCATCGTGCAGGCAGCGCTCTCGGACAGTAGCAGCATGCTTACGTGATGTGCATGACTAAATCACTCTAACAAAGCGCAGTGCAGCGCCATCGTAAAGAAATGAAACACGCGGGTCGAGCAACAGCAAGGCGAAGCTGGCAGAGGAGAATATGGTATCCCGGGCCTACATGGACGGAGTCCACGCACCTGATTTGATGTTTGCCTTGAGGGCATGTTGAGTGAAATGACACAATGCCATAATCTTGTACTAGGTCTCTATGAGCTGATAAGACATGCGCTGAAAGTCTCCCAAATCTTGTGAGCTGCCTGCAGACTCACGATGTGGATGTCAACTTTTTCGAAGCTCGTAACACAGGGCAAGGAGGTGCTCTCACATAGCATACACATGATAAGTGGATGAAAATGGCAGAATACAGTACTCTAGGAGTGAGCATGGACGTCCATTTATATGCACATGTGATACGGATGTGGTGGCATTCTGGCAGAGCTTGACAAATGCTTGGTTCTAAAAGGCTGAGTCAATCTCGTTGTTTGGTTGAGACCCTGACAGCAATACCTGATTGGGCAGGCTCTCCAAGCGTTTGCATGCTCTAGACCCTCAGAAACATACAAGCAGAAGTATGTTAGTTTGCTCACTTTGTACAGTGCACTAGGATGTACTACCTTCTTTTGATCAGAACTCTCAAAAACCATTGAGAGCAATATTAGGTTATGCTGCCCCATTTCCCACACGATGGTGATGCCCGTTGCCCACGCACTTGCCCTCATCACAAGCCTGCTCGCAACACAAAATCATGTAGGACAGGACCACACTTGAGGACTACATTATTCTCACGGTCGACCCTTACAACTGCAAGAACCAGCTGCGAATCGATGCACACGGTACCCATCCCTTACAACAATGTCTCTCCGTTCAAGCCTTGACATGACCTCTGTGGAACTGTGGCAGTCAAGGCACATACGCAGATTCTTGGTTACCACCAGAGGTGTGCCACTCGGCGTGTTCAAGAGACCGAACGCCAAAGCTAGCTTCTCAGCATGCCCACATAGCGCATCTTCCTTTTCCTTCTCACCTAGCGGCTTCAACACCAATTTCGTTTGGGGTACGTGGCCTCCTTCCTGCGTCATGCGTGCATTTGTGCTCTCTACCTTAACCGCAATATCCTCTCTCCTTTCACCCACCAGAAATCGATGTATCTGCTTATTCACCTCAATGCTCGCCATTGCAGGTTTCTTGTTAGCTCCTGCTGCCCTTCTCTGTGTTTCAATCCTGTCCACATCGGCCCACCTACCTGCATCTGCGTAGGCATTCGCCATGAGCACATATGCTGGCGCCTCCTGGGGCTCCAGCCTTACAATGCTTTCAAAACACCACGACGCCCTCTCTATATCCCCGTGACTTTTGCAGGCATTCAACAAAGTCGTCAGGCCCACAACGTTATTTTGGCTCTCACATGATAATAGCATCTTCTTTGCCTCATCTAAGTGGCCTGCACGCCCAAGAAGATCAATCATGCAATTGTAATGCTCAACGGTAGGTTTGATGCCATGCTGTTCAGCCATGGAATCAAACAGATTGCGACCCTTGTGGACCAATCCCTCATGACTGCATGCTGCTAGAAGGCAAGTAAAAGTAGCATCATCAGGCTGAATACCGGCAACTAACATCTCCTCAAAACAAACTAGGGCTTGGTGACCATCATCGTTAGCACCATACCCAGCTATCAGGGCATTCCATGTCACCACATCCTTTGTGGCCAAGCTGTCAAAAACCCGGCGTGCAGCTTCCAGTTTGCCACATTTTGCATACATGTCCACGAGGGAATTGCCCAACACTACATTATCCAGCAGTCCTCTTTCAACAATCTGTGAGTGCAGCTGGCTGCCCTTCTGTAAGGCACCAGTGCTTGCACAGGCCTTCAGAAGGCAAGCAAAAGTAACATGGCTAGCCAAAATCAGGCCCTCCTGCTCCATTTGTCCATACAGAACAAGTGCCTCTTGGCCAAGTCCTTTCTGTGCATACCCAGCTATCAGGGCATTCCACGTCACCACATCCTTTGTCACCAAGCTGTCAAAAACCTAGCGTGCATCTTCCAGTTCACCACATTTTGCATACATGTCCACCAGGCAGTTGCCCAACACTACATTATCTAGCAGTCTCCTTTCGACAATCTGTGAGTGCAGCTGCCTGCCCTTCTGTAAGGCACCAGTGCCTGCACAGGCCTTTAGGAGGCAAGCAAAAGTAACATGGTCAGCTAAAATGAGTACTTCTTGCTCCATTTGTCCGTAAAGAACAAGTGCCTCTTGGCCGCGTCCATGCTGTGCATACCCAGATATCAGAGTATTCCATGTCAGCACATCCTTTGGCCAAGCTGTCAAAACCTGCGTGCATCTTCCAGTTCACCACATTTTGCATACATGTCCACCAGGCAGTTGCCCAACACTACATTATCCAGCAGTCCTTCACAATCTGTGAGTGCAGCTGCCTGCCCATCTGTAAGGCACCAGTGCTTGCACAGGCCTTCAGAAGGCAAGCAAAAGTAACATGGTCAGCCAAAATCAGGCCCTCCTGCTCCATTTGTCCATACAGAAGAAGCGCCTCTTGGCCGAGTCCTTGCTGTGCATACCCAGCTATCAGGGCATTCCATGTCACCACATCCTTTGTGGCCAAGCTGTCAAAAACCTGGCGTGCATCTTCCAGTTCACCACATTTTGCATACATGTCCACCAGGCAGTTGCCCAACACTACATTATCCAGCAGTTCTCTTTTGACAATCTGCAAATGCAGCTGCCTGCCCTTCTGCAAGGCACCAGTGCCTGCACAGGCCTTCAGAAGGCAAGCAAAAGTAACATGGTCTGCCAAAATGAGGCCTGCTCCATTTGTCCATACAGAACAAGTGCCTCTTGGCCGAGTCCTTGCTGTGCATACCCAGCAATCAGGGCATTCCATGTCACCACATCCTTTGCCATGCTGTCAAAACCTGGCGTGCATCTTCCAGTTCACCACATTTTGCATACATGTCCACCAGGCAGTGCCCACCACCATGTTATCCAGCAGTCCTCTTCACAATCTGTGAGTGCAGCTGCCTGCCCTTCTGTAAGGCACCAGTGCTTGCACAGGCCTTCAGAAGGCAAGCAAAAGTAACATGGTCAGCCAAATGGCCTCCTCCTCCATTTGTCCATACAGAACAAGCGCCTCTTGGCCGAGTCCTTGCTGTGCATACCCAGCAATCAGGCATTCCATGTCACCACATCCTTTGTGGCCAATGCTGTCAAAAACCTGGCGTGCATCTTCCAGTTCACCACATTTTGCATACATGTCCACCAGGCAGTTGCCCACCACGTTATCCAGCAGTCCTCTTTCAACAATCTGTGAGTGCAGCTGCCTGCCCTTCTGTAAGGCACCAGTGCTTGCACAGGCCTTCAGAAGGCAAGCAAAAGTAACATGGTCAGCCAAATGGCCTCCTCCTCCATTTGTCCATACAGAACAAGCGCCTCTTGGCCAGCCTTGCTGTGCATACCCAGCAATCAGGGCATTCCATGTCACCACATCCTTTGTGCCAAGCTGTCAAAAACCTGGCGTGCATCTTCCAGTTCACCACATTTTGCATACATGTCCACCAGGCAGTTGCCACCAAACGTTATCCAGCAGTCCTCTTTCAACAATCAGTGAGTGCAGCTGCCTGCCCTTCTGTAAGGCACCAGTGCTTGCACAGGCCTTCAGAAGGCAAGCAAAAGTAACATGGTCAGCCAAATCAGGCCCTCCTCCTCCATTTGTCCATACACAAGCGCCTCTCCAAGCCCTTGCTGTGCATACCCAGTTATCAGGGCATTCCATGTCACCACATCCTTTGTGCAAGCTGTCAAAACCTGGCGTGCATCTTCAGTTCACCACATTTTGCATACATGTCCACCAGGCAGTTGCCCACCACTACGTTATCCAGCAGTCCTCTTTCCACAATCAGTGAGTGCAGCTGCCTGCCCTTCTGTAAGGCACCAGTGCTTGCACAGGCCTTCAGAAGGCAAGCAAAAGTAACATGGTTAGCCAAATCAGGCCCTCCTGCTCCATTTGTCCATACACAAGCGCCTCTTCGAGTCCTTGCTGTGCATACCCAGCAATCAGGGCATTCCATGTCACCACATCCTTTGTGGCCAAGCTGTCAAAACCTGGCGTGCATCTTCCAGTTCACCACATTTTGCATACATGTCCACCAGGCAGTTGCCCAACACTATATCCAGCAGTCCTCTTTTGACAATCTGTGAGTGCAGCTGCCTGCCCTTCTGTAAGGCACCAGTGCTGCACAGGCCTTCAGAAGGCAAGCAAAAGTAACATGGTCAGCCAAATCAGGCCCTCCTCCTCCATTTGTCATACAGACAAGCCTCATGTCCGAGCCCTTGCTGTGCATACCCAGCATCAGGGCATTCCATGTCACCACATCCTTTGTGCCATGCTGTCAAAACCTGGCGTGCATCTTCAGTTCACCACATTTTGCATACCCAGATATCAGGGCATTCCATGTCACCACATCCTTTGTGCCATGCTGTCAAAACCTGGCGTGCATCTTCAGTTGCCACATTTTGCATACATGTCCACCAGGCAGTTGCCAACAAACAAGTTAGTAGGAATGCCACTGTGCAACACATCACAGTGCACTTTTCTGCCAGATTCCAAGTCGGCGGCAAATGCACAAGCTTGAAGGGCAGCTACAAGACGTGAGCATCCGCCTTCACTCCTGACCTACGCATCTCATGGTACAGTTGTATGGCCTCATTAGGTTTCCCATGTTTAGCATGTGCAGAGATTATGGAACCACATGAAGGCATCTGGTTTGCCTACCCTGGTGAACACATCCATGGCCTCCTCTAGCCGACCTCCACCCGCATACATGCGCAAGATATGGTTCCCCAAGTATGCGTCCGACTCGTACCCAAGTTTGACACTAAGATCATGAACTCGTCGCCCCACAACCAAATCCTTTTTAGCTGTACACAGTTTCAGCACAGTGCAAAACAGAGATATAGCAGGGCCTGTCTGCGCTAGAGATTCCAGCGCTTCAACGGCCTCAGAGAGCTTCCCCTGCTGACATAACGCGCTCACGGTTACAGCAGTAACGACAGCCATTTCTGATCCTGCACGCCTGCCAGGTTCAGACGTATCCGGAGAGTTCGTCTCGGGAGGAGAGGCACCACGACCCATCTGCATATCCAAGGAGACAAGCTGCTCATCAACCCAAGCTGGCTTGAGCATGCTGTTTAACCACAGGACCTCGCCGGACCCCTTACGCCGGAAGTCAGGCGAACGGGAGCTCTTCTTATCTCGTCTGTTGTCCCACCACATGGAAGGGTCCAGAAAAAATTGTTGCCACAAGTGCTCCAGCTCCTGGCAACGACCATCGCTGGGAAACCCGTCCCCACCCACAAATTTTCTCGGAACTGAAAGTGCCGGGCTCCTTACACTCCCGCACCTGGACGCTCTGTTTGCCAGGGAATGACTGCCTAAGATGAGATGAGCCGGAGCTCCTGGTAGAATCCCTGAACACATACCAATTTGTTGGGTCGACAACGGGTCCGGTTGCCATGCTGTGGCCATCGTTCAGGGACCGCTGTCGGCAGAAGAGTCGAATTTTCCACAGTATGGCAGGACGTCCAGGCGTGCTGGCTCCGACGTGCCCGAATCCGGAAGACTTGAATGCAAGAAGAATGCGGATGACAGATGTCACACATGGACAGAAACCGTATGCGCATACATACGGTTTTCATCTGTATTCACATATGAGCGTATCAAACCGTATCATATGACGGCTGTGGTGGGCAAGGACGGAGGTACGCATGTCATGGACGTCAAAGAAAGAGATGGTTACAAGCACAGGGTCAGGTGAACATGGACGTCATGTCTCACGGTCGACCCTTACAACTACAAGCACCGGCTGCGAATCGATGCACACGGTATCCATCCCTTACAACAATGTCTCTCTTTTCAACCCTTGACATGATTTCCGTGGAACTATGGCAGTCACTGCACATGCGTAGATTCTTTGTTACCACCAAAGGTGTGCCACTGGGAGTGTTCAAAAGACCAAACGCAAGAGCTAGCTTCTCAGCATGCCCGCAAAGCGCATCTTCCTTTTCCTTCTCAGACAGTGGCTTCAACACCAACTGTGTGTGTGGTACGTGGCCCCCTTCCTGCTTCAGACGTGCATTTGTGCTCTCTACCTTCAGCACGATATCATCTCTCTTCTCTCCCACCACAAATGTATGTATCTGATTCTTCACCTCAATGCCCGCCACTGCAGGTTTCTTGTTAGCTCCTGCTACCAATCTCTGTGTTTCAATCCTGTCTACATCGGTCCACCTACCTGCATCCGCATAGGTATTGGCCATGAGCACATAAGCGGATGCACACTGAGGCTCCAGTCTAACCAGACTTTCAAAACACCGAGCTGCCCTCTCTATATCCCCGTGACTCTTGCAGGCATTCAGCAAAGATGTCAACCCCACAACATTACTTCGGCTCTCACATGATAGTAGCATGTTTTCTGCCTCATCTAAAAGTCCTGCACGCCCAAGAAGATCTATCATGCAATTGTAATGCTCAACAGTAGGTTTGACGCCATGCTGTTCCGCCATGGAATGAAAGTGCCTGCGACCCTCATTCACCAGTCCTGCATGACTGCATGCTACTAAAAGGCACGTAAAAGTGGCATCATCAGGCTGGACACCAGCAATTAACATCTCCTCAAAACAAGCTAGTGCTTTGTGTCCTTCATCGCAAGTACCACAGCCAGATATCAGGGCATTCCATGTCACCATCCTTTGTGTGCTGTCAAAACCTGGCGTGCATCTTCCAGTTCACCACATTTTGCATACATGTCCACCAGGCAGTTGCCAACATGTTATCCAGCAGTCCTCTTTCACAATCTGTGAGTGCAGCTGCCTGCCCTTCTGTAAGGCACCAGTGCTTGCAGGCCTTCAGAAGGCAAGCAAAAGTAACATGGTTACCCACAATCAGCCCCTCCTGCTCCATTGATTCATACAGAACAAGCCTCTTGGCCCAGCCCTTGCTGTGCATACCCAGCAATCAGGGCATTCCATGTCACCACATCCTTTGTGTGCTGTCAAAACCTGGCGTGCATCTTCCAGTTCACCACATTTTGCATGTCCACCAGGCAGTTGGCCACCACTATATCACCCAGTTGCCCTCTTTCCACAATCTGTGAGTGCAGCTGCCTGCCCTTCTGTAAGGCACCAGTGCTTGCACAGGCCTTCAGAAGGCAAGCAAAAGTAACATGGTCAGCCACAATCAGGCCCTCCTGCTCCATTTGTGCGTACAGAACAAGCGCATCCTGACCCAGCCCATGGTTGGCATATCCAGCTATCAGGGCATTCCATGTCACCACATCCTTTGAGGGCAAGCTGTCAAAAACCCTGTGTGCAGCTTCTAGTTCTCCACATTTTGCATACATGTCCACCAGGCAGTTGCCCACCAGTATGTTGCTTTGATGTCCTCTTTCCACAATCTGTGAGTGCAGCTGCCTGCCCTTCTGTAAGGCACCAGCGCTTGCACAAGCCTTCAGAAGGCAAGCAAAAGTAACATGATTACTCACAATCACGCCTTCCTGCTCCATTCGTTCATGCAGAACAAGGGCCTCTTGGCTGAGCCCTTGCTGTGCATACCCAGCAATCTGAGCATTCCATGTCACCACATTTTTGGTTGTCAAGCTGTCAAAAAGCCGTCGTGCATCTTCCAGTTCGCCACACTTTGCATACATGTCAACCAGGCAACTGCCCACAAACAAGTTTGTAGGAATCCCACTGCGCAACACATCAAAGTGGACTTTTCTGCCAGTGTCCAAGTCCGCAGCAAATGCACAAGCCTGCAGTGCTGCTACAAAGACGTGAGCATCCGGCTGTACACCGCAGATACGCATCTCATGGTACAGTTGTATAGCCTCATTAGGTTTCCCATGTTTAGCATGGGCGGATATGATGGAAAACCACATGAAAGCATCCGGTTTTCCCACCCTGGTGAACACATCCATGGCCTCCTGCAGCCTACCTGCACCTGCATACATCCGCAAGATATGATTCCCCAAAAATGTACTTGACTCATACCCAAGCTTGACAGTGAGATCATGAACTCGTCGCCCCACCACCAGATCCCCCTTAGCTACACACAGTTTTAGCACAGTATAAAAAAGAGAGTGAGAGACAGGACAGTCGTTCTGCGCCAGAAATTCCAGGGCTCCAACGGCCTCAGTGAGCTTCCCCTGCTGACATAAAGTGCTCACCGTTGCAGCCGTTACGACTCCCATTTCCGATCCTGAACGCCTGCCAGGCTCAGACCCATCCGGAGAGCTCGACTTGGAAGGAGAGACACCATGACGCATCTGCATATCCAAAGAAACGAGCTGCTCATCCACCCAACTTGGCTTGAACATGCTGTTTAACCAGAGGACCTCCCCGGACCCCTTACGCCGGAAGTCAGGCCAATGAGAGCTCTTCTTACCTCGCCTGTTATCCCACCACATGGCAGGGTCCAGAAAGAATTGTTGCCACAACAGCTCCTGCTCCTGCTCCTGGCCCTGGGCCTGGGCCTGGGCCTGATCCTGGTCCTGCCGACCACCATCGCTGGGAAATCCTTTCACAGTCATCCATTCTCTCGAAACACCTGGGTTCCTCGCACTGCTGCACCTGCAGGCTTGGTTGTTTGCCAGCGACTGACTCCCTGAGCTAAGGTGAGCGGGAGCTCTTCGTAGAATCCCTGTACACTCAGATATTTGTTGGGTCCACAATGGATCCGGTTGCCATATTGTGGCCATCTTACAGGCACTTCTCTCGGACGGTGGGAACCACAACAAAGTGCGCAGACCGGGGTAGGATGCCTAGTTACTGTGCATGACCATACCACCTTGGCCAGCATGGAGTCGGTCTATCGGTTGACCGATGGCAAAGACACCAAATCTGAAATCAAAAGCCTGCCTCTTTGCAAACAGCAAGACATACCGCAGAGGATGCTTGCTAAAGGCCCAAGATCAGTACCGGCCCTTTAGGAAGCAGAGACTCGCATGGCATTAATCCTGGCAGGATTGTAATGTGTGTACTTGAGCGATGATGCATTCTATGTGCATCATTTTAACGGTAATAGATTGTATAAGCATCCTGCCCGTACAGATGGATCATTCTATAAGCATCATGCCCATTAACATGGATCATGACATTAGTGTGTTGGAGACAAAAATATTATAAATTTAGATTTAAGTTCTACATTTTTCTCACGGTCGACCCTCACAACTGCAAGACCCAGCTGCAAATCGATGCACACGGTATCCATCCCTTACAACAATGTCTCTCTTCTCGACCCTTGACATGATCTCGGTGGAACTATGGCAGTCACTGCACATGCGTAGATTCTTTGTTACCACCAGAGGTGTCCCACTTGGAGTGTTCAAGAGACCAAACGCCAGAGCTAGCTTCTCAGCATGCCCACAAAGCGCATCTTCCTTTTCCTTCTCAGACAGTGGCTTCAATACCAACTTTGTCTGTGGTACGTGGCCCCCTTCCTGCTTCAGACGTGCATTCGTGGTCTCTACCTTCAGTGCAATATCGTCCCTCTTTTCTCCCACCAGAAATGTATGTACCTGATTGTTCACCTCAATACCCGCCACTGCAGGTTTCTTGTTAGCTCCTGCTACCATTCTCTGTTTTTCAATCCTGTCTACATCGCTCCACCTACCAGCATCTGCATACGCATTGGCCATGAGGATATATGCGGATGCACACTGAGGCTCCAGTCTAACGAGACTTTGGAAACACCGGGTGGCCCTCCCTATGTCCCCGTGAATTTTGCAGGCATTCAGCAAAGACGTCAAGCCCAGAGTATTGCTTTGGCTGTCACATGATAATAGCATGTCCTCCGCCTCATCCAAATGGCCTGCACGGCCAAGGAGGTCAACCATGCAATTGTAATGCTCAATAGCAGGTTTGACATCATGCTGTTCAACCATGGAATCAAAGAGCTGGCGACCCTCATCGACCAGTCCTGCATGACTGCAAGCTCCTAAAAGGCAAGTGAAAGTGGCACTATTTGGCTGAATACCGGTGACCAACATCTCCTCAAACCAAGCTAGTGCTTTGTGACCCTCATCACAACTTCCACACCCAGCTATCAGGGCATTCCATGTCACCACATCCTTTGTGACCAAGCTGTCAAAAACCCCACGTGCATCTTCCAGTTTGCCACATTTGGCATACATGTCCACCAGACCGTTGCCCACAAGTACGTTATCTAACTGGCCTCTGTCCACAATCTGTGAGTGTAGCTGTCTGCCCTTCTGTAAGGCACCAGCACTTGCACAAGCCTTCAGAAGGCAAGCAAAGGTAACATGGTCAGCCACAAGTAGGCCCTCCTGTTCCATTTTCCCATACAGAATAAGCGCCTCTTGGCCAAGGTCATGATTTGCATACCCAGCTATTAGGGCTGTCCATGTCACAACAGTTTTTGTGGCCAAGCTGTCAAAAACCCTGCGTGCATCTTCCAGTTCGCCACATTTTGCATACATATCCACCAGGCAGTTGCCCACCGGTCCAGCAGTCCTCTTCCACAATCAGAGTGCAGCTGCCCTTCTGTGGGCACCAGCTTGCACAGGCCTTCAGAAGGCAAGCAAAAGTAACATGGTCAGCAATCAGGCCCTCCTGCTCCATTTGTCCATACAGACAAGCGCCTCTGGTCCATGATTTGCATACCCAGCTATTAGGGCTGTCCATGTCACAACAGTTTTTGTGGCCAAGCTGTCAAAAACCCTGCGTGCATCTTCCAGTTCGCCACATTTTGCATACATATCCACCAGGCAGTTGCCCACCCGTACGTTGTCTAGCTGTCCTGTTTCCACAATCTGTGTGTGCAGCTGCCTGCCCTTCTGTATGGCGCCACAGCTTGCACAGGCCTTCAGAAGGCAAGCAAAAGTAACATGGTTTCCCGCAATCAGGCCCTCCTGCTCCATTTCTCCGTACAGAGCCAGCGCCTCTTGGCCAAGCCCATGATTTGCATACCCAGCTATCAGGGCATTCCATGTCACCACATCTTTTGTGGCCAAGCTGTCAAAAACCCTGCGTGCATCTTCCAGTTCCCCACATTTTGCATACATGTCCACGAGGCAGTTGCCAACAAACAAGTTAGGAACGATATCACTGTGCAACACATCACAGTGCACTTGCCGGCCGCATTCCAAGTCCGCAGCCAATGCACAAGCTTGAAGGGCTGCAACGTAGACGTGAGGATCGGCCTTCACACCTGCCCTACGCATCTCAGAGTACAGTTTTATAGCCTCATTAGGTTTCCCATGTTTAGCATGGGCGGATATGATGGAAAACCACATGAAAGCATCCGGTTTTCCCACCCTGGTGAACACATCCATGGCCTCCTGCAGCCTACCTCCACGGACATACATCCGCAAGATATGATTCCCCAAATATGTACTTGACTCATACCCAAGTTTGACAGTGAGATCATGAACTCGTCGTCCCAAAACCAGATCCTTCTTATCTGCACACAGTTTCAGCACAGTGTAAAAGACAGACCGAGAAATAGGACAGTCCATCTGCGCCAGAGATTCCAGGGCTCCGACGGCCTCACTAAGCTTCCCCTGCTCACATAGTGTGCTCACGGTTACAGCTGTTGCGACGCCCATCGCCGTTCCTGCACGCCTGCCAGGCTCAGGTTTATCCGGAGAGCTCAACGTGGAAGGAGAGGCACCAAGACCCATTTGCAAATCCATAGAAACAAGCTGCTCATCCACCCACCCTGGCTTGAACATGCTGTTTAACCACAGGACCTCGCCGGACCCCTTACGTCGGAAGTCAGGCGAACGGGAGCTCGTCTTACCTCGCCTGTAATCCCACCACATTGCAGGGTCCAGAAAAAACTGTCGCCACAACTGCTCCTGCTGCTGCTGCTGCCCCTGCTCCTGAGGACCACCATAGCTGGAAACTCCATTCCCAGGCCATTCTCCACGAATTGCTGGGTTCCTAACGATGCTGCACCTGAAGACATGGTTGTTTTCCCGACCTTGGCCTCCTAAGGTGAGATCAGCCGGAGCTCCTCGCAGAATCCCTGTACACCCACCAATTTGTTGGGTCCAGAACGAATCCGGTTGCCATACAGTGGCCATCTGAGAGTAGTAGCATATCCAAGTAATTGGCATACTACACCACCTTTAGCGAGCGCATTGCAGGCGGTATTTAGCACATCAACACCCGCGTCGAGCAGTGGCAAGGTGATCCCCCGTTGGGATATTCACTGAAATGCCAGAACACCAAACAGTACTAGGTGTCAGTGAGAGAAGTGCTAAAAGACTCCCAAACCTTGTGAGCAAGGACCCACGATCTGGATGTCTATCATTTCAAACGGGAAAAAGGCAGTTGGGAAATGCCGCAGCTCTTATGCTACAGCCAGAAAGTTAAGGACGAGGGGTATTAGAGTAGTGGAGGGTTTGATATGGGTGTGAAATGAGTTTATGATCAAATAAATGCGGGATATATGGATGACGATGTAGATATAAAATCACTAGCAACGAATAGAGCTGACATGCTGATTGAGCACAAAGCAAGATATTGAGAATGGAGGGTCAAAAACATTACATTGTCAAGAAGAAGAGAAGTCTATTATAATTCACTTGGACGGAATTTTTCCAAGCGTAGAACTTAGTGCTTAACAACTTTGTATCATGGTGAGCCTAAGCTACTTGTAGGAAGGGCATCCACTACCTTTAAGCACCCCATTTAAGTACCGATGTAAGCACAAAATGCTTAACAATTGTGTTCTTATAGGTTGTGTGTCTATTTGGATTGCTTTTTATCTTAACTCCAAGATATTAATCCAAACATCAAAGCATCAATCATATGGTGCAGTCTTCCCTTTCACCATTTAGTAATCTCTTTCATAATGATATCCGATATGAGGTCATAAAACACTGTAGTTAAAGGTCCTTTGGATAGACCTTTGGATGGATCAATACTTGCATGAAGAAGATGAAGAAGAATTTTATTTAAGTCCACTAAAGACGGATTTCCGTCATGGGACTTGGTACTTAACAACTTGTACCATGGTATGCCTAAGCTTCTAGCACCAAGGGCATCCATTCCCTTTAGGCGCCCCATCTAAGTACCGATCCAAGCGCAGGATGCTTAATAAGCACGTTCTTATAAATGTGTGTCCATTAAGCTGGAATGGGTGTTGCCATTCCAGCTTCAACGCCCTGCGGGACCACATGCTATAAAGCACATGCCCTTGTCTCCACAATTGGTAGAGAGTTACTGAATGGAGGACTTGGATATGCAGGATTTGGATGATGTACACTCTAAAATCTCTATAAAGCCTAGAAATTCACTGAAATAAATGACCCGCATACAGTTGCACACAGTTGCACACAGTTATACTGCGGGCTACGCCAATACGTCCAGTGTCGCTTCCATACGCAGGTAAACAAGCTGTGTTGCAAAAGTGCGGGAATATTGGGTTGGAAACTTGAGATCTTCCGTCCCTGGAGCCGGTAGGCAGAGCTGCTCGATGCGTGGCTCGTGCGATGGTACACCAAAGCAAACAATTTCATCCCCGAGTGTGGGACAGAAGAGAGATTGCCTGCAGAGAGCCTACCGGAACAGCTCTGAATTCCTGCAGGTGTCAACGAAGTCTTGGCCAAGTCGCTTCTCTGCTGCGGAGGTGGTGACCTCAAGCATCCATGTGGCTGGGTTGTACCCATCCTTGACCGGTGGGACTCCTTTGATGCTGAGGAAAATGGTTGCAGTTGTTACCAACTCCAATTTGCTGGGAACGGCTGAAAAGGAAGAGACTGTACAAAAACGAATGCGGGATCCACCTCAAAAATAGTTAATAAGTTGTTGCGAGTGCTGTCCCAGAGGCCCAGCATGTAAGACTTTCCCGCCACATTCCATCAAGAGAAGCTGCAGTTTGCGCATGAACAATATATGCCAGACTCAGAATTTTCAGAAGCGCATCTGCATCACTGTAAAGCTTGAAGTGACTATAACTCATCAAATGCTTCAAAGATGTCGATACTGGGTTGTAGGATTGTGCAAACAACCGTTCGTCCTGTGTCAACAGTATTCCGCACAGTACGCATAACAATAGCTACTGCCCGGGCATCCAGCCCTGGGGCATGCTCATCAATGAAGATTATACAAGGACTTGCAACTAGTTGAACAACAATTTTTCCTCTGCTCCGTTGACAGACCACTGGTGCCAGGTAGCCCCACGAGCGAAGGACTCAGAGGAGCCAGCTCTACCAAGTCCATAACCACTTCAACGAATGCCGGAAAAAAAGTAGAGCATGCATGAGGCAAGACTCATTAGAGTCATTACATCCCTAACACCATCACTCAACCATGAGGTAGAGGGCTGGTTGAGTGATGCCCAATCATCCTTGGAATCCACATCACCTTCCAGCCGTTTCCGATACTTACATGGCGTGTTTGTGTGTCACCGTTATTAGGAAGTCGCAACAATGAGGGATAGAGCAACGATTCATGCACTGTGACTTGTGGGGAATGTATATCAGTCTGCTCCGGATCCACATATCCTGGGCTCCACATCAACCGGAGTTGGTACATGGACAAAATGGTCCATCAACAGAAATTGGATGGGTTGTACGAAAAGGAGGCACCGCACCGGCATCGGAGCAAGGTTTCTCTCGTGCCAGGTTAGGGCCCTTACTAGACTTCCCTGTCGGGCCTCCAGTTCGCCCGGTTGAGTCGAATTGTTTGCCTGTCAGCACACGATAGGGTGCAGCAAACCATGTAGGTGGTCTCAAGCCGATGAACTCACACAAATGGGAGTAGGGCGTGCCCTAGAACAAGGACGACCATAGGATGATTTACGGTAACATCCTGACTTATAAAGGCACACAGCACAGACATCAAATGTGTCCTTTTTATCTTGCTGCACACACGAGCGAAGCCACATGAGGGAAGAAGCCGCCGCGCGCCTGGGACGATTTACACACACAGCAGGATTTACACACACTGCGCCCCGATAGCTTCGAATTTAGGAGACTACCCAGAGAGCACTTCCTGGGGTTACAGTGTTCAGATTCAGATTCAGATGAGTTTTTGTGGTCCCAGGCAGCTTGACTCACTCAAGGGAGTCTAGCAAGGCAAGGATATCTGTACATGGCCCCTCTTGCTGCTGTGGATTTTGGATGGCTCTTGATGTGCCTGCAATCAGAGGCGCAAAAATGGAGATCGATGTGAACCCGCTCCTTTCAAGCTTGGACAGGGGAAAATTGTGAAACCCGGCCATCCGAGTTTGGTTTCCCGTGGGGCAGGGATGCAACTCACAAGAGCATTGTGGGCTGTTGAGGAGAAACCTGATTATCAACGACACTGCCATCGTTCACTCGGATAGTCATATCCAACTCACCCTGCCTGTCCCGACGCCGACTTGCACGCCGCATTGCCTGCAAACTCTCCGACGCTAATAAACGGCTGCCCTTACTTGCAGGCCGTGTTGCCGTGCGTGCAGGAGATCGTGCGCGCGCACATGTGCACCGACAGGATCAGATGCCAGCGGCCAGGACTCCGACTTCTTCTGCAAGTCCCCACTCTCTCTTTGGACTAAGACTAGTCCTGGCGAAGGACCACCGCACCTCTACATCGACAGGATCAGATATCACCAGCAGCGGCGCCCTGGACTCCAACTCCTTCTGCAACTGCTCTGGACAGCTAGCGCTGGCCGCCGAAGCGGTGGTGGAGGTGGGAGAAATGCGGCGACACGGAGCCCCACCGCCTCCAAGCATGGTCGACCCCATGCCTTCTGTATGAGTCCGAGCAAGCGGGCGAAAGCCCGCTGTACGTGCCGCACATGCAGGCTGCGTGGGCTCCGTGCTTCGAAGCCCGAGTACGTCACGATTACGGAGGGGGGAATGGTTGTGACGGGACGGGGTACGTGCAATCTAAACTCGCTTTCACCATGACTCTGCTTGATAGACAGGCCAACAAAGGTCGCCATTTAGTACATGCCAGTGGAAGGTAGAGATCACATGGTCAGCTGGAGCTCTGACACCGTCAACCAGGATGGATCCAAGGAACTTCATTGCAACCGACACGCCTCGGACGATCGACTGATGCAAGTTCTTTTTGTAGTGTTTGGCTTTGATGCAGGAGAATCAAAGACAGGTAATCACATGAGGGACGGAGGAATGCTACATGGCGGTCTCACTCAACCACCTTCCACCCATAACCTGCTCTGATCTTCCGACTGATGCAAGTTGCCAGGCTCCAGATGCAAGATGCAACAACGCGTGAGCTGGTCACGCTTCTTGTTCCTTGTTCCGAGTTAAACAACTTTTAGATCTTTAATATGGATAGGATGTACATAGCCATATATGTTTGTTGATATATATACATACTCATACATCAACATCCAAGGAATTACAACACGATGGCGCCCACAGAGGATACAACTGAAGCCTACAGCTAGGGATCCGTCGCAGCCGTGCCAAGTATGTGATGTACGGTGGTGAGAAACAAGAAACTGGCCTTAGCGTCTCTGGAAGTTGATGTACTTGATGGCCAGAGCAAACATAAACCAAAAAAGAAAACCAAACGCAGCCAGCACCACAGCACACAAAACCAACATGTCATATTTGTAGCCGAAGTATGACTCCACGAAAGCAGCAACCGTCGGTGAGCCAGGTACATCCTCTATAGTGGTTGTCACGTCTCCCAGCTGAGATGAAACAAGACCATGTAGTGTCCACGCTACTGGACAGATCCAATAGTACCAAATCCACCACCCGGGTATCCTCTGCAATTGCATTCAACCACACCGTGTCATTAGAAACGGTGTAAATGCCCACAAGGACTTGAATAAGCAGGTACAGAAACTCAGATTTCTTACTGGTTGTGGAATAAAAAATCCCGCAAAGAGATTCCAGATGGAATAGAATGCCGATGAAATAACTGCTGCCAGATGTTGTGAAGCTGTTAACCCAACGGCCATCATGCCGAAGAACGTGAAGTACGCGAATGCCAGGCCCATGAACAGCATGTGCCAAAAGAATTTTGCTGTAACCACCAGCAACAGTTCCACGAGTTTGGTACCACCTCCAATAGCTGACACTTGAGCACTGCACCAAAAGGAAGGCTAGGCTTCTATTTGTCACAATCCACAACGAGCCTACAGGTTCTCACCTGCTGTCCACTCAAACTGCATCATAGAGTACGTGATGATGGTGTACACCACTGTCTGTAGAAATATGTATGGGATCTCTACGAGCACCTGTAATCATAAACAGATGAAGAATCTCTGTACAGAACTGCATCAGAAGCTTCGTGCTACAACATATCTGAAACACAACGAATTTACCTGTGCCAATGCATATGGAAATGGGGAATACAGGCCCGCAGCACGTTCCCGATAGAAAACCGCCCGCTCAACAGCCACTATAGGTTGGACAGTTGATGCATTACTGATGCCTAGGAATAGCACTGCGGAATATAGAGCACCCACCACATTGAAAACTTCCTGCTCTGTCCTCCTGCCAACAAACAGAACACAGCCATGAGACATCACTAGGGTCAAAGAGCCGGCTGACATGCGGATTGAGCACGAAGCAACACATAAATGTGGAGGGTCGAAGACTTTGTCAAGAGAGAACAAATTACCTTTTTGATCCCAACCCCCAAAATATTGTTCCAAACATCACAGAGCCGATCACAGTGAAACCGAGCCGCACACAGTTGTAATGAGGGCTACGCCAGTACGTCCAGTGTTGCTTCCAGAGGCAGGCAACAAGCTGTGTCACTGAACTGCGGGAATATATTGTTGGAAAGTGGAGATTTTCCGTCCCCGGAGCCGGTACACTCAGCTGCTCAATTAGTGACTCGTTTTGCCTGCACCACATTCACAAGAAGCAAATTCATCCCCAACTGTGGAACAGAAGTTGGATTGCCCGGAGAGAGCCTATGGCAAATAGAACATACCGGAACAACTCTGAATTCCTGTAAATGTCTGCAAAGCCTTGACCAATTCGCTGCTCTGCTGCGGGGGTGGTGACCTCAAGCATCCATGTGGCTGGGTTGTACCCATCCTTGATCGGTGGGACTCCACGGATACTCTGGAAAGTGGTTACAGTTGTTACCAAAAGTCTCAATTTGCTGGGAACGGCTGAAAAGGAAGAGAATGTACAAAACAGAATCCGGGATCCACCTCAAAATAGTCAATGAGTTGCTGCGAGTGCTGTCCCAGAGGCCCAGCATATATCACTTTTCCCCCACGTTCCATCAAGAGAAGCTGCAGTTTGCATGTGGATAATGTCAGAGTAAGAAATTTTAAAACGCATCTGCACCACTGTAAAAGATTGAACAGACTATACCTCATCAAATGCTTCAAAGATGTCTATGCTGGGTTGGTGGATTGTGCAAACAACCGTCCGTCCTGTGTCAACAGTATTCCGCACAGTACGCATAACAATCGCTGCTGCTCGGGCATCCAGCCCTGAGGTAGGCTCATCCATGAAGATTATAGAAGGATTTGCAACAAGTTCAACAGCAATTGTCAGACGTTTTCTCTGCTCCGTTGACAACCCAGTGCTGCCAGGTAGCCCCACGAGTGCATGTCTCAAAGGAGCCAGCTCTACCAGCTCCATAATCTCTTCAACGAACGCCTGATGAAAAAGTAGAGCATGCATGAGGCAAAGCTCATGAGAGTCAAAAACAACATACTTAGATCCTTAACAACATCACTCAACCAAAGGCAGAGCTCATGATTGAGTGATGGCCAATCGATCCTTACAATCCACGTCACCTTCCAGCCATTTTCAATACTTACATGATGTGCTTGTGTGTCAACGTCATCGGGAAGTCGCAACCATGAGGAATAGAGCAACGATTCATGCACTGTGACTTGTGGGGAATGTATATCAGTCTGCTCCACATATCCTGCAACTCGAGCAAAGGTAGCTTGCACCTTGGGATATCCAGACACCCTAATTTCTCCAGTGATACGGCCACCCGTCTTCCTACCGGCAAGAACATCCATCAACGTTGTCTTTCCAGCTCCACTAACACCGACCAGAGCAGTGAGCACCCCAGGACGAAAGGCCCCACTCACGCTGTTCAAAAGCTGCAACTTGGCCTCTTTAAGGCCCTCTTCTTTCATTTCCTAAACAAACAAACCATGATGAGCACAAAACGTGGCAGAAAGGATATGGCAACAACCACCTCCATACTTCAAAGTGACTGTGGTGCTTCTGTGAGCAAAGTTCGTACTGGAGGCATGTCAACGCAGTAGCAAACGTTGTGAAATGACAAAGCCAGAGGCTTAAAGGGCAATATCATCCCCCTGGATGTCTTGGGCTCTGTCAACTGTTGTATGTTCGCATGAATTTCAGGCACTCTGTCATTCTGCCTGGCAACGGGTCCCAATTCAATGGTTCCTGCAGATTACAGCACCATATTAGTGTGTCAAAACACTGAACTAACAAAACCTCATGATGGAAAGATTTGTCAGCTACCTCCTGACTCCACGCTTGATTCCACAACATGGTTTGTACTATTCCCATTACTTTTTAGACTCCCGGCCCCATTTCCAGCCCCGTGGAGCCGTGACTGGTCAGTAATATCTTCAGTCTTCTCTCTGAGAGTCTCCTCTGTCACAACTGCTTGTGGCTTGCCAATCGCTATCACAGGCAAGCATTTCATAATTTAGGCTGGCCCAGAAGTCTGTCAACTTACCAGTAGACAACATTTCAAACATAGTAACCACACATCACAGGTATCAAGTCCTTACAGTCGAAATGCGACAGTGCCAGAGTCACCGTTAAATTGAGGAACAATGTGTACCCAATGAGCACAGCAACACCTATCCAGTACCAATATCCTTTCATTGGCATCCCTCGTGCACCAAGAATTCTCCTATACAGAGGTACTCCAGGAGCATCAGGGCTTTGCTGGAGGGACAGTCCGGACAATATATCAGCTCTCTCACACAATGCAGGACTCTGCACCAACATACGAACATTCCTACAGAGGCACTCTAGCAGAGTAAGCCCCGGGTTGAAGGGATAGTCTAGAGGATGGCATGTCGGTTCTCACAGAAACGAATGTACCACATACCGTTTGCCATCTAGGTGCAAGAAATTCGTTGACAGAGATAGCATTCTGAGCATATGTCAAAGGAGACACCCAATATCCCCATACCCACCAAGGGTGCATGCTATCTGCAAGTGACATGACAAATCGTGACAAGCTTGTTATGCTGTCTGCTTGCGTCTAAGTGCGTGAGCTTTGCATAGACTGTGAAGCTGAAATAATCACAAAGGAGAAAGAGGTTACTTTTTGCTAAGATGAATCCACCGAGAAGGAAGAGCAGACGAATTGTAAAGGATCCGAAAGTGTATGCAATAACCATGGATCTCCCTAGAGCACCTATTGTCCGAAAAATCCCAACTGACACCTGGTGCGTGAGGAAAAGCACTAGCGTAAATCGGATAAACCTGGACAAAACAGAGAATTATCAGAACAAACTGCCTCTAGTGGCTAGTAGGTAAAATGTCTTCTTCAATATGCTTGAGGGCCCGTTACCTGATAGCGTCAGGGGCAAGTCCAACAGTGTAATATACTATAGAACTCCAAACAACAGCCTCCACAGCTGAGTAGGGAAGTCTGAGAATCCAGACTGGTATTGAGAAAGCCCAGGCTGGATAAAACAGGTTGTCTCTCTGCTTGTAGAACACTTGAAGTCGCATTACCGTGAGCGACATCTCAGAAAATCCATTGAAAACCATGTGCAACAAGGAGTAGAATAGACAATTCATGTACAGGTTTCCATCGCTCTCATTTGTGGGATGCAAATCTGTCCTCACAAATAAAGTGGCTGTCAGGAATGCCACTAAACCAACCTGCCACATACAAGAAAGGTTAGAAGTAAATGCCTGTTTATTTTCTGTCTACCGAATCATGAATAATTGCTTGACAAATACATCGCCAAAGACGTTCCCCAACTGGAAGCAAGATGATGTACCTGCAAAGTGCGGAAAACATACAGAAAACTGTTGCGCTTCATTAACAACAGTTCTCGTTCAAAGCAGGCTTCGAAAAGCTTCCACTTTGACAAAGCATACTTTGTCTTGGCCATTGCCAGGGGGTGGCTTTTAGAAACATCCAGTGGAGTTGCAAGTTGTGCCTTCAATTCTTTCCGGACCTCGGACTCCTGAAATGCAGCTGCGATTGCAGAAACCGGTATGTATTTGTAAGGCCTGCTCTTGTCTGCCCAGTACTGCGCCTGATCCTTCTTTGAAGTAACCTGACATCACAGGGTGGCCATTTACAGGAAGGAGTGAGGTGAAATTCCATTCACATTCAAGGTCCAAAACATGAAGAGACATTCAGAATACTTCACTTGAAGAAAGTCTGCAATGCTTTACGAGGTGGAAGCTTGAACCCCAGTGACTCAAAAAACTCGAGGACTTTTTCTCGAGGCCCCAGGTATACCACGTGACCCTCAGCTAGGAGGAGAATGTCATCGAAAAGGTCAAACGTTTCCGGGGGGGGCTGGAGGAGAGCCATTAGCACAGTTGCATCATGCAGGTGAACGAAGTTACTGGGTGCATTTTACGATTTGGAAGGTTGTGGAGCTGTCCAACCCTGTAGATATCTCGTCCATAAACAAAGTTTTTGGGTCCAACCACCATCTCACCTGCAAAGAGAGCAGCACTAGTCAGATACTCGATGCAACCAGCCAAAGCAGGATAGTAAAAGCAGTGCTACGTTTTCCCAGACCCGGCTTTCGCGAGGAAGCCACAGCAAACCTGTTGTTAGTCGTTTTTTTTGGCCTCCTGAAATCCCCCTGAGCATCTGATCTCCCACAATCGTGTCTGCACAGTGTTCAAGACCGAGGATCTTCATGATATAATCCGTAGAAACACTGTGCTTCTTGCCCTCCACAGCTGACGCCTGATACACACGCAGTATATCAAATCGTGTAATGAAACGGTTGGAGAACGCCCCACGTGAATGCCTGAGAGGACGTAACTAGCCATGCTACCTTCATATATGCGTCAATGCCTGGGCGAGGACGAATTTTCTGTTCCTCCTCCCTCCTAGCGAGCTCAGCCATCATCGCTGCAATAATTGGGATCAGAAAGGATGAGATTGTGTGCCAAGGAGGATAATCAAGGGATAAGGTCCCACAGTCCACATACCTTGTTTATAGCCTACACCTTGACACCGGGCAGCGAAGTCAAGAGTCTCTCGTACAGTAAGCTCGCCGATGTGATTGTCAGTCTGGCTAATATACAACGCTGTCCTTTGAGGTACAAATTCCTTGAGCGTCAGGCCGTTGTAAGTAATCAAGCCAGATTTCTGGTCACAAGTGCACAAACAGGGCAATTAGAGAGTTTGAGCTGAGTCCAAAGCCGGCAATTTATGGAGTCTGACTCTAGGCTTGCAAACGAAGCAAGAGGAGTGGGCAGGGGAAAATCACACCGTAAGCTTGAATCTAGCTTTCCCACTAGCGCCAGCAGCAGCGTCGATTTGCCAGAACCCGGTGGACCAAGAAGAAGGGTCATCCTGCAGCCCAAGAAAATGTGTGGCAATCCACAAAGTTAATGTTTCAGCCAGAGGGGGAGCGAGCATTCGGAAATGCTAATCGACGATCGGTAACACCTCACCTCCCAGGCTTGATCATCCCACTGACGCCGTGCAGAATTTGGAGGTCACATTTCTCTGACGGCAGCAATCTGCAACCAGCTAGGCAGGCCTGCAAGGCGGAGCCATATCGATCACGTTCCGCGTCACAACAATGAAGCAAAACATGAAACTTGCGAGAGCTGCCAGCGGCAAAATTTGCGAGAACCGCCAACGGAGATTTGCAGATTGAATTGCAACTAGATCCCGTCCAGTTTGAAAGTTTAAAATGCAAGTCCGTGAACAGACGTGAGGCCCTCCATCCTCACCCAAGCAGCCTGTCCATCCCCTTCCATGGTCGAATGATCGGCCACCCCATCCATACATCCTACCATCAGACCTCCAGATCCGATGCGGGACGAAGAGGAGTCGCATGGTGGATGGATAGATGTGATGTAAATTCGAAGGCACCAGGGTAACGGGCAACCTGGGTGTGAGTGGCGGGCCCCACCACTGGCCTCACGAGTGTATGCAAACCTTTACACAGGCGCCAATTTTGAATGGGCATTGTACCTCGACCAGGTTCCAGACGAAATTCCACAGCGACGGAAGCGCACGCCCGCCAACATACACCTGGGCCGAGACGTGCAGGTCCTGGAAGCGGACCTCAACCTTGGGGAGCTCAATCCCGACTCTGCAAAGCACAGAACTGTCAAGATTCCAACAACATTTGCAAGGATCATTTCCCGCACAGTCGGTTTGCACAGACATACTGTATGTAGATGAAAACAAAGGAATTGCACCATGTCCAGCACAATCGGTTTGCAAATACTGTGAGTACCTGTCAATGCGGTTCTTGAGGACTGCAGAAGCTTTACGTTATCACGCTCCGAGGTGCCGAAGGCCTGGCCAGAAGCCTGGCGCGCTGCATGCGGCTGAGCTTGCGCACATCCACACGCTCAGGCTGCTGCGGGTGTTCCTCATTGCTGGTGACATCCAGAGACCCCGCCAGGATGGCGATGTAGGGAGGAAGCTTCTCGAGCGCGACCCAAGTGAGAGCCTCCGGATCCGTTTCCTCGTCTGTCTGCTGGCTGCTGGAGTGGCCAGAAAAGGGGGCGCGGCCCACGCCAGTGTCGTCCCACACGCGCGTGCCTCCCAGCTTCAAGTCGAATGGAGGGGCAGTGGGTCCCGCCATCGCCCACCTTCGAATGACCAGTATCAATTCAGCTGCCTGAATAATCCCAGCATGCGATGCAATGTGCGTGCCTACAATGCGTGTGCATACATGTGCTGCAGCCTGGCACCGGCAACAGATCCGGAACTCGCCAGGGAACTAGCAATGGATGCAGCACAAGAAGAAGGAAAGGAGGCAGGCAGACCTGTCGTCCTGCAAATTCCTCTCACGGCAAGGGTGGCAAGCAGACCTGTCGTCCTGCAAATTCCTATCAGGGAAAGGGAGGCAGGCCAGCTTCAGCTTCCGCTGGATACAGATATTGAAAAGTTAGCTCATCTATGCTTTTATACTAGGGCACAAACTCTTCCACACCATGACAGACAGATACACCGTCTTCTCATCGAGAAGACTGTGGTCCAAGGTATCTGCGGTCCTCTCAGCTATAAAATCTGCAGTCCGTGTGTTGTGCGGTCCTCTCAGCTGTCTGCAGAATGGGCGGTCCTCTCAGCTCTCTGCAGAATGGCGGTCCTCTCAGCGATTTGCAGTATTTGCGGTATACTGCAGATAGCTGAGAGGACACAGATAGGACTGTGCATCTTGCGTGCACAATTCTCATGACAAGCATGTGTATCTGCAGTCTTTTCATCTATTTCCCACTATATAGGTAGATGAGAATGTATCTCATCTAGCACATGGTGGCAGATGGATGAGAGGACTACTGTATCTGATCGATGCAGCAGATAGTGACAAATGGATGAGAAGACTGTATGTGAGAAGACTCAGTCTGTTACAATTCTGGACTTCCGTTTAGGGTGGCCGCGTGACTTGAGTAAGCACCGTCACTACAGCCAGCAAGAGTTGAAGTGTAGGCAGTGGTAGACTAATTCAGCGCGGAGATCAACTTAAAAGGGCGGGAGCCCGGCTGTAATGAACACGCTGAGTTGGAATAAATTTAAGCTTCCGCTTGCCAAACCGGTGTAACACAGTCTGATGGTGCAAGAGTGATTCCAACGACATGATAGATCGACGTTGTTGGGCCCATTGGATACACATTCGTCGAATTCCTCAATTTTATGGCGTGATTGAAGTCGATACTATCTTTCGTCCGCTGAGGTAGTACTGGCCCATACAGCCTCGCCTTGAGCATAGAATTGAGCCGCTTGATTCGAATGGGGAAGCCGCTATTACTCTGCCTGGGGCGGCAGGCAGCGGTCTCTAGAATAGTGCCTTGACTACTAGTCCTCTCTCAGCCCGGCTAGGCTGACTGAATCTCAGCCTACTAGAGCCGTCGACGGTGGTGAGATATCTCAGTTATCGGCGACGTGTTATATGCCAATTTTCTCGCTGCTATCTCCCCGACGTCTTATGTGCCAGCGCGTCTAGGTAGACTTGACCGATTTACACACACAAGACAAGTCAATCTTAAACCTATTAATTGAGCATCTAACATTTCTAAATAATACCTTTGGGATGAAAACCACTAAACACTCCCACTATCAAACACTCCTACATATACAGGAAGGCTGACCCCAATTAGCATGACGTTGGCGGCCATACATTCTTGGCGCGTGCGAACTTGCAAGCGTGCGCAACCTCGCTATATGTGCCGCACATGCAGGCTGCGTGCTTTGAAGCCTGCGTCACGTGTAGAAGGCAGAGCCTTTCTTCAGCTACACGGGGTCTCGATCAGCGCCCATGTCCTGTTGTGCGGTCCTGCAGACCTTGGGCCCATTACTGTATGCCTTCCAAGATCGCATGGGCAGCTAGAGCCCTGACACCGACAACAAGGATGGATCCATGGAACTCGGAGTGATACAAAAGTGTTTCTGTAGTGAATTTGGCTTTAATCGAGGAGAAGCACAGAAAGGTGATTACATCGGGTGACGGAGGATTGTACATCGCGGACTCAGTCAACCAACTTCCGGGCGGTCCTGTCAGTATGCCGGAAGCAATCCACAATCAACGTGAGGAGCCAGTATCTGCTAGTTCTAATCAGATACACAGAGATAACTGACACTACCGCTGTTGGGAGCCCTAACAGGCAGAGATTCCGTTAGCCCTATCCGGGTTGAAAACAGGACTAGTCTAAGGGACTATTTTGGAGACAGCACATCCAGGCATGCCGAGTAGTAGCGCGGCCTCCCTCAAAGATAAAACGGCTGTAGGCGAGCCTGTATGGCCAGTACTTGTTCAGCGGCCGATCAATAAGACCAGGTCGTCGCGATCGGGCACCGCAAAACAATTTGAAGAATCTGTATCCAACATTGGGCCAAGCGACACGGATCTATCGGTTCGTTGGAATCCCTCCTGCACCTTTAGACTTATTACAGTAGTCTCGTCATCTATCTGGCAGTAACTGTGTTGGATCAGGTACAGTCTTCTCATCTACATATATATAGTGGCAAATAGATGAGAAGACTGGCCTGCCTCCCCTTGACGGTGTGGGCCAATAAATATCTTCTTGTGCTGCATCCATGACCAGTTCTAGTTCCAGTGCCAGCCTTCCTCTGTATTGTATGGACGCGCACTTTAGGTACCAGTGCTGGAATTAAGCAGCTGAATTGATAGCGTCATTCGAAGGTGGGCGATGGCGGAATCCACTGCCCCTCCGTTTGACATGAAGCTGGGACGCACCCGCGTGTGGGACGACGCCGGCAAGGGTTGCGTTCCCTTTTCTGGCCACTCCAGCAGCCAGCAGACGGACCATCGTGAGAACACGAATCCGGAGGCTCTCACCTGGGCCACGCACGAGAAGCATCTACCCCCATACACCGCGATCCTTGCCGGGTATCTAGACGTCACCAGCAATGGGGAAGGCCCGCAGCAGCATAAGCATTGAGCCTGCCAGCCTTCTGGCCAAGGCATTCAACACGTCGGAGGGGATAACGAAAAGCTTCTGCAGTCCTCAAGAGCCGCATTGACAGGTACATACCATACCATATATCCTGTATGTGCAAACCGATTGTCCGGGCAGTGGTGCTTGCAAATGCTGTTGGAATCTTGACTGTTTTGTGCGTTATGTACTCGTACATCTAGTATGTGCAAACCGATTGTGCTTGCAAATGCTGTTGCCATATATCTTGACTGTTTTGTGCGTTGCAGCGTCGGAATTGAGCTTCCCAAGGTCGAGGTCCGCTTCCAGGACCTGCATGTCTTGGCTCAGTTTTATGTTGGCAGGCGTGCGCTTCCGTCGCTGTGGAATTTCGTGCGGAATCTGGTCGAGGTGACAAACTTTGCGTCCCTTGTATGTATAGTTCTCTTCCGGTTGATGTACATGACGGGGCCCACCATCCTCGGTCTCGTCACTGGGTGAAGATGGTGCGTCCCACGCCTGTTCACGGGCGTGCAATTAAACTGCTGCACGACATCTGTGTGACACAATTGTACTAACCCGCCCGGCGGCGGCTCTCTCAAATTTCGCCGCCCGCGTCTCTAGACAAAGATTCCATGTTCTGCGTCATGGATGTGATTTGGCAGGTGATCGAGCCTGGAAGGTGAGAGGTTACGGGTTGTCGACCATCATTTTCTGAATTCCCAGAATATGGAGGTCACATTTCTCCGACGGCAGCAATCTGCAAGCAGATAGGCCTGCAGGCCTGCAGAGCCGGGCTATATGGATCACCTGCCAAATCACATCCATGACGCAGAACATGGAATCTTTGTCTAGAGACGCGGGCGGCGAAATTTGAGAGAGCCGCCGCCGGGCGGGTTAGTACAATTGTGTCACACAGATGTCGTGCAGCAGTTTAATTGCACGCCCGTGAACAGGCGTGGGACGCACCATCTTCACCCAGTGACGAGACCGAGGATGGTGGGCCCCGTCATGTACATCAACCGGAAGAGAACTATACATACAAGGGACGCAAAGTTTGTCACCTCGACCAGATTCCGCACGAAATTCCACAGCGACGGAAGCGCACGCCTGCCAACATAAAACTGAGCCAAGACATGCAGGTCCTGGAAGCGGACCTCGACCTTGGGAAGCTCAATTCCGACGCTGCAACGCACAAACAGTCAAGATATATGGCAACAGCATTTGCAAGCACAATCGGTTTGCACATACTAGATGTACGAGTACATAACGCACAAACAGTCAAGATTCCAACAGCATTTGCAAGCACCACTGCCCGGACAATCGGTTTGCACATACATACAGGATATATGGTATGGTATGTACCTGTCAATGCGGCTCTTGAGGGACTGCAGAAGCTTTTCGTTATCCCCCTCCGACGTGTTGAATGCCTTGGCCAGAAGGCTGGCAGGCTCAATGCTTATGCTGCTGCGGGCCTTCCCCATTGCTGGTGACGTCTAGATACCCGGCAAGGATCGCGGTGTATGGGGGTAGATGCTTCTCGTGCGTGGCCCAGGTGAGAGCCTCCGGATTCGTGTTCTCACGATGGTCCGTCTGCTGGCTGCTGAGTGGCCAGAAAAGGAACGCAACCCTTGCCGGCGTCGTCCCACACGCGGGTGCGTCCCAGCTTCATGTCAAACGGAGGGCAGTGGATTCCGCCATCGCCCACCTTCGAATGACGCTATCAATTCAGCTGCTTAATTCCAGCACTGGTACCTAAAGTGCGCGTCCATACAATACAGAGGAAGGCTGGCACTGGAACTAGAACTGGTCATGGATGCACAAGAAGATATTTATTGGCCCACACCGTCAAGGGAGGCAGGCCAGTCTTCTCATCTATTTGCCACTATATATATGTAGATGAGAAGACTGATCCAACACAGTTACTGCCAGATAGATGACGAGACTACTGTAATAAGTCTAAAGGTGCAGGAGGGATTCCAACGAACCGATAGATCCGTGTCGCTTGGCCCAATGTTGGATACAGATTCTTCAAATTGTTTTGCGGTGCCCGATCGCGACGACCTGGTCTTATTGATCGGCCGCTGAACAAGTACTGGCCATACAGGCTCGCCTACAGCCGTTTTATCTTTGAGGGGAGGCCGCGCTACTACTCGGCATGCCTGGATGTGCTGTCTCCAAAATAGTCCCTTAGACTAGTCCTGTTTTCAACCCGGATAGGGCTAACGGAATCTCTGCCTGTTAGGGCTCCCAACAGCGGTAGTGTCAGTTATCTCTGTGTATCTGATTAGAACTAGCAGATACTGGCTCCTCACGTTGATTGTGCCGGATTGCTTCCGGCATACTGACAGGACCGCCCGGAAGTTGGTTGACTGAGTCCGCGATGTACAATCCTCCGTCACCCGATGTAATCACCTTTCTGTGCTTCTCCTCGATTAAAGCCAAATTCACTACAGAAACACTTTTGTATCACTCCGAGTTCCATGGATCCATCCTTGTTGTCGGTGTCAGGGCTCTAGCTGCCCATGCGATCTTGGAAGGCATACAGTAATGGGCCCAAGGTCTGCAGGACCGCACAACAGGACATGGGCGCTGATCGAGACCCCGTGTAGCTGAAGAAAGGCTCTGCCCTTCTACACGTGACGCAGGCTTCAAAGCACGCAGCCTGCATGTGCGGCACATATATGAGGTTGCGCACGCTTGCAAGTTCGCACGCGCCAAGAATGTATGGCCGCCAACGTCATGCTAATTGGGGTCGGCCTTCCTGTATATGTAGGAGTGTTTGATAGTGGGAGTGTTTAGTGGTTTTCATCCCAAAGGTATTATTTAGAAATGTTAGATGCTCAATTAATAGGTTTAAGATTGACTTGTCTTGTGTATGTGTAAATCGGTCAAGTCTACCTAGACGCGCTGGCACATAAGACGTCGGGGGAGATAGCAGCGAGAAAATTGGCATATAACACGTCGCCGATAACTGAGATATCTCACCACCGTCGACGGCTCTAGTAGGCTGAGATTCAGTCAGCCCTAGCCGGGCTGAGAGAGGACTAGTAGTCAAGGCACTATTCTAGAGACCGCTGCCTGCCGCCCCAGGCAGAGTAATAGCGGCTTCCCCATTCGAATCAAGCGGCTCAATTCTATGCTCAAGGCGAGGCTGTATGGGCCAGTACTACCTCAGCGGACGAAAGATAGTATCGACTTCAATCACGCCATAAAATTGAGGAATTCGACGAATGTGTATCCAATGGGCCCAACAACGTCGATCTATCATGTCGTTGGAATCACTCTTGCACCATCAGACTGTGTTACACCAAGCGGAAGCTTAAATTTATTCCAACTCAGCGTGTTCATTACAGCCGGGCTCCGCCCTTTTAAGTTGATCTCCGCGCTGAATTAGTCTACCACTGCCTACACTTCAACTCTTGCTGGCTGTAGTGACGGTGCTTACTCAAGTCACGCGGCCACCCTAAACGGAAGTCCAGAATTGTAACAGACTGAGTCTTCTCACATACAGTCTTCTCATCCATTTGTCACTATCTGCTGCATCGATCAGATACAGTAGTCCTCTCATCCATCTGCCACCATGTGCTAGATGAGATACATTCTCATCTACCTATAGTGGGAAATAGATGAAAAGACTGCAGATACACATGCTTGTCATGAGAATTGTGCACGCAAGATGCACAGTCCTATCTGTCCTCTCAGCTATCTGCAGTATACCGCAAATACTGCAAATCGCTGAGAGGACCGCCCATTCTGCAGAGAGCTGAGAGGACCGCCCATTCTGCAGACAGCTGAGAGGACCGCACAACACACGGACTGCAGATTTTATAGCTGAGAGGACCGCAGATACCTTGGACCACAGTCTTCTCGATGAGAAGACGGTGTATCTGTCTGTCATGGTGTGGAAGAGTTTGTGCCCCTAGTATAAAAGCATAGATGAGCTAACTTTTCAATATCTGTATCCGCAGCGGAAGCTGAAGCTGGCCTGCCTCCCCTTGACAGGTGGGCCAATAAATATCTTCTTGTGCTGCATCCATGACCAGTTCTAGTTCCAGTGCCAGCCTTCCTCTGTATTGTATGGACGCACTTTAGGTACCAGTGCTGGAATTAAGCAGCTGAATTGATACTGGTCATTCGAAGGTGGGCGATGGCGGGACCCACTGCCCTCCATTCGACTTGAAGCTGGGAGGCACGCGCGTGTGGACGACACTGGCGTGGGCCGCGCCCCTTTCTGGCCACCCAGCAGCCAGCAGACAGACGAGGAAACGGATCCGGAGGCTCTCACTTGGGTCGCGCTCGAGAAGCTTCCTCCTACATCGCCATCCTGGCGGGGTCTCTGGATGTCACCAGCAATGGGGAAGGCCCGCAGCAGCATAAGCATTGAGCCTGCCAGCCTTCTGGCCAAGGCCTTCGGCACCTCGGAGCGTGATAACGTAAGCTTCTGCAGTCCTCAAGAACCGCATTGACAGGTACATACCATACCATATATCCTGTATGTATGCAAACCGATTGTCCGGGCAGTGGTGCTTGCAAATGCTGTTGGAATCTTGACTGTTTTGTGCGTTATGTACTCGTACATCTAGTATGTGCAAACCGATTGTGCTGGACATGGTGCAATTCCTTTGTTTTCTACATCTACATACAGTATGTCTGTGCAAACCGACTGTGCGGAAATGATCCTTGCAAATGTTGTTGGAATCTTGACTGTTTTGTGCGTTATGTACTCTACATCTAGTATGTGCAAACCGATTGTGCTTGCAAATGCTGTTGCCATATATCTTGACTGTTTTGTGCGTTGCAGCGTCGGAATTGAGCTTCCCAAGGTCGAGGTCCGCTTCCAGGACCTGCACGTCTCGGCCCAGGTGTATGTTGGCGGGCGTGCGCTTCCGTCGCTGTGGAATTTCGTCTGGAACCTGGTCGAGGTACAATGCCCATTCAAAATTGGCGCCTGTGTAAAGGTTTGCATACACTCGTGAGGCCAGTGGTGGGCCGCCACTCACACCCAGGTTGCCCGTTACCCTGGTGCCTTCAATTTACATCACATCTATCCATCCACCATGCGACTCTCTTCGTCCCGCATCGGATCTGGAGGTCTGATGGTAGGATGTATGGATGGGGTGGCTGATCATTCGACCATGGAAGGGGATGGACAGGCTGCTTGGGTGAGGATGGAGGGCCTCACGTCTGTTCACGGACTTGCATTTTAAACTTTCAAACTGGACGGGATCTAGTTGCAATTCAATCTGCAAATCTCCGTTGGCGGTTCTCGCAAATTTTGCCGCTGGCAGCTCTCGCAAGTTTCATGTTTTGCTTCATTGTTGTGACGCGGAACGTGATCGATATGGCTCCGCCTTGCAGGCCTGCCTAGCTGGTTGCAGATTGCTGCCGTCAGAGAAATGTGACCTCCAAATTCTGCACGGCGTCAGTGGGATGATCAAGCCTGGGAGGTGAGGTGTTACCGATCGTCGATTAGCATTTGAATGCTCGCTCCTCTGGCTGAAACATTAACTTTGTGGATTGCCACACATTTTCTTGGGCTGCAGGATGACCCTTCTTCTTGGTCCACCGGGTTCTGGCAAATCGACGCTGCTGCTGGCGCTAGTGGGAAAGCTAGATTCAAGCTTACGGGTGTGATTTTTCCCCTGCCCCACTCCTCTTGCTTCGTTTGCAAGCCTAGAGTCAGACTCCATAAATTGCCGGCTTTGGACTCAGCTCAAACTCTAATTGCCCTGTTTTGTGCACTTGTGACCAGAAATCTGGCTTGATTACTTACAACGGCCTGACGCTCAAGGAATTTGTACCTCAAAGGACAGCGTTGTATGTTAGCCAGACTGACAATCACATCGGCGAGCTTACTGTACGAGAGACTCTTGACTTCGCTGCCCGGTGTCAAGGTGTAGGCTATAAACAAGGTATGTGGACTGTGGGACCTTATCCCCTTGATTATCCTCGCTAAGGCACACAATCTCATCCTTTCTGATCCCAATTATTGCAGCGATGATGGCTGAGCTCGCTAGGAGGGAGGAGGAACAGAAAATTAATTTGTTCTTTGGCATTCACACCGTTTCACGATTTGATATACTGTGTGTATCAGGCGTCAGCTGTGGAGGGCAAGAAGCACAGTGTTTCTACGGATTATATCATGAAGATCCTCGGTCTTGAACACTGTGCAGACACGATTGTGGGAGATCAGATGCTCAGGGGGATTTCAGGAGGCCAAAAAAAACGACTAACAACAGGTTTGCTGTGGCTTCTGCCTCGCGAAAGCCGGGTCTGAGAAAACGTAGCACTCGTACTTACTATCCTGCTTTGGCTGGTTGCATCGAGTATCTGACTAGTGCTGCTCTCTTTGCAGGTGAGATGGTGGTTGGACCCAGGAACACTTTGTTTATGGACGAGATCTCTACAGGGTTGGACAGCTCCACAACCTTCCAAATCGTAAAATGCACCCGCAACTTCGTTCACCTGCATGATGCAACTGTGCTAATGGCTCTCCTCCAGCCCCCCCCGGAAACGTTTGACCTTTTCGATGACATTCTCCTCCTAGCTGAGGGTCACGTGGTATACCTGGGGCCTCGAGAAAAAGTCCTCGAGTTTTTTGAGTCACTGGGGTTCAAGCTTCCACCTCGTAAAAGCGTGGCCGACTTTCTTCAAGAAGTGAAGTATTCTGAATGTCTCTTCATGTTTTGGACCTTGAATGTGAATGGAATTTCACCTCACTCCTTCCTGTAAATGGCCACCCTGTGATGTCAGGTTACTTCAAAGAAGGATCAGGCGCAGTACTGGGCAGACAAGAGCAGGCCTTACAAATACATACCGGTTTCTGCAATCGCAGCTGCATTTCAGGAATCAGGTTGGAAAGAATTGAAGGCACAACTTGCAACTCCACTGGATGTTTCTAAAAGCCACCCCTGGCAATGGCCAAGACAAAGTATGTCAAAGTGGAAGCTTTTCAAAGCCTGCTTTGAACGAGAACTGTTGTTGATGAAGCGCAACAGTTTTCTGTATGTTTTCCGCACTTTGCAGGTACATCATCTTGCATCCAGTTGGGGACGTCTTGGCGATGTATTTGTCAAGCAATTATTCATGATTTCAGTAGACAGAAAATAAATAGACAATTCATGTACAGGTTTCCATCGCTCTCATTTGTGGGATGCAAATCTGTCCTCACAAATAAAGTGGCTGTCAGGAATGCCACTAAACCAACCTGCCACATACAAGAAAGGTTAGAAGTAAATGCCTGTTTATTTTCTGTCTACCGAATCATGAATAATTGCTTGACAAATACATCGCCAAAGACGTTCCCCAACTGGAAGCAAGATGATGTACCTGCAAAGTGCGGAAAACATACAGAAAACTGTTGCGCTTCATTAACAACAGTTCTCGTTCAAAGCAGGCTTCGAAAAGCTTCCACTTTGACAAAGCATACTTTGTCTTGGCCATTGCCAGGGGTGGCTTTAAACATCCAGTGGAGTTAGTTGTGCCTTCAATTCTTTCCAACCTCGGACTCCTGAAATGCAGCTGCGATTGCAGAAACCGGTATGTATTTGTAAGGCTGCTCTTGTCTGCCCAGTACTGCGCCTGATCCTTCTTTGAAGTAACCTGACATCACAGGGGTGGCCATTTACAGGAAGGAGTGAGGTGAAATTCCATTCATTCAAGGTCCAAAATGAAGAGACATTCAGAATACTTCACTCTTGAAGAAAGTCTGCACGCTTTTGAGGTGGAAGCTTGAACCCCAGTGACTCAAAAACTCGAGGACCTTCTCGAGGCCCCAGGTATACCATGACCCTCAGCTAGGAGGAGAATGTCATCGAAAAGGTCAAACGTTTCCGGGGGGGGCTGGAGGAGAGCCATTAGCACAGTTGCATCATGCAGGTGAACGAAGTTGCGGGTGCATTTTACGATTTGGAAGGTTGTGGAGCTGTCCAACCCTGTAGAGATCTCGTCCATAAACAAAGTGTTCCTGGGTCCAACCACCATCTCACCTGCAAAGAGAGCAGCACTAGTCAGATACTCGATGCAACCAGCCAAAGCAGGATAGTAAGCAAGTGCTACGTTTTCCCAGACCCGGCTTTCGCGAGGCAGAAGCCACAGCAAACCTGTTGTTAGTCGTTTTTTGGCCTCCTGAAATCCCCTGAGCATCTGATCTCCCACAACCGTGTCTGCACAGTGTTCAAGACCGAGGATCTTCATGATATAATCCGTAGAAACACTGTGCTTCTTGCCCTCCACAGCTGACGCCTGATACACACACAGTATATCAAATCGTGTAATGAAACGGTGGAGAACGCCCCACGTGAATGCCTGAGAGGACGTAACTAGCCATGCTACCTTCATATATGCGTCAATCAGGAGGACGAATTTTCTGTTCCTCCTCCTCCTAGCGAGCTCAGCCATCATCGCTGCAATAATTGGGATCAGGATGAGATTGTGTGCCTTAGCGAGGATAATCAAGGGGATAAGGTCCCACAGTCCACATACCTTGTTTATAGCCTACACCTTGACACCGGGCAGCGAAGTCAAGAGTCTCTCGTACAGTAAGCTCGCCGATGTGATTGTCAGTCTGGCTAACATACAACGCTGTCCTTTGAGGTACAAATTCCTTGAGCGTCAGGCCGTTGTAAGTAATCAAGCCAGATTTCTGGTCACAAGTGCACAAACAGGGCAATTAGAGAGTTTGAGCTGAGTCCAAAGCCGGCAATTTATGGAGTCTGACTCTAGGCTTGCAAACGAAGCAAGAGGAGTGGGGCAGGGGAAAAATCACACCCGTAAGCTTGAATCTAGCTTTCCCACTAGCGCCAGCAGCAGCGTCGATTTGCCAGAACCCGGTGGACCAAGAAGAAGGGTCATCCTGCAGCCCAAGAAAATGTGTGGCAATCCACAAAGTTAATGTTTCAGCCAGAGGGGGAGCGAGCATTCGGAAATGCTAATCGACGATCGGTAACACCTCACCTCCCAGGCTTGATCATCCCACTGACGCCGTGCAGAATTTGAGGTCACATTTCTCTGACGGCAGCAATCTGCAACCAGCTAGGCAGGCCTGCAAGGCGGAGCCATATCGATCACGTTCCGCGTCACAACAATGAAGCAAAACATGAAACTTGCGAGAGCTGCCAGCGGCAAAATTTGCGAGAACCGCCAACGGAGATTTGCAGATTGAATTGCAACTAGATCCCGTCCAGTTTGAAAGTTTAAATGCAAGTCCGTGAACAGACGTGAGGCCCTCCATCCTCACCCAAGCAGCCTGTCCATCCCCTTCCATGGTCGAATGATCACCACCCCATCCATACATCCTACCATCAGACCTCCAGATCCGATGCGGGACGAAGAGGAGTCGCATGGATGGATAGATGTGATGTAAATTCGAAGGCACCAGGGTAACGGGCAACCTGGGTGTGAGTGGCGGGCCCCACCACTGGCCTCACGAGTGTATGCAAACCTTTACACAGGCGCCAATTTTGAATGGGCATTGTACCTCGACCAGGTTCCAGACGAAATTCCACAGCGACGGAAGCGCACGCCCGCCAACATACACCTGGGCCGAGACGTGCAGGTCCTGGAAGCGGACCTCAACCTTGGGGAGCTCAATCCCGACTCTGCAAAGCACAGAACTGTCAAGATTCCAACAACATTTGCAAGGATCATTTCCCGCACAGTCGGTTTGCACAGACATACTGTATGTAGATGTAGAAAACAAAGGAATTGCACCATGTCCAGCACAATCGGTTTGCAAATACTGTGAGTACCTGTCAATGCGGTTCTTGAGGGACTGCAGAAGCTTTACGTTATCACGCTCCGAGGTGCCGAAGGCCTTGGCCAGAAGCCTGGCGCGCTGCATGCGGCTGAGCTTGCGCACATCCACACGCTCAGGCTGCTGCGGGTGTTCCTCATTGCTGGTGACATCCAGAGACCCCGCCAGGATGGCGATGTAGGGAGGAAGCTTCTCGAGCGCGACCCAAGTGAGAGCCTCCGGATCCGTTTCCTCGTCTGTCTGCTGGCTGCTGGAGTGGCCAGAAAGGGGCGCGGCCCACGCCAGTGTCGTCCACACGCGCGTGCCTCCCAGCTTCAAGTCGAATGGAGGGGCAGTGGGTCCCGCCATCGCCCACCTTCGAATGACCAGTATCAATTCAGCTGCCTGAATAATCCCAGCATGCGATGCAATGTGCGTGCCTACAATGCGTGTGCATACATGTGCTGCAGCCTGGCACCGGCAACAGATCCGGAACTCGCCAGGGAACTAGCAATGGATGCAGCACAAGAAGAAGGAAAAGGAGGCAGGCAGACCTGTCGTCCTGCAAATTCCTCTCACGGCAAGGGTGGCAAGCAGACCTGTCGTCCTGCAAATTCCTATCAGGGAAAGGGAGGCAGGCCAGCTTCAGCTTCCCGCTGCGGATACAGATATTGAAAAGTTAGCTCATCTATGCTTTTATACTAGGGGCACAAACTCTTCCACACCATGACAGACAGATACACCGTCTTCTCATCGAGAAGACTGTGGTCCAAGGTATCTGCGGTCCTCTCAGCTATAAAATCTGCAGTCCGTGTGTTGTGCGGTCCTCTCAGCTGTCTGCAGAATGGGCGGTCCTCTCAGCTCTCTGCAGAATGGGCGGTCCTCTCAGCGATTTGCAGTATTTGCGGTATACTGCAGATAGCTGAGAGGACACAGATAGGACTGTGCATCTTGCGTGCACAATTCTCATGACAAGCATGTGTATCTGCAGTCTTTTCATCTATTTCCCACTATATAGGTAGATGAGAATGTATCTCATCTAGCAGCACATGGTGGCAGATGGATGAGAGGACTACTGTATCTGATCGATGCAGCAGATAGTGACAAATGGATGAGAAGACTGTATGTGAGAAGACTCAGTCTGTTACAATTCTGGACTTCCGTTTAGGGTGGCCGCGTGACTTGAGTAAGCACCGTCACTACAGCCAGCAAGAGTTGAAGTGTAGGCAGTGGTAGACTAATTCAGCGCGGAGATCAACTTAAAGGGCGGGAGCTGTAATGAACACGCTGAGTTGGAATAAATTTAAGCTTCCGCTTGCCAAACCGGTGTAACACAGTCTGATGGTGCAAGAGTGATTCCAACGACATGATAGATCGACGTTGTTGGGCCCATTGGATACACATTCGTCGAATTCCTCAATTTTATGGCGTGATTGAAGTCGATACTATCTTTCGTCCGCTGAGGTAGTACTGGCCCATACAGCCTCGCCTTGAGCATAGAATTGAGCCGCTTGATTCGAATGGGGAAGCCGCTATTACTCTGCCTGGGGCGGCAGGCAGCGGTCTCTAGAATAGTGCCTTGACTACTAGTCCTCTCTCAGCCCGGCTGGGGCTGACTGAATCTCAGCCTACTAGAGCCGTCGACGGTGGTGAGATATCTCAGTTATCGGCGACGTGTTATATGCCAATTTTCTGCTATCTCCCCGACGTCTTATGTGCCAGCGCGTCTAGGTAGACTTGACCGATTTACATACACAAGACAAGTCAATCTTAAACCTATTAATTGAGCATCTAACATTTCTAAATAATACCTTTGGGATGAAAACCACTAAACACTCCCACTATCAAACACTCCTACATATACAGGAAGGCCGACCCCAATTAGCATGACGTTGGCGGCCATACATTCTTGGCGCGTGCGAACTTGCAAGCGTGCGCAACCTCGCTATATGTGCCGCACATGCAGGCTGCGTGCTTTGAAGCCCAAGTGCGTCACGTGTAGAAGGGCAGAGCCTTTCTTCAGCTACACGGGGTCTCGATCAGCGCCCATGTCCTGTTGTGCGGTCCTGCAGACCTTGGGCCCATTACTGTATGCCTTCCAAGATCGCATGGGCAGCTAGAGCCCTGACACCGACAACAAGGATGGATCCATGGAACTCGGAGTGATACAAAAGTGTTTCTGTAGTGAATTTGGCTTTAATCGAGGAGAAGCACAGAAAGGTGATTACATCGGGTGACGGAGGATTGTACATCGCGGACTCAGTCAACCAACTTCCGGGCGGTCCTGTCAGTATGCCGGAAGCAATCCAGCACAATCAACGTGAGGCCAGTATCTGCTAGTTCTAATCAGATACACAGAGATAACTGACACTACCGCTGTTGGGAGCCCTAACAGGCAGAGATTCCGTTAGCCCTATCCGGGTTGAAAACAGGACTAGTCTAAGGGACTATTTTGGAGACAGCACATCCAGGCATGCCGAGTAGTAGCGCGGCCTCCCTCAAAGATAAAACGGCTGTAGGCGAGCCTGTATGGCCAGTACTTGTTCAGCGGCCGATCAATAAGACCAGGTCGTCGCGATCGGGCACCGCAAAACAATTTGAAGAATCTGTATCCAACATTGGGCCAAGCGACACGGATCTATCGGTTCGTTGGAATCCCTCCTGCACCTTAGACTTATTACAGTAGTCTCGTCATCTATCTGGCAGTAACTGTGTTGGATCAGGTACAGTCTTCATCTACATATATATAGTGGCAAATAGATGAGAAGACTGGCCTGCCTCCCCTTGACGGTGTGGGCCAATAAATATCTTCTTGTGCATCCATGACCAGTTCTAGTTCCAGTGCCAGCCTTCCTCTGTATTGTATGGACGCGCACTTTAGGTACCAGTGCTGGAATTAAGCAGCTGAATTGATAGCGTCATTCGAAGGTGGGCGATGGCGGAATCCACTGCCCCTCCGTTTGACATGAAGCTGGGACGCACCCGCGCGTGGGACGACGCCGGCAAGGGTTGCGTTCCTTTTCTGGCCACTCAGCAGCCAGCAGACGGACCATCGTGAGAACACGAATCCGGAGGCTCTCACCTGGGCCACGCACGAGAAGCATCTACCCCCATACACCGCGATCCTTGCCGGGTATCTAGACGTCACCAGCAATGGGGAAGGCCCGCAGCAGCATAAGCATTGAGCCTGCCAGCCTTCTGGCCAAGGCATTCAACACGTCGGAGGGGGATAACGAAAAGCTTCTGCAGTCCCTCAAGAGCCGCATTGACAGGTACATACCATACCATATATCCTGTATGTATGTGCAAACCGATTGTCCGGGCAGTGGTGCTTGCAAATGCTGTTGGAATCTTGACTGTTTTGTGCGTTATGTACTCGTACATCTAGTATGTGCAAACCGATTGTGCTTGCAAATGCTGTTGCCATATATCTTGACTGTTTTGTGCGTTGCAGCGTCGGAATTGAGCTTCCCAAGGTCGAGGTCCGCTTCCAGGACCTGCATGTCTTGGCTCAGTTTTATGTTGGCAGGCGTGCGCTTCCGTCGCTGTGGAATTTCGTGCGGAATCTGGTCGAGGTGACAAACTTTGCGTCCCTTGTATGTATAGTTCTCTTCCGGTTGATGTACATGACGGGGCCCACCATCCTCGGTCTCGTCACTGGGTGAAGATGGTGCGTCCCACGCCTGTTCACGGGCGTGCAATTAAACTGCTGCACGACATCTGTGTGACACAATTGTACCCGGCGGCGGCTCTCTCAAATTTCGCCGCCCGCGTCTCTAGACAAAGATTCCATGTTCTGCGTCATGGATGTGATTTGGCAGGTGATCCATATAGCCCGGCTCTGCAGGCCTGCAGGCCTATCTGCTTGCAGATTGCTGCCGTCGGAGAAATGTGACCTCCATATTCTGGGAATTCAGAAAATGATGGTCGACAACCCGTAACCTCTCACCTTCCAGGCTCGATCACGCCACTGACGTCTTGTAGGCATCAATGTGAGGGTCAGGACGAATTTGGTGTGCCTTCTCCCTCCTAGCAAGCTCAGCCATCATCTCTGCGTAATTGGCCCCAGACAGGATGAGGTATGTGTGTGCCTTAGCAAGAACAAACTGCAAGGTAGACCCACAGGTCACATGCCTTGTTTATAGCCTACACCTTGACACCGGGCTGCGAAGTCAAGAGTCTCTCGTACAGTAAGCTCGCCGATGTGATTGTCAGTCTGGCTAATATATGACGCTGTGCTTTGTGGCACAAATTCCTTGAGCGTCAGGCCGTTGTAAGTGATCAAGCCAAATTTCTGGTCACAATTGCACAAACAGGTTCATTAGAGAGGATGAGCTGGGTCCAAAACCGGCAAATTGATGGACGCTGACTCCAGGCTTGCGAGAAGGAGGCGGTCGCACCCTTAAACGTAAGCTTGAATTTAGCTTTCCCGCCAGCGCCATCAGCAGCGTCGATTTATAACCACAACCAGGTGGACCAAGAAGAAGGATCATCCTGCAGGCTGTGGCAGTCCAAAAAAAGTGCGACAGTCAGCTAAGTTATTTTTGACCATTTGATGTGACGTGTGTAATGCAGGCCTCATCTGTGGAGGGCACGAAGCACAGTGTTTCTACAGACTATATTATGCCTCGAACACTGTGCAGAC
The DNA here is from genome assembly GCA_010909165.1 of Anthoceros angustus. Classification (NCBI taxonomy): domain Eukaryota; kingdom Viridiplantae; phylum Streptophyta; class Anthocerotopsida; order Anthocerotales; family Anthocerotaceae; genus Anthoceros; species Anthoceros angustus. Next base: position 35,681 of record VJWM01000063.1, on the reverse strand, counting down.
ACGATTGTGGGAGATCAGATGCTCAGGGGGATTTCAGGAGGCCAAAAAAAACGTGTGACGACAGGTTGGCTGTGGCTTCTCCCTCGACATGCCGGGTCTCAGAAAACGCAGCACTCGCATTTATAACATCCTGCTTTGGCTGCTTGCATCGAGTATCTGACTAGTGCTGCTGTCTTTGCAGGTGACATGGTGGTTGGACCCAAGAACACTTTGTTTATGGACGAGATATCTACAGGGTTGGACAGCTCCACAACCTTCCAAATTGTGAAATGCACGCGTAACTTCGTTCACCTGCATGATGCAACTGTGCTAATGGGTCTCCTGCAGCCACCCCCAGAAACGTTTGACCTTTTCGATGACATTCTCCTCCTAGCCAAGGTTCATGTGGTATACGTGGGCCCCGGGAAAGAGTCCTCGAGTTTTTCGAGTCACTGGGGTTCAAGCTTCCACCTCGTAAAGGCCTAGCCGACTTTCTTCAAGAAGTGAAGTATTCTGAATGTCTCTTCATGTCTTGGACCTTGAATATATGTGAATGGAATTTCACCTCACGCCTTCCTGTAATTGGCCACCCTGTGATGTCAGGTTATTTCAAAGAAGGATCAGGCGCAGTATTGGGAAGACAAGAGCAGGCCTTACAAACACATACTTTCTGCAATGGCATCTGCATTTCAGGAGTCCGAGGTCGGGAGAGCATTGAAGGCACACCTTGCAACTCCATTCGATGTTTTTAAAAGCCACCCCCGGGCAATATCCAAGGCAAAGTATGCTCTGTCAAAGTGGAAGCTTTTCAAAGCCTGCTTTGAGCGAGAACTGTTGTTGATGAAGCGCAACAGTTGTCTGCATGTTTTCCGCACTGCCCAGGTACATCTTGCTTCCAGGTAAACGGGCGACTTCTTTTGGCTATGCATACTTCTTTCTGTGAAGCAACTCATGATTCGGTACCTGTAGAAAGAAAAGGAACACACATTCACCTCAACCCTTCTTGTACGTTGCAGGCTGATCTTCCGGCATTCCTTACAGCCACTTTATTTGTGAGGACAGATTTGCATCCAACAAATGAGAACGATGGAAACCTCTACATCAATTGTCTATTCTTTTCCTTGTTGGATAATTCCTCAAATCCTACACCTACAGCGGATACATAAATGCTACATATTATGGTGGAAGAATATATAGGATAGAGCTTCCACACTCAAATGTCAAAGGCAGTGAAGATTTTGTTTGGTGGGATCATGTTCACGGTGTGTTCACCCAAGCCAAATCCAATAAGGCTGTAGTAGATCGATTATTCCTTAAAATTATAAAATTAACCTAGAAATTTTATGGTTGCTAAAACTTTAATTATATATTTAAATATTATGATCAATTAACTCAATTATCTTTTAGATCTCATCAAACAACAATGAATATGTGAGCCATATGCATTGACGTGTGAAATATAGTATGATTTACTACAAGAAGAATCCGCATACCATTTTCTAGGCTATCATACAGTCTTCATAGCCATGTTGCAGGAAGAAAAGTCCATTCCATGTAATTGGTGTATTAAAAGTTTCAACTAATGTCATGTTTGTCCTAACATGTCCTCTTAGCAAATTTGTAGGAAGTAAAGTTCTTTCCATATATGTAATTGACGTAATAAGAGTTCCAACTAATGTTATGTTTATCACAACATGACCACCTATAGGTTTTATCCATAATATAATTTAGAATTTTTTATTATATTTTTAAAATAAAAAGAGATTGTATCCTTACAAAGTGATACAATGCAATTGAATCGATATGTGTAGTCCCACGCGGATAACTCCCATTGAAGTCTAGCGTGCACCGGGTGAATGAGATAGGGAGACCTAGTGCATGGGGTGAATGAGGTAGGGGGACTTAGTGAGGTACAACCGGTGAATGAGGTAGGGGACTTAGTGAGGTGGAGCTGCTGAATGAGGTAGGGGGACTTAGTGAGGTGTAGCCAGTGAATGAGGTAGGGGGACTTAGTGAGGTACAGCCAGTGGGACTTAGTGAGGAGTAGCCGGTGAATGAGGTAGGGGGACTTAGTGAGGTGCACAGGTGAATGAGGAAGGGAGACTTAGTGAGGTCCAGCCGGTGAATGAGGTACGAGGACCTAGTGAGATACAGTATGTGAATGAGGTAGGGGGACTTAGTGAGGTGCAGCTGCTGAATGAGGTAGGGGGACTTAGTAAGGTGCAGCAAGTGAACGAGGTAGGGGGACTTAGTGAGTTGGACTTATGTGCAGCAGGTGAATGAGGTAGGGGGACTTAGTGAGATGCAGCAGGTGAATGAGGTAGGGGGACCTAGTGAAGTGCAGCAAGTGAATGAGGTAGGGGGACTTAGTGCATCGGGAGCTTGCTAGGCGTGAAAAGAAGAATGTTTGGAAACCGCCCTGCGAATGGTTTTCTACACATTTGAATTGGAGACATTATGTGTGTTAGACTTAAATGATACCAACCACACAAAACCAGCCACACACAGCTACATATTGCCAAACAAATAAATAAATAAACAAATAAAAAAGTATAGACCTTACAGAGAGTTACAAATTCATATAGTCTAAAAATTATTATAAATATAAGATAAATTCATCATAAAATTGATAACCTATTCAGACATAGGAAACTTGAACACATAAAGTGGATCCTTCATACACCTAATTAACGGGACCAAATAGAACAGAATAGACAAACGACAAATATCATTGCCGCAAGGTATAGGCAACTGTGCAATTGGGGCCAGCTCAAACATCACAGAGAGACAACATTCATTCAAACAGTTTGGAACCTTGCTGTGAATTCATGTGTAAGTCTCGATGTGATAGCAAAGAGTCTTAGGTTTCTCTAAAGCAGTTTGACTCAACTGTTATCGATATGCATTGTACTATGTTTGATGTGAATGTACGGGATTTGCGTTCATCAGCATCAGGGAGCTTTCGTGCACAGGTGGTTGTACGGGATTTGCGTTCATCAGGATCAGGGCGCTTTCGTGCACAGGTGGTTGCTGTCTTACGCCTTCCACATTCAGGATTGCAGAATGGCATGGCAGAATTTCACATGTAATTGATGACTCGCCTGCACAATGTCACAAACGCATGGTAAATCGATCAGTCTCCTATCGAAGACCAGCACACCACGATCGCTACAGTAAAGCTCACCTTGAAAGCAACAATATGCCCTACAGGAAGCCCGGGATGCCCGTCTTCACCACACAGAGCGAGGTCCCCAATCAAGTCCAGGAGCTTGTGTCGGCATGGCTCTTCTGGAAATCGAAGAGGGGGGTTCAACCACCCACCTTCCATGCTGCAACAACAAAAGAAGCCAGTCAGCCAGAAGCCAGCCAACCACTCTTAGCTCCCACCGATTTTAAGCATTGCTTTGCGTCATACACCAAAGCAAAGCTTGAAACAGCACAAAAAAAGCAACAGAACCAGACCTGCACACCAATGCATTATCCAGTGAACCACCCTTGATAAGCCCGGATGCTCGAAGATGTTCAATCTGCATAAAATGTAAAGGCCCAGCCAGATTGGAGCCGTTTATGAAGGCTGCATTTTGTACAGGCCCCGAGTAAGCAAATCACTTTACGCATGACAGTGGGATGTTCGCACAGTTGCATAACACACCACTTCTCACATCCACACACACTCACTCACGCATTCACACACAAAATTTAAGGAGAAGACCTGCTCATAGATGCCGAATGTTCGTGCAGGAGCAACCTCCACCTGGTAGCCTTGAGGGTGGTCAGTCGGACACCATGTAAACCACTGTTTGCCAACTACTTTCAGCTGAACGTCACAAAACAGGAAAGGAGACCTATCAGCAGCAGCGGCACGGCATGGCACAGCACAAACTGGCATGTTTGATTTCCTACAGCTACCTGAGAGAAGTCAATGCCATATGTCAAACGTGTGGACGGTGCAGGAAAAGCAGCAACGAAAGAATCTCCGTTCTGAACGACAAAAGGCTTCTGCACGACAAGAGCCTTCCTCTGCAAGGGAGCCGATGAGCTGTCCTGAGCCATGGAGAGGCCAGCTTCGTTGATTGCCTCTACCCAGTCACGGGCAGACCCATCCAGCAAAGGGACCTGTCACCACCACATGCCGTGTCATGACATGACCGCACGTCAAACACCCCGCAGACTTACAGACATCCATTCATGCATCACTGCTGCACAAGGACCTCAAGGTAGCTATTCCACCTCAATGCCACCTTCGATTTCAATCCTGCAGTTGTCCACACCCATGCCTTCCAAAGCTGACAGCAGATGTTCCACAGTCCGCACACTGGCATTTCCTTTGCCAATGCATGTGCTCAGCTGGGTCTCCCTCACATACTCCAAGGACGCAGGCAGCCTGAAATCCTCCGTCACTTCTGGCTTCCCGTGAACCATCGGAACAAAGTACCTGCCCTCTCCAGCAGCAGCAGGCAGCAACCTAACCACCGCCATCTCCCCAGAGTGGAGTCCTACTCCTGACCTCGTCACTTGCCTTGAGAGCGTATGCTGCACCTCCCTGGTCTGCAAAGCTGTCCCCCACTTCAGCCACAATGGAACCAAACCCAGCAAAAAGCGCAGGTGGGCTGGCAACAAACGGGGGGAATGAGGATGACAATACCTCTATTCTCATCGAGAAGTCCTCCGAGCTGGCAGCTTGCCCCATAGCCGCAGTCTGCAGGGCCCTACACAACCCAATCAGCTTCTTACGCTGCATGAGACAAGGAGAACCCATGACCCCCAGCAAGCCAAAAGAGCCAGCCCTGCCGAGATGCAGCTGCTGACTGATTGTGCCACCCATGGAGGGAGTGGGAGTGTGGGTGACCAAGCCGGTGATACAAGTCATGGCTATAGGCAACAGCAGCAGCTGCTCCTGTACAGCCCGCAATCTACCTTGAGCTTGCCTCTCTTGTGCCCAGTCCCTAAAGCACACTCTACAGGAAGAGCTGAAGAATCCGGGGCCGGGTTGCTGCTAACGGCCAACATCTGGCAGATTCGCCAAGTGAAAGGACCTGGTTCGCTCAGTCTAAAACCAAGGGGAGAAGGGAAGCCTTGGATGATACACATGGAGCGTAAAATCACTCCGATCTCGAGTACGAATTGGACTCCTCCAATATATGCATGGTCCCGTGTACTTTGGCTCACTAACTTTTACGATGGCGTTTAAATCCATCGTCCGCGAGAGTTGAAAGCTGCATCAAGTGCTGGGCTGCACTGGGCTGGCGTGGAGAGGTGGAATTGTTTGAAGGAAGAGGACAGGACTGGAATTGGCTTGCCTGTATACCCTGGTGGAGCGGAGCAAGATGATGGCAGGCGCAGGCGGAGCGGATGCTGTCGCCCAGGCGGTGATGATGCTGCTTGATCACCGCTCGTCTCAGCAGGCTCGGCAGTCTGCTTCCGACTTCCTGAAATCGGTGAGGGCGAGCCTCTGCCTCTCATTTGGCTGCACAGCTGTTGCCAATTTTGACAAGCAAGGTCCTCTGTGTTACAGCTGGAAACTGCTGAGGTGCATCTGGTTGCATCCACTGCATTCGCCCTGACCAGAAGTGGCCAAGGCTTAGAAATCCGGCACCAGGGTTTCAAAATGCTGCAGGTGCGAACGTACTTAGTGTGTTTGTTGCAAGGGTGTGTTGAATTATGGTATGCAATTGCACATCACTGATTGCTGTGTTACGCCACAACAGCACCTGGTTCGATGCCGTTGGGAGCAGCTGAGCATGCCGGAGAGGATGCAGATAGGTGCAGCTGTGCTTCAAATGATGGAGGACATGGCGAAGCCTGAGGAGCTGTGGAATTTCAAGAGTCAATATGCTTCGCTTGTTGCTGAGGTCTGGCTTCGTTTGTGGTTATCCGTACTAGTCCTGACTAAGTAAAGAATCCTTGCAGGTCGTCTGCGGGTTATGTTCTGCATCCACACACGCTAAGGGTGGACGCCTGGATTTTGTGCCTGATTCTTCTCTGCTTCGTGAAGGTGGCCAGAAAGGAGGGTCCAGATATTTGGAGCAATATGTTCACGACTCTTCATGCCCTGAGCACCAGAGGTCCTGTGCATGTGAGTGGAAAACACCACTCATCTCTTTCCTTGATCTAGTGGGAGAGCACTTCTCTCCCTCCTTCAGAAAGGCATGCCACTTATTCTGAAGTGTCACTGCCTCTGCAGGCAGAGCTGGTTGCCATGGTGTTGCGCTGGTTTCCGGAGGATGTTGCTTTTTTTAGTGATGATTTGGACGGTCAGTTTGTTCTTTGATACGTTTGAAACCGATCTAGTTACCTTGTACAGCTTGGCTTTGTGCTTCTTGGTGTACAGATAGCAGGCAAATATTTGTCTGCTATCTGACAGGAATGACTCCTCCTTGTGTTGTCTGTTTCAGGAATCCGTCGCAGACTCTTGATCAAGGGTCTTACTTCTAGTCTACCTGAAACCTTGGCCTTGTTGTATAAGGTGAGATAGGGTCTGCATGCCTTCATATTCTTCAAAGAAGGTTAGGAAGTATGGGCTTTGCTGTGGTGCTAAGTAGTTGCATCCGTTTTACAGCTTCTCGACCAGGAATGCAGTGCTGCCATGGCTCTAGTGCAGCAAAATGAGTTGGACTTAGCCAAGCAACATGGCGCTGCTGTCACAGCTTGTCTTCAAGCTGCTAAGTGTTACGCTGAGTGGGCCCCCATTGAAGACTTGGCCAAGTCTGGCCTCATTGAAGCGTGAGTCCATTTTTGTCTCCATCTATGCTTCAGTGTCTGTGGTCTTTCTCATGTTTCTCCAGTGGTCCTAACATAATCAATGTAGACAACTACTTCCATGAGACCTGATCAGGGAAGTTGCTTATGTCCAGGTGTGGGTATCTGCTTGCTGCTGCGGAGTTTTGTCTCACTGCTTGTGAATTTATGAAGCATCTATCATCAAGGTATGTATTCATGGAGAGACGACCGAAGCACTTGTTTTGTCCAGACCTGACTGGAATTCGAACTCAGTAGGTCCATAACCACTGGTCATGCTTTTTGTAGCACATCAGTCCCTTGAATGGAGTCTGTCATTATAAGCCTTCATTAATGTAAGCTGTTGTATTATGTACAGGCGAAGGCCAGGTGATGCAGGTCCTAATTTTGACTCAGCCATGGTTCAAGTGTTTGACGCTCTGGTCAAGGCATGTGGGAGTGTGCTTGGCGACGCCAGTGACATTGGGGTTAGCCAAGAAGGTAGCTCACAGAGTGAGCCGGACTACATGGATTGCTTATGTGAAACAATGGCTGCCTTTGGTACACACCATCTCGTTTGTCTCAAGGGCAAGGACCTGAAAATCTCTACCTATTTGACCCAGGTGAGTGTCCTGAAGTTGTGATTGACCTTCAGTTCTCAGTAAACAATGTCTAACAGGTTATGGTGAGTATTGGATGTAACTGGGCTTTTCGTATTGGATGGTTGACCCTCCAATTTGTGTAGATGCTAGGCTTCATGCAGCATCCCAAGTTCTCGGTTCACTCACAGGCTCTACCCCTGTGGCTGGTATGTAGTGATCCTCATTCTTTCCCTTTTCTTCTTTGCAGGGTCTGTAGTTTGCCAGTATCCTCTCCTTTAACATGAGTGTGCTCGCAGATGTTGTTACGTGACTCGTCAACAGATGGTGCTGTAGAGGGCAAAGATGCAAAGGCTTCGCTTTTTGTTATTTCTGAAGATTACTATTCTTGTCTGTTGGAGATAAGCTTTCAAAGGCTGTCGAAGACGAATGCTGACAGAACTAGGACAGGCAGTCTTGTTGAAGAGGTTTCACCTGAGCTATTTGCTAATCGAAATGACTATGGCCAATACCGCAGCCAGCTGGTATGATGATGCTGCTGCAGCTGTTTTTGTCTGTTGCAGCTCATTTTCCCTTTTAGTTATCCTTATTGGCGTGCTTGTGCTGAGCCTGTTTTCAGGTTCTTCTTGTCCGCCTTGTATCGAGTCGGTCCCCTCTTCTATCAGCCGTGAAAATGGCTCAATGTGTGTATACAGTTGTCGGTCTCTTCTCATTGACCAGCTGGTCTGACAAGGTATGTGATTCATCAAGTGGTATCCATGAAGAGTTGCTGTGACCTGTGGAGTGAGTGGATATGCTGAGAGATTTGGCTGCACAGGGGTTTGCTACTAAAATTGGTGTATTTGTCTTCTGGTGCTTGTTGGCCCCGTAGAGCTGCCATCCCTCCTGTGGATGTTAATTGTGCTACTTGTCCTCTGCTGCCTCTTAGGATTTGGCAGTGCTAGAAGGTGCACACGTGATGCTTGAAACGGTTGTCGATTCAATTCCTGAGACACCACTGAATTTGTCGACGTCTAAGCTCCATGCTGATGCTGGGAGGATCCTGGAAGGTAGGAAAACATATTACCACTCAGTGACCTGTTTTGAAAAGCTCCTGTTGGGTATAACAACAATGTCCTTGACTTAGTGCTTCCAGATTTGCTGCAAAAGCTGTTGTCCATGCGCCCAGCAGATCCGCCTCTTTTGGAAATGTATGGACGTTACTTCGCAGCGATGGGGCCCTATTTGAAATACTCTCCAACCTCTACATCATTGGTTATTCAAAAGATGTTTGAAGTGCTGATGTTAATTAGCAGTACTGTAAGTTCCGTTTGGTTTGCTTAAAGCCTTGATAAATATATGTTCTATGATCTTGCACTCAAGGATGTGTAGCACCTAGTGCTGGATGGTCGCTAACTTGTTTCGTTTCAGGAGGCAACAATGGCACAACAATACTCTCGAGTTCGCATCCGAGTCTGCACGTCCATACTTCGGTTCGCAAAGTCAGCAGGATCTGCTCTTCTGCCTCACATGCAGGTCTGAGGACTGTTGTCACCTGCTGTGCCATGTTTGCTCATGGATATGGTGCTTGGGCTTTTTGGCTTGTTCTGTGGTCTCTTTTCATGTCCATCTGACCTTTGGAGTGGCGGGGTCATACTAAGTTGTATTGTAAGGCAACACATGAGTCTCACTGCAGATTGTGACTTTGTTGAGGACTTGTGCAGGCATTTGCAGGGACGATGACTAGCTTACGACAACAGGGACTTATTAGTCGGGGCGAGCTGAACCTACTAGGAGAAGCACTTCTTTGTGCTGGCCTCACAGCTGGGTAAATTTGTCTGACAAAAGATGTATCTGGCTCCATATGTGACGCTGTATCAGATTGATGACCATCTGTTTATGATGGACAGAGTGGAACAAGAAAAGCAGGTTTTCGAATGGTTACTTGGCCCCTTAAGAGAGACTTGGGTGCAACAAGAATGGCAGGAGCGTTACCTGTCCAGTCCAGCTTCGCTAGTGGAGTTGCTTTTGCAAAACGACAGCAATAAAAGTGAAGGGCAGCTTTGGTCTATCTTTCATTCCGTCAACTTCTTTGATAAAGCATTGAGGCGCTGCACAAGCAGACGTCGAGGAGTGAGAGAGAATCTGGGAACGTCTCTGTTGCAGTGGATTCTGCCACCACTGCTTCAGGTAAGAGGCTGGGCTGGAACAACTCCTTTTCTGCCTGAAGTATTATTACTTGGGTATCTTCAATCATACCGAATTATTGGCTATGCAGCTACTTCGTTGTGTACATGCCTTGTGGGCTCAAGATACAGACACGGCGCCGTTTATCCACGTTAGAGCTGCATTGGGAATGGGCGCAGCGCAGCAAGCTACACTTCTGGGAGACCCTGCAGCTCACTCCTGGTCCACATCGTCATCGAGAGAAGTTGACAGCATGGAAACCAGTAGCAGCATGGAAAACAGAACGAGCATTGAGGACAAAGAAAACGAGATGAGAAACTGGTTGAGGGGTGTCCGCGAGAGCGGGTATGTCACAAAGTGTAGCACTGGGATCGGCTGGAAGCCTATTTGACCTTTGAACATGCCATGTAGAAGGGTTTGTCAGGTTTGTAGACGGACGTAAACAGGAAAGCTCCTCTTGGTGGTTTGCTGACTTTACTGTCCCTGGTTCTTTGACAGGTATAACATCCTGTCGCGTGCAGCATCTCGCGTACCTATGGAATTCTTCAATGATGCAGATCAACGAGCTGCAGCTTTGTCCAGGGCGCTGACTGAAAGCCTGGCGTATATGGAGTTCCACCATTGCCGGCAACTACTGCATACAGTCATGGTTCCAATGGTCGCGGCATGTCCAAGTGCAAAATGGGACCCTTGGATGGTGACCCTTTTGCCTCCAGTCTTTTTATGCTGCCAGGCGCAGTTATCCAGGTCATGGCGGCAATTCATGGAAACAGGGGTTATGAAAGTTCCTGGCAAATGGCTGGAAGCTGCGGCCTCTGATGGATCAGTGGACGCTGCCGCGATGGAAGTGATCGCAGAGAAGATGTTGCGAGATCTGAGCAGGGAAATTTGTGGGCTGCTTAGGCTGACAGCCACGCCCACAGGGGAGCCACGTAGTCTGACAGAGGTCCCTGTTTCAGCAGCAAAGGAGACGAAGGAGACTCTATTGCGGTGAGTTTGTGTGGTGTTCGCATGTTGCCACAATTTGCGTTGCTCGTTTCTGGTTTGTAGAACTGACTGGGTGGGTGGTCGCCGGTTGTGGCAGCTGTATGAAAAGTGGCCATATTTTCCGTTGCTCGTTTCTGGTTTGTAGCACTGACTGGGTGGGAGGTCGCGGGTTGTGGCAGCTGTATGCTGAAAAGTGGAGGAGCTGCTGCACGTGCTGCTCTATCCATAGCCGCGGAGGCCTTGACTTGGCCGGACCAGGACTCGGTGAAGAAAGCGGCAGACTTCTGTTCGGAGGTTGCGATTTTGGCAGGTGTTGTGAATACAGATTTGACAGCTATGGTGAGTACAGACATGTTCGCTGCAGCGATCGAGGGCCTCAGCCGCGAGTCGAATGCAACATTGCAGTCCAACCTTCTCGGTGTGGTGAGGGATTTTCTGGTCAATTACCCCAGTGCGGATTCAGCTCCCTGGCAGGTACCCACCTTCTTAAAGACCTTCTACGTCTTTCCCCTGCCTTGCATTGGAGATGGGCACGGTTGCTAAATCACAGGATATTTCTGTGGGCAGGTTCTCTCTAGATTACCCGAATTCAGGCAAGAGAACGCGGATTCACTGAGACAACAGCTGGCCCAAAGCCGTGGCCTGAAGGAGGAAAAAGCATACATCAAGTGTTTCCTACTCTCAGCAGGGGGAAGCTGCCTGAAGGCGCTGCCGCCACCTCCCAGGAGTTCAACCACAGTCTCGAATTTATCAAGTAAGTCTATGCCTGGAAGCTGCGTGCAAAGTTGTACACCTAGGCTGTTATCGTCCATCGTTGATGGTCTTCCGACCTTGGATGGGATGCAGGTCGTCCGGCCCATCGGCGCCTTCCGACTAAGTCCGAGGAGCCGGATGTCATCGGCCTCGCAACTTTTGCTTAGTGGAATCTGCCACACTGGCAACCGGCTGTGTATGGACGATCCCGTCAGCGGACATAGCTTTCCTTTGCCATCCCGTAAACCGGGGTCGAGATACCTTCCTTGCGCGCCTTGATCTGCAGAGCCAGAACGAGGGAGTAGAACCTGTCCTGCTGCAGATTGCCACCATGGAACCACAGCCCCGGCTGCCGGGTCGGCTTCCACATGTTCCGCAGCTCGCCTTCCCACGGCCCCGGGTCCCTCGCAGTCCCGAATCCTAAACCCCAGGTTCTTCCCACTTTGTCCGCCACCTCCTTCGACACGAGCTTCTCCGCCCAGCCCGTCATGGAGCCATACCCGGTCGCGTACACAACCAGCTCCGCCGGCAGGTGGTCGCCGTCCGAAAGTCGCACGCCCTCGGGCGTCAGCTCTTTCACGCCCACCCCGCTCTTGAGCTTAATCTCTCCGTCAGCGACCAGGTCCGAGGCCCCCACGTCGATGTAGTACCCGGACCCCCGCGTGAGGTAGCCGCCGAACAGTCCCCCGCGGGTGTCCCCCGGTCCGACCAGAAACCCCGCCTTCTTCAGCCTCGCATAGAGGTCGGCGTCCGTCTGCGCGACCCACTCCGCGACCCCGGCCAGCGTCCGCATCCAGATCGCATACGGCGTGGACGCGAAGATGAGGTCGGCGTCTTCAACGGGGAAGGGGGATTCCTCACCGTACAGCGAGGCTATGGTTTGCATGATCGTCGAGACGCGCACGATGTGCGTCTCGCTGCGCTGCACCATCGTCACCTCGGCGCCGGCCTCCCACAGATCCGCGCTGATGTCGTGCGCGGAAGTGTTGCATCCGATCACGACGCACTTTTTCCCGGCAAATTTCTCCGGGCCGCCATAGCCGCTGCTGTGGCAGAGCACGCCCTGGAAGGAATCCGCGCCAGGGATGCTCGGAATGTTAGGAATTCCAGACATGCCGGTGGCCAGCACCAGATGCGCGGGCCGGAGAGTGACGATCTCGTCTTCCTTCTCGCCATCTCCACCCTTCCGCACCACCTTCACCTCCCAGCGCGATCCCGCTTCATCGTAGCTCGCGGATCTACACTCCGAGGAGGTCCAATAGTCGAGCTCCATGATCTTGGTGTAGCATTCCAGCCAGTCCGCCATCTTGTCCTTCGGGGAGAAGATAGGCCAGCTGTCCGGGAACGGGAGATAGGGCAGGTGATCGAACCAGACGGGATCGTGAAGGCAGAGGGACTTGTATCTGGAGCGCCAGGAATCCCCCGACCGCGCCTGTTTCTCCAAGATGATGCAGCTCACTCCCAGGCGGCGGAGGCGAGCTCCCAGTACGATCCCGGCCTGCCCGCCGCCTACGATCACGCAGTAAGGCTGCGTGCTGTAGCCGAGCTCGGCGCGCTCGGCAGCCGTCACCTCCAGCCATGTCTTCCGGCCGCGGAGAGCTCCCTCCGCCGTGCCCCTGGGCCGCCGAGGCCCGGCCTGCTCTTCATGGCCTTTGAGCTCCTTCACGGCCGTGAGCAGAGTCTGGCACTTCCCGGAAACCTTGCCGATCCGGACCACGCCGCGGCCCCGGGCCACGGCCGTCTCGAAGCGGATGAATGCCTGGAAGACGGGCAGGCCGTCGGAATCCGCCTCCACCGCCTCCCCGACCACCTCCCACTGCTGCGGCTTCACCACGGGCAGCGTGGCCGTGAGCAGGGCGACGATGTCTGCGCGGGATTCCGCGGTGTAGATGTTCCAGGTGAAGGCGAGCAGATCCCTCCAGTAGCATCGATCCTCCTGAAACAGCTCCGCCGCGGCTTCCACTTGCTGCTCCTGCAGCGCCTCCTGGAATCGGGCCAGCCAAGCCTTCACCTGCTCCGTGGCCGCCATCGCCAGCTACCTTCCGACCTCGGTTGCTTTCTCGCTACCCTGCTCCCTCCCTTGCTTGCTTACCTGATGCTTGCAGGAGACAACTGCGATGACGATGGAAGGTAAAGCCTGCGGGCTCGGATCTCGGTAGGTGCAAGTTAGGTGAGGTAGGCCGGCATCCATGCCAGCATTTACGGACTGCATATCCCAAAGCCATTGACTCCACAGAGGACAAGTCAATTTACTTACTGTTGAAATTAATTTATTTTAGTCCGTTAAAGATTTTTAATATTTACTGAAGACTGACTGAAGCATTACTTTATGAAGCTGGCCAATCACCAGAAGTGACTTGTTGGAGAAGGAGACAGCCCGAGGCCCGACATCTGCTCATGAACTGATCCTGAAGATCCTGATTACCATGTCCTCGAGCTCGACGACGAAAGGCTGTCCGCCGACCAGTCGGCCACGGACTACCTTCCTCGCTATGCCCACCATTGGCGATCTCAGTCTCCTCGCCACTTGATCTGTGCTTTATTCCCGATCTCGCCTTACTGCCTGAGGGAGACACTTCCCGATGTGGACGGAGTGCAAAAGTGTGAAGGGGCCAAAAGCGGGTTGGTGATGCCATCTCCAGCTAGGGGTGCGCGATCACATGCCTTATGAATACGCGATTTTGGCATACGTGAAGATGCTTCGTGAAGATGAGCTAGACACGAATTCATGAGCGCACAAAATCAAGCATGAGACAAGGTGCAGAACCGGACATCTCGGGAGGTCTCCCATCCCAACACTGATCCGGCCGAGGGCGCTTCACGGGCGGAGTTTTGATGGGATCGCATATAGTTTCTCGTGTTTTACTTTTAGGCTTGCTCACCATGTCACCCAACCACCATTCTTTTGCGCTCTCATCCCAGCTTAGCCGTAGAAATCAGGTGGCCAGGTGCGGGGCCCGCTGACATTGGTGTACTTCATGGTCATGTCCCGCACATTGCCATTAACATCCATGACGTAGAGATCGTCTATACGGTCCAGCAATTCACCGGCCACCGGTCAGTCGTCGTCAGGGGCATTTTGTCTTTTGGTTTGTATATCATTATACCTGTCTTGTTCGAAATTGTCGCAGGTGCTGTGGTTTGGTGGTCGGATCAGCCCCCCACATTGGAGCGGTTTCGGTCTCGATCCGCCTAGTTTGCATTTTGCGTGTCGGATACCCTATGTCTGGAAGCGATAACCCTTGTTGGGTTTGGCGTCACCCGGGTTGCCCTTGTTGGGTCCCTTGTTGGTTGTTGCCCTTGTTGGGTTTGGCGTCACCCGGGTTGGGTCCCTTGTTGGGTTTGGCGTTGCCCTTGTTGGGTCTGGCGTGACCCTGGGTTTGGCGTCACCCGGGTTGCCCTTGTTGGGTCCCTTGTTGGTTGTTGCCCTCGTTGGGTTTGGCGTCACCTGGTTGGGTCCCTTGTTGGGTTTGGCGTTGCCCTTGTTGGGTCTGGCGTGACCTGGTTGCCGGTGGCATACAGAGGTATATACATATTCATATGGCAGATTGAGAGGATTGAGAGGGTATGGACTACATGGTCATGCCTGCTCTGCACGAGGGAGTCAGCGGGCCCCGCACCTGGCCACCTGATTTTTACGGCTAGCCCTCATCCCACCTTTGGCCTCCGGCAACCCGGGCCCCGAGCGGTCCCATGGGAAGCCCGTGACACTTTGTGTGTCGTTTTTATGCACGAGAAATAATTTGTGAATATTTCAATCACGATTTGTCTCTGCTTTTTTGCTTTTGCCTTTTATGTCGACGGTGGGGTTCCAAAGATAAGTTTCATGGAAGGACGTAGGCGGATCTTCTTTCCTCTTCCCCTATTTCACAAGGGCTTTGAATACTTACTTGAATCAGTGTGTTTAGATACAATAAAGGTCTAGAAGACCTAGACTTCGGATGACTCTTTGAATACTTACTTGAAACAATGTATTTAGATACAATAAAGGCCTAAAAGACCTTTATTATATCTAAACACATTGTTATAGAAAAAGAGCCAACTCTCTAGGACTACCCTGGTCTTTTCGTGTAAATGTGACTCTCACTTGGTGCTAGGCTCTATTTTGAGAGGAAAATATTTCATATAATTAAATAAAAATTATAAATCTTACAAAGAGCAAGAGATGGGATTAAAAAAATCGAAAAATGATACCTAACAACATGAAAGAGCCACATCCCCATCCCTGTATCATGTGCTCCCTATGTTCTGTATGCTCATGTTTGGTGCGCCCTTGCGGATATACATTCTCTAGAGTTTCTTTCTATGTATGGTGCACCCACGGCGAACCTAGAGACCTATTCCAGTCCCCTTGGATAATTCGAGGTGTCCCTTCGGAAGACTTCTCGATGAAAGGAATGAAGCATCTCCCGTAAGCTTGGGAGACCCTTGAGGGTCACGTAGTTGTTTTTTCATCCGTTAAGGCGACGGGGTTGGCCATCATCCATCATCGGTAGTCATCTGTCCGTGATCAAACGGCACCACATTAGCTTATAAGCTGACCCTGAAGGTCCTGATTTCCATGGGCCCGAGCTCCACCACGAAAGGGTGTCCACCGACCGGTCCGCCACGGACTGCCTTGGTCGCCATTCCCACCTTCGCACTCTCTTCTGCTCGCCACTTGAGGCGCTTCATTTCCGATCTCGCCTGATTGCCTGACAGAGACAGCTCCACCACCTCTTTGATCTGCAGAACCGGGGCAGGAGCGGGTTGGTGACGACCAGCAAAGGGCGGGCCACTTGCTTCATTGCTAGCACTTGTTGGCGCACTCACCTCCACCGGCAGCAAGCTCTGCAACGGCACCGATGAGACTTGGGAAAGCTCATCGTCCTCGCCCACCTTCGTTGTCGGATTAGCATTTACACATTTTGCCACAACCGGTCAGGGCACATCATTAATCCGTCAGCTTAACCTTCCGCGACTTCAAAATCGGGGGTCGGGAATGCTCACCTCGTAGAGATGAGCCAGACGCACAAGAATCTCGTCCTCCCCGATCTCCTGTACCACAAGTTGTCAACCCACGGATAAGAGGACTGAGTCGCTTAAGAGATTCTCGTGCATGCATATGATGCTTTTGGGGGGTTCCGCACCTGGAGAGTGATCAAAGCCACATTGGGTGGGAGCTCATAGCCAGGATCTACTGCAGAGAATTGCAGAGCATTGAGTCGATTCTCGGCATCGTCCTGCAACACAAAGATCCATTGGAATTCTGATGCACAAGCTTATCGACCAATTAGCATGTATCGCAGACAACGAACCTCCAGTACTGTGAAGGCTAGATGGAGTGGAGCAAGTAACCGTTGGCCCAGGGATCTACGCCATTTAGGGGCTTCCTTAACCGCATTGATGCCCAACAACACAACCCCATTCACCTGGGCACCCACACCTAGTCGTCAACAATCTCTTCTCGTCTCAAAACCTTCCCGAGGCACGCAGCAGTTTCAGGAATCCACGTACCGTCAGACCTTCACAGACTCCCGTGTTTTGTACACACACCGTCTCGTTTAAAGCCTCACCAACCCCCTTTCCATCGTCGTGTAACAAGCGCCTAAATGTCACAGAACAAGTTGCACTCAGTCAATATACTAGCAGCTACAGCAGCAGGCACAACCAGCCATACTGAATTTGGTGCACTCAGTCCATATACTAGCAGCTGCAACAGCAGGCACAACCAGCCATACTGAGTTAACGTACGGTGTACAACCACATTCAAGTACTGCCATTGAGCAGGCCTGGACAGTTGGGTAGCAGGGCAAAACCTGTGAAGCATGACCTCCAGCTGACCATCGGCAAGGCTGGCTCCGCCCACTGAACGATCGACTAACAGGGAGAAGTCTGCATCTTCATCCCTCAAGTACATGCCCAAGTTGAGCTGAGACAGCCCCAGATCAGCTTTGAAGTATCAAGTTCGGTTTTACCATGATTGCAACTCATATTGACGAAAACTCAGCAACATCTTACTGGATAGTAGTTGCCAGCTACAGGTTGGGTGACATTCAACTCCCAGTCGGACCTGTAGTCTCTCACCTATCAAATGGCCCACAGCAAGTCACTTCATGCTCAACCTTCTGATTCTCGTTGTTTCAGCCAGTTTTCCAAGCTCACCCGTGCAATGAAGTCACGACCGTTGGAATCTGTGAAGAACTTTCCTTGGCTTGCTATGCTAGTGGAGAACTTGGTCACCACTTCCTTGCCAAGGCCGTCATCGACTGGTATAGGACCTATCTGCTCAAACTCAACAGCAACCAAGAATAGAAATATTTCATCACAAGACTGAAGACATCACAATCCTCTATCAACTTCCCTTGAATTTGTGCATTAGAGTTTTAAGGGCTATCCAATGACTTACTGCGAACTCTACTTCCGCAAACTCAGAGTTCTTGTACAACCTAATCACCTACACAAGTCCAAGTATTCAAAGGTTAGTAATTGCACAAGACTTGGTCCTTCGAGAACGGTTGCTAGAGCTCAATTTACACAAAGTTGAAGACCTCAAGTCCACACTCCAACAAGGAGCGCAAATATCTTCAATTGGCTTGATAAGATGGACCAGTGCCACCATCCAGTCTACTTTCAGTTCAGTCATTTAACATTCTATGTGCACACAATACCTCATCATGCGGAACTGTGATAATGCAGCTAGTATATTGACAACAAGTGTCTTCTGACACGCCAAGGTTCAGCGGCACTACAAACCTGAGAGATCCAGGGGGCAAATTGCTGATGTACTTCTTCAACTAAAGCACCTTTCACGACCGTTAATGGAGCCTGCAAAATGGACACTTTTGGTGACGTATGTAAAAACAGATATTGCCATCAATGGGGCTACCTCCCTCCCAACCCCTGGTCCATCCACGACGTAGAAGATTTGAGACTGCCCTTGGGCGTAAAAGGCTTGATACTCACTGAAATAGCTTCTCCAACAGGAAAACACGTAGAAGAATTGGGACGCAGAATATAAGCCCCAGATGCCTGCACAAAGACATTTACTAGAACTCTTTCACCTTTGCTGCTTTCCAGGGTTTAAGACAAGCGGTAAATGACGTTCTTATGGTGGAACCTGATGGTACGGGTCATCCGCATTCCCAGCACTCCCATTGTACCAGCAATAAGACTGCTCCAAGTCAATGACAGTCTACAAGGGCAAGAAGTTGAGGTTAACAACCACACTCCTACACCTCCAATAGTAACACCGTGCTTTCAAACAGTCCTTTGACACTGTGCTGCTTTGCAGTAGCACTGAATTATCGAGCAAAATAACACTACAAAATCTGCATCAGGTTGGTGGCGTGTAAGCTGCACCTCAAGAGGTGTTTGAGAAATACAACTAACCATTACCGATATGGCTGAAACTCCATACAAAAGCTTGGAGCATAAGGTGGAGAGTTTACCCCAGTTTTCACTTGTGAAACTGCTTGCAGGTGTCCACTTGAGGTAGAAAACCTTAACCATAGGTTTTCGGAATTCAAATCAACATGACCAGCCGAATCTGCTGTTTCTACAGTTGAGAGCTCGGCTCGACCTACCAAAGATGGAGCATCGGAGACAACTCACGAGACCAAATAGTCACGTTCAATTACCAGATACATGAATAATCGTGGACAGAGAACCTTGAAAAGATAGTCTACATAAGAAAACACAGTTGCAAACCAAGACCTTACCAAGTCTTGCAGCGGATGTTTCGCGGATGAAAAAGGTGGTATATCCCAGAGGGGGCACAGAGGCTTGAAAGACCAATGTGTATGAAGCAGACTGGTTTGCACTCATTCCCAGATGTGCTCTGACATATAGCTTCTGAAGCTTGTTCACCATGTACTGGTTCACCGGTACCAGTTGCGAGGGTATAGTAATCCCCAAGTCATCGGTAACCTCCAGAAGCTCTGATGTAACCTGGCAATTCAAACATACAGAGTGAGGCTACCACCTATCACCATCTGCTTTGCATGCAAGTAAGCCTCCAAGTACATGGCACAGGGACGTTCAAGCATCAGGAATGTTCAAGCTTCAGGGAACATGCTTCTTTTTGTCCAATGTGTCTTACAGGCAGTCGTATCCACTCCTTTCTGGTCCAAGCAAGAGAGTTGTAGGCTATCAAGACCTGCAGAGACAGACAGTTCATAAGAAAGCCCACCTAGTTTACAGTCGTAAAGCATCCAGAATGCTGTTGATATTATTAGAAAGAGAGGCCTATGCATTACCAGAACTTTTCCGTCACCAAAATCTCTCTGAGATGGCGGGCAGTGGCTTACGTTCAACAAAGGACACTACACAGAACAGGTAAAGTTCAATGCCCCACTTGAAAGGAACTAATTTCTGGTCAAAGACCTAACTATCTCACACCTGTTCTATCTTCAATTCGCCACTGGTCTGTCTTTGACTTCCTTCCAAACCACGACGGTGCAAAGAATAAGCCTCAGAAACCTCATTCCTCAGTGAAACTGCAGCCCGAGGAGCGTTGCCTTGTAGCAAGTAGGTCAAAGCACTACTTAGAATATCTGCAGACTGTTAACACTCCAAAAAATTGGTATATGTCAAACTGAGCTGCTTCTCTAGAAGTAGGTCAGTGGCAGATCCCACAGCCGAAAGAAGGAGTGCCCAAAAAACATCATGTTCAAAGTACGCTGCATGAAAGAAAGCAATGCATGACGTTGAGCCAGCCAGGCAGTCCAGAAGTATCAAACTGAAACAGTTTGCTTACCTCAGCGGCACCAATTGCAAGACGTTTAGCATAATCATCAGCTACATGCTGTTTCTCAGTACCGCTAACTCCATCATGATGTTGTAAAATAGCCAAAGCTTCCTCCAGTGAATCTGTGCTCGATGTTACAGCACTTTTCCCCAACAGGAACTCAAGTTGCCTTGCTGCCTATCAGGCAATTGAGTACGGGACAAGAACTATCTCAGGAAACTGGCCGGTCACACATTTTTAGGGATCCTTTTCCAGCTTCAGAACGATCTAATCGACTTACTAGGAGATAGCCACTAAGTTTGCGGACATATCCCTTTAATCCAGGCCGGCTTGAGAAGTACCCGGTCCAGTAGCTGGCAGCAGAGTCTGCATACCTGCAGAATTCAGTGTTTAAGTGCCGCAACAATTCCAAGCAGCCGCAGTATTGGAACCAATCCACTTGTAAGTAAGTTACATACGGGAAGAAATCACCAGATTTCAAGGGCCAGGTCTCATTGGCTGCATATTTAGCATCAAGATAGGCAGAGGGAGTTGAGTAGAAGGCATTGACACGGCCATCCTGTCCCGCCCAAAAAGTAGGCCCTCACAGCAAACACCAAACACGGATGAGTTACGTGGCCTTTGTTACTAGGAGCTACAGGTCCGAACAGTATGCTGGATGGACGAGGATGTTGTGGTCTGCAAGCAAGTGCCTTATTAACGTAATGTATGAGCTTGTCCATTTGCTTGAACCACGTGTTGGCATTTTCATAAGCAAAATCTTCTCCCATTGTCCACATGATGTGCTCTGTCCGGAACTCTGCAGCCTGATGGACAGCATCTGGTATCGGTAACAATTTAAGCAAGACCAAGAATAACCATAATGACAGAAAAAGACATAACCAATTCCCCAGTTGCAACTATGCATGAGAGCAAGAACCTGCCTGCTCTTGTGCATATTTCACAAATAGGTCCACTCGATCTGGAACATTGTAGTCAAACAGCAGAGGATCATCCTGCAAAGAAGTCTCTTATCATGGTTAAAGCCTGTCAGAGGAGTTTTGTGAAAATGCTGACCAAATCGTGGCGAAATCAGACCTGAATTGGGGGCTCTGTATTGTGGATGTCGTAGCGGAACTCGTTTGGGGGATCATAGTGATGTGCAAGAACTCCCCCGAAGATCTGAATGCAAATGCTGATTAAAGGTCAATCCACAATGTGTAATCCTGTAGTTATGGCTCAGAACCAGACCTCAGAAGATTCCCCTAGCGACTCAGAAGCACGCCAAATGAATTCCATGGACCGATCTCTGCGCCTTTTGGCCACATCTTGGTAGTCTCCTCGAGCAAAGAAAACCGCGTCAAAGCCCAGCTGCATCCACCAATTTTTACAGGACAATGTTTTCAACAGACATGTCCACATAACTGCAACGCCGGAATCACGCCTAATGAGTACACCAACGAACTTGAAAGAGAGGATCACCAGTCAAGCAGTCTGATGTGAGCTTCTCAGTGTATCTGCAACATCTCTTGCTGAAACTCACCTCAGCTCCCAGCAGATAAGCTTGGACCGAAGAATGGCCAAATGGATCAATTTGCCAGCCAATCCTTGGCACCTTGTTGAACTGCTGCTTGATGAATCGGTGGCCAAGTGCAGTCTGATCAATCATGTCGACGTAGTGCGTCGTCGCCTCATCATGCATGCACCATGCTCCATTGCTGCCACAAGGTCAGCAGAGCAGATGAGATCCTTGAGGGCCCTAATCCATCTCCATAATTTTCACCGGAAACAGGAAGGTGGGAAGCGCAAAATACATGAACTCAAGCTGCCCATCCTCCACCAGCTTCCTAACAACTTCCTGCTTGGCTTTTGACTGCACCCGCCACCACCTTTGGAAAAAGGCCTGTCCAAACGAGGTTGTGCAGTGAGCTGCAGCAGGCTATAAATCCCAGCTTCCAACTTCCTCCTAATACAATAATCTGCAAGTGAGAACACATGCCTGTTCCACATAGACGAATTTGCGATTCCGGTCCTCCAAGAGCGAAGAGACGACAGAATCCAAAATGTACTGCACTGCTGCCACCTGTCGGCCACCATTGAACTGATGAGTGGGGACAGGGAGAAGATGGGCCCCGAGGCAGCATGCAAGAAGGGAGGCATGCATGCGAAGCAAATTGTTTGAATGCAAAATGCCCAGGACCTGAATGCTGTTATTGGAGCCGACGTAGTACTGGTCTACTGTCTTGAGCCAGCCGACATCGTCGTGGGTGTGGGGAACCAAGTGGACATTGAGCATGCCAGGCACGGGACCTGCAGCAGTCTGGTAGGCGGCATCTTGGGGGGTGCATAATTCGACAGCAGAGACGAAGGCCAAGGGCAGCACCAGCAAGAGCAGGAGGCAGAGAAGTGCCATGACTGCACAACGGGTGATCACTTCCTGCTACGTTCTGCTCTCTTCTGTATAGCTCATAAGAGCCTGAGGAACTGCGTTGTCAGCATTTCAGATAAAGCGATAAAACTGCGACATATTTCCCTGTCTGACTCGACTCTCGGTTGTCGATTATATCAATCAGGACCCATGTCCAAATGGCTTAGCCACATGGACACACACACAGTTCATTGGAACTTCACAATTAAGACAAGTTAAGCGTCTTCACAGTTAAGACAAGTTAAGCGTCGTTGGGATAGATCAATACTTGGATGGGTGCTGCCCATCCCAGTGTATTAGTTATTAATATTCAATGGAGTTACTTCAGTTGTTAGTATCTTACACGGTTACAACATACCAAATTCCAGCGCGAGACTTTGATATATACTTTGAAATATTTATAGTCTTCAATTCACTAAAAATGAACCAACTTGCTATCATTTTAGATTTAGGGCAAAAACGATGGGAAAAAGCCCATCCATTAGGGGACAACCAAGGACCTCAGACAACTTCAGGAACAGCTCAACAACTTGCGCTTGCAGCATGATCGATTGTTGTCCGTGATCGAGCTCGCCTTGCACCTGAGAGAAGGCATTTGTCCATATGACTGCACGCCATCGAGCCGTTGCTCGAGATTTGGATGGTCGTGATTTTGCTTTCGCAGAGTGCGACTCTTCTTTGCAGGAGGGACCTCTTCGCCATGTTACAAGTTCACACCAGAATGTAGTCCAAGCGACGGGACCTTCTGGCCCTTTCCGACTAACGACTCTTTTGCCATGCTTGGCTCTCTATGCTCATTGACCTTTTTCACTCTCAGGGCTCGAGATGTCATGCCAGCCGCTGGGGCTGGTGTCGGCTCCGGTGGACTTCCTCTTCCTCTTCCGCCTCCGCCCAATCCTCCTGTCTACCATTGAGTTTAAGGAGCGCGATAGGCTTTTTATTTTATTTTTGTATAGTGATAAACTCCCAATATCCATTCACAACCGGTACTCCCTACTACTCCGTTGCTATGCTACTGCTAGATCCAAGCCTAGTGTTGAATTATTATTATATTACATCAATGATAGAATATAAATAATATGATTAATAGATACATGTTACACCTTGATAAGTATTGCTCACCATATATTTATTCCCCTATTGTAACATTTATCCATGGTCACATATCTTTCACAATCCACAATAAGTTTAAATATTCCCAACATATTGTCCAAGCATCAGCCATTGGATCAAGATTACCAATAAGATGGCCTTGGGCACAACCCCAATTCTCCTTGGCCTACACCAACCTAGTTTCGGCTTTGTTGACCAACTTGTGAAGTCTTCCTGTCCTCATGGCCTCCTTACCCTTTTCTTATGCCTGATTCGGGAGGAGCGCTTGGCTCGTTCGTGGTGAACATTGTAAGTAGGCAAATGTGTGAGCGCCGGTAGTAGGCAGTGTGTTTGCATTCTCATGCACCTCGGACTCCTTGTGTTCTATGGGTTTGAAAATCAAAGCAAGAAGCTCTTGTCACAACCTGCCTGTGTCACCATAAGTACAAACATATGTAAATTTCTTCACCAGGTCGAGAAGCTGCAGTACAGCTTGCAACACTCTACAATACCACGGGTCAGAGAGTTTAAGAGTAACCCATTGAGCTCTATGATGAAGACAACATGGCCCAGCAAAGATCTCTAGCAATGGCCTTTTCCAAGTTCCACTCCGAGAGAGTCCTAATAGCCATCCATGTCACTGTTCGGATGTAGATTCACGAACGCCAACCGAATGTCATACAGCCCTACCGCAAAGTCGGTGAGCTCCCCATAAATGACCCTCCGGGCTCCTCACTTGGTAAAATTGCTTAATGCTCTATCCATGGTCCAAGGACTAAAAGACTCCTTGGACTTTGAGGCCCATACCGTAATTTTAAAATCAAATGATTTCCCTCGGTATTGATTTGTGCTTGAACCACAGCCTATATAGATATGTCATAGCACTATCTTGATTTAAGTATTAAAAATTCCATTGCGTCTGCCCTACTAAAACTCTGTAGACCCCTGCTATCCATTTCATCGCTCACTCATAAGGATATCAAAGGGAAGCCTTTGGGGCAGTTCCTTTTTCTTTGCTACTATTAGCATGGCCAATCCTCCTAGGACATGGGTGGATGAATGGTTAGATAGAGATGGTACTCCAATATCACCAGACCTTCTTCAGATTTGCGAGTCATGTAGTTTGAAGTTTCCATGGACTTTCTCCAAGGAGCATTTGTTTTCTATTCAACCTGAATTGTTCACTCAATATGTTTTCCATGTGTCAAAAGTGAATACCGATCAACTCAAAATCATTGCTAGAAACATAACTTATCTTCAAGAAAAGCAAGCTCCCTTGCCTCCCACACTTGAGAACCTAAAAGAAATAACATTGGATCCTAAAGTAGCACGAGTGGATCCACATCCAACTTCATCGTTGAGTAAAAATGGAAACCAAAAGTATCACGGAGTGAGTTGGCACAAAAAATCGGGCCACTACGGCACATAATGGTTCCAGAGGTTCAACAAGGCCAATAGATCGTGGATGTCTGGGCTATTTTGGGTAAAAAGAGCTCGCCAAGGAAGCGGCCCTATTGAGAGATAGTGTGCTTGTTAAGATGTTTCTTTGTGGATACAAGTTTCCACATCCTCAAAAGTTTAATTTTCCGTTGAGCATCATCTACAGCTTATGCAACAACCTGAAGTGGTATCTATGATAGATTGGCGAGAATATCTCTTTTTCTCAAGACGCATATACTCAGATGGCTGTAAAAATCCCATCACTCGTGATCTAAGGATAAGGGACATGAATCCAGGGTGCGCTATCGATTCCAACAGTGATACCCCTATTTATAAGCATGGTGTGTACCTAAAATGCAAACTTGGACACAAGCATGAATATGTCGTTTATGTCTTTGATCGTGATATGGGCCATCATCGAAATGTTCCAAACATTAAATGGAATGACTTCAAAAACGATGTAGTTGAAGAGAAATGGGACGATTATGAGGAAGCTGCAATTGCATATGATCGTGAGGTAGTCAAGATGGGTGACTATGACATTCGGAAACTTAATTATCCTTTGAGAACTATGTTGACGATTTATACTCGCCCAAATTTCAAAAGGAGCTTTTGAAATTTCATGTGTGTATGCCAGAGGGCGCCAATCCATTCAAAGACATGTTTGAATAGTGAATAAATCTCTTGTCGTGTGTGCCAACTTCGTGTCACTAGACTTATTTGCAAGTGAACTCATATTAAATATTATATTTTTTTTAATTAAAATGAGCAGGGTCATGATGCACTTTTGGTGTGTGTTGATCGGCTTACGAAAGCCGTAGAGCCTATGCCCAGTACGGAAGTACGGAAACTTGTGCAATACCACAGGCCGCAGAGTTATATCTGCAATATGTTTACCTGTTAGAATGACCTCCAGCTATACTTAGGTCAATAGTAATCACCTCATCAATTAACCCTAGAATTAATAATGGTTAAATATGAAACGTTACATAACTTTACATTTTTGTACTTAGGACCCTATTTTCTCATTATTGAATCAATTGTTCTTTGCAACATCTTTGGTCCATGTCATGCTGTTGCTGTGAACTGGACAGAGCAAGACTGATGAAACAACGACGCTGATTGATTGGCATCCCATTTGGCATAAGCCACTTGATTTGGATGCATGTGATGTGATGGCATGTGCATCGTATGGATGGTATGCACATGGTATGTATGCATGACGATGGATGACATGTGATGTATGTGGACATGTTAACGACGATGTGTCACATGCAATCTATATACATGGTTATGTATGTAAGGCGTGGCATGACGATATATAGGCATCGGAACTATATTGAAAACATAAAAATCGTAAATCAAGGAAAAGGGTGAATAGATGGTTGAACACATAAACATTATTATTTATTCAAAGGCCAAGGAAAGTAGGATTATAATATACCTAAAGTGCCTACCATCGAGAACGAGGAGGCACTTCATCGAGAACTCGGGGTTTTGCCTATATATGTGGGCGCCACCATGGATTCTTGGATTGTAGATGTTTGTCGAATGGAAAGGCAGCCATACTGCCCCTTGCCTTGTCTCATTTCTCTTGTGACTTTTGGGAACCGCAGATCAAGTGGGAGCCTCGTGCAACCAACTTGATCTCACCACATCTACAATCCCACCTTGCTTGGAGAACCGAGACATTGGAGGACATTGTGACATCGAGACCGGAGGAGGCGGAAATCGATCATCTTCCAGCCTGTGGAGACCATCCATGGGAGGCCAAGAACGGAGGCTCCAGATAAGTGAATGACTTCGATGGATAGGAATTCTACCATCGATTTCACGCAGTGTAGTCCGAATCGACCATTGCAGAGTTGGCTAGGCTCACCGACAGAGTCCCGCATATGTGGGAACGCT
The DNA here is from genome assembly GCA_010909165.1 of Anthoceros angustus. Classification (NCBI taxonomy): domain Eukaryota; kingdom Viridiplantae; phylum Streptophyta; class Anthocerotopsida; order Anthocerotales; family Anthocerotaceae; genus Anthoceros; species Anthoceros angustus. Next base: position 8,905 of record VJWM01000063.1, on the reverse strand, counting down.
CGGATAGAAACCGTAGACACTGCTTTTTCTTAGCTAGTTGGGCCAGGATTGCCGCTTGACAACATTCCTCGATTGTCAAGCATAGGCGGATTTCGATGGCGGTATTTTTGAGGTCAGCCGAGTAACGAGGGACACCGCCCGCCATCGCTAGAAAGGGACAAAGATCCACGGATCACCTTTCAAAAGGACGCCCGACCAAGACAGACAACACGCCCATCACGAGATCTCGCTTTGAGACTGGAGCGAAGAGCCGATTCAAATGGAATCGGAGAGTACGCCAAGAAGAATGATGTTTTCACCGGAAAACATGGGAGCATGTCATCATGGATTTTGAGAGAAGTTCACTGGGAATGGCGTAAAACAAGATGAAGTACAAGGATCGCCACCCAGAATGGCACTCATGAAGATGTCGAATATCCGCGTGTGAGGCGTTGATGTACCAAGACGAAGAAGGACATCTTGGCATCGGCGAGAAACGAATGAGAACTTGCAGCAGGAGTTCTGGCAAGCCACTCACTCCGCCAAGGAAGACGAGCTAGAGCATTTGGTTGATCTCATGTTTGAAAGATTGAAGGACATGTTTCCAACATCGTCCTTGGAGAAGATTGTGAGTCGATTGCTTTAGCTTCAAGTCCAATGAGACGCCGAGGGCGCATACATCGATCAAGATCTTGGTGGAGGACACGGATGTGAAGACCATGCGAGGCTGCTGAAATTTTCATGGCCATGCGCCCGACAGAAGGAAGGTAATGGATGCTCTTCATGGTGCTCATGGAGAAAAGTATGGTTTGACCGACGCCTACAAGATTGCGAGAAGGTGCTAAAGGGGATGTCGTCAAGCATACCGAGGATCACAATTTGATCAAGACTTCTTACGGCTCGACAAGGAGGATCCAGATTCCAAAGATAAGGGTCAAGAAGCGATTTGGTCCCTGTCACCAAACAATCACCGTCAAGGAGAGACCGTAACAACGCAGTCGGCCATCAAATGTGGTAGGTGCCGTGGTGCACACAAGTCATTTGAATGTGACTTCAGACTGGAGGCCCAAGGGCAAGGAGGTTTGCAAGGCTTGTGGTCGATGGGGCCACATAGAAGCCGCATGTTGGGAGGCTCATCCAGAGCTCAAGCCCAAGGTAATGGGCGTGAAAAGGAGAAGGGCAAAGGCCCTAGTCGCAAGGCTCTTCTTGCGCAAGTTGAAGAGATGCGTATGCGATGGCTAACATGGCCGAGTCACGCATTCTTTTCTCTCGACTCGGATGAAGAAGTGTATGGCATGGCGATTCGCAAGAAGAAGAAGAAGCACTTGATCTCGGAGAAGGGGTTACTGCCAAGGACACGTCTGAACGAGAGCAAAGCAAAATGCCTGAAAGTTTTAGGCAAGTTGATGATGGTACTATTGCGCAGGTGGCTTCTAACCCAGAGGTGGATGTAGAAGTACTGTTGGAGAAGGCCATGGAGGTTCCTGTGGTCAATTTGCTGGAACTTGGACTCAAGAGTTCACATTTCAAGAAGATCATGAGGGAATGGATCAGGAAAGAGATAGAACCGAGAAGTCCAGTCAGAGCTTGATGTGCTGCGAGGAGACCATCTAAAGCCCGAACGCCGAGGTAAAGGAGGTGTTGCCATGATTGACAACAAACCGGAAATTACCTTTGACGGATTTGCACCAATGTGGTGGACACCGGAGCGAGATCCAAGATTGTTGGGAGCTCGCAGTGCCGCCTCAAGCTATATGGCGCAAGTACCAAGCGATGGGCATCACTACTCCGCAGGAACGAAGGAAATGGTGATGGGGATGACCAGAAACCGATCAAGATCGAGTTGAAGCTGCATGAGGATGACCACCACAATGGAGGTTCGGTTTGGTGACCGCCACGTCCTACGATGTGTTAGGAGCGGATGCTACACATGGCCCCGCCATGGGAGTTGATCCATGTATGAAGAAGCCTTCTATCGATCTGGAAGCAAGGGATTTCGAATTGCAACTATTCCCTTGAACATGAGCAAAAGTGGCGTAGAATAAGATCGAAGGAGGCCAGAAGCGCAGAGATGGTGATGCAGATGGCTTCCTGCTCAAATTGAGCATGCACAGATGTGGGAGGAGACAGAGGAATTGTCCTCTCGTGAAGCACCAAAACCGAGCTAAGGGAGGTCAAGATCGCGCCTCGAGCACCTTGAGGAGGCAAGGGTTCGAGAAAATCATCACCGAAAGGAGAATCGCCTGCGGAATCTCAACACATGTCCAGAGAGATCCATACTAAACATGAAGCCCGCCAAGACGGAGGGAAGGCGAATCAATGATTCGTAGCGATGGAGAGCAAGTTCAAGGAATTCACTTGTTGGAATTGTGCTCGAATCGGATTGGAGGCGGTTTCAATGTGGCATCAAGGTTTGCGCTACACCGTGTGGAAAAGGACGAGAAGGCTAGAGTCGTGGGTCGAATTCTCGTTGTGCAAATTATTTCCATCTCGTTAAGAGAAGACGATGAGAGGTTGTCGAGCAGCACGGATCAAGCTTGGAAGGAAGGAAACAAGCTCGCCCCCAAAGGATATGATCATCGCAGATGGGAGTGTAAGACCTTCTCGGCGTGAAGAGGAAAGGCGAAGGTGTTTCCCGCCGAGGTCGCGGTTGTCGGAGGTTCAACTTGAATCCCGGATGCCGGTACATACCGGAAAACGTGTGGAGCGTTGGACAAGCACCGCCGTAACGATGTATGAGGAGGTCCGATCATGGTTCGCAATGAGCTGGTCATTGATGCTGGCAACAGGCTCTTACGCATGTGATTCGCAGCTATTGGACCAACGTTGCGGTGACTTGAGACACCGAGGCAACATAGAACACTCATGGTTCCATCCGGAAGACCGTAGTGAAATCGGAACCAAAGGTACTCGCAAAGAAGTCAAGAAGATGGACAAACTTCCGCTTTATCCAAAGGAAGAGTTGGTGAAGCCAGGAGGGTGTGGCCGACTTTGGTAAGCACGCCACAATCCTACGCATTCAGGCGAGGAGGAGATGGCATGATCCTGGACTCAAAGGGAGAGGAGCTAGGAGAGCTCAATGTGGAGGAACGCGAACAAGCCATGGGGTTTGCCAAGAAGGGTACGCAGACCATGGGTGTGAGTGAGGCGTCCAAACACAAGTTGCTGGGACAGCATTCGATCTATACAGCTTAAGGTGGTTAGTGAGTACTGGATTGGCATTTCCAAGGTGAGGTGAAGGAAAAGAGCCATGCGCTAGCGAAGATGGAAAGCCGAGGCGGATGAAAGGGAAGGAACCCAAGACATGTTTGGCATGGCTGTGGAAACAGAGTTTGTAACCAAGAGTGTCACCAAGGAGGTTCACGTCCGGAAGATTGATGAAGACGCCACCAGAGGACAAACAAAAGATCATCGACATGCTCGAGAAAACAGAGGTGCTTTTATTCATTGAATGAGCTAGGAAGGCAAAAGATCAAGTTCAAGATTGTTACCACTAGCTCGAGCCTATCTTCGAAGAAGGCATAGGTTGAGTCCAGCAGGGGAAATTGTGGACAAGCGTTGTCGAGTCATTTGAAGTGATTGATTCGAAATCAAGCTCGAATATGCCGCAACGCTCTCCCAATCAAGAAGGACGAAAATGGCGAGTGGAAAGATAGGCGAATGTGGGGACTATCGACCTCTCAACGAAGTAACGTTGATGGAACGGTATCCCATGCCTACTCCAGATGAGATTTTGATGCAAGGGTAAATTTTTACCACTTTGGATTTCCGTTTCAATCGATTGTGATTGAGGAGCAAGACAAGAGCAAAACGGCTCGGGAAAGGATCAGCTTTGGGAATGGGAGACTATGCCCTTCTGAAAAATGCTTCCATATATTTCCGAGAATTGCACTTGAGCCGCAGGATCCGCCGCTTGTGCGTTGTTACATCGACGACATCCTAGTTTTCAGCGACACCATCGAGGAACATATGGATCATCCGGAGACTCGCAAAGATTGTCCAAATCAGCTTGAAAGCTCATCCGAAAAGTGCAAATTTGCATTCAAGCGGATTGAGTATCTTGGACATGAAATTGTGCCAGGAGGAATCATGCCAGCTTGGCTAAGGTGCAGTGATGCATGCCTAGGCCCAAGGATGTGGCAGCTTAGAGCATTTCGGGTTGGTGAACTACCAGGAGGTTTATGAAAGACCCAGCCCACATGCAAACCCTTGTACGAGATGTCAAGAAGGAGGTAACTTGGAAATGGGATCAAGAACAGAGCTAGCCCGGCAAGATCTAAGGGATCAATTGGTCGAGAAGCCCTTAGACCGACTTTGAGAAGCCGCTTGTTCCATACGGATTGGAGTATTGCGGATAGGAGCGTGAGCCGCATCGACGCAGTATGAATGGAGCGAGTTGTGGCTTATGCAAGCGATCCAACAATCGCAGAGGTAAACTACCTCATATGAAGGAGAGTGTCTTGCGCGATGGGCGTGTTGCATTTCGTAATTTATCTGCTTGGAAGTTTCCGTTGGTGACGGATCATCAACCACTTCATTGGCTCATGACCAACATGAAGTTGAGCGGAAACGCTGTGGGCATTGCCGTCGAATATGACATGGAAATCGTGCATAAAGGTGCAAGCACCACAATGCGATGGTTTGAGAATCCATCAAATGTGATGCCACTGAGCACGACAAGACTTGGGACACATGGAAAATGTGCCCAGCTTCATGGCACTCATGGCGATCAAGGTGAACAGGAGGAGAGCCGATCTTATGTAATCTCTGTGACATCCGAGGCATTCAAGCTGTACCGCCAAAGAAGGTCACTGCATAATGTCAAGAGCCTGTCGCGACTACGAGACGAGTGGCCGATACTCATGGATGGAGAGTTGTCAGGAAGGAGAGGTTGTAAAGAAGGTGCCAAGTCCTCAAGAAAGAACAGTGGATTGTGATTAAAGTGCATGAAACACTAGGTCACTTTGGTGTAAAAGGACACACCACATGTCAAGACCACATATTTCGGTCCGGCATGTATGCATGTGGAAAGAGTGGTGGCTAGTCACGCAGTGTGATGCGAAGGCTAGTTTAACACACAAGATGTTGTGTTACACTCTTTACCAATCCGGGTTTGTTTTTCGTGGTCGGTGGACTTGATGCCGAACTACCATTGACAAAGCAAGGAAATCCACGTATGGTGATGATTGAGCACTTCTCCAAGTGGGTGGAGGTAGCATTCAAAGAACCTCATATTACACAGAGCCTTCGCAGCGTGTACTAAGCGACGAAGTTGGAAGTGAGGTGCTCGATCAAGGCAATGAATTCAGAGGAGAATTGACGCTGGGATGTAAGTCCGATTGATCATGGAGAACGCCCGGGATCATCCTCAAGCGATGGTCCGCGAAAGGTTGGTTCGTATTCAAGGACGCCTCGAAGTATTGCATCACCGTGGAACCTGCTGGATGAATTACTTCCTATATTGTGTTGGGTTATAGAGTGAGTGCAGCAAGATTGGGAAGCTTCATTGATTTTTGTTCGGAAGGAATGCGCTTTGCCCAATGTAAGACAAATATTCTACTCCAGATTGGAGTAGGAATATGGAGGTGTTACGAAGTGCAAGCTAGAGCGAAAATGTTCAAGGATTTTATGGCTATGGACAATCTTGCGATTGCACAAAGACAGAGACCGCTTGAGATATGCTCACACGCTGGGGCTCATGGAAGCCCAAGGGAATTCGCACGGAGATTATGTGTACCTACAACATGCAGAAGCACATTAGATGTCAAGACCGGTAGGTTGATTCTCGTGGTAAATGTGGGTGAGCAAGGAGTAGTGGAACTCAAGGACGGATGGCGAAGATGCAAGGAGCATATGAAACATTTAGCTCCATGTCACTTGCCAAATCTTGATGTGAGAATTGTTCCTCAAACATGGGTACCACCAGCAGACTTGCCTTGTGAGGCATGTGGGCACACCACGGATGAAGAGCTTATGCTCTTATGTGACAGGTGCAACAGAGGCTATCATATTTTCTGCCTAACACCTACACTGATGGAAATTCCGGAAGGGAATTGGCTATGTGAACACTGTGATTCAACAAGTTTGCATGCAGCCATGGCTCTATCTATCGGAAGTAATGAAGAAGAAGTACCTTCAACAGGAGTTGAGAGTAACACTCAAAGACAACTCGTGTTGGAATGGGTACAAGAGGACGAGAGCAGAATGAGTAAGTTGCAAAAGAGGAAAGTTCATGAGCGATTCGACAATGAATTCCTTGTTGCCAAGGCAACGCCAACAAGGCAACTAGGGTGTCGCTATTCTTGAAGAGTGCTCGCAGAGCCACTCACAATCCGCTCCTCCGAGAATTTAGTGACACCAAGGCCAGCAGGTGGAAGAGAGCACGACGTAAATTCAGCTTGCCGCTGGAGGAGTCTTCCTCACCGGGGCTCGACAATCACAGAGCAAGTGCTCGCCTTACTGCATCGTGCAAAGTTGGTTCAAGTTGGATGGAGCGAGTTACGAACCATATGCGAAGCGAGGCACCACACAAGCCCTAGCACCAATTAGCGAAGAAGGTGCGGGTCTGCACCCAAGCAAGAGAGGGAGGCCACAAAGCAACGGCCACCGAGGAGGAGATGGAGGCTCACCAACGCAGTTCGAGCGTGGACGGCGAGAAGCACAAGCGAGGATGTGGAAGAAGCCTCGAACCCAGCACTGTGAGCACCAGCCGTGATGCAACGCCACGACGTGAGAAGGAGTGCCTCGCTAGGACAAGGGGCTCGGGAGCAGAGGACGGTTTGCTACAGACACACAAGAGCACATGAGCAGATCGTGCATGCCGTGAGTTGCCGTGAAGTAGTGCCACCAAAGGTGTGCAAGTGCAACTTGGTGCAAAGATCTCCAAAGACGCTCCTGGATCAACGAGGGCGCAAGCAAATGGGATTTGTCATCGCAGCATATTCCCCGAGAGGGAATTGAGTTTTAAGGAGCTCGTGAGTTCTGTATGTGGAGACACCATGAGCGGTGTCGAGTGGAGTTTTACCCACGCATCACCGTGATTTGTTTGAGTTGCACAGAGAGGACTCTGTGCCATGTCTTGGACATGGACAGCATCGTGAAGGAGCATGGCGAAAATCAACACCATTTCTTCATGCATCAAGTGTTTGATGGCTTGAGGTTGCCCAAGGAGTCGATCATGTGGGAAGGCGTGCCGTAAAGGTTAGTCTACCGAAAGATCGGCTACTATTCTTCCATCACCTCAAGACAGTGCCACACCGCTGTTGGATGGCCTGCAATTTATCCACGCATAAGTCAAGATCCCTTACCTTGAGCAAACAAAGATGGGATTCAAGACAGAATATTTCAAGCTTGCTTGGCAAAGACCGCACATGACGATTCATTCATTGCCCCAAACCCGCTTTTGATTATCCGCAGGTGAGGATCGGCCAACATGAGAGTCCTATTTTTGACAGTTTTGTCGCACTTGGAGTCAAGCCCGAGGAGATCAAGCCCGAACTCGTTGAGGAATCGGATGATGAGGATTTGGAGTGATGATCTCCTCCACCTAACCTCACACCGCAACGCCCGCAAAGGATGGTTTGGCCTTTGGTAAGTTCTGCCCAATCGGATTGTGGCCGACATTTTGGTGTGGAAAGTCGGGTTTTCACCATTTTCCGTGGGGTCGCTCGCCCGAGGCTATTTATGCCTCCTTGCCTTGTTCCTGGCTAAGGCTGAACTTTGTCGCCTTTGGCCAAAGGCCAAGGAAGAACTTGGTCCCTTCCGCCAAAGGCCAAGGACGATTTGCCGCCGCACGGGAGTCTCGCAGTGTCGAAATCGCGCCATGCGCCACAGGCGCTATTTTCATGCTGCCGTGGAATCGACAGAAAGCAAGACCGATGAAACAACGACGCCGATCGATTGGCATCCCATTTGGCATAAGCCACTTGATTTGGATGCGTATGTGATGGCATGTGCATCGCCATGGATGGATGGCATGCACATGTATGCATGACGGATGGATGATGATGTATGTGGACATGTTATCGGACGATGTGTCATGACACATGCAATCTATATACATGGTTATGTATGGGCGTGGCATGACGATATATAGGCATCAACTATATTTAAAACACATAAAAATCAGAATCAAGGAAAAGGGGCGAATAGATGGTTGAACTCATAAACATTATTATTTATTCAAGGCCAAGGAAAGTAGGATTATAATATACCTAAAGTGCCTACCATCGAGAACGAGGAGGCACTTCATCGAGAACTCGGGGTTTTGTTTATATGTGGCGCCATGGATTCTTGGATTGTAGATGTTTGTCCGAATGGAAAGGCAGCCATACTTCACAGCCTTGTCTCATTTCTCAGACTGGAACTGCAGACATGGGAGCCTCAGCAACCAACTTGATCTCACTGTCGGCCTGGAGGCTATTTATGCCTCCTTTGCCTTGTGTTCCTTGGCTAAGGCTGAACTTTGTCGCCTTTGGCCAAAGGCCAAGGAAGAACTTGGTGTCCTTCCCGCCAAAGGCCAAGGATTTATTTTGCCGCCGTATAAGGGGAGTGCGTAGTTCAAACTGCCCAGCACATGCGCTATGGCGGCCATATGCACAGACTCTCTCGATCTCATATATTCTTGTTGACTCGCCGGAATAAACACCTGGCAGACGTGCCGATCGCGAGTCGTCCGTGGAAGGATGGCGGGCTACTTGAGGCCTAGTGTTGGTGTCCGTGATGTTTGTCACTAATCGCTGGATCGCCCCACTCCGAAAAGGGGTGTTACTAAAAGCGTAGTTTCCTAAAAACAAACACCAAACCCTCAAAACAAAACAACAATCCAGTGGTCCACTCTCTCTTCGTACACCAAATCTCTTTTTCTATTTTTTATCTTTATTTTTTATATAATTTCTTTTTTTGCATAGCTCTAACATGTTTCTGA